>CM047814.1:92906473-93624796 GCA_026214975.1 Gentiana macrophylla
ATCCACTAAAGAGTACCACCGACCAGATGCAAGTATTTTCCTGCTTCAAGTCACCTATACAAATAAAAATACAAATTAAAAAAGAAAATCAGGATGAAACCAATAAAGTGAGATTGTTCGTTTTAAGCTCAAATCGACACACTAAAAGGGATCAAGTGTCTACACTTACTCTTAGAGCCGTAGGTGAGCTGTCTTGGGAGAAGATAGGCATCATCTTCTCGAGTATCCTCTATTATGTTGAGCTGATTAAAAATAAGAATAAAGCAAGAAAACTGGAATCAGATGAACCTTCAACAAAAAGATTGAGCTTTTTGTCTTAGAGAAAAACAGAAGTTAAATAGATACGTGGCTATACCAATCATCTCATCCTCAAACAAACAATATAGATTTGAAACAGCAATCACAAGCTTTCAAGCTTCAACTTACCTGATTCAAAAAAACAAAAACTTTCGATCTTCAGATCTAACGTAAAACCGCAAAGAGGGGGTGTGTGGTATCTTCATTCTTCAGATTCATCGATTATAGTACTAACGAAAATAAAATCATATGCTTAATAGAAAGGTAAACCGGAGTGGGGGTGTTTGTCTCCAGATCTATCGATTATATTGATAAAGAATTAAAATTGAAATAAAAAAGCAGAATCGAAAATAGAAAATATCCTGGCGGTACCTTCAGACATGATGGAGTGAAAAGAACTCTCGCTATTTGCAAAACTACAGAGAAGTCGAGAGCAAATATGAAAGAACAGGAACCCTAGATACATAAATAAAATAACATTGAGGGGAGTATGCATTATGAGGGAAATTGCGGGAAAAAAACCTAGATACATAAATTAACATTATTAATATGAAAGAAGAGGAACTCGCCATGCATACTGTGCGAAAACAAGACATTCATAAACTCATCAAAAAACTTAATCTTCATACTCAACTTGATCCCTTTTCTGAGACCGAACCTACAAGCTCTAAAACAACCCAAATGGCGTGGCGCTAATACAAGCTAGAGGAGTATGATGCTTTGATGCACAATAATACTTGGGACGTTGTCTCCGCCCCAATCCTGGCTTCAAACGTTGTTGGCTCTAAACGGATTTTTCGATTAAATAACATCGTGATGGCCTTATTGATCGCTATAAGGCTCGCCTTGTTCTTAGCGGTTGCCATCAACGCACTGCACATTAATTATTATGACGCGCTTAGCTCTAGTTGCTGTTAACCTTACAACTATTCATTTGGTTCTCTTTGGCTCAATGTGCAGGAGTGGTTATTTCGACAACTTAATATTAACAATACCTTTTGCAGGGACATTTACATGATACAATCTACTTAGCTCATCTTCCTGGTTTTCCTCCGATTCATCCTGGCACTGACTATGTATGAAAACTTAAGAAGTTGTCATCTATGGGCTCAAACAATCCCCTTGGAATGATGAGCTTAAGGATTATCTTTCTTTCTCTTGGATTTTCTCACTTCCCGGCTGATACCTCCTATTTATTCACTCAAAGATACTTTCTGGGGTTGAAGTCCTTAGGGTTTGCTTCTATCTCAACGTCGTTATATCAATGAATTATTGGCCAAGCTCAACATAGCAGTGACGCTAACTTCGTTGTTGCTACCCCACTTCCCGCGCGATATATCATCTCTCTCCTACAAGTCGGGCACTCCACTTGATGATCCCACTGAGTATCATATGGTTATTGGCATCCTTCAAAATTTATCTTTCATTAGACATGATATTATGACGCGTGAATAAACTCTCAATATATGCATTAACCTAAAGATGTTCACTAGTCGATATCTCGTTGGTACATGGGGCGGAGGTATGTATATCAATGTGGCCACGCCACCCCAACCGGTAATCGGAAAATATTAATATTAAAACGATAGCTATATTAAAAAGTCATTGCTTGTAGTTAAAAGATGTAGCTTTAGCGCTTCACACGACGAATCAAATAAATTTTCAAAGCAAAACCTCCAAGACCTCGTTAAACATATTTCCTGGATCCGCCTTGGTTGGTACCTCCTTCATAATGCTTTAGGTTTCAGAGGGGGATTTGAAGTTTTGAGGTAAGTCTTAACTCTTAAGTCTACAGTTGTGGATTCTGTTGGGCTCTCTTAGATTCCATATTTGGACCTCTTAAGAAATTGATAATTCAACGTTCAAGTCTATGTGCAGACTTGATCTAAACCTATGAATAGAAATAAACATTTTCAATTTAAGCCTAACTATGAACAATTTGTCAAGGTAAAGAATGATGTTTGGATTATCTATAAAGTGTTAGACAATCTTATTCAAAAACGAAGAAAAATTACAAAGAAACGAATAACAACAAATTCGAATTACAATTGCAAAGGAAACGGAAAAAGGATATATTATCCGAAATTTCGCGTTGCACATTACGCTCTTAAGACTAATTCGCCCCTCACTTTCGTGGCCGTGAGCTTCAACGGACGTTAATCTCCCGTGATAGAATGGATAGCAATGACAGTGAAGCACAACGCCTTCAATTGCTAAGAACCTTGTAGTTTGAACTCTCGCATGTAGAAAAGAAGTAAGAAGAAGCAGATTAGCTGGTGTGAAATTAGGTTCTCAGTATGTCGTTTTTATATAGGCTTTATTCAGAGAGGATGTCATAAAACAGATGGAATTCTAGTCTTTTTTCACCATTTTTCAATGCATGTCTTTTTTTTGACAATTTCTTCTCTATTTCCGTGGGAAAAATTATTTCGGGAGGGAGGGGTGGTTTCTAAATCCAAAAAAAAAAAAAAGGTAGGACAATAAAGCAGGACCCGTAAATTATATTCAAGTGAGCTAAATCAACAAAAAAGTTGAAAAAACAAACACCTGTCGGGTTTTAAACATGTGACCCTATGTTCATTAATAATGCATCTCACCAATCAACTACTAAAAGACATTTGGACTAAATGCGGCTTGTTACAGCTATCTGGACATTTGGACAATTGCTCCTCAATGTCAAGGTCAACACGTAAAACAGCTATCTGGCTTGTTAACGGCAACTAAATGCGGCTTGTTAATGTCAACTAAATGCTCCTCAATGTCAAGATTCTCACATACACAGCTATCTTGGCTTGTCAATGGCAGCTAAATGCTCCACAATGTCAAGGTCCTCACAGATACGAGGCTTGTTAAAGGCAACTGAAAACTCCTCAATATCACGGTCCTCACTTACACAAATTATCTCGACATGTCGCTGTCAATGGCAGCTAAATGCTCCTCGACGCCAAGCTCCTTATGGAAGTGAGGCAATGTCTTTGCTTGACCACCATCTTTTTTCCAGACGAAACCTGATAAAGAGTGTGATGAAGTTAGAGCTTAATAATAGGTAAGAAAGTAGGCAATGCAAACACTACATTAAACCACCAGCATATCAAATAAATGGAATGAACATCGGTCACTATCAAAACAGTACCTGAATCTCATTAGCTTTGAACTCATGGCGGAACAAATGATCAAGAGCACGAATTGCTGTCTGTCAAAAGAACATTAATAATTATCATCACTACACTAAACCCCTTTTTTGCTTTAATTTTTGGAAACTTGGTCATGTTAAGTTTACTCTTCCCCTTCAAAAGGCACACTCCCTTCAAATCACTCATCTCCCCGAATAATAGGCTAAATTCAGGATTATTCAAGTTGAAAATAGTTGACTCGTTGATATTATGGTAATATAACCTTTTGGTACTTGAACGAGCTGACAAAATACCTAAGTTCCCAAATTTTGTTGAGTTTATTCTCCTTTTACCTGTACAGTTTTATCATAGGTAAAAGCCGTGCTGCTTTCCATTTCGTTCTGTAAGAACTTGATGGCATTTTCTTCATCATACTCAACACTTGAGAGCTGTTGAGAGTACCAACATTATCAATGAGCTCAGAGTATCATGTTTCAAATAAAATAAAAATAAAATAAAGAGCACCATAAGACCAAGAGAATAATCCTCGTGCAGATCATTGAAGCGCTTAAAATTTTGGAAGGCCATCAGCAGAGCAAGCTCATATTCATTCAATAGATGGCACAATACAGTTAAGAAATGGTCTACATGTATGGAGGAGAGGGCGGCGCACTTTGACTAGGGGAGGGGCAGTCGCCCCCTCGATCCTAAAAACACTAAGATATATATGCTACTATATATTTTTTTCGCTCTCTTAAAATTTGTAGATTCGCCTCACACATTATATTAATTTTATTTGATGAAAAAATTATAAAACAAATAAAAATACATCGTCATTACAAAAGTCATACATTTAACTCATTATCAAAAATAGTGAAAAGTCGAAAAGTGGCTAAAGTATAAAAAAGAATTTGTTTTATCAAACACAAGTAGTTACATTGAGAATAATTGCTCACGACATACATCAAGAATGGCGTCGCTGTCGATATAGATGATGAATTAATTATTCAAAGGTTAAAATATGAAACAATGCGAGGCTTGTTGTAATGCACGTATTTATCTATTTTTTTAATGTATATTTTCTTTTAGATTTACGCTACATGTAAGAAGCTAGCGCTCAGATTAAGAATGCTTAAAAATTGCTTTAAACAAGTATACATTTTTCAAACGCTAAAAATTGTTTAAACAAGATACATTTTTCTGATTGAGAAAAACTCTACTATTATCGCTCCCCTACTCAGATCACGCGTCCACGTGTTTCAAATTTTAACCCACCCTCTAGAAGATAGGCAATTTTGGTATTATTAAAAAATTACCCCCCTTCAGGGTTGGTGGGTGTGGAAGGCATCACTTGATCCACCCTTTCAGGTTCTGTCAGAACATAGGAAACGCCATTTTCGAATGATGTCATACTTAATGGTAGTATAGAACTTCCGCTTCTTATGCTAAATTCAATGAACGAATGGATACTGCTAAAATAATAATATGCTGTTACTAGGATCAAAAATTTTTGGGGAAGCAAGAAAATAGCAGTAACGACCATCAATAGCAACTCTACATATGCATCGCTTACACACCTTGCATAAGCTAAAAACAAGAAAGCAATCAAGAAGATGAATGCCAGCTGAGTACCTTAGGATCATTTACTGTACCAACAATTTTAGTGTTTGGAATCACAGAAACTGCATGGAACAAAAGCAAAAATGAGTGAAGAGAGGGAGAGATTTGTTACGTGTCAAAGAAATAGAATCTTGTAGACATACCAACGCCAAAAGGCTTAACGCCAAAAGGCTTATTGATGATCTGGTTTGAGAATCTACGTGGTGACGGGTCAACAAAATCTGCTCAAAAAATGCATTAACCATTAACCATTAACCATTAACCAAAAGATTCAAAGGACTTATAACTAGAATGCTAATAAAATCTCCAAAGAAGAAAAGTTTCAGGGTTTTTTTTTCCTTAGAAAAAAGACTACGGTAAACAAACCCATTACGTTTCAGTAAACAATGGCTGATATCATATCTAGAAATTCAAGGACTGGTGTAGAATGCTAATAATAACTCAGATATAAGGATTGCTATTTACTATAACAAAAAGGAATCCGATGTGTCATGTGTGTATACAGAAAAAAAGATTCAGATTCGTGTGTGAATTGACACACAAACAAGTAAGTAAAAGGGTCATAACAATCATCAGCCAACTTAGTTATCTCCTCCAGTTTGAACTCTACGTTTAGATACTGTTCTGGCAGCGTATGTCTGAAAAGAATTTATTGTTCTCCAAGATTGAGAACAGTATTCCATGTGTATCCGTATTACAATGGAACTATAATCAACCATACTAAGAGAACATAACTATGAAGTATTCAGGTATAGAGAAGACTGGCTATATTACAAACATAGTCATTACAACAAAAACAAGCGAGAATGCTAAGGAATCCAACACACCTAGGCGGACTCTACATACAATTTGGGGAACTGCTCCCTTGATCCGAAAAAAATATACAAATATATGTAGTATGCATTTTGTTTGCTCCCCAACCCCACCCCCCTAATTTTTTTTTTTTTTATTTGCCTCGTTAAAATTTTCATCATCCCCTTACTGGCATCTCAAGGCCCATTGGCGCCTTCAACTTTACCAATTAAACCGCTCAGAAAATGTGGAGGAGAGGCTCTGGCTTGCTCTCCTTAAACATAGCCAAACGTAGTGTAATTTCCTGTTCCTGAAATGAAAATTAAAGAAAAATTAAGCGTCTGAAATCAAGAATCAGGAGAAAACTACCCTCATGTTCAGAAAAGTATATAACATAACTTAAGAAACAAAGAAATAGCCGACGCACCAGATCTTTGATCCTAGCTTACTACACATATCGAGTCCATGCCACAAGCACACCAACCCACGGCATTCCATGCAATGCCTCTGAATTTTAAGAAAACATTGTTACCAAGTGGATTATCTATCAACATACATAAGCAAAAGTATACAAAGATGTTTAAGCACACCAAACACAACTTACTGCCACATCAAACCTACTACTGCAAAAAGTTGATTATGAGAATCAACATTTTAAAAAGTGGATTATATATAGGTATAAATTCAGCAAGGGTGACAACATTTTTAAGCTATTCACTCAATTCTAACAATTAAAAAAAGCAGAGATGGCGTATAATCAACTTTTGCGAGAAAATATGTTAGGTTGGTTGGACAAGGAACACTATTAAAGCCGAACACGTGCTTACCCATCCACGAAAGAGTACCACTGACCAGATGCAAGTATTTTCCTGCTTCAAGTCACCTATACAAATAAAAATACAAATTAAAAAAAGAAAATCAGGATGAAACCAATAAAGTGAGATTGTTCGTTTTAAGCTCAAATCGACACACTAAAAGGGATCAAGTGTCTACACTTACTCTTAGAGCCGTAGGTGAGCTGTCTTGGGAGAAGATAGGCATCATCTTCTCGAGTATCTCTATTATGTTGAGCTGATTAAAAATAAGAATAAAGCAAGAAAACTGGAATCAGATGAACCTTCAACAAAAAGATTGAGCTTTTTGTCTGAGAGAAAAACAGAAGTTAAATAGATACGTGGCTATACCCCTTGTTAAATAGATCCAAGGGGAGCGACTTCCCTCCCCGGCAAAAGGGTATGTCCGTCCATGGCTACCAATTACTACATCCGCTTAGACTTTTTCAGATAGACAAGAAAGCTGTTGTAATTAATTTTGCCAGTAAAGTCTATAATACCTTTTGACCCTATTAATTAAATAACAGAAAGAATAAAAACGTATAATAAATTGTGGTGAAACAAGAAAAATGTAATAAATTCTTCAAATTGTATTCTAAATAAGTTTATATTATGAAATAAATTCAAAAACTAAACAGATTTACATTTTTTCGACTTTGAGCCAGACTTTATTTGGCATATGCAAGTAACAACTCAAAGCACGGAAATTGAGAGGCCCATTGACTCCCTTGGTCCATATGGGTCTCGCTCACGCACAAGCCAACAACCGGGTCTTAGTACGAGTGGTGGGTTTTTTTGGGTCAAGCTTCGTTGATCGATGAACTCGCCCTTTTAGTACGTCGTGTGGTTTTCTTGGTCATTTCTATTGATCTATGAACGTTAATGTATTAGTCAAATTCTTCAAAGGGCGCTGAGCTGAATTTTTAATTATGTGATATACAATGGAGAGGGAAACCAAGTTCACGTGTTTGAGGTCGTATTGATGTTGTTTTTTCTTCTTTTTTACGGAAACGAAATATACACAAAGACGCACACTTTTCAATCCAAGTTACACCTAAATTCCTTGGCACGTAAATAAAATCCCAAATCCATAAATACTTGTTTAATAGCCTTAGAGATGACATGACACTCAAGGCATGAGAATGATCAAACCGTATGATTTCAGGTTGGCCTATTAACTAATTTGACCAAATAAGAGCCAATTTAAGTTATTTGTATGACTTCAGAGTCATGCCTTTGTCAACATGATATTCTGGATAGAAGCCGATCAACAACCCAGAGAATTAGGTCATAATCCGACAAAGGATCGTGATTCGAGTCCTAAAAATTTGTGCGTTGTGAATCTTGTTGTTCCCAGATACAAATAAAATAAATATTCAGGAAAAATGAAGAACAATTTTATTTCCAATTCGTAATATAATTACAATATATATGTAAAATAAAATATTAAAGGATATGAAAAACGAGACGAAGTCAAGACTACGCCCCAAGATAAATTTGCAGACCGCTTGTACCCACGGTTGTTGCAATTGCCTCCCAAGATAACTCGCTTTTACCTGCTCAGATGGAGAGGTACTTCAACTCGAATCATAGCCGAATCCTAATAGCTTCTTAAACTCTTCAACTATGTATGCACAAGAAAAGTTTATGCAATGGAATTATGATATGCTTTATGTAATTTTCGTGTGTCATTTGTATTTCACTTGTGTGTTTTCCATCTTGTGGAGGCTTGTTTATATAGAGACTAAGCAAGCAATGGAAGAGTCTCAACAATAAATTTTATTATTGCATAACTCCCACAACTTCAACTTTAATATAAGTATTGATGATAACAGTTTTGTATTTATTTAGCCATCAGTTTAAAGTGAATTATTGCACTCGGTTGAATCTCACTTGGCTGAATTGCATTTCAAATAGAGGTGAATCCACTCACCCCACGAAGGCCGATGGTCGCTTTATATGGTAACCAACTTTGACCGGCAGAGTACCGAGTCGGTTGTAATATAAACCGGCAAGCAAGGTCGTATCCCTCAGTGGACACGAAAGTTAAGTACCTCGGCTAGCTTCATCTCGAGTTTAGATCGATAACCTTTCAATTTGTTTAACATGGAACAAAAGTAACTCTCGCCACAATTATCAAACTAATTCACTATAACTATTACGGTTCTATCACACTACGTAAGTTTAAACGATTAAAAGAAATAGCCGAGAAATGTTCCGAATGCTTACTCTCGAACCCTAGCTCATTCACGGGAGAACTTGGACTACTAACCTTGATTGACATTGATCGAAGGATGTCATCTCCTAATTCCGAACCTAGGCGCCAATTTCAACAACCTAGCTTCCTATATCGAGTTCAACAGTCCGCAACCCGATTTAATCGACTCGATACGGCCCACGCCGAATGAGACGCTTGTTAACAACAATATAAACCTTACGCACGAAAACCGATCTAAACACTTAGTCGGTTTTACACGGCAATCCTAAAACCCTTTTCCCGCACTCTCTCGCAAAATACATATGTAAAGAGAATACGCGTGGATACGATTATTGAGTGAGCAGCTTCAACAAAAGTCATTAAGAATAAGTTCTAGAACATTAACAACACCGAGAATCTAACAATCAACACATCAAAATCATTTCAATCAACAAGATAAGGATTCGATTTCATAGACTATCACATAACTCGACTATCGGAAATTAACTACTCATTATAATAAGCAAAATAAAAGAAATCAACAATCAAAGTTAATAAGCATCAAGATCGAAGCAATAAATCGAAAGAAAACGAATACCGAATATATTACGATGTAGAAAATCGAATCTCCGAATGAAATCCCGCCAATAACGCCAAGATATCTTCGAGATCCTCCGGATTACAACAATCTACAACAAAACTAAACTAGTCTACCTACAAACTAACCTAAGCTAAGCTACAGAAAATGGAAAAATAGTTGCTGTCTATGGACTGAAACAAAATGATCTATATATATAGAGATGAGGATAGTGGTGAGTAATCTTTACTTCGTTCCTAAGCAAAGCAAAACATATATAAATATATATATGCAAACAAAGAAAGTCGGTTGCTCTTCACATGACAAAATGTGATATTCAACATCTAATCCATCTGCCTTCACGTGATGTTGGCGGCTGGCTACAGATAATTATCGAATGCGGTACCGTTTAATACAATATGTTACACGTAGTTTCATATTGTAAATATATTTGTTGATCTTGTCACGTATTTTGTGCCGATACTTATCCATTTAGTAAACTAGCCGCAGGCTAAGCTTCGGGCACACACTCCAATCCTCGTATCTCGCATTCCGGTAATCTCGAATACCTAAGTCCTGGACAAAATCACAACAAATACCACACGTAACCCCTACAGGACACTAGGGTGACCGAGAGTATAATAAATACACCGAAAAAACTCGAGAATTCCGGATTATAAGTCCGGATCTCGTAAACACAAACCATGGTGTAAAATGCATCAAAACACAAACAAATGTCTCCGGAAACATATAAAACGAGGTATAAACGGGGTATAAACACATAGAAAATGACGGTCGAGTTGACTCTCATCAACTACCCCCTACTTAGCGCTTGCTCGCCCTCGAGCAAATATGAGCTTAATCAAAAATAAAGATGGAGTCAACATTGTCATTACACATCTAGTCCTTAGTATTGAAATGATAAAACACAAGTAATTGATATAAATGCATATGATTTACGCTTCTACATTGTATCGAAAAGAATGTGTGTGTGTATAGCTTCTTCACCATTAATCAACTACGACTGCTTAGATTATAGATGTGTACATACCAGATTACACCATAGGCTTATACGTCGTAAACATCTCCACTAATCGAGGTCTATCGTCGCCTAGTACGGTCGCAGCAGACTTGCACGGTTATATCGTTAAGGTTCAGTGTCGTATTACGAAAGGATATTTACATAAAAATAGAAAGAGAAGGTGCAAACGAAGCTTTAACCGAGAAAAATATAAACACGCACTGGTTCTAACTTCGCCTTCAATCTTCAACGTCTCATTTTTTTCTTCACTGTACACAAATATAGTCCATATTTGGACTCATAACACAATACTACTAACAATTTAGCCCATTTTGGACTTGAATCAAACTAGTACAAATACTGCTTCTCTCTTCTTCTTCTTTTTTTTTTTTTTTTTTTTTTTTCTTTTTTTTTTTTTTTTTTTTTTTTTCATAAAGAAACTATACAGGAACATATATAAAAATTTGGCACTATTCATCAAAATTCAACAAAACCGAAACCAATACATTGTTACACTCCTCATTCCGATAATTCGAATAATACAATGTCACAACAAAGACTCCCATACCACAACACCTCGCAACATCGTATAAATGTGCGGAAATAAAAGCTCAATTGCAAGGTAGTCAAGGATACGTGAGACCGAAATAAGGCTAGTGGACATCGATTATACGGGTTAGTAACAAAATGGTCGGGCTCAAGGCGGTCTAACCACCCTACAACAGCCGAGAGGGTAATCGTGGAAATATGTATAAGGATGGCATTTGGCTCGATCGGGTCAAAATAAATGCCAAAACCGGCCATCCCGCACTTCCAACAACGATTTACCTTTCTATTTCGCCGGGTTACTAATATAAGTTCTAGTAACCGGGTCATACGACAACTATAATCGCCCACTAATCCTCGGTGATAAATGACGCTGAAGCTAACGTGATAGAACTATTCGATTCTCAATACAAGATCTCAACTCAAATGAAATGCATTTATATAATCACTATATGTTTATCAATACAATACCGAAGGCTCGATGTATCAAAACCAATGTCAAAGCCATCAAAATTTCTCGAATCACTCATTTAAACTAAAGGGGATAACAATCGCTAAGTATAACTCATTCGACATGAAAACGGACATTGAAGATAAACCAACCACCCCTACTTTAAAACCAAACACGAATGATAAGTAAGGTAAAACTTAGCTTACAACCGAAAATGGTGCGAGTAGTACGATCATGTGGCATCCGTAGAAGTCCTCCTGGGTACCCGTGCTAATATCAACAAGCAACACAACATCCAAGAATACATGGTGTGTATGGAGATATCAAAATGAAACTAGACGGATCACCACAACATCAAAAACCAAAAACACCAAAACTAGCCCCCTTAAAACACACTTCTTCGGGTTATATTACATCAAAACTTACCCAAGTATCAAAATACAAACTAAAGAAACACAAAGAAACACGAGGGGAGAAAAGCAATAAAAGCACATTCTGAGTTTGAAGTCCTCACTGACTTTCTACCCCGAACTATGTCAAGGATAGCTATACCAAAGAGAGCAAACCGCTGCTTCTCCCTAGCAAAATCGTAGGAATTGAGCACCCCCGAAAACAAAATACTAAAAACACGGGCTCAATCCCCACCACCACGATCGGTTCGATGAATTCGCTGGTACGTAACAATGAACTCACTTTCCCCGAACTAAAACATATACCAACCAACAACGACTCTAGTTCCAAGTAACAACAAATAGGCTCAACATCAACAACAAACTCAATAGGTGTACCCCAAGATATAACAATAGGGCTAAATGAAGACGGAACAGTGACTCAATAGATAAAAGAGTCATACCATCCTCGTAGTGTTCTTCCGGGGCGACTTCAATCATACTTTCTTGCTCTCTCCTCTCAAATTCTCCTTCCTCTCGATCGCTTGATCTAGTAGAATTTCTATTCTCCGTAAAGAAGCTAGAATTTCCGTAGTGCTATTACGGATCTCTAGTATCATCTTGGATCATTTCTCCGTGTGAGTCTCTCGATACTGAGGCGGAGGTGGAAGAGTATCGAGTTGTTGATCATAGTAACTTGGGGCATTATCCCACGCATTCCCGTATGATGTGGGCGTATGGGTTGAACTGATAAAATGGTTGTGTTTGATAACCCATAGCACCGTAATTGTAATATCCGAATGGATAAGATAAGCCGTAATTGTAGTATGGATTCATTATCCGCAAACAGGAAACAACACTTAACACAATCACGGTATCTAATCACTACCACTACCGAGTACGTGGTGTGATCACAACAACAACATCCAATAAAACAAACTATACATAAGAAAACAAATAAGAAAAACGACCTAATCCTAAAACTCAACTAACTTACAAGATATCAACCCGATTCCCCGGCAACGGCGCCAGAAAACTTGATGGCCGCTTTATATGGTAACCAACTTTGACCGGCAGAGTACCGAGTCGGTTGTAATATAAACCGGTAAGCAAGGTCGATCCCTCGTGGGACACGAGTTAAGTACTCGCCAGCTTCATCTCGAAGCTAGATCGATAACCTTTCAATTTGTTTAACATGGAACAAAAGTAACTCTCGCCACAATTATCAAACTAATTCACTATAACTATTACGGTTCTATCACACTACGAAGTTTAAACGACAAAAAGAAATAGCCGAGAAATGTTCGAATGCTTACTCTCAACCCTAGCTCATTCACGGGAGAACTTGGACTACTAACCTTGATTGACATTGATCGAAGGATGTCATCTCCTAATTCCAACCTAGCGCCAATTTCAACAACCTAGCTTCCTATATCGAAGTTCAACAATCCGCAACCCGGATTTAATCGACTCGACACGGTCCACGCCGAATGAGACGCTTGTTAACAAATAATATAAACTCTTACGCATCGAAACCGAATCTAAACACTTAGTCGGTTTTACACGGCAATCCTAAAACCCTTTTCCCGCACTCCTCTCGCAAAATACATATGTAAAGAGAATACGTGTGATACGATTATTGAGTGATCAGCCCAACAAAAGTCATTAAGAATAAGTTCTAACATTAACAACACCGAGAATCTAACAATCAACACATCAAAATCATTCCAATCAACAAGATAAGGATTCGATTTCATAGACTATCACATAACTCGACTATCGGGAAATTAACTACTCATTATAATAAGCAAAATAAAAGAAATCAACAATCAAAGTTAACAAGCATCAAGATCGAAAGCAATAAATCGAAAGAAAACGAAATACCGAATATATTACGATGTAGAAAATCGAATCTCCGAATAAAATCCCGTCAATAACGCGTCAAGATATCTTCGAGATCCTCCGGATCACAACAATCTACAACAAAACTAAACTAGTCTACCTACAAACTAACCTAAGCTAAGCTACAGAAAATGGAAAAATAGTTGCTGTCTATGGACTGAAACAAAAATGATCTATATATATAGGAGATGAGGATAGTGGTGAGTAATCTTTTACTTCGTTCCTAAGCAAAGCAAAACATATATAAATATATATATGCAAACAAAGAAAGTCGGTTGCTGCAGCTTCACATGACAAAATGTGATATTCAACATCTAATCCATCTGCCTTCACGTGATGTTGGCGGCTGGCTACAGATAATTATCGAATGCGGTACCGTTTAATACAATATGTTACACGTAGTTTCATATTGTAAATATATTTGTTGATCTTGTCACGTATTTTGTGCCGATACTTATCCATTTAGTAAACTAGCCGCAGCTTAAGCTTCGGGCACACACTCCAATCCTCAGATCTCGTGATTCCGTAATCTCGAATACCTAAGTCCCGGACAAAATCACAACAAATACCACACGTAACCCCTACAGGACACTAGGGTGACCGAGAGTATAATAAATACACCGAAAAAACTCGAGAATTCCGGATTATAAGTCCGGATCTCGTAAACACAAACCATGGTGTAAAATGCATCAAAACACAAACAAATGTCTCCGGAAACATATAAAACGAGGTATAAACGGGGTATAAACACATAGAAAATGACGGTCGAGTTGACTCTCATCAAAGGCCCAACTCCCCAAAGCCCAAGCCCAAGGTCAACGGGCACGGGCAATGAGGCGCATGCCAGTGTGGCAATTTTAGCATAACATCGACATACTAAAACCATTTGGGTCTTCCTCCTTTCTCTAGGAGCTTATACCCATCATCAATCGTCATCCTTAAATACATGATATTGACTCCACAGAATCCAATGTGGGACAAAGAATTACACAATTATATTCCTAATATCTCACAACAACTTAAAACTAATATCTCATTCATCCGCATCTAATTGAATGATTTTTTAAATCTTATTGTCAACTACTTATTGTGTAGTTTTCAATAATTTAATAAAAGTCTCGATAACTTTAATAAAAGTCTATAGAACTCGCTTTTTTAAAATAGTTGTCGAAATGATTAAAAATCGATTAAATTATTTTTTCCTCTATTTTCTCCAACAAATCTTTCGCTCCTGTTAAAAACAACAACAACAACAAAATCAAACATGCTAAAATTGAAAACCAAGATATAGACAAGCAAGATTCAAATTCATGCCATATGGAGAGCCCAACTTTAAAGTGGGGCAGGGGGTCTATACAAAGTGCATCATTTGAAAATCATATGCTCCGTAGAGATAATTTCTACGGAATCCTTAAACTGTGAGAAATTATCTACAGGAGGTAATAAATTTCTATGGAATCCTTAAATCATGCCTACCGTGAGCCCAAACCCTGCACTTCTCCGTTTCATAATAAATGATGCAATTGTCAAAAACAAGCAGATTAAAGAAGTAATAAATTGTTTTGATTTTGATGTGATAAAGACTAAAATACCCTTATGCAATAAATAATGCTGGTGCATTTAAGGCACTGTAAAAACAAATAAAAAGAAGGGTGAAATAGGAAAAGTGTATTAAATTTTGCACTGGAAAATGTTATGCATCAATTATTTTGAAACAAAATATTTTTGCAAATGCATCAGTTACTTTAGAACGGAGGGAGTAGATAATTTCTACGGGTTTCTACGGGATATAAAGAACCTTGTAGAAAGTATCTACAGGATCCTTCGAAAAACACATTATCCACGGGGCGAGACTTAACAACCTTGTAAATACTTTCTACGGTATTTATGAATCTCGTCGAATGTATCTACGGGATTTAGGGTCACCAGTAGAAAACATTTGAATTATCTCGTAGCTTACATTTATATAAATATATTAATATGCGGATTCTATTGACACCACGTTCTAACTGTTGACATCACACTTGCTTTTGGCACTAAAAAAATTACTTACGATCACCACGATTATTTTTGTGTAAAACAACGTCAGAGCCACTGACGTTATTTTTCGATACAGGCGTCACTATCACTGACGTTATTTTTATTTTTTGATACGGGCGTCACTGACAATGACATTATAGTTATAAATGTATCATTGGTGAAAAACATCACCCATTGGCGTTAGCATCGAAAGGAACGCCAAAGGGCAATCGATGTTCCTAGTGTGGTGCCGAAGTAAAAAGAAGAAATACATGTGTGATGCCGAAATAAATGAAAAATAATTAAAAAAGTGTCAATAATAATTTTGTGGCGCCAATAGAAGCCGCCTAGATAAAGGTCGTTGGATATACTGGATATGCCGTACAACACCCAATGTATCGCCTTGAGAGCGTCCACAATGGACACCTAACACAGCTTCTACAAATACTTCTCGGGGGCCCTGATGCCACTATGGTAACTCGACATCACACCCGACCATAAAAATCTTCTAAACTCACCTCCAAATTTCAGGGGGGTGATAGAAGCATTTTATCTCGTAAATTGAAAATCAGTTGTGTCGCACCTTTGACTTGCAAATCAAGTCATGCCTTTTGACATGGAAATTGTGTAACGTAAAGGTTCCTTACGCTTAAACATAAGGAAACTTTCGCTTAAACGTAAGGAAATTCAAATACCCATTTGATTCGAAAAGGCCACTCAATGTAGGTTCCTTACGCTTAAACGTAAGTAACCTTACGCTTCGACGTAAGGAATGTATAAGGTTTTGAATTACATTGTCTCTCTTCTATCTTTGTTCAAACGCTCATATCCCTTCATTATCGTGCGCTTCCTACGCTCAAACGGCGATTTTGCAAGAAAAGTTTACATTTGCCACAATCTCTCAAGTTCAATGGATCAACGCAATATGTAAAGTGTATGTATTTTCCATTATCTTCTATTTACAACGTTTTAGGCTGTAATTTCGATTTCCCTTTATCTGATATGTATTTCCCATTTTTTAGTGGTTTGTAGTGGTTTTGTTATGTTGGCCTGATATTGTTTAGCCTAATTTTGTTGGTTTAGCATGATTTTTCGTTTTACGGGTTGAAGAAGGTGTTTTTTTTTTAAGGTGAAGAACGTATTTTCACGCTTTGGACGCAGAGACTGCATTTCTCTACGCCTCAACGTAAGGTTTATACTTGGACGCATGCACTTACGCTGTACGTAGAGAACTCGCAGCTTTTATTTTGTTTTTGTTTTTCTCCGCTTTTGTATGAAGATTTCCGGCTTAGTTTTTTCTGACAACAGGTTATTAGGGTTTAGGTTATTCTTGATTGTAATTTGATAAAAACATTCAATTTGTGATACAAACTTAGACTTAGTCATGGTTTAGGTTTATTTTGCATTTTCATTCTTGATTGTTGATAATAATCCATTCCATTTGTTTGTTAACAAGCTGATTATGTTGTTGTTGTAAAGGAAGATAAATTTTCAATTCAAATGTATTTGTTTTTGTTACGTATTTTGTGATGGTATGATTTGGTATTGTAGTTCGGTATTGTTGGTTTGAGAAGTTGGGAAATTTGTTGTTGGTATTGTTGATGGTTTGATCGCATAAGGGTGATGTTCCTACCCAAAATGGTACCGAAAATGGCTCTGCTTTTTAGACCATTGTTATTGGAAATATTGGTTGTGCCTTAAGTGAGATACTAACCTTTTCTTGTGCCTTAATGAAAAAAAGTATACTAATGAAACTAAGTATACTATATTAGTATGAGAACATCCCTTGAAATTATCGGTAACAAATTAATATCGCTTTGAAAATACAAGAACAAATATCTCGAATCGAATTCCATGGTACGCCTCGGCCTGATGAGGTTCTTAGAATTGCATGCTTTCCTGGGTGTTTTCAATTCCTTCCGATCCGCTGTGTCATGTCTAATCCCATGCTTTGTATCAGGGCTCCTGGTAGGTAGCTCAGAGAAAATTTCATTAGGTCTCGCTTCAATAGAGCATCTTTTCCTCGCCCCCGCCAGCCTGTGTAAATCCTCACCGGAAGTGAGGCACCCGTTAGATTGAAAATATGTTCTCGTCTCGCCGCCTCGTCCGCATCTGCTTCTCCTTGTCATCATCAAGTATTCTATGACGTTGGTAAAAATATTGTTCTCTTCTTCTCTTACTCCTTTTAATGTGACAACACAACACAACACAAAACAACGATATTCAAAAAACAAAACAAATGATAAGACATTTCGGTTTTATATATATGTATATATATACTATAGTATAGTATATGTATAAAGTCAATAGATTGTTTCAAAAATATTAAATAGATTTATACATGTGTGTGTGATATATATATATATATATATATATATATATATATATATATATATATATATATATATATATATACACACACACACACACACGCATAAATTCTATTTACTATTTTTTTGAGACAATGCTATTTGCTAACAGCTGATTGGCCCTCATGGTTCGATGTCTACAAAGTAAAGGAAAATTTGACATGGACTTTTGTAGGGAAAAGATCAAGCTCCGGGATCTTCTTGAAATTCACACGAGAAGGATCGGATTTGAGGGAACATTGAGAGGTGAGGTTTTTCACAATTCATTGAAATGTACGAAGAGTGGCGCTTTTCCTCCAAAGTTTGACAATATGTATGTTTCAAAGGCCGCTTATCCGAATGTGCCCGGTGAGCTTCAGCTTTAGATTTGGTGAGACGACCATGAAGTTCGGTAGGCGGAGTTTTGCATGATTACCGGGTTTTAGGTTTGGTGATCTCCTGGAAGCTCCCCAACCTTATTCCAGTGTTTTGATGAGGGGACACACGGCCACATCCATTATCCTCGACGGTAGACCGATCACCATACCGGATAACGAGAGATGGTTATTGATGAGGTTGAGCGCCCCAAGTTCTCTACCGTGTAGGTTTAGTCTACCTTATTCACGGGATTAGAATGGGTCATGATGAGACTACTAGCCTACTAGGGTACCTCGTGAGACCTTCTATTTGGTCGAGAATGTGTAAGGCCTAAATGACTTTCCATGGGGTACTTGGTTGTGGGATCAGACTTATAAAAAGATCTGTCGCATGATGAATACCTACAAGGAAAGTCCGTATATGTGGTGACTGCATAAAGGGTTATACATGCCTTACGCTTTGGGCTTACGAGACCCTCCGTGACATTGATGTTCCGACTATTACGCCACCCTCGTAGCTCCTCGACGCTCCTCGATGATGAGATGGAGTTGTAAGACTACCCCTCCGCAGCAAGGGGTTGTTGGCGAAGGAAAATAAGGTAATAAGCTTAATAAACATTTTCTTTTAATTATATCCGTATGGTTAAAGATTTTGTTATTGTTAATTCTAATGAAATATACATTGTTTGCAGAGCCGTGTAATAGGATATCTCGCCGCAAGTGGAAGTTGATAGGGAGTTGATGCTAGATAAGGGCATCCTCGATACGGAGATTAATGAGCCGCCATGTGTGATCACCGGGCCTCGCACTAATTGCACGGCCACCTCCTGCACGCCCATCTACTACACAAAGCCCACGCTTCTACTACACAACAATCGCCTCTACTTCACATCCTCTACTTCACAACAAAAACCCTTTACCTCCTCATTCACGACGCAGCCGCACGCGCCTTACAATCGAGATGCTACAGCGTAAGAAAGATGAATCGATGAAGAAGATGAAGTTGCCGGGTCTTTATAGGGTCGTGAAGAGAAGGATAGATAATGGGCCAATGACATTCGGGAGGAAATTCACCGCGTAATGACGAACCGCAAGTACTTTGAGAGGTGGTTCAAATGCGTAACGAGCATAGGGCGATACTTTTGAACTTAAGGGGTTGATGCAAACGCCGTCATCCAGAGATCGTGTAAAAATTATTTCATTGTCAATTTCTTTATGCGATAAATTTAGTTCTATGTATTATAATACTACCGGCCACATCTTTTTCGGGCCTACCCTCATCGGCCTCCATCTCCTCCATCTCCTCCACCTCCTCCACATGATAATCGACCGGCTACATCTTCTCGGTTGCCCCTCGATCGGTCTACACAGTGGTCATCATATCGACAAGATACCGATCGGGCTTTACACCGGTCAAGATACTCATCACCTCCACTGGTCAAAGATATCGATCAAAGATACTCATCCATCGCCTACCCCGTCTGACAATCCGATGATGATGTTCGGGTATGATAAAATTCTTGAAGGAGTTTCCCAACTCGGGCAAGAGGAGTGCAAATGAGAGGAGTTCAAGAGAGGGAGTCGAGAAGGATTTCAGGCCGACAATTTATTGGTGGACAATCCTTATATGAGACTACGTTTGATTCGGGTAAGCATTATGTTATTTACATCTAATTATTGTTTAATAGGTTGATTTATATTGAATTTTGTATTATTAACATAGATATTGTTTGTTATCGTGAATTGATGAGAGTGCCTATTTTGATGCAGATACTGGCGATGCTACTACCCCTCCCCATCCCGAGGCTATGACCCCTCCCCCTCCCGAGGATACACCCCATCCCCTCCCGAGGCTATGACAGGGTCATTTACTGCCACCAGCCAGGCATCGGTTGTGGAGCCTGAGATTGATTATGGTCCAAGTGTTGTAAAATTGGGTAAACGAAAGGCGGATGATGCAATTGACAGAAGATTGACGATCCGTCAGACTACTAGCCGATCACGGTATTTAACTGATGGGTCGCACCTAGTCAGTCTGCCCGGTGATATTGTTGTGAGATGGACACCGTTGAAAAAGTTTCCAGACGAGCTGGAAAACAATTTCAAAACGGGGTACCAACAAGAACATCCGCCTCAATTACGATTCCCCTGCGGTACGCAAATGCTTCCGCCTTACAGAACCGGTGGGCAAGGCATGGTTCACACGTCTCCATGACCCTCTTAAAGAGTTAGACCGAGAAGTATATTCTTGTGACTTCATTTTCATATTTCAAATTTCCATATTTCGATTTCATTATTCTAACTTATTTTTGCATGCGACAAGATGTCGATGCAGATCCGACTCGATATAACGGCAAATGGAAGCATATCCAGAATGCTTTGAACCGCATACAACCATTGCCTACTCTGATTTATCCACATTTTACGGCCAAGGTCATGTAGATCAGAGAAAGCCGCCAGACACAATGGACATTCCAGACTTTGTGTATCGGTACGTCAAGCAATGGGATGAAAACACCGTGATATACATTCCCTGGTCCATTAGTCATGCTCACTGGGCAGCTGTCCAAGTGTCTATTCCCGACTGGAAGATTAGGGTGTTTGATTGTCTGTCGGGGACGAAGTATAAGGCTGATGTGAAGAGAAACATCAAAGCGTGGGGTGTTTCGCTTAGAGAGTGTTGAGACGGATGCTCGCTCACGCCAACTCCCACAAATGGTTGATCCGTAGAAGCCTCTTTTGATGTCGAGTAGTAAAACCCGAATTGCACTCACAAATGCCAATTCCGTAAGTGTTATAAACTTCAAACTATTTATCATATTATACAATTTACACTATTCTTACACTATTCATATTATACAGGGGTGATCGTGGGGTATACACGGTCAAGTTCATTGAGCATTTGATGCACAAAGAAAGGTTTACTCGATCCATCATGACAATATGCCGCTGCTTAAGAAAGAAACTTTGTGTGCAGCTATTTAATCAAATAGTAGATATATAGGTATTTTCGTGTATGTTGTTTTGACAAACATTGTGTAGGTATTTTTGGTGTATGTTATTTTTGGTATTTTTGGTGTATGTTGTTAGCCATTTATATTTTTGGTGTATGTTGTTTTGGTGTTTTGATGAGTACTCAACTGCTTAAAAACAACTCAAAGCAATCTTGATTTAAATCAATGTCATCCATACTTGTTGGTCCTAAGCTTCACCAAGCCTTTGTGTAGAAACATGGTTTTCAAACCCACTACATCCATACTGTTGCTCGAACGGATTAAAATTTGGATCTCTAGCAAGTTCTTATACCGGAGAAGGGAAATTTCCAAGACTATAATCCGAATTATTGTTATCATCCGAAGCATTGCAATCTTGATTTAAATCAATGCCATCATCCTCAATTATCGGTTCATTGTTTGCTTCCACTGGTGTGGCATTCACACAAAAAATTACATTTTTACCGCCGATGCCGCTCGATGTAACCATTTAGTGTCTCGTCGTCTAAGATATCATCAGGTGGTATATTGCCCACACTACCATAAGTAAACAAAGCTTTTACACTGAGCTTTGAATCAGGCCGATCAATACCAAGTCTCACATGCAATTTATCCAACAACGCATTCAATCTTATGTTCTTTCGGACAAATAATGAGAACATCGATCCATTTACATGATTCCACCGGTTATAGAGAGGATCGTACGTAAATTCTCCGTTGAACGAGACAACAATCATAGTGTTGCGATTATCTGTTTTTTTTTAAAAACAATTCAAGTCATTATTAACTCATTCAATATCAACTTAGATAACAACTTAAAATGCATTATAGAAATTCAATATAGTAATTCAAAACCCTACCTAAGCGAATTTATGACAAATAGAAACAAAACATACTTACACTAAACCCTACTAATTAAACCCTTAAGAATAACACTAAGAATGATTAATTTGGATGTATTTATGGCATCATGACATTTTCCCTACAAGGAAACAAAGACTATTTTCCCCTTTTAAGATGTTTCAAACAAGGAAACAGAGACTTTGAACACTTAAAACACTTTCACTATAAGTGTAAGTGTGATCAATATTTTCAATAACAATGGTCTCTGAAACAGAGCCATTTTCAGTACCATTTTGGGTAGGAACAGCACCCTTATGCACGATCAAACCATCAATAAGGACAATTCCATTACTACCAACAACAAATTTCCCAACTTCTCAAAACTACAATACCAAATCAACAATACTAAAGTTTACTACAATCGAACAATACCAAAGACTTAAACACACTACTTAGATGTATAAACATTACATAAACAACCTACTTAAAACACACATTTCGGTTAAATACATATCATTACTACAATATAAATAACATAATCACTACTTAAAACATACATTTCGGTTAAATACATATCATTACTTACACTAAAACCTAGTAATTAAACCCTAAACAATAACACTAAGAAAAGACTTAAACACACTACTTAGATGTATAAACATTACATAAACAACCTACTAAAAACACACATTTCGCTTTAAGTACATATCATTACTAGCATAAATAACATAATCACATTGAGCACTTGAATTAAGACAAATTACATAGCAAAAACTTACCCATTTGAGCACTTGAATGATGAAGAAATGGACTTGAAAGATGAAGAAGTGGTTAGAAAATTGATATTAACTTGAAAGACTCAAGGAATGAGAAAAATAGCCCGTTAATGTGGTGTATATTGAACAAGTACCTTACAACAACATTAATTGTCATCTACCACTTCAAACGTAGATAATAGCAATTTAAACGTAGAACAAGACGCTTACATCGCAGAAAATGCGTTTTAACCTCACGCTTAAACGCAGATAAATGCACATTTAGTGTAACTTCCTAATTTATTGAATTACCTTACGCTTAAACGTAGGTTCCTTGCGTTGAAACGTAAGATCTCACGCGTTTAAACGTAAGGAATCTACGCTACGTGCTATGGTATGTGTCAGACGGATATGTGAATTCCTTACGTTTAAACGTAAGGATCGTTACGTTTAAACGTAAGGAACCTTACGTTTACCTGAAATTCAATGTCAGAAAAGGCATGACCTGATTTTCAAGTATCAGGACTGACACAACCTCATTTTCCAATTTCTGATTTTCCGAATCTACCAAAAAGCTTCTTCTCTCTCCAAGTGTCACTCATCATAAGCTGTTCTTCTCCCTTTCATCGATTAATATGGAAGCTTTCTTTCAATCTACATAAAAAAGAAGTGGATTCTCTTCATTCAATTTTTAGGTGATTCAAAGATTCATCTTCTCTCAAAAAAAAAAGCCTTTCAAAAAAAAATTATCTTCAATTTTTGGTGTCTAGGTTTATCATCGTTGATTTCGTTTCTTACACTATGATATCATAGGAAGAAGGAGATTGATATCAATTGGAAATAGGTTTCTTTTGGGGAAGATTTTTGCAGAGCAACTGAGAGGTAAGTTAATTCATTTGGAATTTAATTTACATGGGAGCTTGTTTGGAATTATGGTGGTTGTTTAGTTTTATAGGGTTGTATAGAGATTGTTTGTTGAAGTAAATTTATGATTTTTTTTTTTAGGTGTTGAAAAGTTGTAACTGAAACGAAAAAACGATGTGTTTAGGAAATGGAGGGGAATTAGGGAATCCCGATAATTATACATTGACTAAAAAGAGTTGTATATCCCCTCAAAAAAAACAAGAGTTGTATATATATATATATATATCTTGCTTCACACATGTGTCCAAGAAAACTAAAGCTGAATTGGATGTATTAATTATGATAAATAGATAAAATTTTAATGCGAAATGAATATTGTTGGATCCAAAGTTGCACCTAAATTACTTGGCACGTACAAATAAAAACCAGACCCATACATAAATATTCTTCAAAAACTCCATAATAAATCAAATCCCAAATCCATAAATACTTGTCTAATATAGTCTTAGAGATGACACTCAAGTAAAACCACCGTGTGATACATACATTTGACCCATACTCTTATCGGTAACCGGTACCCACCTCTAACGGCCTCTAATGGCAGCCACATGCTCCTCGATGGGACGGTCATCACGGCTGGGCAATTCCTTGACTATATCACCATCTTCTTTCCAGACGATAACCTGATAAAAGGGTGACCAAGTTGAGGAGGCTTAATAAGTAGGTATAAAAGAAAAGTAGGCAAAGCAAAACACTACTACACTGGAATGAACACATGGTCACTCCCAATACAATACCCGTATCTCATTAGCTTTGAACTTCTGGCGGAACAAATGCCGAAAAGCCAAAATTGCTGTCTGCCAATAATAATAATAATAATTATCAGGACACTCAAATCAGCATCATTGAAAAGTAAGAGCGTAAACCCTATTTGCTTTCATTCTGGGAACTTGGTCATGTTAATTACACTCTTCAAATCTCACTCAACTAACAAATGACCCGATTGTATTTTATAATGCAATCCCCAGTAGTACTTTAAGTTCCCAAGTTAGGTTGATTCCCCATTTACCTGTACAGTATTATCATAGGTAAAAGCCTCGCCGCTTTCCATTTTCTTCTTTAAGAACGTGATGGCCTTTTCTTCATCGTACTCAGTACTTGAGACCTGTTACTTGAGACCCATTTACCTGTACAGTTTTATCATATGCTAAAAAGTGCATAAAGGCAACCACGAAGATGAATGCTGGCTGAGTACCTCATGACCACTTCCTTTGTGAGTGCCTGGAATCACAGAAACTGCAAAAGCAAAAATGAGTGGAAGAGGTAGATGGATTTGCTACATGTCAGACAAAAGGGTCTTCCGCACATACCAACACCAAAAGGCTTCTTGAAGCTCCGGCCAGACAGTTGACTGGGTCTTGCATACCAATCTTCAAAATAAAACCGCCGGTGCTCTGGTCAAACACTGGTGGGTCAGCAAGGTCTGCTCAAACAATGCATTAACAATTAGCTAAAAGGTTCAAAAGAGCACTCACCTACAGTGCTAATAAGATCGTTAAGGAAAATGATGATGGACTAATCAATTATGTTTCAGTTAAAAAAAAAAAAAAACGTTATTCTAAGTCCAAGGAGGACTTGTCTAGAATGTGCTAATAATAACTCAAATGAAGGGATTATTGTTTAATATGACACAAAGGAATCAGATGTGCATATATAAAAAGGAATCAGATGTAGTGTATAGAAAAGACCGGCTATACTACAAACAAAGTCATTACAACAAAAGCTCGAAAGAACACTAAGGAATCAATCGCACCTTGAACTTTATTGATTATACCATGTCTGAACCCATTGAGGAGATCCTTCTTCATCACGTCTAAGGCACACATACGCAGTATCAATTCCTGATCCTATTAAGAATTATTGGAGTAATATTAAACATTTGAATTCCATAGAATTAGGAGAAAAGTACTCAACCGCTCAAAAAGTATACAACATTCTTAAGATACAAAGAAAGAGTCGACGCACCAGGATTTCATTCCTAGTTACCACACATATGGAGTCAATCCCATGCACGGCAACCCACATGATCCCACACGATTTGTCTGCCGCTCAAAAAGAGTTTGTTATCAAGCACAAAATCTACATACATACCCACATATATAAGATGGCCTTTCAATGCGTCGTCAACACAAGCTTACTTCGACATCATACCTACCAAAGCAAAAAGTCGATAGTGAGAATCAACTTTTGAAGGTGGATGGTATTGTTTATAAGGTTTATATGGTGTAATGAGCCTTTTGAAAGTCGGTTTTCAGCATGGTGTCGCATAGGTATGGTGGCAAAGGATGTTGGTTTGTGTGTTGAACACTACTACAGCGAATAAGTGCTTACCCGACCATGAATGAGTACCATTGGACCAGATGCAAGTTCCTTTCTCTTCCATGTCACCAATACAAATCAGAATAAATCAGGGTGAGCAAATTACTATTATTCTTTTTTAAAGATTGACATAGCAAAAGGATTTAAGTGTCTACCCACGTTGTTGTTGCATCCATTGGTGCTACTCCTGTTGGTGAAGAGATCTTGGAAAAATAAGACATTGTTGAATCGCTTTTGGAAGGCTAAGGTATTGCTGAATCTAGTTTCCCCAAGCTCAACTGATTGAAAATAAAAGAAATCAAATCAGCCTTCAAACAAGATTGAAATTGTCTTGAAGGAGAAAGATATTTGAAGCAGATCAGTGGCTACCAATCGGAGAGCCACTCGTTTCATGGCAACGGGTAGGGAAATCATTGCCAAGTAGGGGCAGATCATTGTCAGGAACAATACACGGTGATGGATCTGCACCAAACTGGCTGCTTCCGCTTTCAAGATATTCCTTTTCTGATACAAAACAAGAATTGATTGTGAACTTTAGATTTATTGCAAACACAGGGGATCTTCAGAGATCTATGTATTATAATGAGAAAAAAATCATATGCTTGATAGGAAAAGGTATAACTCATCCAAAACTTCTTATTTGGCGAGAGTTGATGAATACACGCTTCCGGGAAAATTGAAAATTTCCGTGGTGCCTACAGATTCTTAAATATGTTTGAAGATGGTTTCAAAAGATTCTTTAGTATTTTCACGTCCCAAACAATTAAAACATACGTAAAGGAATTACCGCATAGAACTACAGGGAAATTCGGCTTCCAGTGTGGTGACACGCAGGTAGGATGAGACGGTAAATTGCTTTGGGTGTGGGTTGCAAGTTTTTTTTTCCTTGTTCTTATCATGACACCAACAAAAATCAGAATAAATCAAGATAAATAAATAAATTGAGATGAACTTTTTTAAGCTCGTATTGACAAAGCAACACGAGTGTAAGTGTCTACCGCTGGTGCTATTGTATCAATCGGTTAGGTGAAGTTTTTTCAGAAAAGTAAGGCATCACATGGTGGTTCAGATCTAATAAGCTTAGCTGATTAAAAACAGGAATAAAGCAAATGAAAGAAATCAAAACAACTTAAAGTGGGTAAATGGCTACCAAACAATTAATCGACTATGACCACCTGTGGAACGGAATCAGCAGGTAATGGTTTGGGCACAAACGGTCCATTACCGTTAATCCACGAGAGGAATTCATTGCTTCCACTATGGATATTTTCCAAACCTGAGTTAAAACATAAGATAAAATTCCGACCTTCAGATTTATGAAGAAACAAACAATTAAAACAGTAAGAGTTATAGCAGAGAACACTAAGGAGAAGGTCGGTTTCCAGCATGGTGTCATAAGTCACGTAGCTATAGCTATGGTGAGAAAGTTAGTTGGTTTGGGAAGGGGAACACTCTACCAAAGCAATGAAGTGCTTACCCAGGCTACTGAATAAATACCACGAAAGCAGAAGCAAGGTTTTTTTTTCCCTCTCTAGTGACACCCATACAAATCAGAAGAAATCATACAAATCAGGATAAGTAAACAAATTGAGTTTAAATGTAATTAAGCTCAAATCGAGCTAGCAAAAAAGATTTTGAGTGTCTAAACATGCTGATATTGCTTCTATATTCCGGAAAAGTGAGACATCACATTGTTGTTGAGATCTACAAAGCTTTAGCTCGTCAGCTAAAAGCTAAAAACAGGAATACAGAAGATAAAAGAAATCAATCAAATCAACTTAGTTACAAGTAGAAAAGTGGTTACCCAACAGCGATTCATTGTACCCAGCAGGGTTTATAGGATGTGGTACATTCTGGTGGAACAACTGGGGAAGAAGCAAATTCTCTGTATCCGTCTACCATACCTGAGCTAGAAAATTAATTTTCGATCTTCAGATCTACCGATTATATTGCGGAAAAACAAATCATATGCATTTATATATAATAGCAAATCAAAAGGTAAAACCGGCCGAATCTTCAAATCTAAAGAATCATATGCTTTAAATAAAGCTTCGTAAAATAAATAAAGCTTCGTAATGCCCGGTAATCGAAAAATAGAGGATTCATTGAGATACCTTTAGATCTTCTCTCGTTGCGCATAGCTTTCAGACTATCCGAAAGACCCTTCAGCATTGTCGCGTCTATAAACATTGTCGAGAGAGGAAATCGGGGAAGTTGAAGAAATGGAGAAAGTTTCGAGAGGCTTGTCGTGTAGAACATTAAGTACACAATTCGAGACTTGGACCTCGTTTGGTTTCGGGTTGGGTTGGATCCATTTGTATCCAACTCAATATTTTATAAGGCAATTATTTATTTATTACTTTTTGAAAATATTTTTGTTTAAATAGTTTTTCTACAAGAGCTTCACAGTGTATATAGTATCGTAAACACAAACTTATTCAAAATAAATTAATATTCCCAAATAAATTTCATATATCGTAAAAAAAAAAAACAAGTTTCATTTGTTAAGGCAAGACATTTAATAAATTCATGTATAAATGACCATTCAACAAATCGCGTTCTCCTGCATTGTTGAATGTTATTAATCGATTACGCCTCGATTTCGCCCTTAGTTGACGATGTTAACATTTGTTAAATTAACATTAATGGAGAATGTTATCGTAAACCCAATTGATCATTTTTCAGGGATTAATGTTTTAAGGCAATTAATGGTTAATGAAGGTTCAGGGATTAATGTTTTAAGGCAATTAATGGTTAAGGAGGATTCAATGATTAATGTTTTAAGGCAATTAATGTTTAAGGAGGGTTGATGAGATGATTCAATGTATTAAGGAGGGTTATTCATGATTTCACTCTCCATTCTAATAAGTTTTCATTTTATCTCGCTTTCATAAACGTGTACCAGATTCATAGATCCAACACTCTAAGTTAATAAATGAATATTTTCAAATAGTTCCATGATATCTGAAGTAATTCCAGAAGAACATTTCGTTAATGAAAATATTAAATTTAATTGTTAATTTAAAAAGGAGGTGGGCGGGAGAAATAAAATTTAATATTTTATTATTTGGGTTAACCCAGTTTAATATTACATGGTTTTGCTTGTGTGGCCGACACGTGTTCCACTAACAACAAATATGCAATTATTCCCTTTTTTTCCTGTAGCAGTGTTTGAATTTTTCAAAATCAGAATAGCCTTGAAGGATATTTTTGTCTTTTCCAATTAATAATCTTTTTCATTATTTTTTTGTGGAGTACCATATAGAGAAGAAACTTTGGAAAATATACTATATGAACAATTTCTCCATTTTCCTATGATGTGAGTCGAATTTCAATTTGGGAGAGTGATTTAGTAACAAACTTTATTTATATAAAAAGTCACATAAATTTAATCAAAGAATCAACATTATTTTTTTCACTCAATTTATATTTCTATTGTTTTTTTTTTAAAGGAATTGTTTTTTTTTTTTCCGAAACGAAAGATTTATATTAAAACAAACAAACAAAGTTTACAACCCGAACAATCGCCGGGAACACACCGGACTACTACCAGCATGCTACTGAACACCACTACCTTACTAAAAAAAGAAACGAAAAAGAACTTTGAGAGAACTTCAAGTAGACCAAATTTTGTCTCACACCGGAGAACTTGATTTGGTAAGATAATAAAATGAAAACACTCCGCAACATAGCGGACGTCCATAACCACAACGAAAACTAAACCCCAATCAGCAGCAAAGGTAGAGACCGAGATGCCTGACGGGCACCGAGACCGTCCGAGATTAACAGACATACAATAACCACATGAAAACAACATTACAGTCCAAAACCGCCACCGCTGCCACCAACATCACCGACGCCAGATAAAGAGCCAAAACCAATCCAATCATCGCCACTTACCATCAAATGCAGCACCCAAGGGATGAGGAGCCCAAAAATCAGCGATGAAGGCCCATTTCCATAGACATGCATTGTCAACCGAAGCCAAGATCTATCCTTTAAAAACACAAGTTGCCAAGCCTCCATGAAAATCCCCTCTCCGGCCAGCACCAAGAGTTCCAATTGAAAGCCGAGAGAGCCCAGAACAGCAACATCGCGCGCTGAAAGCACCAGATCGATTCCGGAATAGCCTTTCCAAATGAACCACCGCCGCCAAAAAACGCTTTCAGTAAGCGAAGGTGGGGACGAAAAAGCAAAAACCGGCCAAAATCACCGCCCTCTAGAGCATGAGAAGAGGAGGCAACCATCAGATCTGGATCTATTTTGGAGAGAAAAGAAAAAATGGAAAAAAGATGCAAACAAAGGAAGCAAAAAAACACAAAAAACAACTAAAACAAAAGCCGGCACCGGCGCCGGAAGAGGAAGCTGGAAGAAGGAGGGAGGCGCTGATATTAGATAGAACGAGGAGAAAAAGGTTTTAGTTAGGGCCTGTTTGGATTGAAAGAAAAGGGAGGAGAAGAAAAGAAATGGCTTGGGCTGATTTTAGTTGGGGTATTTGGTATGTCAATAGGAGAATGAAAGAAAAGACGAAGGAGGGAGACCAAAGGAAATTATCTAATAGAAATTAGACTGCCTGTTCCGTCCATTTTCAGCAAGATTTGAAAGGAAATGATATTTTTTTTAATATTTTTTATAATTACCTCTTCAAAAAAAAACCTCTCATTTCTTCTTCGTCACTATCTTTCCTTTTCCTTTTCCTTTCTATTTATTTCCTTCAATCCAAACGGATCCTTAGAGAAAAGTTCTATTTCTATTGTCTTGATTTTTATTTTTTTTCCTTATCATTTATTCCCACAACCTCTTCTTTTCTTTTGGCTATATTAAAAACCATTGAATGATTTTGTTCATTTGTGTGCACATTTTTTTTTGACAAATTCGGTGTACACATACTTTTCCTTCAATTTTTTTTCAGGAGGTGACAATGTAATATAAAAACTTTGTCTAGTATATTTCTATCCAACGTAAATAAAAACATTTGTATTATAGTATTTTGTTACACACCAAGATAAATTGATATATTTTATATTAAGCTTAAATATAATGTAATTCTCTTAAATATTTTATACTGTAAAATTTCAGTGTTGTGGCAATGCATTCATGTTGGGCTTGTGGTATTGCTAAAGCAATTTATGTATAGTCTAATGTATAAATGCCTTGTTGTTGCAGTGTAAGCATAAATCTCCGGGTGCGAAAATTTTCATTATATTATCGTTGTTCTTTGTGATATTTGAATGATTTGACAAGATACTACTTATCCGAGTGCACCGCCGATTTTTTTTTATTTAGGAAAACTTGAAAAAATATGCTTGTAAAGATAAAGATTTGAAATATATACATCGTATGAAGATGTTTGAAAACTATGCCTGCGTCGGTGCATGAGCGACGCATGAGCCACGCACGAGGCACGTAGCAACGCATACACAACGCAAAACCGAATGAAGCATAAATTTCCAATGTTAACTTTTAAAGCATATTTTCAGGGATATTATTCTTTTCGAGCATATTTTTTTCAAGTTTCCCTTTTTTTTTATTAGGTGTACATTAAGTACCAGCCCCAATGACATTTTTTCTGTATCCATCATTTGCTCATAGTAGTCTTTGAAGAAAAGAATCAAAGAAACTGAAACAAGGGATTGAAAAACTTACTTTTATAAGCCCAAATACTGAAAAACTTGGTGTTTCAAAATCACTTTCAAGTTCCATTTAGTGTACTATAAATGTAACAACAGTACTATAGTTCCTATAAAAACTATAGAAAGTATCCAGATCAAGCACAATAGGGATCGTTTGTCATCTAACTACCTTAAAAGATTATTCCAACATTTTTTTAAATGATACAAAATAGATAAATAACTACCAAAATGACAATAACTAAACGAGTCAAGCGACTCATGAGTAGCTTGAGACTCGTTTTGAGAATTACTTAGTCTGACTCAGATCGTTACACCTCTAATCTTGACAGTAATTTGAGAGCCAGATATAAATATGGCAGCAAGAAAACACCTAGGGAGAAAGGCAGCTTTTCGCTCTTAGACCATTCTAAAACATGAAATATGTCTCACAAGATTACATTCTCAAACAACCAGCAAGCGTTGCTGACAACTCTTTCGACTTCAAAATCTATGGAGATACGGTCTTAATAAGAGTGCTCAAGAAAAAAAAAAAAAAAAATGAGAGATACCTCTTGGACTTGAATTCATCACGTATATAATTCAGAATCAAGAATACCCTTTTCATGGTTAAACATCGAAGGAACATCCTCGTGATTGGCGACACTTGCAAGGTCCACATTGGGTAACACCCGTAGCAGTATAGACTTCACGAGTGATCTGACAGATACGCCGTATTCAGGCCATGAAACACAAAGGGTACCTCTAATCTTCCTCAGCTGACACTGGGTCAGAAGTGCAGCACCAAGTCCATCCACCATGCTTCCTGAAGGAAAGTAATCAACCCCTTTTATCAGTAACGAAGAATCTCCATTGCTAGCAGTCAGATTACGTTCAGAGGATGTCTCCAGCTTTAATGCAAATGCTTCATCCCTAGACAGTTTGCCCCGGAAGTTACTACTCCGAACTGAATCAAAAATCAAAACCTGCTCTGGATTTATAACCTGCCCTCCAATCAGTAGCTTTGCTATGGCATGAGATCTCTCTGCAGTAACAGGGTATTGAACAGATACGGCTATGATACTTTCTTCAGCATCATCTATTGAGTAGATATTGCAGGATTTGTTCCTTAGAGAGTCCTCAATGGAGTTGCCAACAAACGAGGTTTCCGGTAACACAACAGATCCTATTAGTGTTTTGGAGGATATATTATGGACAAATTGAAGTGAAGGGGAGGAAATGGCAATAAGAAGCATGGAGGGGCGTAACGGTTTCTTAAGATTGTCTGACGAAAACACAATGAATGGAGATGGAAGGAGCGGTGAAGGAGGAGAAAAGATGTTCAAATCCTCTAAAAAAAACCTTGAAGGTGGCGGAGCGTCTGTTATCACATCCTCCATTTTATTCCTGCTAGTTATATGAACTGCAAAGCAAGCCAATGCCGCATCCACATTATTTCCATCCATTTCCTCACATATAACATCAGATATACAAAAAAAGATGCTCGTTAAAGACGCCACAAAAAAAAGAAAAAAAAAAAAAGACGCCACAACGAATCTACAGTAGCACCACACTTCAGGCTAGATTTCATTTTACAGAGTCGAAAATGGACATTTCACCTCTGCAAAATCGAATGTCGAAGTGGTGCATCAAAAGTAGATTCACTCGGGTGTCTTTAAGAACCGTTTACAAAAATCTACATCGAATTTTCTGTAAGCGAAATCAACAAAATACCACAACACATGAAGGCGGAAAACAACAATAATAAGTTCATGGGATTAAATTATATCTAGAATGCTACAGCCATCCATTGAGGCATAAAAACAAACATTTGGGAGCATTCTAGAAAATAAACCAATTAATTCATTCTTAACAAGCCAAAAATTAGACCTAGCACGAAGAAAAATCGGGATTCTACAGAATTTACAAGCAAAATATATACCAAAATATCCAGCTACCAGTGCATTAATGTAACTCAGAGAATCTGGAAAACGTTAAAGAGGCAAAGAAATAAGAAAAATTAAGCTAAAGAAGCAACCCTAGTTACCGAGAAAATAGTACACGAACCAATAGTTTAAAGCGGGATTAAGGAGGGATTACTGGCCGTAAGCAGTCGTATCTCAGACAGATCGGCGGCGGCTAAATGATCGGAGTGTAGGAGAAAACGGTGAACTCCAACCTGCAGTCGCTTTATTCTTGTTCAACGCCTACTTCACGCGCTGGGTTTTTTCTTTTTTTTTGGACGTTTTGTAACTTCTCGAATTCTTTAAAAAATAATAATAATAATAATAATAATAATTTTTCTAAGTAAAAAATTGTATTTTATTAATCAACATCCGCCAAATACGCGATCATAAATATCGGACTTCTTAGGGGTAATTTAGTAGACGTTGATTATTAAAATACAATTTTTCCTTCACAAAAAAAAAATAATACAATTTTTGGCTCGGACTTCTTTGGGAAAAAAAAAGTCTAAATAGTTACAAAATACCTCTTGTCACTTGTTCCACTGATTGATCTTCTCTTAGGAATACAACAACGTAACAAAACATGAATTGTTGTAAAAAAGTAAAAGAATAAATTATAATGATGTGAATGCCTAACATTTAGGAAAGTCGGAGAGTGGCGGGGGGAAGTGTAGTTGCTAGTGTTGGCCCATTTTCAACTACAACAGTGAATCCTAAACCGGTATGAGAATGCGGGTCCAAGTGACGGTGGAAGAGCCATATACCTGGATTGTCAACTCGGAACCGACAACCCATCCTGCCACTGGGACCGCAGTTGTATTTCGCACCTGCGGGTTGATTAAATTGAACTTGCGGGAGACGGTTGCTGGGTCGAAGTTTCCGAAGCCTTGTGCCAAAACATAAAAGTTGAATCCATGCAAATGCATCGGGTGGCTATCAACCGTTATTAAAGCCGTGTTTAGTAGTACCACCTGAACCGTTGAAGTAAATTTAAGGGACTTCACTTTAGTTGACTTTGATCACCAAATCCGGGTTTAAAATATTGCTACCATCTGTGTAGTGTTGTATGGTCACTGTTTGTAGTCAAATATTGTCTACAAGAATAGTTGGTCTAGCTATCTATGGAAGGAAATACGCATGCTGCAGCTTTTGTAGAAAAACAAAAGTCACATTCCTTTCTTGACTTTTTGATTTTACAATAAATGTTACTCACTCTTTCATTCTATAAATTGGGACGAAGTTGCATTTTGTAAAATGCAAGACACAAACTCAAAGTTTACTGCAAAAGAGAGAAAGACAGCAACGAGAATTTTGTGAAATTAGTCAGTGTAAAAAAATAAAGTGAAAAGTGTGTGTCAAATTATTGTCCAGTAGTGAGTAATATTTTTCGGTACTTATTCGACGCTCCTTCTACTTCAATTAGGTCGATTGGTTCGTACATCGGATGGCAGATTGTACACGGTTCTTCACAGATTGGGCTGCTGTCATTTTGGTAAGATCTTTCCACAACTCTTATACTATTGTATTTTTATTGATACTTTAGAGTAGTTTGAGTTGTTGTATGCGGAGCACTTGTATCTCTTATTTACTGACTAGTGGAGATTTTTGTAGGCTCCGGCTTCGTGGTTTTTACTCTCTCTCACATTGAGAGAGGTTTTCCACGTTAAAATTCTAGTGTTACTTTATTCCACTTTATTTCACTATGTGGCTTTCTACTAGTATATTATTCCGTTGTGCTTACTAGTGAGAAAATAATTTGTGGGTGTTTGCGATAATTTTCTTGTTACCGCGGTGTTTTTCCCAACAAGTGGTATAGGAGCCTGGTTAGTAGTGTTGTCGGATAAAGTAATTTTTTGGTGTATTTGATTTGTTTAAAATGGAAGCAAATCTAAATAGGATGATCACTTTAAATAGGTCCAATTATGTTTTATGGAAAGATAAAATGAAGGACTTGTTACAAGTGAAAAATTACTACAAGCCTGTGTTTGATGCAGAAAAACCCAAAGATGAAACTGATGTTGAATGGATTTGTTACATAGGCAAGTATGTGGTTATATAAGACAATGGGTCATTGATAATGTTTTGAACCATATAAGTGGTGATAAAAATGCTAAAACTTTATGGCAAAAACTGGAAGATTTATTTGCTCGGAAAACTGGAAATAATGCTTTTGATTTATAAGTTGATGAATTTGAGATATCACGAAAGAACTCCTATGGCTGATCATTTGAATAATTTTGTTGGTATTCAAAATCAACTTATTGCTATGGGTATCAAGTTTGATACTGAAGTGCAGGGATGGATGTTTCTCGGCTCTTTACCGGAGTCGTGGGAAACTTTTAGAAGTTCTCTTTCTAACTCAACTCCGGATGGTATGATAATCATTGATCTTGCCAAGACGAATGCTCTGGAAGAGGAAACCAGAAGGAAAGCACATGGTATTTCTGCACAGTTAGATGTTCTGGATGCCGAGTCGAGGGGGAGAAGTCATAGTAGAGGACCCAAGCATAGAGGTAAGAGTAGAAGCAAATCCAAAGGAAAATACAAAGACCTTGAATGCAATTATTGCGGAAAGAAATGACACATCCAGAGATACTGTTGGAAATTGAAAAGGAAAAACAAGAATAATGACAACAATGATAAGAAAAATTATGAAAAGCAAGAAGACAATATTAATACTGCTTCTGGTGATTTTCTTATTTTTCAGGAAGTTGACGAAGTCAATCTTGCAGATGATGTGACCGGTTGGGTCGTTAATAGTGATGCGTCAGTCCATGCTACTTCAAGAAGAGAATTCTTCACATCTTACACTGCAGGTGATTTTGGTGATGTGTGGATGGCACATGATTCTGTTATAAAGTGTGTAGGTGTTGGAGATATTAGTTTGGAGACGTCTAACGGTACCAGACTAATTCTCAAAAAAGTTAAGCATATTCCAGATATCCGGTTGAATCTGATTTCCGTTGGCAGACTGTGTGATAATGGTTATGACAGTTTGTTTTCACGTGATACATGGAAGCTCACAAAAGGATCTTCAGTTGTTGCTAGAGGTATAAAGTCCTCTACACTTTTCTTGACTCAAGCAAAAGTTATTATCGATATGGCTAATGCAGTGGAGTCACCTGATGAGACCGAGTTGTGGCATAAGAGGTTATGTCATATGAGCCTAAAAGGTATGACTGTCTTGTCCAAGAATAACTTACTATCTTGTTCTAACAGTTTGCATTTGGAGAAATTTGCACACTGTCTTGTAGGGAAGCAAAATAGAGCCTCTTTTAAAACTCACCCGCCTTTAAGAAAGTCAGAAGTACTTGAGTTGGTACATTCTGATGTTTGTGGTCCTATGAAAAGAAGGACGCTTGGTGGTTCCCAGTATTTTGTGACTTTTATTGATGATCATTCGAGAAAAATATGGGTCTACACTCTAAAAACAAAAGATCAAGTGTTAGACATGTTCAAGCAGTTTCAAGTCTCGGTTGAGAGGGAAACTGGAAAGAAGTTGAAGTGTATTCGAACAGACAATGGCGGTGAATACATTGGTCCGGTTCATGTTTATTGCAAGAAACAGGGTATCAGACATGAAAGAACTCCGCCTAAAACTCCACAGTTGAATGGCTTGGCTGAGAGAATGAACAGAACACTAATGGAGCGAGTCAGATGTTTGCTTTCACAAGCTAGATTGCCTAAATCCTTTTGGGGTGAAGCTTTGAGTACAGTGGTGCATGTACTTAATTTTTCTCCATGTGTTCCTTTGAAGAATGAGGTTCCTCAGAAGGTATGGTCAGGTAAAGATGTATCTTACCTTTATTTGTGAGTTTTTGGCTGTAAAGCTTATGTTCATATTCATAAAGATGAGAGGTCTAAGCTTGATGCTCAGACTAAGCAATGTATTTTCTGGGTTATGGTCAAGATGAGTTTGGCTACAAACTATATGATCCTGTTGATAAGAAAATAATCAGAAGTCGAGATGTTGTGTTTGCAGAAAATGAGACTTTTGCAGGATATTGATAAGAAGATTTCAACACCTTGAGCTAATGATGATCCATCTATGTCAGAGATAGTTCCTCCTACACCACTAGAGGAACATGATGTAGTTGATGTGCAAGATAATCATCAGGGTGATCCTGATGTAGTCGATCTTGATCATGTTGATGATGATGTGGTTGAAGAACCACTAACAGAGGAGGTTCAACTAGTTATTCCCAGAAGGTCTGCTAGAGAGAGGCGTTTTTCCACTAGATACTCCGAGAGTGAGTATGTGTTGCTCATAGATAGTGGCGAGTTTGAGAGCTTTGATGAAGCCTTGGATGATGAACATAAAGATAAGTGGCTTGATGCTATGAAAGACGAGATGAAATCTTTGCATGATAATCACACCTTTGAGTTGGCGAGACCGCAAAAAGGGAAGAAATCTTTGAATAATAAGTGGGTCTTCAAAATTAAGAACGAAGATAATAATTCTACACCTCGGTATAAAGCAAGATTAGTGGTCAAAGGTTTTGGTCAGGGAAAGGGTATTGGTTTTGGTGAGATATTCTCTCCGATTGTGAAGATGTCCTCTATCCGGACTGTTCTTGGCTTGGCAGCTAGTCTTTCACCATTTAGTGTGGATATAGTACTTACGATTAGTTGAGCAGGGATAAAGAGATCCATGTAAGCCATTCATTGTAAAGGCGTCAGATTTGTTGAATTGGGCTCCAGTGAATAGCGATTGTTGGTCCAAATCAACGATGTTTGCTTTCCAATACTCACCTGCAAAAACAACCACCAGTTAATTAAACGTTGGTCTAAAACTCGCATTATTAATTCTGGGCGAGGTGATCGAGTAGCTAGCTAGGGTACATAGCTAGCTAGCTATGTATGAAGTTATAATTATATATAGAAAGGAGTGATGCAATAGTATATACGTACCTAACAGAATAGGGAACTTGCGGTGAGGTTTTGGGAAGGGGTAGGATCGACCGTGTGGAGGGCGAATGATGAGATCATGAACGGTTTCTCTCATTAAAGAGGAGTGTGCATGCCACCAAAGGTGTTCGTGTCTTTGTTTTCAGGCTTAGATTGATGTATAAGGTTGAGAATAAGAAAGAGAGTCTTGATAAAGAACGAGATTTGGGGCCAAGGAGGAGAAAAGAGTGAAGAATCATTGACGAAATCTGAACCAGTCACTTCAGGGGCATTTTGGTCACACCTGGAGACACTTTCAGGAAGAGTTGTCTTCATGAAAGTTGTATATAATTGAACGAGCTTTCCAACGCATCTTGAATCGTTCAAATCAGAGCTCTACACAAGAAGTTATTGCTGATTTACTGAAGACAGGATCCAAACGAGCGTTTACGGAGCAAATTTACATACAACGTGTGGGCTTTTCTGGCAGACGGGTGTTTGCCTTGCCCCGGACGCCCGTTCGCGGTCGGGATGCGGCAAAAACCTATAAAAACCCCTTTTCGGTCCCATATTATATCTATTTAGCCCTTGACGACTTTGGGCATCTTAGGGGCGATTTTAGGGCGGTTTTTGAGTAGTTTAAACACCCTTTGATCCCCATATTCCATAGATTAAATCCTTTGATTCTACATACTTTCTCCTAGATTAATTTTCCGTTTCAACAGCAAAGATTCGACTTTTTGGTGGATTATTTCTTCAACATTCAAGGTTTGATTTTTATGATGATTATGTTTTCGTTTATTATTGTTCTTAGTATAATTTCCTTTAATTACTTTGTTGTTAGTATGATTATGAGTAGCTAAAGTAGTCGTGTAGCCGAATTATGTGAAAACGGGTGAAAATCCCAAAGGGGGATGAGATGGGAGTTGTGTAGCGCTTAATTAAACGCTTGTATGATGAATTCATGTTCTAAAACTTGTTTTGATTGTTTTAATAGCTTTGAATGAGATTGACAACCTTGTTCACTGTTACACACACATCGAGCTTATATATGTATTTTGCGGTGAGGTGTGGGATACGGGTTTTAGAATCACTAGACATAGCCTTGATTGTTAGATTGACAACCTAGCTAGACGTTAGGACTATGCCTATGTGAGGTTCTTATCGGGTTCCCGAGCGGCTCATTATTCTGGTCAACCATGTTAGGTGAGTTAGCTTTCTAAAGGGAGGGTTAATAAGTCTAGTATATGGGGTTAAGTGAGAGTTGTTCAGACCTTAACGCAAGAATAAGGAGTTGACACCCGTGGATGTCATATAAACTGAATTGGATAGGTAGGTCGGTTAAGACACACTCATTGTCAAGTCTTTCCTGTGGGGTAAAAGTAACCCGCTGGATCGTAGTTCAGCTATGCTTTTTAATCATATAAGTAAAACCCGTAGTGTAATCGTTATTTCTGCATTAGTTGTTAATCTTTCCACTATCTATTGACCTGAACCAAGTTCTACGTTGACTTTGGTACTTCACTGTTACTCCCTGTGGATTCGACCTTGTGACCACTATACTACCGTTGACCCGATACTCTGTCGGTTAAAGTTAGCGGTCAGTTATTTTGCTATCAATCTGCCACTGGGTGCAGTACACAACTTCACCAATACATGTTCAGTCATAGAGTTATGAGTCAGCAGAAGTTGATCATCCGTCACCCAGTCGTCGTAGGTGGTGTTACGAATTCCTTCATGCATAGTGTTAGATCCAGAATACGCAAGAGAGAAATTCAGGAGTTTTTGGTTTAGTTCCATGTAGATGAACTTCTAATTTGTGTTCTCGAACAATGGGAAAGATTGTTGATTTCCAGACAAGTTAATTTAATCCATCCATCTTCATTGTGCGGGACCGAGTAAGATGTCACCTCCATAGGGTGTTGAAGGGTGTGTGGAAGTCATGTACGAAGGTGGTGGTGGAAGGTTGGGACGGGTAAGGGAGGGTGACGTAATTAAGGAAGTCTTGCATGTTGAAGCTCGAAAAGAGAAGAACTAAGCTCCCAAGTGATAGTATGTTGATGGTTGAAGCATGATGAGCAGAGATCGGGGCTTGCTCTGTCCCGGTGGAGCAGTTGGGAGCCGGTTGCGTGAGCCAGCGTGGCTCTAATACCATCACAAAGTTCACATTCAATACCTATTACATCTTTCATACCATACTACTCTGTGTCCAATATGATTGCAAGTCTATGAACATTTTGAAATGAAATGATAACATGATACAACATACGATTCTCATAAATGTTGAATGCAACAAATATTAAGATGAATTATACCCGGAACTACTACAAAATTCTAGGATTTGGGATTTCATACCATAACAATACATACACAATGACGATACAGGGTTTCACTCCCTCCACGTGTCATCTATCGGTTGGTCATCACACTATAAAATAACACCAGTGTATTCATGTCGATGCCCAGGCTAGAGGCCGAAGCCATCTCATAAACGCCAGGCTACGACGATCGACTATCGACTACCGAGCAGTGTAGGACATCCAGGCCGCACCATTTAACATTGAAGGACAGTGAGTCCCAGAGTCGATCACCGCAGGTCGGTATATCGATATCGAGGATAGAGTACGCATCAGCTTACCAAGCCCATTAATAACGATAGCTTGGGCAAGGGTCAAGGCCCATTTAAGGGTAAATGTGACAATAACATAAGCCGACTTAACCTTAGGGTTTAGGCAAGTGTTGTCATTATAAATACCCCATTCCAGAAACTACGTAAGGCTTGATTCCTGGAATTTGACAGGATACGTAGGCAATCTAAGATAGAATCTTAGACTCAGCCGCAAACATAAAAATCCACCACCTCGTTCCTTTCTTGGCATTAGGGTTTTGTGTGTTCATCACTAGATTCATATTAGGGCCCGGATAATCAAGGTGACTTAATTTGTCATCATCACACAAGATACACTATTATTCGAAATTATACATATACATATCATGCATATCTTATGATACTATTATATAAGAGTACATATGTAGATCATACTAAATAGATTATAACCCTAAAAAATAGATTATAACCATCTAATTATTGTTACAAACATTTGATGACATAGAAGAAAAACAAACAACAAAAAGAACAACACAGCAAATGATATATCTTGTCTATTACACCTTCAACCTTTTTAAGTCTAGTTAATTTGTAACATGGACTGCGGAAACCATGGTATTCATTCCACACATGTTGTACCCACGGCAAATTCTGTAGTACCCATGTTCTCCCCAGTGCTTTCCCCATGAGTTCTTGATTACCCAATATGGTTTGTTACTCAATCTAAGAATCGAGAAACCGTGTGTTTGAACCATAACCCACGAGCAAAACACCATGGTTAAGCCAACGCTTACACATAAATAAGAGGGCATGATACACCGCGTATATATGTTTGCATAAATACTGCGTTTAGCCCAACTGGAATTCAAATCAAACGGTCCAAAAAAAGATGATCAGCTTTATGTGTCAATATCGAAAAAAACTATTATAATGTCAAATAAGTGGTATTTCTATACTAATAGTTATTGTCATATATATGTAGATTTTATCATCATTATATACAAGAATCACAAAAATCAATGAGTGATTAGTTGTATGTTCTTACTTGCTAGAGGGCCTTGATGAACTAAACGGGCAGCAATCTGGCTCTCGCTCTACGTCTGATGGTAAAGTCGTTTACTTTAACGGCTACTTTCTGGGATTGAACTTGCATTCACCTTTTTCCCGGTATAAGGGTATGATGTGTTTTCTTGATGCCTCCGCCTCAATCAGGTACTTGTAAGCATTAGTCATGAGCCCTCCAGAGCATCCGTTATCACATGCATCTTTTCTTCAAGATCACACTTCAAATCGAAAAAGGAAAACATAGTTATGAGTTTACTCTATAATTAAGTAATTAACCATGAAATGTGTGATCAGGTGAAACCTTGGGAGGGAAAATTGAAAAAGCTTACGGTATGATCACAATCTACAAGTTGTTGCTCACTGAGAGTTAAAAGCTTTCCGGTTGCAATAAAATTAGCTCCTTCAAGAACGCCCGTGGTGCTAAAAGCCCAGCATGAACCACAAGTTCCCTACATGATTAGACGGCTTTTAGAATAAGCATAAGACTACAACATAATGCTTTGCATGAATGAAAATTGAATATAAACAATGACGAATCCAGAAAAAATCATCAATCAGTGACAAGATTTAATAGTATTTTATTACAATGCAAAGTACATAGGAATCAAGTGTTGTCACCCAAACATAATACAGTTGATACGGGATATACATAGTGAAATATAATACTGGGGTCGAACTGTATTATTCGTTCATTTTTTCTTCAATCAAACTCAAAAAAAAAAAAAAAAAAAAAAAAAAAAAAGCACTCTGGTAAAAGAGGGACGGATACAAGAATTTGTTTCAGCAGTTTGATTAAAAATGTTCGAAATAATATACATACACAATGTTATATTATAAAGTGATACACTAGTAATTTCACACCGAAATATAAGTGGATCCATAGCCCACCCTCGCCATACTGGGTCCGTCCCAGCCGTCACTGGAGTCCAAAACTAAAATTTTATTTTTTTGTTTTTTTGTTTTGTTTTGTTTTTTCTAAAACGAAAGGAGGCGGGGATCGAGCCCCTGACCTCTCACTAGAGAATTAGTGTGTAGAGGCGATCTTTCATGCATGGGGTGATGAGCCGCAGCTCAATTCAGCGGAATTAACGGAGTTTCAATTTTATAAGGATAAAATAATATTTTTTAACAATAAACTACATCGTTTCAATAATAAAAAAATACATAACCCCACCGCTACATCATATAGATCCGCCCCTCCAGCCAACGGCCCCTGGTCATGCTAGGGGTGGATCTGCTATGAGTAAGAATTTGCTTTGATCATTTGTTAGTCACAATCTTTTTGATAGAAGTTAATGAGAATTTTAGTATGGAAATATCTTTACTGAAAAATTATTCACTAATTTACTAAAAGAAAAGAAAAGAAAGATCTGGCAGCAGAAGTACCTGCATCTTAACCTCAGTAACAGCACCTTTTTCTCTCCAATCAAACTCCTCCGGCAAATCACCCACATCCACCACCGCCGCTGCAGAATTAGGATCGACACCATCACCTCCTCCACCACCTTTGACGCCCATATACATCGTCTCAAACTCGTCCTCTGTCAGATCCGAGAAAATGGTAACACCATGGACAGCACCGGGATCCATCGCCTGGTGCTCCGCCGCCCGGATCATGTTCTTAGCAAAAACACCCAATCGGTGAACGTATTCCTCATGTGTAGAGTACTTTTTCTCATATTTCTGTATGAATGATTTGAATTGAAGCTCTGTAACAGTTCCGATGAGGTTGCTGTGTGGATCGGTGACTTGTTCTATGATAATTTCTTCTGCGCTACTTACACAAGAGGATAAGAAGAAAGCGCAGGTTAGAATTGTAACACCAGCTGCGCAGGTTAGAGTTGGAATTGTCGGGCTCATGATTTCTTAGTTTTCCGGTGGGTTTTTTTTGCAGTTTTGGTGCTGTGACCGTGTGAAAGGGGTGACTGAAGCGGCAACCTGATGAAGGGAAAGTGGTTTATGAGTAACCGGTGCATGCAAACTCAATTGCTCCTGTTTTAACACGTGGACAATCCTCCCAAGGAAATTTGTCAAAGCTATCGACGTGTTCTCTGTCACGATAAATCCTTCACTATATATACGTAAGTACAAAGACTCGTGGTACAACGGTAATTCATTAGTTAACACTTATACATTATATGAGGTGTATAAAATTCCATTGAAACTATTCACTTGATACAATCAATGAATCACTCTTTGATATCTTATTGATTGAATAATTTGACCATTTATGAATTAGTAATGCTACTGACATAACTATTTAAGTATAATGAGTGATATAATCTGATTTTATTCCATTAATAATGATATATATATATAAGAATTATTGATCATAACATAGGCTCATGTTGATCAATCGTGTAAATCCGATTTTGTTACTTGTTATATATGCACTACAAGAAAATTGAGTTTTAATGAGGGTAAATCCTCTCATTAAATGTCCATTTCCCGTCATTAAAGACTTTTAATGAAGGGAAATTTACCCTCACCGCCCTTCATTGTTGCTTCTCTATGTAAAAGTAATAATGATGGTAAGTTTGTGTCATTAAAATATAGTTCATGACAGGAAAAGTACTCTCATTAAAACATTTTTAACAACAGAAAATTCCATCACTATTCTACCATTCGCCCCTCACAAAATCATGATTTAATGATAATTTATAGCCTCACTATAAGGTCATTTGCCCATCACAAAATCAAAATTTAATGAAAATAGTTTTCCTCATTGGTCGTTTTCCCCTCATTATATACATTTTATTGATGAAATTTACTGTCATTTCTAATAATGAGCCCCTCATTAATTCTGTCCATCATTCTTCTTAAAATACATCCAATGTGAGTATTTTTCCATCATCAAACATCTTACAAATAAAAAGAGTTCTTGCCAAATAGAATATGCTACATTGACAACAGATTGAACAAATTTAAACAGAGTCCTAGCTAATCTGATATGAAATAGTGTCCTAGCTAGTCATGTAAATATATCAAACCCAATAATCATTTCTTCTTTATTAACAAGAATTGTAGAACACCACCTTGCATTCCTCAATCTCTACTGTGCGCGTGAGACAATGCGATCTTATCATCAACCCATACGACGTCCTCGACGGCAAGTTCATCAAGACGTAAATAGTTGTTGGATAAAAAATGTGCCTCGGTATTCATAAAAAAGTATCATCACGAGGGGCGTTATGAATCGGGGAAAAGAAAGAGGAAAAAAGAGGATCATTAGGGCAAAAAGAGGATCGACAAAATACTTGGGAGTTATATGCTTAATATAATAGAAACGTTGCAAGTTGATCTAATAAGTTTAATTCATGTAGTGACAATTAAAACATCATTTGCAAAAGAAAGGTTCGATCACACAGAGAAATAAGCGAAGATCAATATAATAAATAAACAGGTTCAGGTTAACTAAAAATATGTCTATAACCACACCAGCAGGCTGAAAGGTACTAATACAGCAAATATGTTCAGCAACAAAATATTAAACGTACAAGGGTTCAGCACTTTATCAGCAGGTTTAATAAATAGTAATAACCAAGAATTTAGCTTACAATTCTGAGTATCAAAAGGATACTGAACTATCAGTCAAGAACCAAGGGAGATAATCCAATTGAAGATTATCAGACTTGAGTCTTGTACAGTTTGACTACAGGTTCAGTTTACTAACACTATATCCTATGCTATCAATAATGTAGTCCAAAACTGATTCAGCAAGGTAGTATGCAGCAGGATATTATCAAGGCACGAATCGCCAAGATGGCGGACACAAGTGCGAGCAAATTCATCAATATCAAAATGGAAGATGCAACCACCGAACTTGCGGACACACAGATTATAAAATGAGAATCAATAAGGTACAAAAAACAAATTATCAAGTGCAAAGAAAATAGGCGGATATGAAAGCGGACTTGCGGACTCAAAATAAGAATACAAGGAACAAATACGGGGGTGTTCTAAATTTGATTAAGAGCAACACTAAATGTGTATGCCAATGATCAAACTTAAAACCAACAGTCGGTGGGAAACAACACAAACTCACCAATGCAAAGCAGATTGCTAAGCTCAAGACTCTCAACTTGAGACAATTTCAAAGTTCACACAGAATGACTCGAGATAGGCAACACAATATCACAAATAGGACTACTACAAGTCAACAATACAACAAGCAATCAAAAACACCAAAATACACATAAACAGGGAAGAGTCAAAGTGTTTCCTCACACTAAGACCTCAACCAATGATTATATACGAGTGTTGTTCGAACCTTACTTCACAACAAAGAATCACTAGAATCACACGACTCACCAATGCAAAGCAGATTGCTAAGCTCAAGACTCTCAACTTGCATACAATTAAAAGAGAGAAAACAGAATGTATAGTGGTGTTGGATTGCTCAAGAGCTATTGCTCTGAGTTCTTGCAATCCATATTGCTATCCTGGCCTATTTATAGCCTAGAGGGCATGTGAAAACCCTAAGCATCAAGAAATAGAAGGAAAACAAACGAACAAAACTGAACTCCTTACATAATCAAATGTAGACAAGCCAGAAAGTGTCTTAGCATCCTTCAACACTCAAGACCGAGATTCTGTTCAATCCAGCCCGAAAATTGGTCCCTCATGTGAAAGTAAATTTCGTATGTCCCTGATTCCCATATGTTGATCCGGTCAAACAATATAAATCATAAAACTACTAAACTTCAGAAAGTTTGAGTTATTTTTTCTGTATGATTGATATAAAAAAGAAAGCAAATTTGCACCTATTTTTTGTCAATTAATGAACACATGCAAGGCGTGTCCAGATGAAACCTTGATCCATTATGCCACTCCCTATTGTATCTCTCGCAAGGAGAAAAAAGATTATGGAAAACAATAGCGAACACAATCCAAAGAGAATACGAAATGAGGCGAACACAATCCATCGATGTTACAAGCAGCACAGAACACGTAAATGAAATCTTGTACAAAAACCATAGCGAGAACACAATCCAAAGCAAAGAGAGGTCAAGTCGGGGGCAACAAAATGAGGCACATCGATGTTACAAGCAATAGTGGGGTTCAAAGTTAAAATAGCGAGAATCGAAACTCGAACCACAAACCAATCCAACAAAGAACAACATGAGACAAATTATGTGCAGCCAGGTCAGAAATAGGAAGAGCAGATGTCTTTTGTTTCCTAGCCCTACTCATATAAAGCAGTGGTCCAAGACTAGATTAACTAGCACACTGATCAGCAACATGCCCAATTTTCTAACACAAAGTACAGAAGATTTGTATTGAACAATTTTACTAACACAGCAAATACTTGGTAAAATCCAGAAAATGTTCAAACAAATTCCGATGCAACTGATCAACGTAATTATTACAAAATAGATCAACAGCAGTTACAATATATATATATATATATATATATATATATATATATATATATATATATATATATATATGTGTGTGTGTATGTATGTATTAAGGAAAGATCAATTCACAAAATACTAATGCAGATGGTATTGTTCAAAAGTTCACAAAATCTTCTCACAAAAAAATTTCACAAAAAGAATTATACTATAACAAAAAGAGGTATTGTTCAAAAGTTCACAAAAAGAATTATACTATAACAAACAGAGGTTCAAATGCAATGTTCAAGTTCTACTTATCGACAGATTTTGAAGAAGCGAAGACTTTTAATTTACTAATTCTAAATTACAAGCAATCTGATCAATTGACCACAAAGAATACGTATAGTAGAGCAAGCGTATCTTCGAACAATCGATTGCTATAGAAACACGATAATCAAGGTAGAGAAGTCTCGATCCGATTATCAAGGAAGAAACGACCTGCGATCACAAGTGTTCGATAGCTCTACACTGACAAACAAAAGCTCTATTACACCGTGTTCGTCAAATGACCAACAAGCTTGCAAGATCACAAAGAGCGAGTTATTATTATGCACAACGGATAAGTGTAATACTCAATGGTCGAGGCAGCTTGAGGCACGAGGGTGATTCAAAGAAGAAGCAAATGCAAAAGCGATGAGAGCGGATGTGCAAAGAGAGGTACTCAAATGAAATTAATCAAAGATTTAGCAAGGCGATTCACCAAAACTTCAACACATCGTAATACGTGGGGTGGGTTTCAAACAGGCTCAACAAGCACATGATGTCAATTAAGCACAAATAACACAAGTCAAAATCAGTGAGTGAATTCACTGATTTTAACACGAGTGCAGTCAATGTAACTTGACCACACAATGATACTTAGCCACCGACACAAGTCAAGACCAAGTATCTGAGGGATTATAAGATACAAACAACTGTCGAGTCAAGATTACACCGAAAGCGCTTTTACACAAGATCGAGATACCGAGAGCAACCTTGAGTTTAGCCTATATCCTCACAAAGGCACTTTCAACTCAAAATCCTCGAGTTCACCTGATCTTAGTTCTTGGGTCTAACCAATGTAATCTTTCTACATACAATCCATTAAACAACTTAACGAGTTTAAACTAGCACACACACTTTGACACACACACAAAGGAATGCTATAAAAGCGTAAAAAACAACAAAGAAGGGCTTCTCGATCAATAGGAGAGGTCAACACCAAATGTCCCACCTCCAATCTTGAATCAAGAACCACCAGGGTTGATTCAACATCCAAGATCACAGCTCTAGTATGCCACCGATCGTGTTCTTGAGCTTGAATCAACACTTCACGCCCTCACTGAGACTTATCAAAACACAAAGGATAAAACAGAAACTTTTGTTTAAGAAAATGTGGACCGCAAGTGGAAATCGATTTTGCAAGTCCGAATATACTAGGTATATAAAGCAATTGAGGGTGAAGAACCCTCGAGTGTAAATGTGAACACGATTAATGCAGACTCAAAACATTCCAAAAACCGATTTTGGCGTGTGACACGAAATCAAGTTCAAGTCGGCAAGTATATCACAATATTAACATGAGAAAAGAAAACGTTACTTCCACGAAAATCGGTGAGAATCGAACATTCAAAGTTCGAGACAATGGAAACCAAGGAAAGATAACATCTTTTCATAGCCAAACCTTCAAGATATACAAGGCACAAAATTAGGGCATTTAATCATCAAATCGTAAAAATATCAAACGTCTATAAACATCAAATAATAGGCAAAACGAAACTTCCTTGAATTAGAATCAAATTGACATCAATACCACCAAAGACCTAGCCGGAGAAGAAACAAACTTGACCGGACGAACAAAATTGGCTAGAGCTTCATCATCGAGCTCAAGAATGACGCACACTCTTCGGCTCTCCGATTCTTCTTACCCATGGAAACAAAAGTAGAAAAAGAAATGAAACGAGCACAAACAGGAGGTAGCTTAGGAGGATTTGCCGGATAAAGATGGCCGGAGCCATTGGAGTCGTTGATGTCTTGTTTGTGTTGATGGAGGTGGGAGACTAGTGGTGGCCATCGGTGTTGCTAACCCTAGGGAGGTGGAGCCGAGAGGTCGGGAGATAGATTTTTGGGGTTTGATTTTGGGTGTGGAAAGTTTCATTTGCATTTTTGTTAAACGAAAATGGAGTTTGAAGAGGAAAATGATAGGATATAATAGTGTGATATTTTATTAAAAGAAATTAGAGAGCAAAAATAATAAGTAATTGGGTATAATGAGAGGAAATATTTATTTATTTATCATAATGACGGGATTTCTTATAAATAGTGAGAGTAATTAAAATTCAGTGGTTAATTGTCACCTTTTAGCTATATAAATGTTTTCCCTCATAGTTTCCCCACTAAAAACAGTCTTTTAATGATGGGATTTGCACCCTTCACTAAATTTCTGTCACTGTTGGCCCTTTTTCTTGTAGTGATGCCTGGTGACCGTGTCAGTAGAATTACTCTATCAAACTCCCACACCCTAACTCATATAAAAGATCGTGTTACAACACTATTTTATCACTGATCTATGCCACTAAGAGCTTCAATATATATAATCTAAAAATCAATTAGTAAGTGAATGGCAATTATGATATCGCATTAAAGGACTTTATTAAGGGTATCGTCATTATCACAACAATTATAAAGTTATGACATGTTTTAAAATCTTTATAATGGTCTCATATTGTTCAATATATTTTTAATTACAATCAATGATGTAAAATAATATTATGTCACTGTTATGACACATCTATCGTGGCACTATCATTTTCCATGTTATAATTATGACTTATACAACTTCCGTCCCATAAAAAAATGTTTTCTTTTTATGATTCACACAGAATGAGAAAATAATTAATATATTGTATTTTAAGTACTAATGGATATATATACTCCTATCAAATAATAAATGCTCTTTTGAAATATAAAATGAAAATATAAATATTAAATGTTATGATTGGAGTATGTTTGAGAAAATGCATATTATATAGTGATTTTCAAAATTAACACTTTTTATATGTCTATTTATTTTTAGAAAAATAAACATCTTTATGAGACGGAGGTGGTATACATTTTTTATTATTTATTCTCCAAATAATGCTTAGGTGAAAAATGAAAATGTCTGAAAAAGTTTCGGAAAGCAATCATTAATGATTACATCAAATAGTATGGTGAAATAAGCACAAGTTCATAACCACTCGATATGTATATTAATTAACATATGACCTCGTCTTGTTAATTAATAAGATTTCTTATTATAAATATGAGAAAACATAATAGTACAATTATAGTTCGATGTATAAAATCATGTAAGTATAAGTGTTTTATTTAAATGTTCAATATCGATTGTCTGGATAAAATAATCACACTTGAGATGTTCTGGTCATTTATTATGTTTTGATTAACCTCTAACTTCAATTAATTCACCATATGCTCCTATTAATGTTTATTCATCTTCTATCATGTACCCAAAATTATTACAAACCTTTATAGATTTTCTATGATATATAATGCATACAATAAGCAATGATCACAATTTATACCATTTTCTCTAATTAAAACGATACAATATTATTTTTCCAGACATCAAGTCTAACAACCTTGCTCTCACCGAAAATGTTAAGTCCACATATGTTGAACGGATGCTCGCCCCCAACTGGAGCTTTATTTGGTCTCAAAACTTAGCCTAGAATGTTTATAGATACAAGACATGGTTTGAGACTAGTAACTAATAATTTATTTTCACAATAACATGATTATGGTAACATATTACAGAACAGATATTCATATCATTAATTATTATTATTGTCATTGATATAAAACTGTATTATCATTTAAATTTGTTTTTGACTATTCATATTACCAATAATCTTTTTTGAGAATACATATTACCAATAAGATTAAGATCATAAGATAAGAACCCGCATGGGTAGTTCAGATGGTTCCGGATGGCAGATTGTACCTCGAGAATGTAGCTCGAATCCCGACAGCCGCAGTGTGGGAGTTTTACTCTTAAAGTAACTCCTTGTGGGGACCGGGTCCAGTTCCTCCCACCTAAAAGGTCTGCTGAACCACCATGATTGACCTCCTCATCATTTTGTCGGGTCGGGATGGAGGGGCAATGTGGACGTGGGATATCGCCTTTTTGCACCTCAAGATCATAAGACAAGAACACACAATAATCTTATGAGTGTTTTGTTTGTTTGTTTTTATTTTTATTTTTGTGTTTTTATTTTTTAACACAGTGTTGTGGTTTAAAATTGTATTATTACAAATGACCTTATTGGTTAAAGGAAAAATTGTAAAATTAGTCCAATAACTTTAGGCTTGTATCGATTTTTGTCCCATATGTTTCTAATCGGCCAATCTAGTCTCATAACTTTCTTTGCATCACCCTCTCCCATCGCATGTTCTATTTTTCTTTTTCTTTTTCTTTTTTGTCATTGACGATGCCGAATTTTCTTTTTTCTTCAGGAATAAGGATCGTGAGTCTGATGTAAGGTTTATGGAAAGATTATGGGTGTGTTTTATGTTAAAAAAATCGTGCCAATTCTGCCACATCATCAAACGTCACTCAACGCCAACGTGTCAAGTGGCCGGAAAATCCCAATTTTTCCGAGCAGATTTCGTTGGAATATAGATTAGTCCTGAAATTGAGATGTTTTTAAAAGTTTTGGGACTAAATTGGTCGATTGGAAACAAATGAGACCAAAATCGATACAAACCTAAAATTATGTGTCCAGTCTTGCAATTTTCCCAAATTTATATAATTATAATTATTTATGTTTACCTTTTTTTTTACTGTAAACCATTAATTATTTAGTTGAATGCGCCGATGCTTCGATTCCACAAGTAATTGAATGCATTGCTCGTTACAGACGCTTCGATTTCACAGAGCCCATGCATCTTCTCGATTTCTATATAAGCCAACAACTAGTGTAATCGAACCTTAAAAAAAAATAAAAAAAGGTTTCCATTATTAGTGGAGACTGTAGTCAGCATTGTCTGTCGACTTTCCTGCAGGAAGAAATCGGCTGCTGTGTCAATTGTTTATGTGTAAGATATCTTGTTTGCTCTTCTTTCGATTGATCGATCTTTTTGAGACACGTAGAATTAATATATATATATATATATATATATATATATATATATATATATCATATCATAATCAATGATATAAAAGTGTGTCCTGCATATTTAATTTGTTGTGGCTACTAACTTTTTTAAGTTTTTTTTAATTTTTGTTGTTGCTTCCTTCCTCAACTTGTTAAGGGATGAAGAAATATTAATTTTGGGTGAATAATCAAAATATGATAGATGGAAGAAGCAAGACTGAAATCATTTTCTCCATGCATCTGTCTTTCTTGGTATATATCATTGTAGAGACTTATGCATTGCAATGCATTTCTATTATATTCTGGTTGCATAGAAGAAGGGTTATATGTATATACATACTCAAAAATTAACATTATTTCATATTGGTTTAACAGGATGGCGGAATCGGTGTGGATAATTGTTTCTTATCCAGGTGTGTTTGAGTTATCGGGTTATGATCGTAGATGGGCATGGGAATATAAGGGGAATATTAATAGGGCAAAAACAACGGCACTTTTTGTTTCAAAAATGATTTCGTATGCAGAATTGTATAATGAAGTAGTGAAAGAGGAGCTGCAAAGTTATATAAGGACATATGGATTACAGGTAACAGATATGAAGATGCAATGTAGTGTCCCTATGATGATGCCTAAGCAGCATATACCACCGATGGACATTGATTGTGATGAACGTGTGAAGTGGTTTATCTCTGTTTGTGACAAAACTTTTCTAGGCATAACTCTGATATGAAAGGATGAGGCAGAGTGTTTAATGAAACGAACTGTTTATTATTGATGACTCTTCTCTATATAATGGGGCAGAGTTTTTAATTCGAGATAATGATGGCAAAGATAGAGTCATATTTAATTAGTTCTATATGTTTATGACTCAATAAATATTGTAATTGTTCAATTATTATTAGGTATGCAATCATTTTCTATCTATTTATGTTTATGTGTTTGATTGGGAAACTTTTCAGTATTTTGATTGAATTTTTTTTAAGGGAAAAATTATGTTTTCTCTTTTTTTCGAGTAATGATAGAGACACACAACGGTGATCTTCACCATTGATCGTGTTAGATTTACATCATTATCAAGTTAACTCATTATAATCAATGGTGGAGATTACCGTTGTATCACTCGTTGTGGCACAACATACGTGCGTATTAGTAATAAAAAAACCTCGTACATTGCAACAGACAACATAAAGGCCCCTGGTAATGCTAAGGCAATACAATTACTTCCAAGGAAGATTTTAAAATTTTAAGATGAATGTCTATTATACTTGTTTATGTTCGTGTTGTTAGTTGTTTTTGTGTTTCTTTGTTGGGTTTGTTGTGTTTGGTCTTCATGGGGCTTTCCTTCTTGTTAAAGCTTCTTCTTGGGGTCTTTCGCTTTGGCAGTCACTTATGTTTATTAGCGTTAGTCTAGTGCTCTTAGCGTTAGTCTGACTTCATCTGGTGCTGTCCGGCGTTATGTTGTAGACGTCTAGTGCTCTTAAAGCTTCTTGTTATGTTGTAGACGTCTAGTGCTCTTAGCGTTAGTCTGGCTCATCTGTTGTTGTCCGGGGTTATGTTGTATTTACCGGCATTAATCTGGCTTTTAAAATAATCTTTTGCATTTTCGGGAAGAAAAACGTCTGGAGTTTAATTACAGAGTTTCTCTCTCATCCATAATTTTTACACATTAAATAGTACTCCCTCCGTTCCTAATTATATGTCGCAGGTGTCAAAATCAAATTTTTATTTTTATATGTCGTAGTTACATTTCTAATACATATTTTAATACCTCTTTCCGTTTTTCAATATTACTTTTCAACTTTCTAGACTCATTCAACCTATCAATCTTTCATATTCATTACACCACTACACTTTTCAAGTTTTTTTTTATGGAGTACTCATTTTCTTAATCTGTGTGTTTTTTTCAAACGCGGCATATAATTAGGAACGGAGGGAGTAATATTAAAGGTATTACCCAGCTCATCGAAGCAGTATTCAGACAAAGACCAGCAATGTTCAGACAAGGATCAGATAAATGCACAATTCAAACGTAAAATTATCAAGAAACTGCATTTTCCGGAGAAACACTCAAATCCCTGTTCAATTGATCAAGTACAGATCAGATAAATCAAGAATAATTCAAATAAAGATAAAGTAATACCTTGTGGTCAACGAGAGATAAGATTGGTGTCACGGATTTTATCAACACAAAATAAACAAGTAATAATCCGGTTAACCTCAAGTATAAGGATCGTAGTAATAGCGGTTAATGCCGGGTCGATCTTACGGGGAACTAAACGATTGTGATTTCTAGTTTTTATCTAACTAACCTATGTCACGATTACTAAGCTAAATAACGGATAAAACTAAACGAATACTGAAAATTAAACTTAACTAAAACGTAAAACTGGACAGAAGAGATGATCTAAAGCCAGGAAAGATACGGGCTGCGAACCAATTTAAACTAACTAATCTAAGATGTAGATAAAAGTAACTAACTAGACAAATTCAAGCTTTTAAGGATTTAAATCAAATTTATAACGAGCAAACGAGGATTGATCCACCTATCCAACAAGCATTGATTCCCTATCTCGATTATATTGCAGTTTTTATTCAGGTTGTGATTCACCTCACCTAAACATGAACCCTAATTCCTTAGAAAGTTCATCTATCAATCTACTATCTTCCGATGTAAGATTAACGCGTTTAATAACCGAAGGTGCAAACTTTGTGTTTATAATCTAGTAATCAGACCTATTAACTTCCGTTATGATGGATTCGAGTTACTATTCTTATTCATGGTGATCTAGGGTTTATTAAGACTTCCATCAACAATAAACAATCAACACATGCATATCTTCCGATATAAAAGCAAATTAAACATGAATAAGAAACAACCTTTATTAAAAACTCACAGTATAATCGAAGAAAACGAAATCAACAATTGTTGGACGGCTTCACAATACTCGTTTGATGAAGCTTTTAGCCTCTGAACATCCTCAGCAACTCAAATTTGCAGAAACAGTGCATAAAAAGTAACTAGTGTTTAATCTAAACTAAGAGCATAAAAATAGGAATAAAAAGATGAAAACGCAGCCTAAAGCCGCCCCTAGGTTTAGGGTTTTGAATAATGTGTGTATGATCCTCTTTTGTGGAAAAACAAATGACTATATATAGATTTTAAAGTCGGTTCGCTAAGTCGGCCACCGGACGCCTGTCTCAAACCTTGAACGCCCGTCCACTCTTCAATAAAACTTCGAATCGGGCCGAGTCATGACCAGACGCTCGTCCAGACGGCGTCCACTCCAGCGTCCAAACTTCCTGAATCAAAGATGACATCCTGGACGCTCGTTCAATTACATCGACGCCCCGTCCCACTGAGCGGAGATTCTGACGCCTTGATTTGATATGATCGATTTTGATTTATTTATCTTTATCTCTTCTATCTCTATCCCACTTCTTCATTATCTCTTTTATCATCAATTAGCTCGAACTTAATCAACCTTTGATCATCTTTTGAGCCTCAAACATGTATCTATAACACATAAAAACATCGCAAAATGTAATAATGCTCAAATAATCATAAAATCACAATTAAAACGCCAAAATTAACCAAGTTTGCGATTAACTCATTTAAAATCTCATTTGCTCAATATATCCATTAAACCTCGTTTCTTATGCAATTTAGTACAAATACGGGAAAAATATCATAGAATATAGCGTTATAAATCGTATAAATTCACCCTTAACAACTCCCCACACTTAAGCTTTTGCTCGTCCCGAGCAAAACAAAACAAAAGTTAGGCTCGAGAGAAAAACAGGCATCTAAACGTGCATAACACATATCCAATAAATCAGAAGTTCACCCTTGTGCGTGTGCATAGCCATAATAAACTTCCACTATATCCAAACTCGAGAAACTCAAAGCAAAACTAGCTAATACCCCCTTGTAGACTAGTAATAAAGGACACTCATAAGATGCACCCTACAAACGTGATATATCCCGAAAAGAATGATCGAATATATCTAGGGCCTTTCTGAAATACTCAGAGGATAATCCCTACAACATATCTGTCAGTTTATACTGGGGATAAGACAGACGATAACTTAGTCTTATATACATTTCATAACACTTTATCAGTTGATTTAACTTTTCACTTAAAACACACATCAGAATGAGCTCTTGCCCTGTCATAGCAGAATAGGACATTTCGAGATAATACCCTACCTTACTCCAATCATAAGGCAGCTTTTACATCGTGTCGTGAGCTTTTAGTCATCATAGTGGTATAGGACATACGTGGTATACCCTATCTCACTCAAATCATCGACTAGCTTTCGACACACCCAATAATTCTTCATATTAATTCAACTTTTTCACTTTGACAATAGCTACGTGTTACTTATCACATTCAAACCTTAGATATTCACGATATATCATACTTGGATCTAAATACAAACTATCATAAATCTCACGATATATCGTAGCACTAAGCACATGACTTACGAGATAATCAAAACCACTAATCCAAAAGGGTATAACTTTATAAATTAGCTCATCATTCACTATGGCTCGTGAAAAATAGTGTCGTGAAACATCTAACTTACCAAATATATGATACATTTAATCGAATCGCCTACTGGGAAAAAACAAAAACGACAGTGTCGGAAAATTTCAAAAATTTTAGCTCATTTGCATAGAAACATTACGAATTAAACAAATGTGTAGATACATATCGAAACATTCCTCCCCACACTTAAAAATCAACATGTCCTCATGTTGTGTAAAACGAAAGAAAAGGAAAAGACTTAGTGATTTAAATCGAAACTCGAATCGTTGGTCGGCCGGAGCCTTCATAATGATATCAAGAATGCGTAACTGCACAATGTAGATACCTCGCACATCTTAGACAACATGGAACCATCTCGGGAAAGCGGGAGTCATACCAACATGAAAAGAGAATCAAAAATAAAGGTAAAGCAAAGTGAGAGCACAATACATTCGTAAAGTTGAAACACAGTTGAAATGAAAGTATCTGCACGCTTTATGGCTTACAAGATCCATCGAAAATAAATAGTAGCAATATCAAAATTACAATGAACCTTATAAGTAAAAAATGTCAATACAAAACAACCAACGTGAAAATAGACAAATAAGATCAAGGTTGGCTCGGTGCCGAAATCATCAAATTGGAGGATCAGAGGAGGGTCCAGAAGGTGGTGCCGTAGCCCTAGCCGCCGAGTCAGGCTGCTCCTCATCTGAAGATGACTCAGAGTCGTGCAGAGCATCCGCAATGACCTGCTCAATCTCATCAGTAAAAAGATAAGCAACGGAGCTCGGATTGAAGATCCTGTCATCCCTCGGCTGCCGGCCCTCACAGATGCACTGAAGAATCGTCAAAATGTTGTTCTGTGTATCCCGAATATCACCGAGCCATTCCCGGAAACTATTGGCCATGCTTAACCGCATCCTGACAGCGGGAGATAAAGAAGGAAGGGAGGATGCACGAGGCGTTGCCGATGAACCAGGCTCCGTAGGTGCCTCCGGCTCAGAATGTCCCGAGGGCTTACTCTTTTCCCTTTGTATAGGCCTAGGGTTCTTCGGTTTATGATCCGCCCCAAACTCGTGCACACCGGCATCGAGACACAAATCGTGGATCAAGTGAGGGACGATCAAGCTCCGTGTATAAACCTTCTGATTGATCGAGATCTCGTCATACAATGCATGTCCCACATCCACATTCAAACCAAATGTCAACGCATACAACATTCCCAGGTCACCTATATGAAAATGTGTCAAGTTGTTCTTAGACAACAACCGACTACGAATGAATCGACACTTTGGACCTTCCAATCCTCCGTCCCAGTCGTGGTAACCAACTCCTTCCGGTCTCCTCCGGTCTCAACGTCCAGGCCACATCCGGCAAACTCTCAATCTCAACTCCTCCAAAGGATCTCGTCCCAAACTCGCCTATGCACAATCTCCTCCTTATAGTCCCGACCCTCAAAGCCGCTAAGTTGTATTTACGATTAATCACCTCTGGTGTAAAGGGAACTTCCACCCCTCGAACCACGACTACCTTTGTCCCCAAGTCGGTTTCCGAACAGTTTGCATAAAATTCCCGAACTAGGGAGCTATTCACCGGGGTAGTCGGGATTGTCATCAAAGCTTCCCACTTCCTATCCTTAAGCAACTTAACGAACCCCGGATCGACCTTCACCTCCAAAATAGCCCTCTCAACCAACATGTTTCTTGAAAAGTAGTGTTTAGTATAAACTTCATGGGCTCTAGGGTTCACGAATCGACGAGGCAATGGCATCGGGGCAACGGTTTTAGATTTCTTTCTAGGAGGGGCTGCCTAGTGTACAACTCGGTTCCTCCTCCCGGTAGCATCGGCAGCTTCTCACTTCTAGACGAACCTCCACCTCTCTGAACTCTAGGCATCCGTACCAAAGGCACATCATCATCGGTCTCAGACTCCGAGGTTGGCTCATCTCTTAAGGTTGCCCTAGTTTGGGTGGCTCTAGGGGGTTGCTCACGAATACTCACACCCCGGTTAGGATCAACTAAGGTAGGGTCAATTTCTTTACGCTTTTTCCCCGCCTCCCGGGCCTCTTCCTTACCATGCCTCTTCACGACTGCCTTCTTATGAACCATTTCCACGCCTAGTCTAAACCAAACAATCCTAATGTGCACAAAAGATACCCGTTTAACATCCAAAGCGGGATTTCAAAACAACCAAACCACAACCACCACCAAAACCATCACCAAACAATCCATTCATCACCCACCACAACACCACATCACCAAAACAGAGCGAAAGAAACACCAAAACCGTAAAAAAAACAAATTAAGGTGACATTCAAGAAAACGAGCCGACCCAAAGATCGAACTCACAAAAACGTGAATGAAATCTAGAAAAGTTGTTACTAACTTACCGAGTAGGGTGAGTAGATGTTGATTGAGGTGAAAGCGAGTCCAAACAACACAAGAATGACCTCCAAAATCAGATTTTTCTTCAAAAAGTCGGATTTGCAATGGGTCTGATTCTCCAAAAATATCGTGTGTTGGGGATTTGGTTATGAAAATCAAAGAGAGGTATCAAGGGCGGCTGTAGCACTTTGAATCGCCCAAAACGGTGTAGAATCGATTTATTTTAGGGCAAAAGGAGGGAGAGAAACCGTTCTTGATTTTTGAAATTACGAAAAGTGAGGGTTCACTCGATGAAGGGTATATATAGACAGAGAGTTGGGCGCTGTTCAACTCAGTGGACGGGCGCCCACCGGAAAGACGGATGAACCGGGCGGGCGTCCAGCTTATTAGACGCTTCGTCCAAGTTTAAATCACATACGAGATTGGAGGAATAAATCGAGGCGGGCGTCCAGGCTTAGTGGGCGCTCGTCTAAAATTGGTCAAAGCGGGCGGGCGTCGAGTTACGGACGGGCGTCCAAGCAGTTTAAGTGCAAAAATTATAAAATTTCCATACAAATCAAATGCAAAATTTGCCCTTCTTATTAAACTTATATAAAACTTCAAAAATACAAATAAAAATCAAATGAAGTACATAAAATTACTAGAAAATAAATAAAAACAGATGGAAAACAGTGGGTTGCCTCCCACTCAGCGCTTTTGTTTTACGTCGTTTGCTCGACGAAACATCCTAAGAACGCTAGTCATCATAAATGTCCGACCAATCGATCACTCGAATGAGACGGCGGAGCATGTCAATCGCCGGAGGGAAGTCATACTCATCTTGTAAACCCCACCTCACCAAACACATCAACACCTCGAAAGTGCTCGGCTTGCGACTAGCGCTAAATCTGTCGAAGATCGGATCATTGAGGATGGTGTAAGGGCGCCCTGAGTGCGCTGTAACTCCTCAGTAGTAAAGTCTCCACCTCCCGAACAACGGGGAGCAATGAGAACATAGGTGACCGTCTTGACGCGGGTACTAATGTCAAAATCTACGTGCAAAACGATGGTTCCTCCCGGTCCGTCATCTACAGTAATGAGTGGGATCCTCCTAAGGAAAGGTAACTCCTCTGGCTGAACACCGAAATCCATATCTAGAAAGCACAACTAACTGACAGATAAAAACAAAAACTTAATAAGGCTAAAACTGAATAAACTAAACTTAAATACTAATACTATCAAAGCATAAAACAAAACAACTAAAAGAACGATATCTAGGTTGCCCCCTAGTGGCGCTTTTGGTTAATGTCGTTAGCTCGACACATTGTAAGCTCAGCCTGGATCAGGCCATTTAACCTTTCTGCCAGCCACTACCTCGTTTAAGCTCTGATCAGTAGTGTGGCTGCAGAAACAGCATCTCACACATGGGGTGAAATCTTTGAAAGCTCTCCAAACCTTCTTAAGTTTCCCCATGGTTGTGTTCTTTCTCCTCCGACTCCTCTGATGACGTTTAAGTTGTCGCTCCCTCTCAAACTCTTCCATATCAGCACTACCTGCTAGAACTTCTTCAGACGGATCACTACCGTCATCCTCGGAGAACAAGTCGGGTGATAACTCGTCAAATTCTTCGACCTGAGTAACACCACATCCGAGAATATCGAGAAATTTAACAATCAAAGATGTCTCTTTGGGTTCACCAATATAGTGTTTGCACCTCTGACCGTTGACTCGAAACGGTTCACCACTATAACCACGAAGTTCTAGAACGCCTCCCGGAATGATTTGGAGAATCTCGAAAGGGCCGGACCAACGTGTCCTTAACTTTCCAGGAAACAGATGTAACCTAGAATTATATAGAAGAACTTGTTCGCCGACATGAAATTCTCTTTTCTTAATCTTAGCATCGTGGAGTAGCTTCATCTTATCTTTACTAACCCTGGCACTTTCATAGGCCTGGAGTCTGAATTCGTCCGGCTCATATGCTAATCGCAGTAGTCGATGCTTCCCACAAGATTGGGAATCAAAGTTCGAAACTTTGTAGCCCAATAAGCTCTATGCTCTAACTCGACGAGCGAGATGACATGGTTTCCGTAGACCATTTGATATGGTGATGTACCCATGGGGGTCTTATAGGCAGTTCGATATGCCCACAGTACATCATCCAACTTTAGACTCCAGTCTTTCCTATGACTGTTAACAGTCTTCTCCAGGATCTTCTTAATGCTCTGGTTGCTCCTTTCAACCACGACCACTAGTCATAGGATGGTACGGTGTGCCAATTTTATGCGGACACCATATTTTTCGAGAACTTTCTCTGAGGTCGGTTCGCGAAATGCGTCCCTTCATCACTGATCAAGGCACGTGGACATCCAAACCTCACGAAAATATTCTTCTTTAGAAATTTCATCACCGTCTTATGATCATTGTGAGGAGTGGCTTGGGCCTCCACCCATTTAGACACGTAATCCACGCAGACTAAGATGTATTTATTACCGCAAGATGATGGGAAAGGTCCCATAAAATCGATACCCCATACATCAAAGACTTCGCATTCGAGGATGGGTTTTAAGGGCATGTCAAAACGCCTTGTCGTCGAGTACCGTTCTTTGGCACCTATCACAAGCTTTACTGAAAAGCTTCCGTATCTTTAAAGATCGTAGGCCAATAGAAACCGGATTGAAATATCTTAGAAGCGGTTTTCCACGGACCAAAGTGTCCTCCTGTGGGTCCACTGTGGCCTTTGCTCAATGACGTCACGTTGCTCGATTACGGAATACATCTCCTAAGCAAACCATCTTTGAGATCTTGAAAAGATAAGGTTCATCCCAAACGAAATATTTTAAATCCGAGAAGAACTTTTCTTCTCTCGATAAGACATCTCGGATCGAGATAACGGCCATGAAGGTAGTTTACAATGGAAGAATACCATGGAACATCGGGGGCGGCCATCGATCAACATGATGTTTTCTAGAGGAAAGTAAAGATCTATATCATCCGGTTCATTCTTTTCCTCATTTAACATCCTAGACACATGATCCGCTACTACATTCTCACTTTGCCTTTTTTGTCCTTAATTTGAGCGTCAAACTCTTGTAGGGTCAATATCCAACGTAGTAAGCGCGTTTAGCCTCTTTCTTAGTCATCGTAACGCATGAAGGCGGCGTGATCGATCCACCACGATCACTTGAGCTCCTAACAAGTAACTACTGAAACTTGTCCATAGCAAAGACTACGGCTAGTAGTTCCTTTTGATAGTAGTATAGTTAACTTGAGAGGGGTTCAATGTGGCTAACTTGCGTAATAGATAGGCTGGAACTTTCCTTTGATCTTTTGCCCTAGAACGGCACCAACGAAGATAATTTGATCGTCGCACATAAGCTCAAATGGTAGGTTCGATCGGCGATATAAGAATCGGAGCGGATATTAAACGATCCTTAAGCTCCTCAAACGCTTGCTTGCGGCTCTCATCAAAAATAAACTCAACGTCTTCCTTTAGTAAAGTGGGCGAGGGCTTGGCTATCTTGGAGAAATCTTGAATGAACTTACAGTAGAAGCCGGCGTGTCCAAGAAAGCCTCTCCTTGCGCACATTTTTAGGATAGCTCATCTTCTCGATAACTTCTACTTTTGCCTGTCAACTTCTATACCTTTGGTGAGATCTTGTGGCCAAGAACTATTCCTTCATCTACCATGAAATGGCATTTTTCCCAATTAAGTACTAGGTTCTTTTCACACATCCGGATAACACACGATCAAGATTGTCAAGGCAATCATCAAAAGATCGACCAAAACCGAAAAATCGTCCATAAAAATCTCCATACACTTTTCTACAAGCCCGTCAAAGATGGCTAGCATACATCATTGGAATGTAGGTTGGGGCATTGCAGAGACCGAACGGCATTCGTCTGTAGGCGAATGTACCATAAGGGCAGGTGAAGGTGGTCTTTTCTTGGTCAGCTGGATCAATGGGTATCTGGAAATATCCTGAATATCCATCTAGAAAACAGTAAAATGCGTGTCCCGCCAGACGCTCGAGCATCTGGTCAATGAATGGAAGGGGAAAGTGATCTTTCATGGTTACCTCATTGAGCTTTCGATAATCGATGCAGACTCTGTAACCAGTAACAAGCCTCAATGCAATTTCCTCTCCCTTCTCATTCTTTTCAATTGTAATTCCACCTTTTTTGGGAACTACTTGAGTCGGGGAAACCCATTCACTATCCGCGATGGCATAAATGATTCCCATGTCCAGAAGTTTAATGATTTCTTTTAACGACTTCTTGCATATGAGGTTAAGCCTTGGCTGGGTCGACACACACTTGGCGCCTCATTCGTCTTGATCTTGTGCATGCGGATGTCGAGATATTCCCTGATATCTCCTACTTGCCAACCAAAAGCTTTTCATTCTTCTTCAAGACGTTGATCAATTTCATTTCCTCTATACGGGAAAGCTTGGCGGATATGATTAAAGGAAGCTTGTCGCCTTCTCTTAAGAACACATACTTAAGATGTTTAGAGTAACGGCTTCAACACCAAATCCAGCGGGGTCTTCTAAACTAGACTTGAGATCTCCACTTTCCAACTCAATATCATTGAGTTTACTCTCGTAGTCCCCACCGCCAAAGCTTCTCCTTCCAACAACCCTTCCTCAAAATCACCGCTAGTTGATCCAGATTCACCCTACCATGAGTATTCGATTATCAACTAATCGCTCATATTCTCGCTTCTACAAACCATGACTTGCTTATCCATATAGTCGGTGAAATCATCCGTCATATAATCAATGGAAAAACCGGTTGGAGGGCCGGAGGTACTTGAATGGACTTTAAGACATTGTAACTCACCTCTTGGTCACCAACTCGGATAGTCACGTGCCCACCATCGCGATCGATGAGAGCTCTAGTCGTAGATAAGAAAGGTCTTCCTAGAATCAACGGAACGTTTTCGTCTTTCTCTATATCTAAAACATACCAATCAACTGGAAAGGTAAATCGATCAATCTGAACCAAAACGTCTTTTAGGATTCCTGAAGCTTTCTTAGAGGATCTATCCGCGAATTGTAAACTCATAGTAGTGGGTTCTAGAAGACTTTGTAAACCTAGCTGTTTGCATACAGACATTGGCATAAGGCTTATAGAGGCACCTAGATCACACAAAGAATTTGGGAAGACTAGACCTCCCATCAAAACTGTAAGTACAAATTTGCCAGGGTCACCTCTTTTAATTGGTAAGTTTTCATAATTAATCATGGAACAATCCTCACCAATCTGCCTTTCCATGCCTGCTAATTTCTTTTTCGAAGACACAACATCCTTGATAAATTTTGTATACTTAGGCATCTCGACTAAGACATCCGACAATGGAAGATTCACCTGAGTATTTTTCAAAAGGTTTAGCACCCTTCGCACTTCTTATCCTCAATCAAAGGAATGTTGCTCTTTCTCGGTGGAAATGGAAGTTTCTTAAGGTCATCCTCAGAGAAAACCTTTTTCGAGGATGCACTGACAGCTCTGTCTTCCAGATCCTTCCAACGAACAGTTTTTTCAGATTTCTCAGTAGTCGGGGATCGGCCTCGACTTTAAGCTTGCTTTTTCGGTCCTCAAAGGATCACCACTTGAGGATCACCAAATTCTTCACCTCTCGGGGATCGACCACCGAGTTTTCTCTTTGCGATTGAGGAGTGTAGGTGCTCAGCTTCCCCTCCTGCCTTATCAATGGCAGGAGGGGCTAGTGGTTTCCCGGATGGGAAGAACCACTAACTTGAGTACCGCTCCTTAGATTCATTGCACTGGCCTCCTCCTTACCGTATTGAATTGATGGCACGAGGTCAGTACATGGGCCTTTGTTCAAATCAGCCTGAGCAACTTGACCACCCTTTGGATTCTTCTCGGTGAAACGGGCGGTGCCTGAGGGTCTAGAAGCCAACTGCTCGACCAGGGCTGCCCAATTTGTCTCTCAAGATTCTTCATCGATCTACTTTGCTCTTCCAACTTAGCCTCAAGATTTGTAGGTTGGGAGGGGCCTTGAGAGTTTTGGAGATTTGGAGCATAGGGCTGGCTGGGCCGACTTTGAAATTGAGAATTTGAATTGGAAGGCCAATTCTGATTGAATTTTTGCGTAGGATTGGAAAAATTCGAGTTTTGATTCTGATTAAACCAGGTTTTCGTTGAAATTGATTCAATTAAAATTCGAGTTGGGATTGAAATTAGAAGATGGACTAAACCCTTGGTTTTGAAAATTGCCCTGGCACAGAAACCGATTGAACCTTTGATTGTTCTCGCCATAGAATGCATTTACTTCCGCGTTCTGTCCGTTCATAGGGCGAGAATTTAGAAGTGTGCCCCACCTCGTCACAATTTTGACATGTGACTTGATTATCTTGTCCATAGTCATGAAACAACATTTACTTGATAAGGTGCGAGGGGATTAAATTGACATTGGCCATTCATATGGCCGGTCGGCGATAATTTTATGTCTGAACACGAGGGTTACGTGGAAAAGAGGGAGTTTGATTTATAGGATTGGAAACTTGAGGTGGGGCCATCTGCACTGCAAAGATGGCAATCAAACTTTGTAAATTGACTTCCTCAACCTTGGGAGGAGGAGGTGCTTGAATTGCTTGATAAGAGGGGCATAGTTATATTTTGCAATGTCCTCAAACAATGCCCATCCTCATCATGACGTTTTCTTAAATGCCCCGCTGAGAAGAACTATTGACCATGCCTTTTGTAAGCTCGGTCAATCCACTTGAGAATGTATTGACTTGCCTTTCCAAAGGGCCATGGTGAGGCATTTTCTAAGAAGGGACTTGAATCTCTTCCAACACTCGAAGAAAGATTCATTCTCTCTCGATAAAATGTGAAAATGTCATTTAAGCAATTGAGGCATCTTTGAAGGTGGAAAATATTGACTCAAGAACTCCTTTTGAGTTACGCCCGGTGGTGATAGATTCGAAGGAGAGAGGTGTACCACTCTTTAGCCTCTCCTTTCGAGAAAAGGAAAAAGTTTAAGTTTAATAGCATCCTCACTTACTCCTTGGATGCGTGTAGTACCGCATATCTCTAAGAATGTGTGTAAGTGGGTATCACGGATTCTCGATTGGTAGCCGTGAAAAATTGATGCGTCTTTGCATCATCCGGATGAGTCCTGGCTTGGCTCAAAAGTTTGTGCGATAATGGTGGAATAACAATAGCCGGGTTGACCTTGACTTCGCCTGGCATGGCGTGAGTCTGCCAATGTCGTCTATTATCGGTGGCCATTATCACAAAATCGGTGATTTCTCTTGCTAGTTGTTCTTCAAGATCTCGCTCGGCTCTGCTGCGCTGTGAACCGCGAGCGGAAATTCCGCTGTTTGGCGGACTATGGTTCGCTCGGGGTCGGGTGTATATTAACGGTCCACTTATGACTCGAGTTTGCATAAACCGGACCAAAAACAAGTGGAACAAAACCTAAAAACTAAGAAGAGATAAAAGCCTAAACTAAAAATTAAAAGCCTAAAGAGAGAAGGAAAGAAGAAAAGGAAACAAAAGTGTTAAGGAAAACAATACCGGACGGACGTCCGAAAGATTGGACGGGCGTCGGATGAATTTGAGATCGGACGGGCGTTTAGTAATGTAAACGCTTCGTCTCAGCAGACGAGATATACGAGCAGGCGTCCAAAACTTATGGGCGCTTCGTCTAAGTGAATAAAACCAGGCAATTAATAATTTCCCGGCCGGACGGGCGTCCCAATATCCAGGCGCCCGTTTGCTCACGGAAAACTTAGAACAAAGCAGAATTTGCGAGATAATGCAAGAAGGAAGAAAGAACGTCGAAAAAAAAAAAAGCGAAGGACGAAAGATCTAACTTCAAGAAAAATACTAAGGGATGGTTTTAAACCCTAATTATCTACTTAACAACTACAAAAAACAATTATCAACTAAAAAAAAGCGAAATTTAAAACGGATTAAAACAGAAAAGCGAAACAAAAACAAAGCGAAAAAAGCGAGAAAACGAAAACAAAAAACTAGACAACCGTCCGGTTCCCGGCAACGGCGCCAAAAACTTGTCACGGATTTTATCAACACAAAATAAACAAGTAATAATCCGGTTAACCTCAAGTATAAGGATCGTAGTAATAGCGGTTAATGCCGGGTCGATCTTACGGGAACTAAGCGATTGTGATTTCTAGTTTTTATCTAACTAACCTATGTCACGATTACTAAGCTAAATAACGGATAAAACTAAGCGAATACGAAAATTAAACTTAACTAAAACGTAAAACCGACGGAAGAGATGATCTAAAGCCGGAAAGATACGGGTCATGAACCAATTTAAACTAACTAATCTAAGATGTAGATAAAAGTAACTAACTAGACAAATTCAAGCTTTTAAGGATTTAAATCAAATTTATAACGAGCAAGCGAGGATTGATCCACCTATCCAACAAGCATTGATTCCCTATCTCGATTATATTGCGCTTTTATTCGAGTTGTGATTCACCTCACCTAAACATGAACCCTAATTCCTTAGAAAGTTCATCTATCAATCTACTATCTTCCGATGTAAGATTAACGCGTTTAATAACCGAAGGTGCAAACTTTGTGTTTATAATCTAGTAATCAGACCTATTAACTTCCGTTATGATGGATTCGAGTTACTATTCTTATTCATGGTGATCTAGGGTTTATTAAGACTTCCATCAACAATAAACAATCAACACATGCATATCTTCCGATATAAAAGCAAATTAAACATGAATAAGAAACAACCTTTATTAAAAACTCACAGTATAATCGAAGAAAACGAAATCAACAATTGTTGGACGGCTTCACAATACTCGTTTGATGAAGCTTTTAGCCTCTGAACATCCTCGGCAACTCAAATTTGCGAAAACTTGATTGCATAAAAAGTAACTAGTGTTTAATCTAAACTAAGAGCATAAAAATAGGAATAAAAAAGATGAAAACGCAGCCTAAAAGCCTTTAGGTTTAGGGTTTTGAATAATGTGTGTATGATCCTCTTTTGTGGAAAACAAACCGACTATATATAGATTTTAAAGTCGGTTCTGCTAAGTCGACCACCGGACGCCCGTCTGAAACCTTGAGCGCCCGTCCACTCTTCAATAAAACTTGAATCGGGCGAGTCATGACCAGGCGCTCGTCCAGGCGGCGTCCACTCCAGCGTCAAACTTCTGAATCAAAGATGACATCACGGGCCTTTGTTCAATTACATCGACGCCCGTCCACCGGACGGAGATTCTGGACGCCAGTTTGATATGATCGATTTTGATTTATTTATCTTTATCTCTTCTATCTCTATCCCACTTCTTCATTATCTCTTTTATCATCAATTAGCTCGAACTTAATCAACCTTTGATCATCTTTTGAGCCTCAAACATGTATCTATAACACATAAAAACATCGCAAAATGTAATAATGCTCAAATAATCATAAAATCACAATTAAAACGCCAAAATTAACCAAGTTTGCGATTAACTCATTTAAAATCTCATTTGCTCAATATATCCATTAAACCCTCGTTTCTTATGCAATTTAGTACAAATACGGGAAAAATATCATAGAATATAGCGTTATAAATCGTATAAATTCACCCTTAACAACTCCCCACACTTAAGCTTTTGCTCGTCCCGCAAAAACACAAAACAAAAGTTAGGCTCGAGAGAAAAAAACAGGCATCTAAACGTGCATAACACATATCCAATAAATCGAAGTTCACCCTTGTGCGTGTGCATAGCCATAATAAACTTCCACTATATCCAAACTCGAGAAACTCAAAGCAAAACTAGCTAATACCCCTTGTAGACTAGTAATAAAGGACACTCATAAGATGCACCCTACAAGCGTGATATATCCCGAAAAGAATGATCGAATATATCTAGGGCCTTTCTACAGAAATACTCAGAGGATAATCCCTACAACATATCTCACAGTTTATCTTTGGGATAAGGCAGATTTATAACTTAGTCTTATATACATTTCATAACACTTTATCGAGTTGATTTAACTTTTCACTTAAAACACACATCAGAATGAGCTCTTGCCCTGTCATAGCAGAATAGGACATTTCGAGATAATACCCTACCTTACTCCAATCATAAGGCAGCTTTTTCTGACTGTCGTGAGCTTTTAGTCATCATAGTGGTATAGGACATACGTGGTATACCCTATCTCACTCAAATCATCGACTAGCTTTCGACACACCCAATAATTCTTCATATTAATTCAACTTTTTCACTTTGACAATAGCTACGTGTTACTTATCACATTCAAACCTTAGATATTCACAGTATATCATACTTCGGATCTAAATACAAACTATCATAAATCTCACGATATATACGTAGCACTAAGCACATGACTTACGAGATAATCAAAAACCACTAATCCAAAAGGGGTATAACTTTATAAATTAGCTCATCATTCACTATGGCTCGTGAAAAATAGTGTCAGGTGAAACATCTAACTTACCAAATATATGATACATTTAATCGAATCGCCTACTCGGGACAAAACAAAAACGACAGTGTCGGAAAATTTCAAAAATTTTAGCTCATTTGCATAGAAACATTACGAATTAAACAAATGTGTAGATACATATCGAAACATTCCCCTCCCCCACACTTAAAAATCAACATGTCCTCATGTTGTGTAAAAAAACGAAAGAAAAGGAAAAGACTTAGCTGATTTAAATCGAAACTCGAATCGTTGGTCAGGCCGGAGCCTTCATAATGATATCAAGAATGCGTAACCAGACAATGTAGATACCTGCACATCTTAGACAACATGGAACCATCTCGGGGAAAACGGGGAGTCATACCAACATGAAAAGAGAATCAAAAATAAAGGTAAAGCAAAGTGAGAGCACACAATACATTCAGAAAGTTGAAACACAGTTGAAATGAAAGTCTGCGCGCCTTATGGCTTACAAGATCCATCGAAAATAAATAGTAGCAATATCAAAATTACAATGAACCTTATAAGTAAAAAATGTCAATACAAAACAACCAACGTGAAAATAGACAAATAAGATCAAGGTTGGCTCGGTGCCGCAATCATCAATTTGGAGGATCGAGAGGAGGTCCGGAAGGTGGTGCCGTAGCCCCTAACCGCCGAGTCAGTACTCATCTCGAAGATGACTCGAGTCGTCGCGAGCATCCGCAATGACCTGCTCAATCTCATCGGTAAAAGATAAGCAACGGGCTCGGATTGAAGATCCTGTCATCCTCGGCTGCCGGCCCTCACGGATGCAATTTGAAGAATCGTCAAAATGTTGTTCGTGTATCCCGAATATCACCGAGCCATTCCCGGAAACTATTGGCCATGCTTAACCGCATCCCGGCGGCGGGAGATAAAGAAGGAAGGGAGGATGCACGAGGCGTTGCCGATGAACCAGGCTCCGTAGGTGCCTCCGGCTCGAAATGTCCCGAGGCTTACTCTTTTCCTTTGTATAGGCCTAGGGTTCTTCGGTTTATGATCCGCCCCAAACTCAGGCACACGGCATCGACACAAAGCGTGGATCAAGTGAGGGACGATCAAGCTCCGTGTATAAACCTTCGATTGATCGAGATCTCGTCATACAATGCATGTCCCACATCCACATTCAAACCAAATGTCAACGCATACAACATTCCTGTGTCACCTATATGAAAATGTGTCAAGTTGTTCTTAGACAACAACCGACTCTGAATGAATCGACACTTTGGACCTTCCAATCCTCCGTCCAGTCGTGGTAACCAACTCCTTCCGGTCTCCTCCCGGTCTCAACGCCCGTGCCACATCCGGGCAAACTCTCAATCTCAACTCCTCCAAAGGATCCTGTCCCAAACTCATGCATGCACAATCTCCTCCTTATAGTCCCGACCCTCGAAAGCCGCTAAGTTGTATTTACGATTAATCACCTCCGGTGTAAAGGAACTTCCACCCCTCGAACCACGACTACCTTTGTCCCCAAGTCGGTTTCGAGCAGTTTGCATAAAATTCCCGAACTAGGAGCTATTCACCGGGTAGTCGGGATTGTCATCAAAGCTTCCCACTTCCTATCCTTAAGCAACTTAACGAACCCCGGATCGACCTTCACCTCCAAAATAGCCCTCTCAACCAACATGTTTCTTGAAAAGTAGTGTTTAGTATAAACTTCATGGGCTCTGGGTTCACGAATCGACGAGGCAATGGCATCGGGCAACGGTTTTAGATTTCTTTCTAGGAGGGGCTGCCTAGTACAACCGGTTCCTCCTCCCGGTAGCATCGGCGGTTTCCTCACCCCTAGGCGAACCTCCACCTCTCTCGAACTCTGAGCATCCGTACAAAGGCACATCATCATCGGTCTCGGACTCGAGGTTGGCTCATCTCTTAAGGTTGCCCTAGTTTGGGTGGCTCTGGGGGTTGCTCACGAATACTCACACCCGGTTAGGATCAACTAAGGTAGGGTCAATTTCTTTCACGCTTTTTCCCGCCTCCCGGCCTCTTCCTTACCATGCCTCTTCACATTGCCTTCTTATGAACCATTTCCACGCCTAGTCTAAACCAAACAATCCTAATGTGCACAAAAGATACCCGTTTAACATCCAAAGCGGGATTTCAAAACAACCAAACCACAACCACCACCAAAACCATCACCAAACAATCCATTCATCACCCACCACAACACCACATCACCAAAGCAGAGCGAAAAGAACACCAAAACCGGAAAAAAAAACAAATTAAGGTGACATTCAAGAAAACGAGCCGACCCAAAGATCGAACTCACAAAAGCGTGAATGAAATCTAGAAAAGTTGTTACTAACTTACCGAGTAGGGTGAGTAGATGTTGATTGAGGTGAAAAATCGAGTCCAAACAACACAAGAATGACCTCCAAAATCAGATTTTCTTCAAAAAAGTCGGATTGCAATGGGTCGATTCTCCAAAAATATCGTGTGTTGGGGATTTGGTTATGAAAATCAAAGAGAGGGTATCAAGGGCGGCTGTAGCACTTTGAATCGCCCAAACGGTGTAGAATCGGCGATTTTAGGGCAAAAGGAGGAGAAAACCGTTCTTGATTTTTGAAATTCTGAAAAGTGAGGGTTCACTCGATGAAGGGGTATATATAGACAGAGGTTGGACGCTCGTCCAACTCAGTGGACGGGCGTCCACTGGAAAGACGGATGAACTGGACGGGCGTCCGGTTTATTAAACGCTTCCCAAGAGTTTAAATCACATACGAGATTGGAGGAATAAATCGAGGCGGGCGTCCAGGCTTAGTGGGCGCTGTCCTAAAATTGGTCAAGGCGGACGGGCGTCCAGAGTTCTGGACGGGCGTCCAAGCAGTTTAAGTGCAAAAATTATAAAATTTCCATACAAATCAAATGCAAAATTTGCCCTTCTTATTAAACTTATATAAAACTTCAAAAATACAAATAAAAATCAAATGAAGTACATAAAATTACTAGAAAATAAATAAAAACAGATGGAAAACAGTGGGTTGCCTCCCACTCAGCGCTTTTGTTTTACGTCGTTTGCTCGACGAAACATCCTAAGAACGCTAGTCATCATAAATGTCCGACCAATCGATCACTTTCGAATGAGGCGGCGGAGCATGTCAATCGCCGGAGGGAAGTCATACTCATCTTGTAAACCCCGATCCTCACCACTACATCAACACCTCGAAAGTGCTCACCTTGCGGCACTAGCGCTAAATCTGTCGACATCGGATCATTGAGGATGGTGTAAGGGCGTCTAGAGCACTGTAACTCCTCGGTAGTAAAGTCTCCACCTCCCGAACAACGGGGAGCAATGAGAACATAGGTGACCGTCTTGGCGCGGGTACTAATGTCAAAATCTACGTGCAAAACGATGGTTCCTCCCGGTCCGTCATCTACAGATAATGAGTGGGATCCTCACAAGGAAAGTAACTCCTCCGGGTCCGAACACCGAAATCCATATCTAGAAAGCACAACTAAGCGTGAGATAAAAACAAAAACTTAATAAGGCTAAAATCGAATAAACTAAACTTAAATACTAATACTATCAAAGCATAAAACAAAACAACTAAAAGAACGATATCTAGGTTGCCCCTAGTGGCGCTTTTGGTTAATGTCGTTAGCTCGACACATTGTAAGCTCGGCTGGATCAGGCCATTTAACCTTTACGCCACCACTACCTCGTTTAAGCTCGATCAGAGTGTGGTCTGTAAACTTGATCTCACACATGGGGTGAAATCTTTGAAAGCTCTCCAAACCTTCTTAAGTTTCCCATGGGTTGTGTTCTTTCTCCTCCGACTCCTCGATGACGTTTAAGTTGTCGCTCCTCTCAAACTCTTCCATATCAAAGCCTTACCGCTAGAACTTCTTGAGACGGATCACTACCGTCATCCTCGGAGAACAAGTCGGGTGATAACTCGTCAAATTCTTCGACCGAGTAACACCACATCCGAGAATATCGAGAAATTTAACAATCAAAGATGTCTCTTTGGGTTCACCAATATAGTGTTTGCACCTCGACCGTTGACTCGAAGCGGTTCACCACTATAACCACGAAGTTCTAGAACGCCTCCGGAATGATTTGGAGAATCTCGAAAGGGCCGGACCAACGTGTCCTTAACTTTCCAGAAACAGATGTAACCTAGAATTATATAGAAGAACTTGTTCGCCGACATGAAATTCTCTTTTCTTAATCTTAGCATCGTGGAGTAAGCTTCATCTTATCTTTACTAACCCTGGCACTTTCATAGGCCTGGAGTGCGAATTAAATCCATTTCATGTAATAGCTAGTAGTCGATGCTTCCCACAAGATTGGGAATCAAAGTTCGAAACTTTGTAGCCCAATAAGCTCTATGCTCTAACTCGACAGCGGATGACATGGTTTCCGTAGACCATTTGATATGGTGATGTACCCATGGGGTCTTATAGGCGATTCGATATGCCCACGATACATCATCCAACTTTAGACTCCCGTCTTTCCTATGAACAGTTAACAGTCTTCTCCAGGATCTTCTTAATGCTCTGGTTGCTCCTTTCAACCTGACCACTAGTCATAGGATGGTACGGTGTGCCAATTTTATGCCGGACACCATATTTTTCGAGAACTTTCTCTAGGGGTCGGTTGCGAAAATCGTCCCTTCATCACTGATCAAGGCACGTGGACATCCAAACCTCACGAAAATATTCTTCTTTAGAAATTTCATCACCGTCTTATGATCATTGTGAGGAGTGGCTTGGGCCTCCACCCATTTAGACACGTAATCCACGCAGACTAAGATGTATTTATTACCGCAAGATGATGGGAATGGTCCCATAAAATCGATACCCCATACATCAAAGACTTCGCATTCGAGGATGGGTTTTAAAGGCATGTCAAAACGCCTTGTCAGAGTACCGGTTCTTTTGCACCTATCACAAGCTTTACGAAAGCTTCCGTATCTTTAAAGATCGTAGGCCAATAGAAACCGTTGAAATATCTTAGCAACGGTTTTCCACGGACCAAAGTGTCCTCCTGTGGGTCCACGTGGCCTTTGCTCAATGGCGTCACGTTGCTCGGATTCGGAATACATCTCTAAGCAAACCATCTTTCTGAGATCTTGAAAAGATAAGGTTCATCCCAAACGAAATATTTTAAATCCGAGAAGAACTTTTTCTTCTCACGATAAGACATCTCGGATCGAGATAACGGCCATGAAGGTAGTTTACAATGGAAGAATACCATGGAACATCGGGGCGGCCATCGATCAACATGATGTTTTCTAGAGGAAAGTAAAGATCTATATCATCATCCGGTTCATTCTTTTCCTCATTTAACATCCTAGACACATGATCCGCTACTACATTCTCACTGCCTTTTTGTCCTTAATTTGAACGTCAAACTCTTGTAGGGTCAATATCCAACGTAGTAAGCGCGGTTTAGCCTCTTTCTTAGTCATCAGGTAACGCAAGGCAGCGTGATCAGTCCACACGATCACTTGAGCTCCTAACAAGTAACTACGAAACTTGTCCATAGCAAAGACTACGGCTAGTAGTTCCTTTTCAGTAGTAGTATAGTTAACTTGAGAGGGGTTCAATGTGTGGCTTATGTAATAGATAAATTGGAACTTTCCTTTGATCTTTTGCCTAGAAACGGCACCAACAAGATAATTTGATGCGTCGCACATAAAGCTCAAATGGTAGGTTCCAGTCAGGCGATATAAGAATCGGAGCAGATATTAAACGATCCTTAAGCTCCTCAAACGCTTGCTTGCAGCTCTCATCAAAAATAAACTCAACGTCTTCCTTTAGTAAAGTGGACAGGGGCTTGGCTATCTTGGAGAAATCTTGAATGAACCTTCTGTAGAAGCCGACGTGTCCAAGAAAGCCTCTCACTTCACGCACATTTTTAGGATAGCTCATCTTCTCGATAGCTTCTACTTTTGCCCTGTCAACTTCTATACCTTTGGCTGAGATCTTGTGGCCAAGAACTATTCCTTCATCTACCATGAAATGGCATTTTTCCCAATTAAGTACTAGGTTCTTTTCCACACATCTGGATAACACCTGATCAAGATTGTCAAGGCAATCATCAAAAGACTGACCAAAAACCGAAAAATCGTCCATAAAAATCTCCATACACTTTTCTACAAGCCCGTCAAAGATGGCTAGCATACATCGCTGGAATGTAGCTGGGGCATTGCAGAGAGACCGACGACATTCGTCAGTAGGCGAATGTACCATAAAAGCGAGGTGAAGGTGGTCTTTTCTTGGTCACCGGATCAATGGGTATCTGGAAATATCCTGAATATCCATCTAGAAAACATGAAAAATCGTGTCCCGCCAGACGCTTTCGAGCATCCGGTCAATGAATGGAAGGGAAAGTGATCTTTCATGGTTACCTCATTGAGCTTTCGATAATCGATGCAGACTCAGTAACCGATAACAAGCCTCAATGCAATTTCCTCTCCTTCTCATTCTTCTCAATTGTAATTCCACCTTTTTGGGAACTACTTGAGTCGGGAACCCATTCACTATCCGCGATGGCATAAATGATTCCCATGTCCGGAAGTTTAATGATTTCTTTTTAACGACTTCTTGCATATGAGGTTAAGCCTTGTGAAATTTGTCTCGACACACTTGGCGCCCTCATTCGTCTTGATCTTGTGCATGCGGATGTCGGAGATATTCCCGATATCTCCTACTTGCCAACCAAAAGCTTTTTCATTCTTCTTCAAGCGTTGATCAATTTCATTTCCTATACGGAAAGCTTGGCGGATATGATTAAAGGAAGCTTGTCGCCTTCTCTTAAGAACACATACTTAAGATGTTTAGGTAACGGCTTCAACACCAAATCCGCAGGGGGTCTTCTAAACTAGACTTGAGATCTCCACTTTCCAACTCAATATCATTGAGTTTACTCACGTGGTCCCACCGCCAAAGCTTCTCGCTTCCAACACCCTTCCTCAAAATCAGTGCTAGTTGATCCAGATTCACCCTACCATGAGTATTCGGATTATCAACTAATCGCTCATATTCCCGCTTCTACGACCATGACTTGCTTATCCATATAGTCGGTGAAATCATCCGTCATATAATCAATGGAAAAACCGGTTGGAGGGCCGAGGGTACTTGAATGGACTTTAAGACATTGTAACTCACCTCTTGGTCACCAACTCGGATAGTCACGTGCCCACCATCGCGATCGATGAGAGCTCTAGTTGTAGATAAGAAAGGTCTTCCTAGAATCAGCGGAACGTTTTAGTCTTTCTCTATATCTAAAACATACCAATCAACTGGAAAGGTAAATCGATCAATCAAACCAAAACGTCTTTTAGGATTCTGAAGCTTTCTTAGAGGATCTATCCGCGAATTGTAAACTCATAGTAGTGGGTTCTAGAAGACTTTGTAAACCTAGTTTGTTTGCATCTGAGACATTGGCATAAGGCTTATAGAGGCACCTAGATCACACAAAGAATTTGGGAAGACTAGACCTCCCATCAAAGCTGTAAGTACAAATTTGCCAGGTCACCTCTTTTAATTGGTAAGTTTTCATAATTAATCATGGAACAATCCTCACCAATCTGCCTTTCCATGCTGCTAATTTCTTTTTCAAAGACACAACATCCTTGATAAATTTTGTATACTTAGGCATCTCGACTAAGACATCCGACAATGGAAGATTCACTGAGTATTTTTCAAAAGGTTTAGCACCTTTCGTACTTCTTATCCTCAATCAAAGGAATGTTGCTCTTTCTCGGTGGAAATGGAAGTTTCTTAAGGTCATCCTCGGAGAAAACCTTTTCGAGGATGCACTTGGCACTCTGTCTTCGGATCCTTCCAACGAACAGTTTTTCATTTCTCGGTAGTCGGGGATCGGCCTCGACTTTCGCTTGCTTTTTCGGTCCTCAAAGGATCACCACTTGAGGATCACCAAATTCTTCACCTCTCGGGATCACCACCTGAGTTTTCTCTTCTGCGATTGAGGGAGTGTAGGTGCTCGGCTTCCCCTCCCGCCTTATCAATGGCGAGGAGGGCTGGTGGTTTCCCGGATGGGAAGAACCACTAACTTGAGTACCGCTCCTTAGATTCATTGCACTGGCCTCCTCCTTACCGTATTGAATTGATGGCACGAGGTCAGTACATGGGCCTTTGTTCAAATCCGCCTGAGCAACTTGACCACCCTTTTGATTCTTCTCGGAAACTGGCGGTGCCACTGGGGTCTAGAAGCCAACTGCTCAGCCAGTTGCCCAATTTGTCTCTCAAGATTCTTCATCGATCTACTTTGCTCTTCCAACTTAGCCTCAAGATTTGTAGGTTGGGAGGGGCCTTGAGAGTTTTGGAGATTTGGAGCATAGAAATTTGGTCGGGCCGACTTTGAAATTGAGAATTTGAATTGGAAGGCCAATTACGATTGAATTTTAAGTAGGATTGGAAAAATTCGAGTTTTGATTCGATTAAACCCAGGGTTTCTGTTGAAATTCTGATTCGAATTAAAATTCGAGTTGGGATTGAAATTAGAAGATGGACTAAACCCTTGGTTTTGAAAATTGCCCTGGCCTGGAAACTGATTGAACCTTTGATTGTTCTGGCCATAGAATGCATTTACTTCCGCGATTCATCCGTTCATAGGCGAATTTAGAAGTGTGCCCCACCTCGTCACAATTTTGACATGTGACTTGATTGTCTTGTCCCATAGTCATGAACAACATTTACTTGATAAGGTGCGGGGATTAAATTGACATTGGCCATTCATATGGCGGTCGTGATAAGTTTTTTCGCAATCTGAACTCGAGGGTTACTGTGGAAAAGAGGGAGTTTGATTTATAGGATTGGAAACTTGAGGTGGGGCCATCTGCTTTTGCAGCATGGCAATCAAACTTTGTAAATTGACTTCCTCAACCTTGGGAGGAGGAGGTGCTTGAATTGCTTGATAAGAGGGGGCATAGTTATATTTTGCAATGTCCTCAAACAATGCCCATCCCTCATCAGGCGTTTTCTTCAGAAATGCCCCGCCAGAAGAACTATTGACCATGCCTTTTGTAAGCTCGGTCAATCCACTGAAGAATGTATTGACTTGCCTTTCCAGTGGCAAGCCATGGTGGGGGCATTTTCTAAGAAGGGACTTGAATCTCTTCCAACACTCGAAGAAAGATTCATTCTCTCTCTGATAAAATGTGAAAATGTCATTTAAGCACTTGAGGTTTGTCTTTGAAGGTGGAAAATATTGACTCAAGAACTCCTTTTCGAGTTCTGCCCATGTGGTGATAGATTCAGAAGGGAGAGAGGTGTACCACTCTTTAGCCTCTCCTTTCAGAGAAAAAGGAAAAAGTTTAAGTTTAATAGCATCCTCACTTACTCCTTGGATGCGTGTAGTACCGCATATCTCTAAGAATGTGTGTAAGTGGGTATCGGGATTCTCGATTGGTAGCCGTGAAAAATTGATGCGTCTTTGCATCATCTGGATGAGTCCTGGCTTCACCAAAAGTTTGTGCGAATGGCTTTGGAATAACAATAGCCGGGTTGACCTTGACTTCGCCTGGCATGGCGTGAGTCCGCCAATGTACGTCTATTATCGCCCATTATCACAAAATCGGTGATTTCTCTTGCTAGTTGTTCTTCAAGATCTCGCCGGCTCATGCGCGAGAACCGCGAGACGGAAATTCCGCCTGTTTGGCCGGACTATGGTTCGCTCGGGGTCAGGGGTGTATATTAACGGTCCCTTATGACTCCGAGTTTGCATAAACCGGACCAAAAACAAGTGGAACAAAACCTAAAAACTAAGAAGAGATAAAAGCCTAAACTAAAAATTAAAAGCCTAAAGAGAGGAAAGGGAAAGAAGAAAAGGAAACAAAAGTGTTAAGGAAAACAATACCGGACGGACGTCCGAAAGATTGGACGGGCGTCCAGATGAATTTGAGATCGGACGGGCGTTTAGTAATGTAAACGCTCGTCTGACAGACAGAATACCTGAACGGGCGTCCAAAACTTATGGGCGCTTTCGTCTAAGTGAATAAAACCAGGCAAATTGATAATTTCCAGCGGACGGGCGTCCCAATATCCAGGCACGCCCGTTTGCTCACGGAAAACTTAACAAAACAGCGAATTTGCGAGATAATGCAAGAAGGGAGAAAAAGAACGTCGAAAAAAAAAAGCGAAGACGAAGATCTAACTTCAAGAAAAATACTAAGGATGGTTTTAAACCCTAATTATCTACTTAACAACTACCTAAAACAATTATCAACTAAAAAAAAGCAGAATTTAAAACGGATTAAAACAGAAAAGCGAAACAAAAACAAAGCGAAAAAAGCAGAAAGCGAAAACAAAAACTAGACAACCGTCCGGTTCCCCGGCAACGGCGCCAAAAACTTGTCACGGATTTTATCAACACAAAATAAACAAGTAATAATCCGGTTAACCTCAAGTATAAGGATCGTAGTAATAGCGGTTAATGCCGGGTCGATCTTACGGGAACTAAGCGATTGTGATTTCTAGTTTTTATCTAACTAACCTATGTCACGATTACTAAGCTAAATAACGGATAAAACTAAACGAATACTGAAAATTAAACTTAACTAAAACGTAAAACTGGACAGAAGAGATGATCTAAAGCCAGGAAAGATACGGGCTGCGAACCAATTTAAACTAACTAATCTAAGATGTAGATAAAAGTAACTAACTAGACAAATTCAAGCTTTTAAGGATTTAAATCAAATTTATAACGAGCAAACGAGGATTGATCCACCTATCCAACAAGCATTGATTCCTATCTCGATTATATTGCGCTTTTTATTCAGGTTGTGATTCACCTCACCTAAACATGAACCCTAATTCCTTAGAAAGTTCATCTATCAATCTACTATCTTCCGATGTAAGATTAACGCGTTTAATAACCGAAGGTGCAAACTTTGTGTTTATAATCTAGTAATCAGACCTATTAACTTCCGTTATGATAGATTCGAGTTACTATTCTTATTCATGGTGATCTAGGGTTTATTAAGACTTCCATCAACAATAAACAATCAACACATGCATATCTTCCGATATAAAAGCAAATTAAACATGAATAAGAAACAACCTTTATTAAAAACTCACAAAGATAATCGAAGAAAACGAAATCAACAATTGTTGGATGGCTTCACAATACTCGTTTGATGAAGCTTTTAGCCTCTGAACATCCTCGGAACTCAAATTTGCGAAACAAATTGCATAAAAAGTAACTAGTGTTTGATCTAAACTAAGAGCATAAAAATAGGAATAAAAGATGAAAACGCAGCTCTAAAGCCGCCCTAGGTTTAGGGTTTTGAATAATGTGTGTATGATCCTCTTTTGTGGAGAAAACGACCGACTATATATAGATTTTAAAGTCGGTTCGCTAAGTCGGCCACCGGACGCCTGTCTGAAACCTTGAACGCCCGTCCACTCTTCAATAAAACTTGAATCGGGCGAGTCATGACCAGGCGCCGCCCGAGGCGGCGTCCACTCAGGCGTCAAACTTCCCGAATCAAAGATGACATCCTGGGCGCTCGTTCAATTACATCGACGCCCGTCCCACTGAGCGGAGATTCAGACGCCGAGTTTGATATGATCGATTTTGATTTATTTATCTTTATCTCTTCTATCTCTATCCCACTTCTTCATTATCTCTTTTATCATCAATTAGCTCGAACTTAATCAACCTTTGATCATCTTTTGAGCCTCAAACATGTATCTATAACACATAAAAACATCGCAAAATGTAATAATGCTCAAATAATCATAAAATCACAATTAAAACGCCAAAATTAACCAAGTTTGCGATTAACTCATTTAAAATCTCATTTGCTCAATATATCCATTAAACCCTCGTTTCTTATGCAATTTAGTACAAATACGGGGAAAAATATCATAGAATATAGCGTTATAAATCGTATAAATTCACCCTTAACAACTGGACTTGGAGGTGTATGAGGTGGATGGCCGCAATCAAACTCCATTATAGAGACAAGTCGAAGCTGATGTTTTGCATAGAGGCAAAGAGTCCAAGATCCTGCCAGTTCCCTAATGATAATAGTTCAAATTCTTTGTGTTTAAAGATAGTGTAAGGGTTCTAAAAGACACAATATGAAAGATGTCAGGCAAAAAGGACTATAAGAAAAGATTTTTGTCTAAAAGAACATTTCACTAGTGAAAGTGAAAGTGAAAGTGAAAGTGAATTTGAAAATGAATAACGTTGATTTTCAGCACAAAACCAACGTAATTCACTTTCAAATTCATTATCATTTTCATTTTCACTTTCAATAGTGAAATGTCCTTTTTGACAAAAATATTTTATTATAGTCCTAAAATCGTTACATCTTTCTAAATGTGTCCAAATTGACAATTAACTATTAAAGATAAAGCTGTATCCCTTTTTTGTATTAATCCAATACCCAGAAGAGTTGCTATAAATTGTAATTGATCGGGGAACAATAAAGATAGATTGAAGAAGTGTTCTTTCCAGTTTATTTTTTTACTTCGTTTTATATTTTTCTACATGGTATCAGAGACAATTGGTGCTTGATCACCACACATATCATAAAAACTTAACCATGACAACACTATCACTCAATGTTACCAGTTTTATATCACTCGAACTCACCGCCAGAAATTATAACTTATGGCGTGAATAGGCCCTTGCTCTTGCAGAAAGTCAGGATCTAGTAGGTCACCTCAGCAATGAAACCCCTGCACCAAACAAATTCACTCCAGACAATGCAACTGGAGCAGACAGCAGACAGCAGACCTACTACACAGACACCAAACCCTGAGTATGAAAAATGGAAAAAGGCAGACATGTTTCCAAGGGGTGGCTTATAGGTTCTCTTTCTAAAGAATCACTTGGCCTAGTCGTAGGCCTTGATTCTGCACAGACAGTATAGAATGCACTTAATAGTGCATATGCACAGGATTTCCAGGAGAGAGAATTCAATTTAAAGCAGCAAGTGGCATATTTGAGGAAAGATGAAGACAATGGTATAAATGAGCATATGCAGCACTTTAAAGCCTATGTGACAGCCTAGATGCCATAGGAAAACTGTTGCTGATGTAGAGAAAGTATACTTCCTACTCACAAGCCTGGGACCTCAGTATGAAACCTTTACCACCACCATGATCAAACCACCTAGACCCTCCTACATAGAACTAGTTTCACAACTACACTACCTAGTTCAAGGAAGGACATGGTTTGCAGCAAAGGGATCAAATCACCACAACCTAACTCAAATGGCCTTCTATTGACAGATGCCACAACAAAGAACAAAGAACACACCCATGTTCCACTCAGCAGGAAGGGGATTTCAGGCTCAACAAGCTAGAGGGACATCTGACCAAGTTATCAGCAAAATAAATTCTTTAAAAGTATGACCAAGATTGAAAGGGAACAATATAAAAATGAAACATGCCAGTTTTGTGGAGTAACTGACCAGTTTTGTGAACACACCCAGATCTGTTGGTGGAAAACAAAAGCCTAAGAAGAGATTCACGCCACAAGCCCTATCGGCTCTCACTCTTGATAACACTATTGATGACATTTGAATGAATCATGGACACTTTGGGCATCATGCCACATGACAGTAATCCTCACCGCTACATAATCTCTCAGAACTACAAAGGGTCAAAATCAGTATTCATTGGTGTTGGGGCGAACTTCAAATACAAGGCATTGGTGACTTGTATATTATGTACAAATCCACCCCATTAATTGTTAATGATGTATTATGAGTTGCACAAATGAAAAGAAATCCAATTTCAGTCAAAAAACTTGTTAATCAGTTTTCTGCCACATGTATTTTCACTAACCTTGAATTTGTGCTTAAGGAAAAGACAACAGAACAAGTACTTCTGAAGGGGGGCAGTAAAAGAGGTCTGTACACACTATCCGACAGTTTGAGTCACGTATTTCTTATTTTATTTTTATAGAAAGCCACGTATTTTCTTTAAACGGTGGAATAATAGGCTATAGGAGAATTAAAGTTTAACATATTAAAAAAATAATATAATTTTGTCAGTTTTTTTTCACAACCACCGGAAAAAGCATGTGGTCATAGAAGATGCTCTTAGGTGAAAAATGAAAATGTCTGAAAAAGTTTCGGAAAGCAATCATTAATGATTACATCAAATGGTATGGTGAAATAAGCACAAGTTCATAACCACTCGATATGTATATTAATTAACATATGACCTCGTCTTGTTAATTAATAAGATTTCTTATTATAAATATGAGAAAACATAATAGTACAATTATAGTTCGATGTATAAAATCATGTAAGTATAAGTGTTTTATTTAAATGTTCAATATCGATTGTCTGGATAAAATAATCACACTTGAGATGTTCTGGTCATTTATTATGTTTTGATTAACCTCTAACTTCAATTAATTCACCATATGCTCCTATTAATGTTTATTCATCTTCTATCATGTACCCAAAATTATTACAAACCTTTATAGATTTTCTATGATATATAATGCATACAATAAGCAATGATCACAATTTATACCATTTTCTCTAATTAAAACGATACAATATTATTTTTCCAGACATCAAGTCTAACAACCTTGCTCTCACCGAAAATGTTAAGTCCACATATGTTGAACGGATGCTCGCCCCCAACTCGAGCTTTATTTGCTCTCAAAACTTAGCCTAGAATGTTTATAGATACAAGACATGGTTTGAGACTAGTAACTAATAATTTATTTTCACAATAACATGATTATGGTAACATATTACAGAACATATATTCATATCATTAATTATTATTATTGTCATTGATATAAAACTGTATTATCATTTAAATTTGTTTTTGACTATTCATATTACCAATAATCTTTTTTGAGAATACATATTACCAATAAGATTAAGATCATAAGATAAGAACCAGCATGGGTAGTTCAGATGGTTCCGGATGGCAGATTGTACCTCGAGAATGCAGCTCGAATCCCGACAGCCGCAGTGTGGGAGTTTTACTCTTAAAGTAACTCCTTGTGGGGACCGGGTCCAGTTCCTCCCACCTAAAAGGTCTGCTGAACCACCATGATTGACCTCCTCATCATTCTGTCGGGTCGAGATGGAGGGGCCATGTGGACGTGAGATATCGCCTTTTTGCACCTCAAGATCATAAGATAAGAACACACAATAATCTTATGAGTGTTTTGTTTGTTTGTTTTTATTTTTATTTTTGTGTTTTTATTTTTTAACACAGTACTGTTGTTGTTTAAAATTGTATTATTACAAATGACCTTATTGGTTAAAGGAAAAATTGTAAAATTAGTCCAATAACTTTAGGCTGGTATCGATTTTGGTCCCATATGTTTCTAATCGGCCAATCTAGTCCCATATCGATTTTGGTCCCATAATTTATTTTCTATCGATTGGAAACAAATGAGACCAAAATCGATACAAACCTAAAATTATGTGTCCAGTCTTGCAATTTTCCCAAATTTATATAATTATAATTATTTATGTTTACCTTTTGTTTTTACTGTAAACCATTAATTATTTAGTTGAATGCGCCGATGCTTCGATTCCACAAGTAATTGAATGCATTGCTCGCTACAGACGCTTCGATTTCACAGAGCCCTTGCATCTTCTCGATTTCTATATAAGCCAACAACTAGTGTAATCGAACCTTAAAAAAAAATAAAAAAAGGTTTCCATTATTAGTGGAGACTGTAGTCAGCATTGTCTGTCGACTTTCCTGCAGGAAGAAATCGGCTGCTGTGTCAATTGTTTATGTATAAGATATTTTGTTTGCACCTCTTTCGATTGATAGATCTTTTTGAGACTTGTAGAATTAATATATATATATATGTATCATATCATAATCAATGATATAAAAGTGTGTCCTGCATATTTAATTTGTCGTGGCTACTAACTTTTTAAGTTTTTTATTTTTGTTGTTGCTTCCTTCCTCAACTTGTTAAGGGATGAAGAAATATTAATTTTGGGTGAATAATCAAAATATGATAGATGGAAGAAGCAAGACTGAAATCATTTTCTCCATGCATCTGTCTTTCTTGGTATATATCATTGTAGAGACTTATGCATTGCAATGCATTTCTATTATATTCTGGTTGCATAGAAGTAGGGTTATATATATATATATATATATACTCAAAAATTAACATTATTTCATATTGGTTTAACAGGATGGCGGAATCGGTGTGGATAATTGTTTCTTATCCTGGTGTGTTTGAGTTATCGGGTTATGATCGTAGATGGGCATGGGAATATAAGGGGAATAGTAATAGAGCAAAAACAACGGCACTTTTTGTTTCAAGAACGATTTCGTATGCAGAATTGTATAATAAAGTAGTGGAGGAGGAGCTGCAAAGTTATATAAGGACATATGGATTGCAGGTAACAGAGATGAAGATGCGATGTAGTGTCCCTATGATGATCAACGGTGGAGGTTATTATCGTTGTGTCACATCCTTTGAGCCTCTATCATTATTTTTTTTTCCTTGACATTCATACGTGCGTATTAGTAATAAAAAAAACCTCGTAGTACATTGCAACAGACAACATAAAGGCCCCTGGTAATGCTAAGGCAATAAAATTACTTCCAAGGAAGATTTTAAAATTTTAAGATGAATGTCTATTATACTTGTTTATGTTCGTGTTGTTAGTTGTTTTCTGTCTTTCTTTGTTGGGTTTGCTGTGTTTGGTCTTCATGGGACTTTCCTTCTTGCTAAAACTGCTTCTTGTGGTCTTTCGCTTTGGCAGTCACTTATGTTTGTTAGGTTTTAAGTAGTGCTGAGCTTGGGTTGGGTTGAGTCGACTTGGTTTGGGTTTTTACATAGTATAAGTCGGGTTGGTTCAAAAAAAAACTAACCCAAACCAAACTAAATGACTATAAAACCTAATGGGTTGGTTTCGGTTTGGTTTGGGTTGAGTTTCGGGTTTCATCCATAAAACATGCATCTATAATAACACTTTTATGCTATAAAATCCACACACATGTATATATATCCAATTTCGAGTTCCATGTCATATGTTCATAACAATAATCGTTATAGAAACCATTTTTTTAGGAAAGAAAACGTTAAAATTTGATAATTAAGAGTCCAACAACATATAAAGATAATAATTAAAGACCAATAGTCATAAATAAAAATACGTACGCAGATTTTTTTTTTCCGAAGAAAGGTCAAAGAATTGTAGACCGAAAATGAAAATGAAAAGAAATCAGCTTAGACCGAAACTGAAAATGAAGAGAAATCAGCAATATGATAACATCATTTTGCTTTGGACGAAAATGCATACATATATATATATATATATATATATATATATATATATATATATATATATATATATATCGGGTTGGGTTGGGTCAACCCGGATAAAAAAAAAAAACCAAACCAACCCAAAAAATTTGGGTTTCAATTGGTTTGGGTTTTCGGATTGGTTCGGTTTGGGTTTTGGGTTGGATTGGGTTCATTGAGTTTTCTGTCTCAGCCCTAATTTTAAGTTGTAGACGTCTAGTGCTCTTAGCGTTAGTCTGGCTTCATCTGGTGTTGTTCGGCGTTATGTTGTATTTACCGGCATTAATCCAGCTTTTAAAATAATCTTTTGCATTTTCAGGAAGAAAAACGTCTGGAGTTTAATTATACGGTTCCTAATTATATGTCGCAGTTGCCAAAATTAAAATTTCCTTCTTATATGTCGTAGTTACATTTACAATACATATTTTAATACTCTTTTCGTTTTTCAATATTAATTTTCAACTTTCTAGGCTTATTCAACCTATCAATCTTTCATACTTATTACACCACTACACTATCCAAGTTTTTTTTTTTAGAATATTCATTTTCTTAATCTGTGTGTTTTTCTCAAGCTCGACATATAATTAGGAACGGAGGGAGTAATATTAAAGGTATTACCCAACTCATCCAAGCAGTATTCAGACAAAGACCAGCAATGTTCAGACAAGGATCAGATAAATGCGCAATTCAAACGCAAAATTATCAATATACTGCCTTTTTCCGGAGAAACATCAAATCCCAGTTCAATTGATCAAGTACATATCAGATAAATCACGAATAATTCAAATAAAGATAAAGTAATACTTTTATGAGAGATAAGGTTGGACTTGGAGGTGTATGAGGTGGATGGCCGCAATCAAACTCCATTAGAGAGACAAGTCGAAGCTGATGTTTGCATAGAGGCAAAAAGTCCAAGATCCTGCCAGTTCTCTAATGATAATAGTTCAAATTCTTTGTGTTTAAAGATAGGGAAAAGGGTTCTAGCGACATTTCACTAGTGAAAGTGGAAGTGAATTTGAAAGTGAATTACGTTGATTTTCAGCCCAAAACCAATGTAATTCACTTTCAAATTCACTATCATTGTCTTTTTTGACAAAAATCTTTTCTTATAGTTCTAAAATCGCGACATCTTTCTAAATGTGTCCTAATTGACAATTAACCATTAAAGATAAAGCTTTATCCCTTTTTGTATTAATCCAATCCCCGAAAGAGTCATATAGATTGTAATTGATCGGGGAGCGATAAAGATAGATTGAAGAAGAAGTGTTCTTTCCAGTTTATTCCTTACTTCGTTTTATATTTTTCTATATGGTATTAGAGACAATTGGTGCTTGATCTCCACACATATCATAAAAACTTAACCATGACAACACTATCACTCAATGTTACCAGTTTTATATCACTCAAACTCACCTCCATAAATTATCACTTATGGCGCGAATAGGACCTTGCTCTTGTAGAAGTCAGGATCTAGTAGGTCACCTCAACAATGAAACCTCTGCACCAAACAAATTCACTTCAGACAATGCAACTGGAGTAGACAGCACACCTGCTACACAGACACCAAACCCCGAGTATGAAAAATGGAAAAAGGCAGACATGTTTCTAAGGGGTGGCTTATAGGTTCTCTTTCTAAAGAATCACTTGGCCTAGTCGTAGGCCTTGATTCTGCACAGGCAGTATAGAATGCACTTAAGAGTGCATATGCACAGGATTTCTAGGAGAGAGATCGAATTCAATTTAAAGCAGCAAGTGACATATTTAAGGAAAGATGAAGACAAGTGTATAAATGAGCATATGCAACACTTTAAAGGCCTATGTGACAGCCTAGATGCCATAGGAAACCCTGTTGCTGATGCAGAGAAAGTATACTTCCTACTCACAAGCCTGGGACCTCAGTATGAAACCTTTACCACCACCATGCTAAAACCACCTAGACCCTTCTACATTGAACTAGTTTCACAACTACAAAACCTAGTTAAGGAAGGACATGGTTTGCAGCAAAGGGATCAAATCACCACAACCTAAATCAAATGGCCTTCTATTGACAGATGCCACAACAAAGAACAGAGAACACACCCATATTCAAATCAGCAGGAAGGGGATTTCAGGCTCAACAAGCTAGAGGGACATCATGACCAAGTTATCAGCAAAATAAAGTCTTTAAAAGTATGACCAAGACTGAAGGGAACAATATAAAAATGAAACATGCCGCTTTGTGGAGTAATCGGCCGCTTTTGTAAACACACCTGATCTGTTGATGGAAAACAAAAGCCCAAGAAGAGATTCTGCCACAAGCCCTATCGGCTCTTACCCTTGATAACACCATTACTAACACTTGAATGAATCATAGACACTTTGGTGCATCATGCCACATGACAGGTAATCCTCACCTCTACATAATCTCTGTAACTACAAAGGGTCAAAATCAGTATTCATTGGTGTTGGGCGCGAACTTCAAATACAAGGCATTGGTGACTTTTATATTATGTACAAATCCATCCCATTAATTGTTAAGGATGTATTATGAGTTGCACAAATGAAAAGAAATCAATCTCAGTCAAAAACTTGTTAATCAGTTTTACGCCACATGTATTTTCACTAACCATGAATTTGTGCTTAAGGAAAAGACAACATAATAGGTACTTCGAAGGGGCGAGTAAAGAGGTCTTTACACACTATCCAACAGTCACATTAAAATTCTTGCTTCGTCCAGAACGCTACGTTTTGGATGGTTTTGAAATGTTATAAGAATGCGGGAGGACGAGGCTAGGTTGGAGAGAATGGACGGAGGAGATAATATCTCATCCAACTTTATTATTTTTTTTTTTTTTTTTTTTTTTTGAGGAAAACTTTCGGAAATGATAGTGCCACACCCGTGTGCGCCATTCAAGCCACATCGGATGATCACACCGTTGATCGATGTTAGATCTATATTATAATATAGATCTAACACGATCAACGGTATAGATCATCCGATGTGGCCGGATGTGGCGCACACGGGTGTACTCAAGCAGTAGTGTGCTCCAAAACTTAAAAACTTTATTGTTTTTTTTTTTTTTTGTTTTTGTTGAGGAAAAACTTTATTGTCTAAGAATGGAAATGAATTGATTTGTAATGTGACTTTTTATGCTTATTGTACTTTTTATTTATTATCAATTAATTGGGCTTTTTTGAAAGGGACTATCTTTTCACACAAATGTTGTTTTACACTTACCAAGAGCCGAGAGTGGGCTTCGTTTGGATTTTCCACACGCCTGTCATTCTGACCGTAAATGATTCCGGAAAATATATACTATTCTGGCCAATTTATGGTCAATTCACACAGCAGCCATTCTGACCCAATTTGAGTCAGAATATGATCATTATACTGATTTTATTCTAGTCAGAATTTTGAATGTTTTTCATACTCAATACCGGTCAGAAAGACATTCTGACTAAAATTGAGTACAAAAAACTTTTAATATTCTCATCTCAAAATTCAATCGAGAATCAATAGTGGTGCTCTTATATTGTTGTTGTTATCCTCGACCCAATTCTAGTCTGCAATGTGTAGAGTATTCGGACTCAAAATTGGTCGAATGATGCTCGACTATGTATGAGTTTGGAAAACTTCAAACATTCTACAAAATATGGTCGAATCAACCAAAGTGTGGACTCTCAACACGTATATTCGACCATATTTCAAAGATGGATAATGTGTCATATTCGACCAAACTTTGGTCGAGAATGAACGCGTAAAATAAAAAAAAATAAGGCGAAATTGGATTGGAAAAAATCATAATCGTAAGATAAAAATTTGTGTGAAAAAATATTCTCTTAATAAATGGTTAATGTTAGCTGGATCACTCTTTGTATTGTCCACAGAATAATAAAAGAAAAAAATATTCATGTTATAAAACTAAGAAGATAATGGAGGAAGAACAAGAGGAAATGCAAGTATAGAAGAAGGGAAAATTGCTTGTGTATTATTCCAATGATATAAGGGGGTATTTATAGTAGAGATTACAATGTGAACACAATAATCTGAATTAATCACAAATCTACTTAAATCAATCAGAATAATAGATAATCCATCAATGATATTATTTCATAACACTCCCCTTGATATCTATTATTTAAACATACAATGAGATATGATATGCCTCATTAAAACCTTACTAAGAGAAAACCCAGTGGGAAAAAAATCTTAGTTAAGGAAAAAGAGTACATATTTATCTGGTTGATTTACTCCCCCTGAACCAAGCGTCAATTTCGATATTTCAATTGCTGCATCCCAATGCTCTTCAATGGTCTTTCAAATGTTGCAGTCGACACTGTCTTGATAAATAATTATCGGTTGACCGGATCTGTTGCACGTCAATCTTCTCATTCTTTTGCAAATCATGAGTAAAGAATAACTTGGGTGAAATATGTTTTGTTAATCTCCACTAATATAGCCTCACTTCAATTGAGATATGCAAGATGCATTGTCTTCATGCAATTAAATAATTTCCATTCTCATCTAGACAATGTCTCAATTAATTGTCTCGATCGTAGTTGCATAACGTATATGTCATGTACTATTAACTTTGCTAGAAAAACCCAGTGGGAAAAAAACTAGACAAGGTAAATAGTTCATGTCATATGCGTTTCTATGTGTTGCACTGACTGTCTCATTAAAAACCTTTAACTAAGAAAACCCTTTGGGAAAAACTTGGTTAAAGGGAAAAAGAGTACAATCATTGGTTTTAAGACCAAATCCACACAAAAGTTTTGAAGTTGTCGCTCTTCCCGATTTACAACAATCTTTCAAATGTACACATTCCATTATTATAAACACTTATTATCCAAAACCGATGTAGGAATAATCTTAGTGAACAAATCTATGAGATTGTCACTTGAGCGTACTTTTGCATATCACTCTTTTTAGAGTTTATTGGATAGTCGAATGTAGGGGCTAATAAGCGTCATTCCCACTACTAACTTATGCAACACATGCAACACAATCAACACTGTAATTAGCTAAATAATGGGGGAAGTAATATAATCGAAATTTGCATGCATATATTTCCACTATCATGCATCGTAATTCCTTAAAATTTATGACATTAACCATGCATTACTTACATATTCCTTTCTCAATAGGAATCTACTCAATCAAGTCATACTACATTCAACATGAATGATAACGACCTTAACCATATGCATGTTGCGATTGTCATATTAATTCATTTCTGAAATCCACCAAGGATTTTCATATCAATATTAATGTCTAACGACCCGTAAATATACCGTCATGACATAAAGTTCTTGCCGGATATATTAGTTAGCGGAATATTATATTATCTATAATGGGAGAATATATTTGATCATTAACAAACAAATATTTCCAATTCAAACTCAACCTCAATTGCTTATTTCATTTTTACCTAGTCTCGAGTGTTTATGGCACTCTGCGAATGACTTAATCTCGGATCCGGATATAATAATAGCAATTAAAGAGGCAAATATGTCGCCGATTTACTATTATATTTTATTATAATTTCTCCCATAAAATTCATTGCTAATTCGATATTAGCATAAACCAATTCCTTATCAATGTATGGATTGGTTGTTCCATAACCCCAATATTTAATCATTTGATGCACGTGCAATTTTTGTTTTGGGGTTTTCGTCTACAAGACGAATCTCTTTAAGAGATTTCATGAGTGACTGAATATCAATAATAAATTGATCATTCTTCCGCGGATTTTTATCTTTAACACCGATCGGTCTTCTACGCTCGGCGTAGCGAAATATCTTTAATCATCTTGTTGGTGCATTTATAAATAATCACTCATTTAATTTCAATATAGGCATCGGCATATTACTTGTTAAATACTACAAGTAAGATTATTTTCGCGATTCGATTAAACTGATGTGGAAGATCGTTTATCTTGTTAAAATTTCTCGGCATTCTTTTATTCTAACATGAGATTTTCTTTATCTCCCCCTAATGCCGAGAATCGATCTTCATCGAACATGTTGCACCGAGCTATACATTGATGCTCTTTTATTCGCTTCATGCGATTTACACATATAAAACATAGTGGTTTCAATTAAATATCTCATTCTATGAGATTTTTGAAAGCAATATCTCTCTTAACGCTTCATGCGTTTAATATATCAACTGTGTGATTTTAGATTCTTCAAGAATCGTTGAAAAAATTCACGTTATATTTAGAGAAATCACTAGAATGAGACAACGAACTTTTGGTTCGTTTCTCCCTCTTTCTCGGAAAATATTTGATATATGCAAAATGTGCATAATCTACCCTTCGTGGGTTTCATGTAAATGAATAATATATGAACTCATGGTTCATATATGTCCATATTTGTCACGAGATATAATGGATTTTCCTCCTCTTATTCTCGGACAACATTTTTTTCATAATCGGTATCTAGAAAATTTGCAATTACCCGTGACGGATTCAACATTTTAATGTTAGAGATCCTCTTATGCGGGTATCAACAAATTTCTTTAATATTTTCCGATTTGGGAGAAGCATTATCTCCTTTAGAGATATTTTATCAATTCTCACAATGCTTATTAGGATGATTAAGTCAAGCAGATTTTGAAATTAATAATAATATTCACAATTAAACAACACAATGTATCATGATTCCTAAGACAAGCAATTCATATGGGATTTATTACTAGAACAACTCAAGGAATCCTTGATAACTGAAAAGTCGGTAAAAATTCTATGTCAATAGACACTATATTACCAAAATGTGATCACTTACATAATAAATGGCAGCAACTCTTCTCGACTAAATGCATGTTTCTATCGTATATTATGAATAGATAAATCATGCATTACATAGAGCATAGTATTAAAGATGATTTGATCTAATAATCGTTCAACTTCTCAAAAATAATGAGAATTCAAAATATTTTTAAGAATTAAGTCATAGTCGATCAAATTCTAATATTTTAGTGAATTAATATGTTGAAATGAATTGTATATTGAAGAAATCTTCACCGTTGGTTAGAAAATTGTATTAGTATAAATCGATTTTCTACAAATTGAGAATATCAATTGAAACTGTGTAAATCTATTCTTAAGCAAAGGTGTATCAACTAAGATGCTCACGAAAATTGGCATCGAAAGATACATTTTAAGTTCAACACATTTAATCATCTTATTTAGCCATAGCGAAAATCAAAGCGATCATTGAAAATAGAATAAAGTCTTATCAATAGACTAAGTGTAGAGCATCCTAAACAAAGAGTTTTGGATCTATAATAACACACTAACCCATATCATATCATTTTCAATGCAGCTACCATTTCACATTAACCCATATCATTTTCAATGTAGCTAGGAGAGTATTTTATATGAGTCAAAGAAGAATTCATCTTAATGCCCATAAATAAAACCAACCCATCATATATAAAAATCACCATTTTATTACTAAAATAGAAATTACCTCAAAACTGCGTCAACTTAGAGGAATTACATACCACAACATAAAAGAATTACCAACCATCGAGCAAAAGGATACAATCAACATACGCCAACTAACTTCATGTTGTGAAGCCTACTAACTTCAAATTGTGATATCAGTGGCATATCAAAATCAACTAAAATATTGGCCTTCTCTTAATTAATATACCAAAATATTGGCCTTCTCTTAATTAATATATGGCCTTGTCTCAATTAATATATGGCATTATATGCCTTTTCTCAACTATGTCATGATTGTCGTTGTGAAAGGAAACATATTTTCCACTACCACGGCCTCTACGATCTCCACCGCGACCACGACTTGCGCCAAAATGGCCAAAATTTGAAGATTTTGTCACATTCACTTCAGGGAATGAACTTGCACCAATAGGGGTTATTGGTTTTCATATCCCACACATGTGGTAGGTGTGGCCTGGTCTATTTTACAATCGGTAGTGCCACTTCAAGGGCATACCATTACGATAAAATGATAATCATATAACTTTATTGATATATTCAGTAGATTTTTATCTCTGAATTTCAGATCACTCGTGGAAACATTTTTTAATGGAGTTCAGGTCCTTAGTTATTTCTGTGAATAACATCTCCACGTTTTTGCTATGAATCTCAAGTTCACTTTTAAGAGTATTTGGCATGTCTGACGTTCAAATATGTGAATTTCATATTCACTTTCGTCAACTGACGACATGTCCGTTAATGTGAATTTTATATTCACTTTTACGAGCTTTATATTTTCATATGGATTTCTGGTCCATTATATACTCTTTTCGAATATTGATCATCTTTATCTCCATATCCGGGCACAATCCGTATATGTTGGGACCTAATCACAGGATGCAGGGTCTTATCTCTTCGAAGCACAACAAATGGTTAAGAATAATGAACGGATTGTCGTTAATTGGTCGAGAATAATGAGTTACCGAAAATAACTCATTATTTGATTTCATTATCCCACCATGTGGACCTTTTCTCATTTATGATATAACCACTATGAATTTTAACTGATATTGCTACTTGGAGCATATCATCGTCGTTAAACGTGAAAATTTACCATGGCGGTGATCATTGGATCTCATTATATGTATACAATAAAGTCCTCATCTTGGAACTTTGATCACTCGCGGAAGCATGTCTTTTTCAATAGACTCCCGGTCCTCTTTTATTTATGTGAATGACATGTCCATATGTGAATTATATTCACTTTTATGAGCTTTTAACATTCAATGATAGACTTCGAGTCCGTCATATGCTCGTTTAAAATAATGATTACCTTCTCATATGACTTTATCGTAACCATGACATGATCAATAAGATCATGACCGATAACATCAATTATTATATCCTTATATCACATATATGTATCGTAAATTTACCAATTATATATATCAAGATAACATAAGCTGAATATAGCAAATTACCTCACCAATATGGTTCCTGCCGATATGATGGTTGAAAATAGATCTTTTCTCCTCCGGTGTCTTTTATTCTTTCTGCACTAAAGATTCCGATTGCAATGTTTGTTGATCATTGGAACAACCGATCGACTCGGCAACAAAGGTCAGAGACTCGTGCTGATAACGTGTTATAAAACTAAGAAGATAATGGAGGAAGAACAAGAGGAAATGCAAGTATAGAAGAAGGGAAAATTGCTTGTGTATTATTCCAATGATATAAGGGGGTATTTATAGTAGAGATTACAATGTGAACACAATAATCTGAATTAATCACAAATCTACTTAAATCAATCAGAATAATAGATAATCCATCAATGATATTATTTCATAACAATTCAAATATTATTTAAGGAAAAACAAATTAAATATTGTTTGTTTTCCTAACAGTTAAATATGATTTTTCATTTTCCCTCGCCAAATGTGTACTATCGTGAGTATATATATCACGTAAACTAGTATGATTTGAAATAAGTAGAGGCAAAAAAAAAAAAAAAAAAAAAAAAAACGTGTTTATGTTCTAATGTTATCTACAGTTTCAGTAAAAAAAAATTAATATCTATCTTTCCGTTAATATACACACTTAAGGAATAACCAAAACCCTACCTAACTGCCACCAAGATATTGGCTAAGTGACAATTATTGTGGCTCTTAATCTGAATGTTATGGGTTCAAGTCACAATGGTGACAAAAGTATACAAGTTTCTATAGCTGTGTATGTATTTGCCCATGAGCAGGGGCGGCGCCATGTACAATGAAATGAGTCATCCGACCTGTAAAAAAAAATATTACAGTGGAATTTTTTTTTATATACATATTTTATATGTGTACCCCTTATTTTTATATATTGATCCCTATTGACCCGTATTGAACTATCATATGTAACATTATACTTAGTAATTGTAAAATATGACAAATTTCTGACCCGTATCAGTAATTTCCTGGAGCCGCCCCTGCCCATGAGCATTGTAAATATCCTGTCAATACAAATAACAACTTCATGTGAATTAAATGCATCTATGTGATTCTTATACTGACTCAGTCTTCCTATTATCGTATTTCATAGGGACTTGCGGAGTCCCCAGTACATAACTCAATTGGTAAGGAGGCAAGAAAAGAGGTCTTTACACACTATCCAACAGTCACATTAAAATTCTTGCTTCGTCCAGGAACGCTACGTTTTTGGATGGTTTTGAAATACATATTAACTAGGTATTGTTAATTATATCTTCAACACGCCCCCGCAATCCCGTGGGTAGGGAGTAAACACGGAGATTGGTCTTCAAGGCAGTGAAACGCGGATTTCCCAAAGGTTTCGTGAGCAAGTCCGCAAGTTGGTCCTTGGAAGTAAGGAAGGCAACATTGAGCTTCTTGGCCGCAATTAGCTCGCGAACATGGTGGAAGTCGATCTCAATGTGTTTGGTGCGAGCGTGGAAAACTGGGTTGTGAGCTAGGTATGTGGCACCAATATTGTCACACCAAAGAGTCGGAGTAGGAGTGACAATGAGCATATCACGTGAAGACTACTAATCCACCGAATTTCACCAGCAGTGGTGTTGGAGAGGGTCTTATACTCACCTCGTCTTTGCTTTTAAACGGTGATATCTTTGTTTGGAACGCCAGCTAATAAGGTTATCCCCGAGAAAGATACAATAGGCACCGATGGAGCGACGATTATCGAATCGTGGTCGCAATCCCAATCGAATCGAATGCACGCGCGCAAATGATTAGTAGAACGCCGGGAGAAAAATAAGCCGTCAGAGATCGTGGCTTTAAGGTAACGGAGTAAGCGCTTGACGGCTAACCAATGAGCCTCGGTGGGAGCATGCATAAATTTACTGGCCTTGTGTACCGCAAAGGCAATATCTAGACGAGTAAAGCCTAAATACTGAAGGCCACCAACAACAGTACAATAAAGAGCCGGATCCGAGAATAAAGGGCCCGGATCATGGTGTAGTCGGGTGGAGGCAGCCATAGGGGTGGAACACGGTTTGGACTTATCCATATTCGCCTTTTTGAGCAATTGAAAGATATATTTACGTTGCGTGAGAAAGAGACCATCCGGTGTATGAAGAGCTTCAATGCCAAGAAAGTAGGAAAGAGGACCAAGGTCCTTGACCGGAAAGTGGTGATTAAGGAACTTGATGACCTCTTCAATGTGAGCGGCACTGTTGCCAGTAATAATCACGTCGTCCACATAAATAAGAATGTAAAGTCGGATAGGTCCACGAGAGTAGATATAAAGTGACGTATCCGCTTTAGAGCCAGTGAAGCCGAATGTGATGAGTACCTCGGTGAAGCGAGAGAACCATGCCCGTGGAGCCTGTTTCAGACCATAGAGACTGCGTTTCAGGCGGCAAACATAGTTAGGATGATCGGGATGGGCAAAGCCCGGGGGTTGGGCCATATAAACCGTCTCGGTAAGGTTACCATGAAGAAACGCATTTTGAATGTCAATTTGGCGAAGTGGCGACTACGTGAAACGACAAGTGATATGACGAACGCGAATAGTAACAGGTTTAACAACCGGGCTGAAGGTTTCAGTGTAGTCAATACCTTCAGCTTGATGAAAGCCTTTGGCCACAAGCCGGGCTTTATGGCGCTCAATATGACCATCCGCATGAAGTTTAGTACGAAATACCCATTTATTCCCAACGACATTCATATCGGGACGGTAGGGCACAAGGTCCCACGTGTTAGTATGAAGTAAAGCATTAATCTCGTCTTGCATGGCATCACGCCACACCCTGTGTTTAACGGCTTCGGTGTAGGAGGTGGGTTCAGAGGAAGAGGCGGTGGCGGTAAGGGCTTTTGGTAGAGGGTAGCGAATAAAGTCGGGGTCATGTTTGGGTTTGAGTGTGTGGGTACGAGTGCGGGTGGTCATAGGGTGATGAGTGATAGGCAGGGGGGCGGAGGTGAAGGGGAGGGCGAAGATGTTTGGTTGGCGGGTTGCAGGGAAGGAGTGGGAGCGGCAGGGGGTGGGGGGGAGGACGTGGGTGGAAGGGCTAACGGGGTAGTTTTAGTTGTTCGAGGGGCCGTAGGATGGGAGGGTAGGTATAAAGGGAGGGGTACGGTGGAGGTGGTGGGTGGAGGGGTGGAAATGGTTGGGGTGTAGGGAAAGACGTTTTCATCAAAGACAACATGGCGAGCAACGTAAACACGGCCGGTGGAGAGATCAAGACACTTATATCCATGGTGGGAAGGACTATAACCAAGGAACACACACGTTTTGGAGCGAAAGTCAGTTTTTTGGCGATTGTAAGGTCGGAGGTAAGGCCAACAAGCACAACCAAAAGTACGGAAAAAGGAGTAGTCGGGGGTGCGGTGATAGACAAGCTCAAACGGTGATTTGTTGTCGAGAACACGGGAAGGAAGACGATTAATGATATAGGTGGCGGTGACAAAGGCATCTTCCCAGTAGGGCAAGGGAAGGTTCGAATGAGCAAGGAGAGAAAGACCGACTTCAGTTATTTGGCGATGCCGACGTTCAATGGCACCGGCTTGTTCATGGGTGTGAGGGGCGGATCGACGATGCTGAATGCCCAAGTGGGTTAAGATACGAGCAAAATGGCGGTATTCACCGCCCCAGTCGGTTTGAACTGCCTTAAGTTTGGAATTAAATTGACGTTCTACAAGCGCTAGAAAGTTTGGGAAAATAATTTCAACATCAGATTTGTGTTTTATAGGGTAAAGCCATATGTATTTGGTAAAGTCATCAAGAAAGCTAACATAATACGAATTGCCATAAATGGAGGACTCAGTAGGTCCCCAAACATCCGAGTAAATTAAATCTAAAGGCGAAGTAGAAGTAAAATATGAAGTATATAAAGTATGACGATGACTTTTTGAAAGTTGACACGGAGCACAAACCGCTTCCGGTGGTTTATTAGGAAGAAAAATATTTAAAGTACGTAGAGCTTGACGAAGAACTTGATGGGAACAGTGACCAAGACGGTGATGCCATGGAGTGGAGGAGTGGGCCGTTGAGTGATAAGCTTGGACAGGACTACGAGGAGGGTCGTTGAAGCGGTAGAGGCCATCATGGACAGAGCCTTTAAGAAGAGTGGTGCCCGAGAGATCCTTCACAAGAAAGAAAGAATCATGAAATTCAAAATAAACAGAGTTGTCAGCACAAAAACGTTGAACTGACAATAGATTTTTGGTTAACGCAGGGGAAACAAGCACATTAGAGAGGTGGTACGTGTGCGGAGGTGTGTAAAATTTAGATGAGCCAGAATGAGTGATAGGCAAACCTGAGCCATCGCCAATGTGGACTTGATCAGTGCCATCATAAGGTTCAGAATTAATGTTTAGATTGCGAAGGTCGTTGGTAAGGTGATGTGTGGCACCGGTATCGGGAAGCCATTCAGAGTTAGGGTTGTAGTGCGGGTGAGTGGCATACGCTTGAGGTTGCCGAGGGTTTCGGCTGGGGTTATGTGGGGGAGGGGTGGCTGCAGGGTCTGCAGATTCGCTATACCTGTAATAACACGCATGGGTAGTATGCCCTACTTTCGCACATATTTGACAAGTAAGAGAAGGGTCGTTACCAGTGTTGTTTGAGCGTGAATTACCACGTCCGCGACCGCGACCACCACGACCTCGATAATTGGGTGAATGACCTCTGCCACGATTAGAGTTGTTGTGATTGGAGCCACTGTTAGTCCCATAATTGTTATTACCATAAGTGCCACCATTATTACCAGGGGAACGAGTGTAATTGGCCTGAGGCGGTGGAGCAGCAGAAGGGGACGCAAGCAGAGAGGGCCGGTGACGCTGAATTCGTGACTCGGTGGTGAGAAGAGACGCATAAAGCTCATCGGGGGTAATTGACTCTTTTTGAGTCACCATGGTAACCAGGGAATCGTATTCAGGCCCAAGGCCAGCGAGTAGGTAGGTTACGAAGTCATCGTCGGAGAGAGGATGACCAGCCATGTGTAGTTCGTCCGAGAGGGTCTTGAGTTTGAAATAATATTCAGATGCAGACAGTGCATCTTTTCGGGTGGAGGCCAATTCAGCACGAAGTTGTACCAGTTTTGCGCGGCTTTGCGATGCAAACGACGTCTGCAACGCCTTCCAAATTGCGGCGGAAGTAGTTGCTGTATAGACTTGGAGCAGCACCTCATCGGACAGTGAGGAGGTGATGGTGGAAAGGATCATCTGATCCGTCTTGGTCCAGGCTGCAAGATCGGTTTCATAGTCAGGGTTAGCTTCAAGCTTTCCGTCGGCGTTGAGGAGCTTCGGCGGTGGAGGAGCGATGGAGCCGTCGATAAAGCCGTACACGCCCTGGCCTCGTAGATAGGGTAGAAGCTGCGCTCTCCAGAGGTTGTAGTTGAGGCGTGTCAGTTTGGTGATATGAATGGAAGAGCGGGGTGTAAACGTTGGATAGCGTTGGGCAACACTGGTGGAGCTTTCATCGTCGGACATGTTGAAGCTTAGAGGAGGGAGCAACTAGGGTTTTATTTTTTTTTGAAGAAGAAGGCTGCGCAGGGGTGTTTTTTTTTGGAGGATGGATCAAATCTCTGATACCATGTGGTAATTGAGTATTGTATTGATGTATCAAAGTATTACAAGATTACAATATATATACTAGTATAAGGGTTATAAAAGTAAATACATATTAACTAGGTATTGTTAATTATATCTTCAACATGTGCAATTAAAATTAGTGATTTTAGTTGAATACCCGCTCTGATGCTTCGATTCCACAAATAAAATTTGTAATGGCCGCTGTAGACGCTTCGATTCCACAAACCCTGCATCTTCTCGATTATTTATAACTACTACACTGTAATAGAACATCAAAAAATTATATTTTCACATTCTATATACTGAAGTTGAGACGGTGAGGAAGAAATCTCAAATCTGCTGCTGTGAAGTGTTTCTGAGTAAGATAACGTTTTTGCTCCTATTTCGATTTGTGCATAGTGATAATCGATTATTTTCATATTTTTATACTGGAAGCTTAGGATTTATTGCTGTATTTTGGTTTATATTTTGTTATTATATGAACATATTGTTTTTACTGTCCAGCTGATTTTGACGAATGAAGCTTTGATTTTAAAAACCTTGTCAACAAAGTGTTTTTTTTTTCGTAAAGGAAAATTATTATTTGAGCGCTGAGTTGAATTTGCAATTATTTTGTGTGTGTGTCTATATATATATATATATATATATATATATATATATATATATATATATATATATATATATATATATATATTCAGTGGATTCCTTTTCTTTGTTTATTCTTTCTTTCAATTTTTAATGGAGGTGGACATGATAAAGAAATCATTTTCCCAATCTTAATTCGTCTTTATCGTTATCTTCATGGCTTACTGCATTGTGATAATTTTTAATGGAGCTAGGTGGCCGGACATATTTCGTCAAAGAAGAGGGGTTATATATATATATGTATATTCCAGAATTCTAACATTTAATATTGGTTTGTGTGAAATTACAGGATGGCTAGTAGTGAAGATTCTGTGTGGATATATGTTTCTTGTCCAGGTGTGTTTGTAAAAGACGATGAAGGTGTTTGGAAATGGAAATTCCAAGGGGGTGATCAAAATGAAAACACAAATGTCGTCCTTGTTCCCAAAACAATATCATATGCAGCATTGTGTAATAAACTCAAAGAAGAGCTGAAAATCGATGCAAAATATGAAATGAAGATGCAATGTATCGTCCCCATCAAAAGGCCTAAACATTCAGCTGCACCGGTGATCATCGATTGTGATAATAATTTGAAGTGGTTTCTCTCTTTTCGTGAAAAAACTTTTATCGGGATAACTCTAAGTGTGGAAAAAGTAGAAGAAAGAAAGAAAGAAATTAATCTCCGTCAATTTAGAATACTCCGTTCGTTCCACAATAATTGAATGTGAAAAGTTTATGTTTTGTCATTTCCACTTGTTCATCATTCCACGGTAAATAAAATAAATTGACGGAGACTAATAAGGAAGAGCAGTAAATTAGATGATTTCCTGTTTACAACTTTTGTAACAAGAGAATCAAGAGGATTTTGTCATAATTATTACTTTATTCTTTTACACTAAGTTATGCTGTGTTTTTGGTAAGGGGTGGTGGGATAAAAGGACAAGAAGTAGATAGAAAATAATAACTAGGACAATGGGAAAAGGAAATGGGCTATAAGGACATTATACCTTTTCATTCTCCAAAATACCCTTAATTATGCATTCGGTCAACCTGTCACAATTTTCCGCATGGAGTTATTCCAACTAACGTGAAAAAAAAATTAATTCCGCAAAATCCTATAACATATCGGTGTATTTGTAGAAATCGAGTCCAAATATATCACAATAATAGGTTAACCCATTTTGTAGAGGAGCAACAATGACGATTTTGTGATCGGTTCGGAGTTGATAATAATTAGAAGAGGAAGAAGCACATAAAAGGGGAATTTGATTAGCAGAAACAGTTGAATTGGTAGATGATTTATTTTGGCGAGATTCAATGGGCGATTTGAAGACATCCAAGAAAACCATTGGCGATTTTTTCCCAGTCGTATCAGTGGAATCAATAATTTGTGTGGAATCAAAATAATGTAAGCAATATTTAGTGTGGATTGAGTATGGTACTGCTCCATCTTTTGAGTGAATTTTATAGTGGATGCGGATGTGTGGGTTAACATCCAATCTTATTACATTCCTCTGATTTGAAGCCATTGCTAATAATTCCACTATAATGTATATTCCATTGTAAGCGTGTTTCATTATAAGCATATTCCTCTGTTATATACTGTGTATTCCGCTTTAAGCGTATTCCACTTCTACTGTATTTCATGTCTTTATTCCACTAAGGACATGTTTGGTAGGGAGAAAAAAAAAGAGAAAAAAAAAGATTTTAATTCTTTTCTCAAGTTAGATATGTTTGGTTAACTAAGAAAAGAAAAATCTATTTTCTCAAAATCCTATTCTTTTCCCCAATTTAATTCTCACCCTATCCCAAAGAAAAGTTTAGAGAGAATAGAAAAGTTTTTTTCTTCCAACATTTTTTCTTAGCCATGTTACCTATTTGTGTTTTCCATGATCGTTTTTCATAATATGAATTGCTTGAATTTATTTTTATCGTTAGCGTTAGACACAATATTTTATTTATTTAATTATGATTTGTATGTTTTATCTACAACATTAATCTTTGTATCGTTTTATATATATATATATTTTTTTTAAGAATGTGAGGTAGAAATTTTTATAAATAGTTAGCAGAAATTACCTAAAATGCAATTTAATTAAAATTTTGTTTTTTTTTTGAGAGAGTTAATATATTTTTTTACAATATTTTTTACGACAATACATTTTGAATAAGCGAGAAAGATCGTAAATGTTCTCTTTTCTTAGTTGTTTTCTCTCTATCAAACAACATACGTGAGAATCGAGCTTATTCTCAAAATCTTTTCTCTGCATAACCAAACAGATACAGAGAAACTGCTCTTTTCTTTTCTCAGCTTTTCTTTTCTCATTTATATTCTCAACACTTTTCTTTTCTTAACTTTTCTGTATACCAAACGTGCCCTATATGTTTTATCGATGCTATTGTTGGTATGCCGGTTGAAAAGGAATATTTGATGTCTTTATTCCACTGTACGTATTACATATATTTTTTCCATTGTACGTGTGGAAGTCTACGTTGAAGTCAGATCTTTTCTTCATTCCTCTGATGCCATTGGTAATATTTCCCCTTGGTGTATTCCACTGTATACATTTGACACCATTAAATTGTGCAGGAACAAAACAGTGGAACGGCTTAAAAAAACAACACAATGCAAAAAACAATACCAGTGACAGTGTATTACGAGAGCGCGGAAGAGTGTAAACCCATGAATGTGAAATAGGCAACAGTGGATATAAACCGAGGAATGATGAACAAGTGGAAACGACAAAGCATAAACCCTAAACCCATGAAGCTGGGAATGAGACCACAATGATATTTATTCAAAGGAAATTAATTAAAGAAGAACAAAAAAATCTACGGATACAAACATTAGGAAACTAAATACAAAAATTATTTCCGAAAAATATCGTCCATGAAAGAAATGAAAATCGGCGAATTAATAGGAACAAGGAGAACTACCACACAGACAAATTAATTGAAGAAAATATGTTGATGAATCAATATCAATTCGAATCTGGAAAAAATAAACAAACTAAGAGCAGAGTAGAAATATAAAAGAAGATGATAAAAATTGGTGAAAAAAGCTCCTACAGGCTACAGTAGGCCGAGTATGGGTGGATTCAGTTTCAGAAATCATGGATCATTTAATGGGAGTAAACAACATCCCTACAATCATGCCATCACAATAATCGCAGTTAGAAATCTGGTATCGAATGAATGGTTGGACATGTATTGAATGGAAGAAGGGTAGAAATGTCAAGTGGAATAAATTTATGTCCTTATCACCATAAAAAAAATTACACTGGATTAAAAACTCATTTCTATTGCTAGAATGTCCTTTTCACGCCATACTACACTCACACGGTGATACGATTAATTTTAAAATTTAAAGACACGAGACGTTGCCGACACGTATATACTAAAATTAATATATAGTTAAGATTATCAAAACATGGACAAAAGTTTTGATTGACCTCTAAAATATTACAAATTGTAAAAATAATTGTTTATCATCGAGAAACATATAATCTTAATACGACATATTATATATTAAATTATTATAGATAAGGAAATTGTTTATTTTAACGTTTCCATTGAAAAAAACTTAAATAAAGAAAAAAAAAACAAAATTTAAAAAATTGGGTTCAGGAGTGTCGGGGAGTGTCGTTGTCATGTTCGAGAGTGTCGACAGCGTATCGGATATTAAAATTTTAAATAATATTATTTTTATGAACAGACACGTGTCGGACACATGTCAGACAAATTTCGTACACGTGTCGGAGCATGTCGGTCGCGAATCGTGTCGAAAATGTGGCGGACACGGCACACGGCACCCAGATTGAAGTGTCGGTGCTTGATAGTAATACAGGTATAAAAAATCTCTGCAATGCACGAGATAGTTTAAAATATAAAAACAATTATTAAAATACTAAATACACAAGTTGGAACACATTGTGTATTTGTGTGTATATTACGTTTGATTAATATACACGTATCGAACACATTGTATGTGTATATAATCATTATATTTAGGCGGCTTTTATCGGCACCATCAATTTACTATTGACATCTTTTATTTAATTACTTTTCATTTACTTTTACACACCATCAAATTAATCAACACAACACATGAAAATTTTCATAATAAAAAAATTACACTTTAGTCCATTCATTTTTTTTTTGATATGAGTCTACAATTAATACAAAAAAACAAATTTTCCTTCTCATCTCCAAACCCCAACTCTAATTCATCATGCCCTCCTCCCCCACCTTCCGGCCAAGAAAAAAGCCACCCTTCCAACTCCCTCAACCACTCTCTTCCTCCTCCCTCAACCACCCCAAATCAAACCCCGTTCCCCACAGCTCCACCCTTCCCCCAGCGCAGCTCCACACTTTTCCTTCCCCGCCAATGCATCGCAGCCCCACCTCCCTTCCCCGCCGCAATCGCAGCCTCCCCGTCCCCTTCTCGCAAATCGCGCTCCCCTCCCCTCTCTCATTTTTTTTTTTTTTTTGAAGAAAACCTTGCAGATCTGAAAAAATAAATGGTGAAATCGATGTTTAAATTGCGACTCCCTCCTCCCAGATCTGTTTTTCGTTTTTAAGGGAAAGACCTCCCGATCTGAAAAAATGGCGAAAGTTGATCTTTTGGGTGGTGGTGGCGGTGTTAATGGTTGTTGGTGGCTGATTTGGTGGTTGTGGGAGGAGGAAGGGTGGCAGTGTTAATTGGTGGTTGTTGGCGGGTATTAATGGTGGTTTTTGGGTGGTGGGAGGTGGGTGAAGATATGGAGATGATGAAGATAGGTGTTAATGGTGGTTTTTGGGTGGTAGGAGGTGGGTGAAGATGGTGAAGATGATGAAGATGATGTTAATGGAAATATGAATAAAATGTAGGATTTTTTTTGATATTTTTTTTGTAAGTTTATGGACTTAATAGATTTAAAAGAAATTGTGGTGTAATGAGTAATTTTGGTATTATTTATGTGGTTTTGAGGTAAAAAAATTATAAAAATATTGTTGTGGTGTCGGGAGTAGTTTATAGGGTGTCAAGAGTGATTGTAGTGCCGAAAGAAAAATCATGGTGCCAATAGAAGCCACCTATATTTAATAGGAAAAATTAAGTAAAATTCCACATTTACCCCTTATTTAAACTTTAATCCAACATCAATTTTTTAGTTGTATTAAGGAAAAAATAAAATAATTAGCTGGACTAAAATAACTTCTACCTTCAAACACCCGCTCCATTCTTTCTGGCCAAATTTCCCATTTTTTTTGCATGTCTAAACTTTCCCACGCAGGGCATTTCCTCCTTTTACCTCTAATTTCTTCTCCAAATCTCTCCTCTCAGCTGTTTCTCCGGTCTCCGGTCACCATTTTTTGGTCAAGGTAATCGGCTGAATCTCTTGTTGTAATTCTTCTTCCGGATTTTGCATTTCTCTTCCTCTTCGATCTGCTCTCAAATTGTTTGTCAATTCTAATCTAATTTCTTAATTCGATTTCGACAAAGCTAACTAGAAAAAGAACTGGATATTGGTGATGGATTGTTTTATTTTGTTAGACAACTGGTTGGGTGGCTTTGGAGTGTGGTTGAGTCAAATTGGGGCAGCAAAGGGGTGTTAGTAACAGTTGATGGAAAGAAGGAATTGGAGCTGGAGACATTCTTGAAAGCTTCTGCATATATGTTGGGTGCAAATTGATCAAGTATAGTGTATAATTATAAAGCTGTTATTCAGTGGCGGAGACCAAGAAGGTGGGCTTGAGACCACCCCGGCCATCACTTAGTTCCGCCCCTGCTGTTATTCAAGATGGTACAAGGAATTGTTTAAGTTTCTGTTGTAGCATTTAGGAACATACTTGTATGGACCACTGTTTAGTGTGATGTGTATTGATGTAGTTTCTGATGATGATTAGTCTATGTTAGAGACGTTTTGCTTTTTGAAATGGAAATAATAAATGGATTCATGCTTCCTGCTTTAGCATCGTTCATTTTCTTTAATTGACTAAGAAGGTGATTAGTTTGTAGCTGAATAGGCAATATAGCAAATTATCTTTTTTTTTATGAGTGACAGTGACGGTTCCGATGACAACTCCGACGGCGGCTCCATTGCCAGAATCTGCGCCCTTGTTCATTTACGAAGAATATACCAATAACTGTCCAAATTGTTTTTAGTTTATGGTTTGTTTGCCTTTTAATCTATAAAGGCATATAGGTTGTCTAGTGGATGATTTTAGCTAATCCGTTATAAATCGGTGTTGTTGTAAAGCTTGCTTAGTCCATGTTACTTTGTTATTGCCTCATTGAGCATTTGTTGCTTGGTTATATTTGATTTTAAAGAGCTTATGCTCTCCTTGATGTTTATAAGGTTCACTTTAATGCTATATATTGAGATACTTGGCTGAATTTGTGACATATGTGTGCCTTGAAGTAATCCTTTGAATTGAGCCTTAAATGATCCTTATATGAGCTAGATATTGAGCTATTTTGAGGCTTATATGAGCCAGATATGTGTGCCTTGAAGTAGTCCCTTGAATTAAGTCTTAAATGAGTGTTATATGAGATTGATATTGTGTTACTGATACTGTGTGCCTAATATGAGCCAGATATGAGCCATATATGATACTGAGTGTCTTATATGATACTGTTACTGATAATGTGTGCCTTATATGAGCCTTATATGAGCCATATATGATACCGTGTCCCTTGATTTAAGCCTTAAATAAGCCTTATATGAGCCAGATATGTGTGCCTTGAAGTAGTCCCTTGAATTAAGCCTTAAATGAGCCCGATATTGTGTTACTGATATTGTTGGTTCCTTCTCTCCTTTCTAATACAAAATACAGTTCAATGTGGAAGCAATTGAAGTAAATGGAGAAAATGCAGCTCCATTGTTTGAGTTTATGAAGAAATACAACAAGTTCAATGGACTTTTCCAAAGTTCCAAGCCAGTTGATATATAAGAATGGGCAGCGTGTTCCCCATCAGAGCTTCCATTTTGAGGGAGTGCAAGGAGCTTGAGGAATGTCGTACTTGATGTTGTTGCAGCTAATAGACTTTTTCTTGGTGCTTTAGTTTATTTTCGGAGCTTTCATTTTGTCTTGTTGATTCTTCTTCCCACATGTTGGTGGTTTTTTTTTGCAGTAGATGAGACAAGTATTAAATATTCAGTATAACCATATTTTTGCATTCTGGAAACTACGAGTATTATATTTAAATGTTTTAGATCAGACATGATGCTATTGAACCTTGAACTACATTTATTCTCATTCTTGTGATCACCGATACTATGTAATCGACATCAGATTCGACGATCTGCGTTAGTGTATCTGTTTGTGATTAAATTCGGCTTTAAAAAACTACGTCGAAAGGGTATCGTTTGAGATCTCAAAATGAAGAGAGAAAAATATAAAGTTTGGTGATCGGTTCTAAATCAAAAGTTATAGTCGTTTATAAAAAAAACGTTCCGATCAATGCAATTTTCTTTCAGCTTTCAAAATTTACGTCGGAAGGATATCGGATGAGATCTCAAAATGAAGAGTAAAAAAATATGAATTTTGGTGAAATTTTTTTCATGATCAAAGTACTAAATCAGAAGTTACGATTGTTTAAAAAATAAAAAAACAAAAAACAAAATAAACAACCTTACCTGCTGTGCTGTTAAAAAAGAAGAAGAAAGAAGGCGGGACGAAACTGAATGAGAGGAAACGGTCTGGAAAGCGTATATTGTGTAATTAAAGGTATTTTTGTCCGTTTGAAATTTATTTGTCCTTCTTACAACTAAAAAAAGGAGTTTGTCATATTTATTTATTTATTTTGTATAAAAAGGTGGATTTTAGTCTCCTTCTCTCTATTTAATATGAGAATATACTGCCACTCAAGAAATCGATAATGAAACTAAGAGCATCTCTAGTCATAAATGTCATAAATCTTTTAGAAAATTTATAATTATGCCACATCATATCTGTATAAACATTTTTGGCATACTCATTTTTCTCTACAATTGATAAACCTTTTATAAAAATTTATAGCATGGACCCACTACACATAATTTTTTCTCTACCACACAAAAAGTTTTTTAAAAAGAAAAGTTTAGCAGGGAATCAACCGGTTCATTTAAACAAACCTTTTGATAAAAACCTTTGCCTAGTCATCTTGCTCCAATGGGTATAAACATTTTGTAAAGGTTTAAATCTTTTGTCAAACCAACCAATCAACCATTGTGGGTACTCTAAGAATTCATATGAACCAGAAAGATAACAAAACCAAAGATGGAAAAAATAAATAAAAAATTAGTTATATATCCACATTTTCCTCATATGTTAAGCTTTAATCCACACTTTTTTTTAGTTACAATAAAGACAAAATACGTTTGTGCAGACTAAAATACCCTCAATTGCTTATAATCTTCTTTTCCCTATTCCCCTAATTTTTCTCATTCTGTTTCTTTCCCGAAAACCTAACATTTTCTCCACCATATTCTCATTTCCTCCCGTCAGAGCCGTCCCTGGAGGCAGGCCAACAAGGCCGCGGCCTAGGGCCCCCGGCGAAACGTGCAATGTTTGAGCCTCCGGTTTCATGTAATAATAGTGTATTTTTTATTCTGGATTGCAGTTTGGTCCATGAAATTGTGTTGCTGGTAAGCCAGAAGTATGGTTAATTGTTTGCAACATCAGATAATGATGAGACTCGATGAGTTTAGCCAACGACTTGAACGACTCAGTACAATTGACTCATCCGAGTTAATGTCGTATTTGAAGCGGTTTACGATCTCCAAAGAATCACCACCGAGTCAGTACAAGTAACTCATCCGAGTTTGCTGCTAAAACCACCACCGTTTTCGATCTCCAAAGAATCTAAGAAGGATGACGATTGTGTAAAACATGATTGCGATTCTGGTTTGATCTTTTTTCTATCGATAAATCCTCGTCTTGCAAGTAAAGTTTTAGGGGTTGGGATCACCTGTCCAATTTGGGTGTCTAATTTGGGTGTCTAAGTAAAAACTACGTAGTTTCATGTGTATCTATTCGATGGACTCGGTGCTTCTGCTTGGGCATACAGGCAATGCTATCACAATCCGTGCTATCCACTTGCTGCAAATCTCAGGTTCGATTTCGTTACCAATTCCAGGATTCATAATCAACTTATATATTTGCTTGCACCGGGATCGACATCAATCATGTTCGTTTAACCGCACCGGAAGACAGTCCTAACACAGACGGTATTCACATTGGAGAGTCATCTTACATCAAGTTTTCTTATACCGTTATTGCCACAGGAGATGAGTGCATAGCGATGATTACAGGAACCGAAAAACGTGGACAACTTTGACTTGTCGTGTCGTGTGGGCCAGGCCATGGAATTAGCATTGGTAGCTTAGGGAATTAAGTTATCAATGGATCACGTACGTCTAGGGTATCAACGTATGGAACTCGAGTTTCTACGGGGACACAAAACGGTGTCAGGATCAAAACATGGGGGGAGCCTTAATTCTCACTACAAGAAAAAGGACTAATAGTTAGAGTAATTTAATGAGAGAAAGTAATCCCCTAATTAAAATAGTGTTTTAGTGGGAGGAAATTTTTATATAGCTAAATGTTGGCTTTTAATGACATTCTTTTTAATAAAATATTATTAAATCACCCATCTTTGTTTATAGAAATAAAAATCACCTACCAAAAAACTATTTCCCCTCCCTAAAACATATCTATCTATCCAGTTCCTATCAATTCCTTTTGCCCGATAACCTAAATTGCCAAAATCACAAATACCGTAAAGAAGAACATAGCAAGACGAAGAACGCCGGTGAGTTCAAGAGTTTTCGAAGGTCATCGTCAAAACTAGTATGGATAATTGTGAGATTCGGTGAGTGAAATTAGGGTTCATCTGGCTTCAATCGCAATTTCATGAGGACTTCTCTTATCGACATATATTTTGGATAATAGCTTCGAAGGTCGGAGAGGTATATATATCCCCAAAGGTGTCGATAAAGCTTTCTTTTTGCAGTGTCGATGAAGCTTTATTCTTGCAGTGATGAATGCAGTGCTGGAATCAACAACGTGAAGGCCAACAAGGGCACACAAGAAAGCCTTCAAGTCATGGTTGAGGACTTTAACAGGTTTATGTTCAAGGAAAATTTTGTTAATTTGACAATCCAGTTAATATATTTTGCTTAATTTGTTTTTCCGGGGATTCTGGTTCGTTTTGTCATATGTGTACATATTTCTTCTCAGCTGAAGTAGCTACGACTGGAGCAGAGTCAAGTAAATCTTTGGTAGCTGCTCTTTCTGCTTTTTTGTCTTAATAATCTCTAGAGTGGCATTCTCGCATTATAAAGGTATTGTTCTCGCAAATTATTCTCCCATTTCTGTGTTGTTTATGGCTTATGATTGAGTGAAACCTTTGATTTGAGTTTTAGAATCTGATCACAGTTACTCATGACTTATGTAATTAACATTTGAAGTTCAAGCGGAGACATTTGTTTTGTAGTCGTTGGCAACAGGGAGAACAGGGTCTGCTAGAAGTAGTAGGGTTAGTGTAATCTAGTGCAATTTCTTTCAAGACTGATGAAGTTCCTTGTTTTGCATGCTTTTCCCGAATAATGTTGCTAGTAGTGTATCCATGAAGTTCCTTGCGGTTGTTGGATAAAATTTCCATCCAACTTTTAGCTGCCTATCAACTTGTTCTTCTGCTGAAACCTACAGAGTTGTTCAACCTTGCTGAATAATTTTCACCTTATAATTAGCAATCAGGTAACTATTTGGATAGTTAAATATCAAGAAAATTTAATAGAACTTGGAGTTGATGAGTCTTTGGCACAAGTTTGTTCCGAGAGTGGAGCAGTGGATCCCCTTATGGATGTGTATGTTGAAAGAATGCAAGCCGCCACACGGGTAATCACATAATTACTCTCCGCTGCTCGCTTTATATTTTGTTTTAATCTAGTCTTGGTCGGTTAAGTTGTATTTTTCTTGGACTGATTTCTTTCATATGTTTTCCGAAAATGGTACTTAAATATACTAGAAGCGGATAAGGTAGAGGCACCTAAATGGACAAAGGAAGGAAAATCGATACGCCACCGTTGTTGAGTTATTTAGTCTCCTTGACCAACAAGTTCAAACTGCATGCGAGATAAAAGCAACGATGTCATGTCAGTACATGATTTCTTTGGCCATAATTCGTAAGTTTGCTACGTGATCATTTTAATTCACTACAAAGAGCGCACTCGCACAATACAATAAATTACCCTTTAGTCATTTGGCGAAAGTAAGGCGGAAGTGGTCCTTTGATGTTTTATATGTAACCTCAGCTTGTGTAGGACCATTCTTGGATGTCCAAAGCATTCTCTGGTGCTTGATTGCTTTTTGTTGCTAAGTATTTTACTGCTGAGGATACTCTTTTTGTCCCATCTTATCTCACTAGACGAAGCTTGTGAACGTGTTGTGTCTAGGTAGACTAGAACCTTGTTGGAAGTGATATGCTATATGCTCAGTTAGTGTAGTTGTATGAAAGATGTTGTTAGTAGACTAGAGCCTGTTCTGCCCAAATACTACTTATCTTTTTTTTTCTTTCGGCTAGAGTGCTGGTGATTTATGTGTAATAGCACAAGCCATATGAAGATTTATGTACCAAATGACTTTGATGACCATGAACTATGTGTTCCGAAAATAACTAATATAGCTCTCTTTCCTTGGTTTGTTGATTTCTCCACATTTTACTATGATTAGTAACCAATTTCCATGATGATATAGTCATCATCATATTGCTTCTTCCTCCTATCCAAAACAGATCATGATAGGTTTTCAAGCGGCTGAAAGAAAGAGATTGGCGGAAGCTGCTTCTGAAATCGGTCTAGAACCTTTGTGTGCTATGGTCAGTGATTATTGACTCTTTTGTCCTTATATAATACCGAGGCAATTTTTCTCCACTTACTCAGGAGGTCTAATTCATAACGGATCAATAATAATCGTCATTTGCTATGATCCGCTTTGAAGCTAAGTTCCAAATCATTGAAGCTCTTCCACAAAATTTTGCTGATCAGGGATCTTTTATTTTTCAGTTGGACATGGATTTATAGTGGGTGTCTACTTTTTTATTTTCCAATTTAGGTAAGAATTTCAATGCTTCATTGTTGTCTCAGAAAGTTCAAACATAACGGGATATTTATGTGTGCTCATTTTTTTTGGTCAAGATTACTCTATTGGTACTCCATCAATAAATGTTCTGTGAAAAAAATATTTCTCTTTTGAAATCAGTTGATTCTTGTTACAGGTTAATTTTGAGGACTCGTGCAAGGGTTTTCTGGACGTTGCAAAGGTTTGTTAAGCAATTGCTATGAATTGTCTGCATTGATTTGCTTGCTATGCCTAATATATCCATATTTTTTGGTGTCATTCCACTTCCACCTGGTAATAATAAATCACAAAATATGACACCATTATAGGAAATATGTTGATTACTTTTTCGGTAGTTGATTATCTGTTAAACTTGCTCACGTTTATGTCCCTTATTGTGATTTGATGAATAAATTTTGGTTGAGGTGTTGTTTGGATTGTATCTGGTTTAGAGAGCTTCTGATTTTTGTTTGTGCATTGAACTGTGATAAAGTTGGTTTCCCTTGGATTGATAGTTTTCCAGGTAAACAATCTGAAATTTCTACTAGATGCTTGGCAGAATGATGCACTAAGATTCCGCTTTCAGTGTTTTGCTATTATTTGTTGATAATGAAGGCAGCGTGAGGGGATTTGTCGAGCCCGGTCTTGTTATATTTAGATTATTTCTGTGATCCTTTTTTGTAAGAGGATGCCTGTGGCAGTGTCTTTTTTTTTGCTGTGTTTCTGTTGCCACTGGTTTGGCAATACTGCTGTGATGCAGAAGGGGAAATTCGGATTATTTAATAGGAATTGGAAGCTATAATATTATCGGTCCTGCGGTGATTTCCAAACATTTGCTTTGTTTTATGACATCAATAGCCCAGAGACAGATAGGAGAGACGTCTTTGAATGAAACAAGCTCTAGATCTCATCAGATCCTTAGACTGGTAAGTTCATAGTATCCTATTCGCAATGGTGTGATTCTACCAAAACTCACAATAAGGCTGTATTTTTGTGATTACTCATCTTTTAATTGGTTCAGACAATTAAAGTTCAGCTCGTGAGTTTATTGGGAAGAGCAACTCGACCACTTTTGCTTCCAGTGTGGTACATTTCTTCCTTGTTTTTTTGCTTTGACTAAGCCCAAATAACCTATACATTTTATTGGTGCGATGCCAAGTTATTGTGGTGATTCATTATTACCTCGAATTTTGCCGATTTGGTGGGAGTGAGCGTATGCTCGTGCATTATCCGTTGGACAAAGGCTTAAAAAAGGTTGCCACATCAATCGTAGTCTGCTAACTTTGTCAACTGCTATCTTTTGAATTCAACTTCAATTAGTTATCCTGACGGTTGGCAGTTTTATCCTTTTTCTGGCTGCATGCATTTTTTTGGCCATTTAGTGACATGCATTTTCTATTTTTATTGTGCATCATTCAAGAGTTCAATGTTTCTTTTGTGTATGCTAAAAGTGTACATATAACCTATCTTGCTCATGCGTAACCTTTTTCAGCTAGGGAAACCATGGACATGTAAATTACAGAGACTCTGAGCTTTTGTTTCTAAGCTTAGACGTACTGTACATTCTCAGATATGTGTCTTTTTTTCTGAGCTTTTGTTTTGTTTGCATTATATCTTGCTTGTGATCATGTATGTCGACCTGTTTTAGTTGCTGTGAGTCTAGGACACAAGTTCAAAGGCACAAGTATGTCTAAGTTGTTGTATAAGATGTGTTTGTCATGTGAGTGTGCAATCTGTTTGACAGCTTGTTTGTCATGTCTTGTGTTGTATTATCGTGGGCTTTTTTCCTTGAAGTTGTGCCCTCTCCCTTCTCTTCTAGCTTATCCACATATTGTAGCATTGCACTTGTTGTTGGTTTTGTTTTTCTTTATCATCCATGTGATGTACTATCATTTATCAAAGATCATGGCATTTTATTCTTGTCCCCATCCCCTCCTCTTTTGTGCTCTATTTTGCCTTCAACATATTGATATTCTTATGCTAAGAATATGCTCTGTAACTAAGTTGCCTTTGACAACTTTGTGAAACTGAATCTATGTATTGTGATAGCAGCATCTTTCCATTTAGTATGTTTAGATTATATGACTGGATTTCATTTAGTAGATTGATTGTGAAAAACAGTTTGAATCCCTTGGTTTACAAAAAGAAATATCTACCTAATTTCTATGAATGCCGTAGAAATTACCGAAAAACTTGGTGTCTTTTATCTCCGTCAACATAATTGATATGCTTTTGTGATTGATCTTGATTTCACTCTAACATGAGAGTAAAAGAGCAGAAACTTATTGACCTATCCTTGTTTTTTGAATTCATTGTGTATGTAATGTGTGTGCATAAGGAAGGCAAGGTTGATCAACTTATAAAAGACCTCTAAGTTATAATTTTTTTGGTTATATGCAGGAAGGACTCAGGGACACCGAGTTGCTCGTGTTAAAAAAGAAGCAGGATCTTCGTAATTATATGTATGCACCTGGGTAGAAAAGAAGCATACATTTGATGTATATTAATTATTTGTTCAATTGTACCAAGATTGGAACTTCTTATTAATGAGAAATTCATATGATTGTGTTTTATATTATCTCGTTACTAATTTTATTTTAGCAATAGTGCCGGCCTAATGTAGAGAGAGGTTCATGATTAATAATGGTGGTAATTGTCATAGATAAAAAAATTACAGAGGAGCGGGTGACTTGTAATGAGAGGCTATGTTGTCATTGTATCATTATTTAGTAAGGGGCAAGTTAAGCTATACCAAGGGGATGTTTGGACATTAGATCATGATTTAGTGAGGGGTAAATGGTTTTTTAGTAAGGGTATATACCGTAATAAAAACAATATTTAATGAGGGGCAAATGAACTATTGTGACAAAAAATATCGTCACCAGAAAATTTTTTAATGAGAGGAAACACATGTCACTAAAACATCAATAACCACGGGACCTTTTACTCTCACAATTTACCTTTATATAGAGAAGCAGCAAGGACGGGCGATGAGAGTAAATTTCCTCTCATTAAAAGTCTTTAGTGACGTGAAAATGGCTTTTAATGACCGGATTTCCCCTCATTAAAAATTGATTTTCTTGTAGTGGATCTTTCCCTGGCAATATCTTTTTCTCTTATGTATACATGGAAAATGTCAACAATCCCATTGTTATTGATCAGAAGTATTGCCCTGTGCCGCCTTGCTCATCGAATCTGGACTCGAAGGCGTAAAATTCAGGTAAACATTTGGAAGGCAATAAGTAGGCATTTAATTGATTTTGTTGCCACGATAAAAAATACTGTAGTGCCACTCAAAACTCCCTTTGCTATGTGTTATTATTACTACATAGTTTGCTTCTCTTCTTCTTCTTCTTATTATTATTATTATTATTATTATTATTATTATTATTATTATTATTTTGCTTATAGCGAAATTGGACAAGAATATGAACCTTTTTTTTTAAGACAGGTAAACATAGCAATGAAGCAAGATTTGCCAATGTCAAAGATGAAGCTTTACCTTCAGAACCTGTCCACACGTACGTGCTATTCTTTTCAGACCAATTAAGTATGTATTAAAATCTATATCTCAAAACATATTATTGTTATCCAAGCAGTGATATCGAGAAAGATGGTTTCCATGACGATTCATTTGCTGCAGAGGTTCATAGATGCATCAATATGAACATAAAAACATGGTTATAGAAGAAAATCAAAGGAACCTAGCTCACTGAAATCGTCCCTTTTTCGATTATCTTTTCACTGTCTTCTTCCCACCAAAAACCGGCAAAGCGGACATGTTTTCCGGCAACCGCTCCACCACTTATCTATACAATACATACCTGTGAAACTCACGCCAGCACGGCAACACATATCAAAGATAAGCTTCAGCTTGATGATACTTTGTCTAGTTGTATATTGCAAGAGTTTGAGCTGTGTGTGAGTTTATCCATTATTTATTCCTAGATACAGGTGCAGGAATTTTAACATGGGGTCAGAAATTTGTCAATTTCTTTCATTTATCACACATATATTTGGATATTCAATTCTATACATGTAATTACGGGGCAATAGATAAAAACAAGGGGTCATTACATAAAAATAAGTGAGACAATTTCATATATATGTCAGTAATGTGACTTAAACTCTACATCCGGTGGAACCAATCAAGACTCACCGTGTGTGATAGCACAATGAGAAGTGTATTCAATTACATTAGCTTCAAGAGGGTGGAGTCTCATCGAGCTTCTGTCACGGGGTGACTATCGCAGGGTGATAGTCTGCACGAGTACTTGAATACAAAGCAGGTCCCACATCTGTTAATTCATGTTATGTGACAATATACAAAGTCATTAAAAGGAGGACACGTGTAAGGGTATTTGTGGCGAGATCGTATACAAAGATTCCCAGGCGGCTAGGGTTTGTGGATTTGTGCCTATAAATACAGCTTGTTGTCTCATTATCCGAGTGTGTTGAAATCAGAAATTCAAAGGCATAATAAAATATCTCTTTTACGCCCGTGGTTTTTACCTCTCCCATCGAGAGAGGTTTTCCACGTTAAATCTGTGTTCTTCTTGTTTCATTATCTCCTTTGATTGTTTATGTTTGATTGCTTCGCTTCGCTTCTTGCATCCGGTTATCTCCATCGCTTTATAACAAGTGGTATCGAGAGAAGGTTCGAGAAAACAATGCATGCGATCAACTTCATCTTCACCAAGACCTTCAAAGAAGGTGCTAGGATCTGCGTGATAAAGTTGTGATCTTTAGCAAGAAAAGATGTCGGCGATGAACGTAAAAAATCGATAAATTTACAGGAAGGAAATGCTTTTGGTCTGCATGGCAAATCAAGATGTGCAATCGTTGAAACAAAGCAGGTTTTTGTGGAATCCTTTATCCGACAAACCAAATACAGTGCATCGATTATGCCACCTGGAGAGAAAGCACATTCAACCATCATGTTGTGCTTATCTCGATGATGTTATCACCGAGGTTGCCGAGGAAGACACCGCAGACCAAGTTGTGGAAAAAGCTTGAAAGCCTCAGTATATGACCAAGTCAACGACCAACAAGTTGTTGTTGAAACAGAGGTTGTTCGGTTTGAAGATGCATGAAGGAGTCCACCGAGGGAACATCTTGACCAAATGAACACAATATTACTTGATTTAAGGAATATTGATGTTAAAATTGAAGATGAAGATGCAGCCCTAATCTCGTTGGTGTCATTACCGCATCATATGAAAACTTTGTGCGCTTCTTTCATAGTTGGGAAGGATACAATGGCTTTGGAGGATGTGAGGTCCGCCTTACATGCCAGGAGCCGAGACACAAGATCTTTGAACAGATAGTCAAAGTCTTTGGGCTAGTAGCTAGCAAGCAATAGTGGAAAAGGATATGGACGAAGAAGAAAAGAAGTTAGGGTCCAAAGGTCCTAAGTCTACTGATGTCTCAGTAATATCAGAAGGAGAGCAGGGACATTGGAAGTCCAATTGTCCAAGGAAGAAGAAACAAGAGGAAGGCACTCGCACAAAGCAGCCTTGGCTACCGAGCAATCGATGAGGATCTGGTTCTAGTTGCGGGGATTCTACACACCATAATGATGTGTGGATACTTGATTCTGGAGCATCCTATCATATTTGTCCAAACAGAAAGTGGTTTTCTACTTATGAAAGCGTATAGATGGTGGTCAAATCTATATGGCCAACAAAGAAGGTTTGCAAAGTTGTGGGAATTGGCTCAATAAAGTTAAGGACAGAGGATGGTAAATTCTGTACACTGAAGGATGTAAGACATGTTCCACAGATGACCAAGAATTTGGTATCTCTCGATCTCTCGGATGACAAGGGTTCAATTTCAAGGGTGAAGGTGGGCAATTTGAATGTCTTTAAAGATTCAGTTGTAGTCCTCAAAGGCATCAAGAGGGGAACCTTGTATATATTACAAGGATCTCATCAGATCCTGCACTCACCTTCTTCTTTATTTGCATCCTCAAAGAGCTCACCGGGCCTCAAAGAGACTCAATTGGGCACATGAGACTTGGTCACATGGGTGAAAGGGGTATGCAAGTTCTTTCTTCAGCAGGTTTTCTTGGAGGATATAAGGTTAAGAATCTGGACTTTTGTGAACATTGTGTGTTTGGGAAGTTGCACAGAAGTAAGTTCTCAGCAGGGTTGCACAACACAAAGGCATCACTTGATTATATCCATTCAGACTGCTGGGGTCCATCAAGAGTTGAGTCATTGGGTGGTCACAGATATTTTGTGTCATTCATAGATGACTATTCAAGGATGACTTGGGTGGTGATGATGAAGAACAAAAGTGATGCATTCAATAACTTCAAGCAGTGGAAGGCCCTAGTGGAGAATCAGTTAGGCAAGAAAATCAAGAAGCTTCGCATGTATAATGGTCTGAATTCTCTTTGGGACGGATTTTGATTCATTTTGTGCAACCGAGGGTATTGCCGGACATCATACTTAAGGAATACACCTCAAAGAGAATGGTGTAGCCGAAAGGATGAATCAAACTCTCACCGAGAGGGCAATATGTATGCTTTCTCAAGTCGGTTTATCAAGGAGATTTTGGGCGTGTCGTTAAGACGACTTGCTACTTAATCAACAGAGCCTCACACAGAATCAATCTCAAGACACCATTTGAGATGTGGTCGCAAGCCCGCCGACTACTCGATTCTAAGGGTTTTGGGAGTACAAACTTACTATCATGTTAGTGAAGGGAAGTTGGAGCCAAGAGCCAAGAAGGGAGTGTTTGTGGGGTATGGTGATGGAGTGAAGGGATATAGAATTTGGTCATCAGCAGAGTCCAGAGTAATCCTCAGTAGGGACGCTGTGTTTGATGAAAATTCTATGTTAAACTCATCAAATGGAGGTCTCACCGAGTGCGAAACCGATCTTTGACTGATAGTGTTGAGAAACAGTGTGAGCTTCAGTGAAGTCTCATGATATGCAACAATCGGTGGATCCAAATCAACACTATACTCGATCCGGATAATGAACCGTAATCCGATTCAAGCCACCACTTTGAGACCTCAAGAGGCGCCATACAAACATTGATCAACAGAGTCTACCGCCAAAGAGCCTAGAAGATCTAATGTTGGGATACCTCAAGGAGATATGGATATGATGATTTGGCCGGATATGCACTCCAAGTTGTCAAGAAGTAGAGGTTCTTGAACCTACTACTTACAGGGAAGCAAAGATGACATGTATGTAAGCATCTCGGTGGCATGTTGCCATGGGAGATGAAATGGAGTCATTACTAAAGAATCGACTTGGGAATTGGTCAAACAAATTTACCGACAAGGGGAGTTGTGACTTGTAAATGGATTTTCAAGAAAAAGGAAGGAATAACAAAGCGCGTAAGGGTCGAGTATAAGGCACGTTTGGTTGCAAGAGGATTCAATCAAAAGGAAGGGTTGACTTTGATGAAATATTTTCACCAAAGTGGTCGACACACTTCAATCGTGGTGTTACTAGCAATGGTGGCACAACAGATCTGGAACTTGAGCAATTGGATGTGAAAACCGCTTTTCACATGGTGAGGTGGATAAGAGATATATACATGACACAGCCTGAGGGTTTTCAAGTTCCTGGAAAAGAAAATTATGTTTGCAAGTTGAAGAAATCTTTGTATGGTTTGAAGCAAGCTCCAAGGCGTTGGTATAAAAGGTTTGATGATTTCATGCTTCAAAGAGGTTACAACAGAAGTCCATATGATCATTGTGTTTTACTACAATCTGTTTGAAAGATGGATCATATATCTATCTTGTTCTCAGATGTGGATGACATGCCGATAGCCTGCAGCAAGGAAGTCTCGATGTTCAAAATCAAGAACCTTCTTAGTCTTGAATTTGAAATGAAGGATTTTGGTGCAACCAAGAAAATCTTGGGGATGGAGATCCGGAGAGATAGAAGTCGAAGAAATTATTCTTGTCTCAAAGAGGTTATGTGCGTAAGATATTGGCCAAGTTTGGGATGTCTCACAAAACCAATAGATACTCTATGGCATCAAATGTTCATTTGTCTGCTTATGCTTCACAAATCCAAGAGAAGAGAGAGTATATGTCAAAGTTCCCTATGCTAGTGCAGGTTGGCGATCGATGTATGCCATGGTTTGCACTAGGCCCGATCTCGCTCGAGCAATCGGTGTTGTCGCAGGTTTATGGCTCAACCTGGAAAGGAACACCGAAAGTCATTAAAAGGATATTCAAATTACACGAGAGGTACAAATGATGTTGGTCTCATTTATGGAGGTGATATCGGTCTGTCACAAAGTTCTTGTGATCTTGATTATCACAGTGATGTTGACATAGAAAATCAATGACTGGTTATGTGTTTACATTGGGAAATGCGTGGTCACCGAAAGCTACTCTTGAGGCTACAATGAGCCTTATCAACTCTTCAAGCGAGAATACATGGCTCTTCTCAAGCGACTAAGGAGGGTATCTGGTTGAAGGGGCTAGTCGTTGATTTGGGGTTGCATCGATCAGCCGAGATATATTGTGACAGATCTAAGTGCAATATGTTTAGCCAAGGATCGGTTCATCATGAGAGAACCAAGCATATTGATGTCAGGTATCATTTCTTGAGGAATGAGAAGAGGGTTGTGGTGATGAAGATTGGCACAAAGGAGAATCCTGCTGATATGTTGTTAAGGCCATATTTATATGATTATTAAGGGTGTATTTCATTATTATTTTTCCCACATTTGCGTAATTTACATGAGAATTAAGGGTTTAAGTGTAATTATTTAATAAAGATGATTTTAAGAGGGTTGTATGCAAAATTGATGATTTTAAGTGTTGATTTAATGGAATTATTATTATTTGGATTTTATTACATTTTTGCATTGTTTATTTATCATGTAGGAGTTAATTTTCGTGCATATAAAGTGGATAAATGAAGCTCAAGTCGAATTATAAGAGATAGAGTTGGAATTGGCTCAAAGAAATTGGATAAAGATGGTGAAATCCGACCTCAAAGATCTTGGACGAAATGCTCAGCGGTCATCCATTCCAGCACGGCGTTTGATAAAGTGAACGAGCGTCCGTAATTGTATTTTTTACATTCGTGAGAGTTCGACGGAGGATGAACGAAGCGTTTACTCAGCGTCCCAGGCATTACGGGCGGGCGCCCACAAGACCAGATTTAGCGTCCGTTGCCGACTTAACCCTAACCGACTTGAAACTATATATAGCAAAGCAGCCTCTCAACCCTAATGGATACCACATAATTGAGATCGCAAATTCACCAAAAGTCTGCGGCCGGAGAACCCTAATTTCACAGAGATGCAAATCTCCCAACCAACAATCATATCCAACATGATTGTTGGCTAGAAACCTTGCAAAGAGTCGACGGAGGAAGCCCATCATCAACACAACCAACTAGAGTTCGATGCTTTATGTTAGTGAGTTTAATTTATAGTTTTTCATCACTTTGGATGTCGTGTTTTGTATTGATCATGTTTTGTTGGAATTAACGATTTGATGAAACGATTTATCTATATCTATATGCTTGGATCTATGTATGAAAATATATTGGTTTAAGTTTTATTTCGCTCAAGTGATGCTATTATTCGTGTTTTAAGAGATTATGCATGATTAGTTGAGTGAGAGTTTGGAAACAACCTCGTGATTTCGTGTTGATTGCATGTTTAGTTTATTTGAAAAGATAAACGAAACCCTAGAATTTGATTGAAGATATTTAATTGGATTCGTGAATAAATCACCACTAAAAACTACATCTTAGATCACCATCTAGTTGGGGTTGTTGGTTGATGGGTGGATTCGTTGCCTCATTGTGTTTTCCTTTATTGTTTATTAATCGAATCATTAGTTTAATCTTTAGTTCAAGTTTTAGTTTTATAAACCCTAGTTTCCTCATTGCTTTTTTTCGCAATTTTCTTCGCTCGATTCAGTAGTTGGGCGCTCGTCCGCAATAGCGAGCACGCCCGTCCGTTAGATTCGTTTTACGCTGTTCACCAAAGTGAACGCTCGTCTGGCTTTCTGCTTGCTTATTTTTTCACTTGTTTTATTTCTCGCTTTCGCTTTTAATTCTTAGGTTTAGGTTTTAGTTAGTTTCACCTTTAGTTTAGTAGTTTAGTTCATAATTGTGACATAATTGATATAGATTTATATCTCGAATCCGATAAACATTCCACTCCCTTAGATTTACCCGTAAACACCCTATACTACGATCCTTATACTTGGGGTGTTTCGGTTTATAAATTTAAAACACGCTTTTACCGAACAAGTTTTTGGCGCCGTTGCCGGGAGTCGGTCGGTAACGGTTGTCGGATTCTTCTAGTGCAATTTTTATTTCGGTACTATTTTTTTTTTTTTTTTTTTTTTTTTAGGTAATAATCTAATTGCTACGTTTTATTTTTATTTTTATTTTATTTCACTTTATCATAGTTTAGATTTTCGATTTTATAAATTTGATTTTAATTATTTTAGTTTTTATTTATTTATTTTATGTTATTGGTCGCATTAGATTTTTATTAGTTTAGAAGCCTTAGATTTAGCTTAGATTTGCCTTAGATTTTAGATCGTATAAATATATTGCCTTAATTATCACTATTTTAGGTTTTTATTTTCTTTCCTGCTATTCTTTCACAGATCTGCTTTCGTTTTTCGCTTTTAAACGGGCGGCCCATCCTTTCGTAGACGCCCGTCTGTCTAAAAATCTTCCTCTCGCATCGTTTAAGTTTGATTAGACGAGCGTCTGAACTACCAAACGCCGTCCACCTCTAAACACCCGCCTCTCCCCAATTGCCTTCTCGAACGCTTGGCTTCGATGATCTCAACGAGCGCTCACTTATACCGAACGCCGCTTCACTCTCTTCAATTGACACTTCTTTTTCTTTTCTCCTCTAAACCATCTAATCTTTTCTAAACCTATTCTAATCAACCCCAAAGGGTTGATTTCTTTCTTTCCTTTCTTCCGGTTTATGCAAACGAGAAGTAAGAAGGACTTCGATCTTTGATCCCGAGCACGAACGATCTATCCTTAGAAGAAGGCTTCTCCCGATTTGGACAAAATGGCGGATCAAGATCCACCAATTCCAAATCCTCGACCCCAAGCTCGCTTAAATTTACTCCTTCAACAGATGCAAGCTCTGCGGCAACAAATGAATCGACAGTCGGCATAAATCAACAACTTCAACAATTTAGACAAAACCAAATTTAATCAATCAACCAGACCCTACACTCCATATCTAAACCAAGATTTTCTCGAGGGGCATAGACTCTATTCGCCCTCCCGACATGGGAGGAGCGAACTTTGATCTAAAGAACGGAGTTGTTGCAATCGTTCGAGAATAGCTCTTTCCATGGTATCGCTTTCGGAAGATCCACACGACTTCTTGTCCACATTCGTACAAATCTGTGAAGCAGGCCATTATCCTGGTGTTGATTCTGAGATCGTAAAGTTAAAGCTATTTCCTTTTGCTTTGAAAGGTGAAGCAAGTCGGTGGTTTAAATCGTTAGCACATCATTCCCTCCATACATGGAATGATGTCAAAAGAGCCTTCGCTTCTTAAGTGGGTTTCACCAGCAAGATTATGGAAATGAAACGGAAATAGCTACATTTGAGCAAATTGGAGGATGAGACTGCTGGCAAGGCTTGGGAGAGATTAAATGCTGATAAGGAAGTGCCCCAATCACGGATATGACAGATACGAAGTTGTTGGAACTGCTTTTTTGAGGTGTCTCTCAACCTAATAGAGACTATCTTGACTCCACAGCTCATGGATCCTTCTTAGGGGGAGGTGATGAGACTGCCTATAGAGTGGCTGAGACAATAGCCAAGAACAATATGTGGTCGACTCCCAAGAAGACCAATATTGTTAAGAAAGAAGGTACTGCAAACAATCCTGATACACAACTGTTGGTTGCTCAAATGGAATTGATAAGCAAGCGCCAATAATCTTTCTTGCAAATCCGATTCAAATTATCTTGAACCACAAAAGTGGACCGAGATGACGGAAGAAGTGAACTTAATGGATAATCAAAACCAACCCTTCCGAAACTTCAATCAAAGCCAGAACTACTCAGGGTTTCAAAGACAAAACTTCAATCAAGCCAAGTTACCACCTGGCCCTTCAAATTCAAATTCTTTCAACTCGAACTATCAAAGGACGCTCGTAACTCCCAAAGGCCCCAAGGTGGCTGGAATCAAACTCGTAACAATAATCATACCACCTCATGTGTCCCTCAACACAAATTCGATGAGTGGGTAGACATGGTGAAGACTTTGTCTACTAGTGTTAAAGCAATTGAGAGACAAGTTGGTCGATGGCGCACCAAATAAGCAAGCAGACCTCACGGTAAACTTCCGAGTTATACCGAGAGAAATCCGAAAGCTGATGTGAATGTTTGCACTGCCATTACACCACAATGGGAGTATGGGCAAGAAGAGGAGTTGAACGAAGTAACTTTGAGAAGTGGTAAGAAGGCTGGACCCGGCAAGGTGTCGGGAAACGAGTAGCCCCTCCTGACGCCATGAGTTCAGGAGGGGGAAATCAGAAATCACATGCCGAAGAAAGCAATGATGAGGAGGAGCTTAGTGACAATTCTTCGGAGGATGAAAATAATTCTGATGATGAGGAAAGGAAGGAAAGTCAAGGGCCAGGCGCACTCCTGACTAAGAAAAAGGAAGAGAAGTTTGTGAGATGGAAGGATAAGGAGGACGAGGCGATAAAGAATCAAGCTACGAAGAATGATAAAGCCCTTCCCTATCCACCAAAAAAGAAAGAGAAAGCCCTCACTAACGACAAGCAGTATGCTGGAGTGAGGAGGATGCTTAGGGACACTAAAGTGAGTATGCCCTTAGCTGAGGTATTGTCTGAAATGCCTAAATGTACTAAGTATCTCAAAGAATTCTGTGGGAGCAAGAGAAAGCTTCAGGGGATGGCTGAAGAAGTGTTTCGAGAAGACTGTGCAATGGTTTCACAAAAAGTCGCTGTTAAGCGAGGTGACCCTGGCAGACCTTCAATATCTTGCGAGATTGAAGGCCATTTGTTCGAAAATGTCTTATGCGACTCAGGGGCCTCCATTAATGTGATGCCATTAAATGTATGCAAGAAGCTCGGGCTAGACAAAAGAATGCGAGAACGCCCCATTTCTCTTCAGATGGTAGACAAATCTAGTCGTACTGCAGCCGGCTGTGTAGCTAATGTTCTCCTTCAAATTGAACATTTAGTCTTCCCTACCGACTGGGTTATTCTAGACTATCCACCTGATAAGGAGATGCCTCTAATTCTAGGCCGAACCTTTTTAGACACTTCTAACGCTCTCATCGACTTCAGCGCAGGACGATTACTCTTAGAGTCGGTGACACATCCGTCACCTTCACACGAGGACACATCCTGAAAGAGCCGTAATTGATGAAATATCGCTTTGTCGGGCTTACATATATGAGGACGGAGGAGATGCCTATTATGAAGATGCAATGGAGCTTACAGAGATAGGTGTTTTGAAGTCATGGACATTGAGGATCCGGTGATCATGGACCATCTTCTAATTCATTCCCACCGTAGGCATGGACGAAGTCATCTTCACTCGCTCACACTGGGCCTCATTATTGAGTTAGAAGCATGGAGATGCCCAAAGAACAAACGATGATTTCAAAGAATCGAGTCGGGAAGACTTCATCCTGGTGAAGAAGAAGCTCATGGGTAGTTGGGACGAGGTAGAGTTTTGGAGAGAAGCTACTCATTGGGAAGTAGATGATTGGGAGGAGTTAGCGTAAGAGCTTAAAGACGAAGAGTTAAGGAAAATGATCGATCACAAGAAAAAGGAAGCAAGTGTTGACCGAGAGGATTCCGATGGATGATTTGATCCAAGCACCTTTCTCGGGTTGAGCCTCGGGAAGATGAGGTGTTCTACTGTCAACCACTTCAAGCTCATAGGGAGAAAGGTGGCCCGTTAAAATCTAGTATTGAGCAACCACCCACTGATTTAGAGCTCAAACCGCTTCCAAAACACCTTAAGTATATCTTTCTTAAGGATGGAGATAAATTGCCTTTGATCATTTCTTCAAACTCGACCACGAGCAAGAAGCACAAATGATAGAAGTGCTTAAGAAAAACATCCTCGCGTCGCTTTGGCAAGTGGGTGATATCCGAGGATCACCTGACATATGCATGCATAAAATCCGAACGGAGGAGGGAGCTAAAAGGTTAGACAACCTCGTAGAAGACCGAATCCGCATATGCAGGAGGTTGTCAAGAAAGAAGTGATAAAGTGGCTCGACATGGGAATCATCTATGCAATCGCCGATAATGAGAGTGGGTCACCCTACTCAAGTTGTGCCAAAGAAGGGCGGAATCACGCTGAAAAGAATGAAAAAGGGGAGGAAGTTGCCCTACGTCCTCGTGGATCAAGCTCTGAGTCTCAGTATTGACTATCGTAGACTGAATGAGGTAACTGCCAAGGACCACTTTCCCCTACCCTTCATTGACCAGCTTATTGAAAGACTGAGTGGTCACAAGTATTATTGTTTTCTCGATGGATATTCTGGTTACTTCCAGATAGCCATCGACCCCAATGACCAAGAGAAGACAACTTTTACGTGTCCATCTGGTACTTTTGCTTTTCGCAGAATGCCATTCGGCCTATGCAATGCGCCCGCGACTTTTCAACGGTGTATGTTGGCCATTTTTTATGGACTTGTTGAGCAGTGCATGGAGGTCTTCATGGATGACTTTTCAGTCTATGGCGACAGCTTTGATGAAATCCTAAAGAACCTAGATATGGTACTCCAACGTTGTGTTGGGAAGAATCTGGTGCTTAATCGGGAAAAATGCCATTTTCTAGTAGATTTAGGAATCGCTTTGGGGACATAAGGTGTCCAATGTTTGGTATTCAAGTTGATAAGGCTAAGGTTGAAGCCATTGAAAAGATGACGTACCCTAAAGACAAAGAAAGAGGTACGAGGTTTTCTAGGACATGTTGGCTTCTACCGGCGTTTCATTAGAGACTTTTCTACGATTGCCAAGCCTTTATCAAATCTCTTGAAAGAAGATGTAGATTTCTTGTTCGATGCGAAGTGCAAAGAAGCTTTCAATTGTCTCGAAAGATAAGCTTATCGCTGCCCCTATTTTAGTAGCACCCGACCGACCAAGCCTTTCGAGTTGATGTGCGATGCCTCTAATTACGCCAGTAAGCGCAGCTTTAGGTCAAAGAGTGGATAAAAGGTTCAGCCCATCTATTATGCGAGTCGCACCTTGAACCCGGCTCAATGCAATTATACTACGACTGAGAAGGAATTCTTAGCCGTCGTCTTTGCCATTGACAAGTTTAGAAGCTATCTTCTAGGATCTCAAGTGATTGTATGGACAGATCATGCAGCTTTACGCTACCTTATGGACAAAGCGGATGCAAAACCAAGGTTACTTCGATGGATTTTAATTCTACAAGAGTTTGACCTTGTGATTAAAGATAAGAAAGGTAGTGAGAATATTGTGGCTGATCATTTATCTCGCTTAGTAAATGAGGGTGCAGAAAATCACAATGATATAGGCATTGATTTTCCGACTGAGCAATTGATGAAGCTTGAAACGGTTAGGCCGTGGTATGCTGACTACGTCAACTATTTAGCGAGCGGTCATTTAGAAGACATGACGTGTCGTGAGAGAAGAAAAGTTCTTTTCGATCTCAAATATCTCGTATGGGAAGATCCTTATTTGTTCGTAGTCCAGAAGACGGGTTGCTTCGACGGTGTGTTCCTCGAGCATGATCGGTGGGATATTTTGGAACAATGCCATAAAGTGGTCCTACCGGAGGTCACTATGGAACACCGAAGACGGTTGCAAAGATTCTTCAAGCCGGATTCTACCGGCCGACTCTGTTTAAAGATGCGTAAGCCTTTTGTAAAGGTTGTGATAGGTGCCGAGAACAGAAGGCGAGTAGTAGGATGGAAATGCCACTTAAGCCCATTCTTGAATGCGAAGTTTTCGATGTTTGGGGCATAGATTTTATGGGACCCTTTCCATCCTCATGTGGTAATAAGTATATCCTCGTCAGGTGGATTATGTTTCAAAGTGGGTCGAGGCCATGGCTACTCAAACTAATGATCACAAGGTTGTAAAGAAATTCTTGCAAAAGAATATCTTTACTAGATTCGGCTGTCCGAGAGCACTCATTAGTGATGAAGGTACTCACTTTTGCAATGCCCCGCTTGACAAGATCCTTGAGAAGTATGGTGTCAAACATAAGATTGGTACACCATATCATCCTCAAACTAGTGGCCAAGTCGAGGTAAGCAACCAGAGCTTGAAAAGAATTTTGGAGAAGACCGTGAACAATAATCGATCTAATTGGAGTCTTAAGTTGGATGACGCGTTGTGGGCTTATCGCGACTTTGCATTTAAAACCCCGATGGGCACGCTCACCCTTCCAAATGGTCTATGGCAAAGCTTGTCATTTACCTGTCGAACTTGAACACAGAGCTTTACGGGCAATTAAATTCTTAAATTTTGATAGCCAACTCGTGGGAGAAAAGGTTGTTCTGATTGAACGAGCTCGATTTAATTCAGACTCCGTGCATACGAGAATGCTAAGCTCAGCAAGGAGAGAACTAAGATACTCCATGACGCTAAGATCAAGGACCGAGAATTCAAAGTTGGTGACATGGCTTTACTCTATAATACTAGACTTCATTTGTTTCCTGGTAAGCTTAAGTCTAGATGGTCTGGTCCCTTTGAGATTCTCGAGGTTAATCCTAGTGGAGTAATTACTTTGAACGGGTATGGTAATCAAGCTTTTAAGGTGAATGGTCATCGACTTAAGAAATATTTTGGGCAACCGGAAGGAAAAGCCTCGAGATTCTTTATTTCCAAAGCAGATGAGAGTACAGATGTCCCGATTTGTGAGGAGATTCCATCTTATTTCTTTGAGTCGATGACGATGACGTTCCTATCTCCACCCGTGAGGTACCTTCTCCGCTGAAACTTCCGATCATACCACGTGTCTATGCCTATCGTCCGTAAGAACAAGAAGAAGAGAGTCGTTGTCGCTTTGGAGAGAAAAGTTTAATGATCTTATTGCGCACTTGACTTGTTGTTGTGGTGAAAATCATTTCCGCCCCAATACTTCTGATTCTGATACTGAGGTGGCGGTAGTCAAACCGAAGTGGCCCGATCCGGGTTGATCTTTTGAACTTTGTGTCAAGCTATTGACATTAAAAGAGCGCTCCTAGGAGGCAGCCTAGTTTTCTTTGTTTGTTTCTTTTCTTAGGTTGTTTTGTTTTATTGTTTTAGAAATAATACTTTAGTTGATGTTGTGTTGTTGGTTATTCCTCTTACGTTCATTGTGAGTGTTTTGTGTTATGTGTTGCTCATATACCCCGTGTACCCCGAGATTATATGGTATGTCGAGTGTTGCAGATACTTTTGAGCAGGTTTTCGAGTTACTACTGTCCAGTGTTGTCTATTCGAGTTGTTGCGGTATGTTCATGCTCCGGCCTGACCTCTGCCAACTTTCATCCGACAACCACCGTTGAAACCAGCTAAGTTTTCTTTTCTTTTATTTGCACATTCTGAGGACATAATGTGATTCAAGTGTGGGGGTGTTTGGGTGTGTTTTTTGCTATATCCTTTGAAATATGAGTGAGAAGTTAAATTTCATGCGAAATTTAAAATTTTTGTGAGTCTCGAGCATATAATCGGAACGAGATGCTTGCTAGTTGTAGTTTTCTAACGATGATAGTATGTGACTTAGTGAGATAATTATAGCATGTTTTACTTTTATGGAGATAGTTTCGTTTTCACTCACGAAAGCCTTTGATTTTGAAGCATGACTTTTGAATTATATCCTTTCATTATTTTTAATGATTTATCTTAGGAAGGTCAAGATAGTTACACCTAAGTTAGACCGCGTCTTTGTGAATATCATAAAGTTTGAATGTGATAGGTGAGATGTAACTTATGACTTTGAAAAGTGAATAAATAAAGTGAGTGAGAAATTATTAATAAATACGCTTGTCGGAAGTCGGTTTATGATTTGAGTGCGGTAGGGTATACCTCGTATGTCCTATACCACTATGATGACCAATGGCTCACGACGTCGGTTTATAGCTACCTTATGATTTGAGTAAGGTAGGTGTTATCCCGAGACATCCTATTCTACTATGATGGGTAAGAGCTTATTCTCGATATGCGTCAAATTTGAAAATTTTGAAAATGATGAGTAAAAATAAAGTTAAGTCTTTGTTATCATGGATCTTATACCCGAGAGAACCGCATGATATGTCTGTAGTAGGATTATCCTACCGAGTGCGTGGGAAGGCTTTGAGTGGAGTCACATTACTATCATTACTTAGATAGTCATTGGAATTTTTGAGAGGATATTTCTTTGAAAGGCTTGCTAGATTGAGAACGGCTTGTCACACTTACACCGAATCTATCTCTGTGTTGGTATCATTTGCTATAATTGTTGTATCTTTTGTTACGTGAGTTAGAGATCTATGTGGATTGCATGAAAGTTGAGCTATAGTTTTGATTGTTTTGTCCGAGGACGTACAAAAAGCTAAGTGTGGGGGAGTTGTTAAGGCCATATTTATATGATTATTAAGGGTGTATTTCATTATTATTTTTCCCACATTTGCGTAATTTACATGAGAATTAAGGGTTTAAGTGTAATTATTTAATAAAGATGATTTTAAGAGGGTTGTATGCAAAATTGATGATTTTAAGTGTTGATTTAATGGAATTATTATTATTTGGATTTATTACATTTTTGCATTGTTTATTTATCATGTAGGAGTTAATTTTCGTGCATATAAAGTGGATAAATGAAGCTCAAGTCGAATTATAAGAGATAGAGTTGGAATTGGCTCAAAGAAATTGGATAAAGATGGTGAAATCCGACCTCAAAGATCTTGGACGAAGCGTTAAGTGCGTCGTCCATTCCAGACAGGCGTTTGATAAAGTGAACGAGCGTCCCGTAATTGTATTTTACATTCGAGAGAGTTCGAGACGGAGGATGAACGAAGCGTTTACTCAGCGTCCAGGCATTCTCGACGGGCGCCCACAAGACCAGGCGGCGTCCGCTGCCGACTTAACCCTAACCGACTTGAAACTCTATATATAGCAAAGCTCTCTCAACCCTAATGGATACCACATAATTGAGATCGCAAATTCACCAAAAAGTCATGCGGCGGAGAACCCTAATTTCACGAGAGATGCAAATCTCCCAACCAACAATCATATCCAACATGATTGTTGGCTAGAAACTGCAGTGAGTCGACGGAGGAAGCCCATCATCAACACAACCAACTAGAGAGTTCGATGCTTTATGTTAGTGAGTTTAATTTATAGTTTTTCATCACTTTGGATGTCTTTGTTTTGTATTGATCATGTTTTGTTGGAATTAACGATTTGATGAAACGATTTATCTATATCTATATGCTTGGATCTATGTATGAAAATATATTGGTTTAAGTTTTATTTCGTTCAAGTGATGCTATTATTCGTGTTTTAAGAGATTATGCATGATTAGTTGAGTGAGAGTTTGGAAACAACCTCGTGATTTCGTGTTGATTGCATGTTTAGTTTATTTGAAAAGATAAACGAAACCCTAGAATTTGATTGAAGATATTTAATTGGATTCGTGAATAAATCACCACTAAAAACTACATCTTAGATCACCATCTAGTTGGGGTTGTTGGTTGATGGGTGGATTCGTTGCCTCATTGTGTTTTCCTTTATTGTTTATTAATCGAATCATTAGTTTAATCTTTAGTTCAAGTTTTAGTTTTATAAACCCTAGTTTCTCGCTTTTTTTTTACGCAATTTTCTGCTCGATTCAGTAGTTGGACGCTTTCGTCCGCAATAGCGCACGCCGTCCGTTAGATTCTGCTGCACGCTGCTCACCAAAGTGAACGCTTTCTGGCTTTCTGCTTGCTTATTTTTTCAGCTTGTTTTATTTCTGTTTTCTGTTTTTAATTCTTAGGTTTAGGTTTTAGTTAGTTTCAGCCTTAGTTTAGTAGTTTAGTTCATAATTGTGACATAATTGATATAGATTTATATCTCGAATCCGATAAACATTCCACTCCTTAGATTTACCCGTAAACACCCTATACTACGATCCTTATACTTGGGGTGTTTCGGTTTATAAATTTAAAACACGTTTTTACCGAACATATGTTCACTAAACCAGTTCAGCAGAGTAAGTTCCAGCTTTTCCTGGACTTACCAATATTCAAAGCTTATAATCGATTCGAAACTCTACCGAGGCGGATCGGTGGAGTGGATCTTTGTGGAGATAGTCCGGTACAAGTACATCCGGCATTGACGAATGCATCCGTACAAGTACATCCGGTTATGCAACTGCTTGACTCTAGTGAGAGTTGAAGTCAAGGTGGAGATTTGTCGCGAATGTGACTTAAACTCTACATCCGGTGGAACCAATCAAAACTCACCAGTGTGATGGACAAATGAGAAGTGTATTCAATTCGTAGCCAAAGAGGGGTGGAGTCTCTCAGAGCTTCACATCAGCAGGTGACTATCGCCAGGTGATAGTCTGCTGAGTACTTGAATACAAGCAGGTCCCACATCTCATTAATTACATTATGTGACAATATACAAAGGTGTCATTAAAAGGAGGACACGTGTAAGGGTATTTGTGGCGAGATCGACAAAGATTCTGGCGGCTAGGGTTTGGGATTTGTGCCTATAAATACAGCTTGTTGTCTCATTATCCGAGTGTGTTGAAATCAGAAAATTCAAAGGCATAATAAAATATCTCTTTTACGCCTGTGGTTTTTTACCTCTCCCATCGAGAGGTTTTCCACGCTAAATCTGTGTTTCTTCTTGTTTCATTATCTCCTTTGATTGTTTATGTTTGATTGCTTCTGTTTCTGTTTCTTGCATCTGAAGTTATCTCCATCAGTTTTATAACATATATGTGTATTTATAAAAACAATTATCTACTGTTATTTTAGGGGGTCGGTCGCGCCCCTTAGTATAAGCCGCCCATGTTTATTCCTAATAAGACCTATACGTTACTGCTATTTCGGTTAATCAATGCGAAGAATTTTTTTTTTTTTTTTTTTGCACTTGATTAAGTTCTGTGTCATATTAATTTACTTTAGCTCAAGTTTTGAAGCGGATGATAAAATGCAATGGAATTTTAATGACTGTGATATTGTTACTATGTTACCGTGTTACTGTGCTACTAGTACTGTGAGGTGTTACTGTGATTGAATGCGTTACTATGAAATGCACAAGTTTTCTAGGGTGTTACCGTTATTGTGAGGTATTTCTGTGATTGAAAATTTTACTATGATTGTGAGGTGTTAGTGTAAACGCTGTGATTAATTCAAATGTTTTTTCGGATTTCAGAAAACTACGTCGAAAGGGTATCATATGAGGTATCAAAATAAAGAGAGAAAAAATATGATTTTTGGTGAAAGAATTTTGATGATCGGTGTTATAAATCAAAAATTACGGTCGTTTATAAAAAAACACGCTCCGATCAATGCAAATGTTTTTTTGGATTTCAAAATTACATTGAAAATGTATCATATGAGATATCAAAATAAAAAGAAAGAATTTTGATTATCGGAATTTTAAATCAAAAGTTATGGTTGTTAGTAAAAAAAAAAAAAGGAAGAAAAAAAAAGAGAAACAGGGAGCAGCGAATTAGACACCCAACAAAAAAAATGAAACAGCGCAACGCTGTTGTTCGGATTTCCTGTGCAGCGTTTTCTTTTTCTTAATACGTATGGTATATCAGTAACGATAGGTTTACTCCCTCAAATCTAAATCATGTTTACAACTTAGATAATTTTGTAGTTGTGATTGTTTCAATTTTTTTTTTTTAAATTTACAAGTAAAAAATATGTGGTGAGATGATAATGGTGTAAAAACAGTGTAGACTTAAGGAAGTAAATGTATCATTTCCCATATTTGTCCGATTAATTTGATCTTGTTATTTTTGCAATCTTTTTAAATTGTGTGTTATTAATTTAGTATTTAGTATTAAAAAATAGATTTTAGCCTATTTCATCCGAAAATAAATTCAACTAACGTTTTTTTTTAAAATTTAAATTAAACTAAAGTTTAACAAAATATCTGTCCTACAAATATGCATTCATAAGTTAAATTAGAAATACAACTTAAGAAAAAAAAAAAATGGTCCCGAGTCATTATACTCATAACACACACATAGCCACGATCCTCAAGAAGATGAGTGTTTATTCAAATACAAGTGATTTAACCACACATTTTAAATATGAAATCGATTTAATCATAGATAATTTTTTTCAAAACTACGTCGTTTTGTTAATAACGTATAAAAACAATTGTAGTTGAGAGAAAACTTCTCTTAAGTACTTGAGAAGGCTAAATTAGAATTTTGGTCCTTTAACTAGACACGTTTTTCGATTTTGGTCTTGGTTTTCTCCGGCGACAATTTTAGTCCTGTAAGTGGTCTTTTTTTTGCAAAAATAGTCTTGAACGCCGGAAAGACCACTTACAGGACTAAAATTAGTCTTTTCCGGCGACAATTTTAGTCCTATAAGTGGTCTTTCTGACGACAATTTTAGTCCTATAAGTGGTCTTTCCGGCGTTCAGGACTATTTTTGCAAAAAAAAAAAGACCATCTACAGGACTAAAATTATCGCCGGATAAAAACCAGAACCAAAATCGAAAAACGTGTCTAGTTAGAGGACCAAAATTGTAATTTAGCTTGCTTGAGAATCCTTGGGTATTTTCAGGATTTGTCAAGTGGGGGTATTTTCGGTTTTTGTGTAGTTTTATATATTTTAATTCAACATGGATCAATACGATGAAGATATAAAAATAAACGAGTCAGTTCCACATAAGTACGTGGATTAAAAAAATTTATTATTATAATATTTTTTTAGCGGGTCGGTTGACCCAAATGCCACAATGTGGAGCCACCCCTGGGACCTACGAACATGGGCGGATCTACGTACATTAAGGGGTCACGTGAGCCCACTGAGATTCGAGATTTTTTTAATATTAAAATAATATTCTTTTGTTATTTAAAAAATACTCCTCCGTCCCGTATTATCGTTTTATCATTAAAAAATACAGTTTTAGGGCTCCGATTACCCCACTAGAATTTTTTTTTTTGCTTTTTTTTTTGATAAGAAATATAGTTTTAGACTCCTATGGTGACAACACCTGAATAAATTTCTGAATAGTAATGATACGGACATAATGGTTGTGGCACAACGAGTGACACAACCGTTGATCATGTTAGATTTACATAACGATCAATTTAGACTCATTATAATCACGTTGCATATCACCGTTGTGCCCGTATCATTAGTCATTTCTGAATCCCCTACGTTGCTGATTTTAATAGATTGCCCGCTCTATACGATTTGATTCCACAATCCCTGGCATCTGTCCCCCATTTATATATCCGCTCAAAAAACAATTTATCATTTCACATTTTCAGACAGTAAAAAAAGAGTGTCGTAGACACTGTTGGAGGAAGAAGATATCAACTGCTGTTTCAGCGTAAGATATTGTTTTTGTTCTTGGATCTTGTGATAATAATCGATTATTTTCATGTTATTGTATTCAAAGCTTGCGATTTCTTAATTCCTATTGCATTTGGTATTAAAAAATAATTATGGTGTTTTTGTTGTCCTGATTTTGATGTATGAAAATGCTTTCCATTGGGGTGTTATTTAGGGTGAGATACCAAAAGCAACGCGATCCGGATCATATTGTTTCATACCAATATGAAATTATGTGATCTAGATGCGTCCATACGTAATCCCATCCCATGCGTAATCTCCACATATGAGATCTGAATCACATCATGAAATTGTGATATCGAGATGCGTCCACATGTAATCGATCTCCATACACGAGATCTGAACCACTATTAAACTGTGTTTGAGATGTGTTTACGCGTGTAATTTTCATACATGGAGGCATTAAGTAAAAACTACTATTCCGTTGAGTTCCCGTGGTCTCTTATCACGTAATTCATCTTGAATAAAGATTCTTTAAACTCGAAAATATATTATTTAAATCTGTTATGAGTATCTGATGCAAGTGCTCTTATATTGGTTTTGTGTAACAGGATGGGTAGTAGTGAGGAGGAGGATTCAGTGTGGATATATGTATGTTATCCAGGTGTGTTTGAGTCTGTACATGGTATATGGTCATGGAGATATGGTGGTTCCAGAAATGAAAAAACAAAGGTATTTCTTGTTCCGAAAACGATTTCGCATGAAGATTTGTGTAAGAAAGTTGAAGATGAACTGCAACATGTTTTAGAGATGCATAAAATGAAGATGCATCACAAATTGAAGATGCAATGTATTGTCCCTATCAATTATAAGCATTCTGCAGCACCTGTGGCCATTGATTGTGATGATGATGATGTGAAGTGGTTTCTTTCCGTTTGTGATAAAACTTTTCTTGGCCTAAGTATAATTTATGATCGATAGATTATGAAATGCGTGGGGACAGAAAGTTTGGACATAAAATATTTTGACTTGATTCGAATAAAGTTTGATTTATGATCGAGAGATGATGAAATGTTGATTGAATGCATGCAAGAAGTTTGAAAATGAAATATTATGATTTGATTCGAATAAAGTTAGTTATGATCGAGAGATGATGAAATGTTGATAGAATGCATGGGATAGAAAATTTGGACATGTAATGTTTCAGTTTGATTTGAATAAAGTTTAAATGTTTGTTTGATTTGTATTGAGTTTAATGTCAATTTTGTCTTTTTATTTAAAATAAAGATTCGGATCTAGAAAGAGATGATAAATCACTTCCAAGTTATCACGACCAAAAAGGAACCCTAGCAGTGGCAGATTAAGAATTTTTATTCAGCGAGGTCTATAATTCTTTTACATAGTAAACCATTAAGGGGATCTCAAACAGAGGGTTTGATTTTTATTTTTTTTCAAAGCTTTAACAAAAGCTTTTTATTGTTGGAGTATAGATGTCATGGCAAAGCTTTGAAGAAAAGCTTTATAAATTTAGAGCTTTTCAAACAATCAGAAAAGCTGGCAACTCCAGGGTTCCTCACCCCCCCCTTTTTGTGTACTAGACAAAAAGAATACTATGTATAGTAGGTCTATTTATAAAACTTTATAAAAAGTTTATCTGTTGTAGAGAAAAAGGTTTATACCGAAAAAGTTTATAAAGATATGATGTGGTATAGTAATAAGCCTTTTAAAATATTTATGACCGGAGATGCTATAATATAGATTATTTTTATTTTTAGCTGGGTCCGCGGACCCCATTCAAGTGAATGTGCATCCGCCTATGCCCCTTAGCCGTTTTAGAAAAGAGGACCCCCTAGAGACATTGCGAGCCAGAGGCATACCTAAAGATAGCCAATAAACCTTCAGCATAAAAAATGAATAAAAATGGGGACGGATGATCATCTCGGATACTGTGGCTAGGCCGAACAATAGTGGAGGAATTTCCGTTAATCAAGACATGATAAGTAACGTAGATATACATGCCATAACCACATCCAAGAGGAGGAAACTTCATTGCAATCATTACTTTTTGCAAGAATTCTCATCCTACTCGATCAAAACTGGCTCTGAGTTAAAGGAAGTTATTCTCTTAATATGATGGGTTAATATAGCAAGTGCACAGCGTGGGATAATAACAACAAACAGAATAAAAAACGGGATTCAAAATCATCATCAATTCCACAGTCAAAGTTAATCTTGTATAGCGGTCAAAGCTGAACGCCGGGAGATGACTTTGAAGTCTGTTTTTTATGTCGTTTGTTGCATTGAACTCCCAATAAAATAAAATAAAAGAAACACATCGTTGTGATCAATTACAATTAAAAATGGCCAATGACTGAGCAAGAAATTGAAGCTCGAATGGAGTAGTGGCCTAAATTTGGACAATCGGGTGTTCTGAAGTAAGATGTTTTGATAATTTAACTAGGATTATATATGTGATACGCCAAACTCGTAAAAGAGCCTGCGGATTCACGTTGGGCCTGTACGTAGCCAAATAATGAATAGGGTCCTCGGCCCCATCAGTCCGCCATTTCATAAGTCGGACTAGACCGGGTATAATCCAGCCCACCTCATACCTTTACGATACTTATTATTGGCTAGGCAAAGGGTTTCGATCAGTAAAGGCTTCAGTCCGCCATCTCGTAGGCGATACGAAGCTCCAGGGGGCGACCTGCCTGCCCCTCAGCACGTAGTCAGCCAACCAGGACTAAGCCCGCTTGACTAGGCAACAAAGCGTACCCGACAGTAACAAGACGAAGAGCCCGCATCGGTTATCAACCAGTCCGCCTTATCATAGGCTGCCGCCTCTTAGTCCCTATAAATAGCGGCAATTGTACCCAAAAAGAATCTCATTAATACAATCAGCAGATAACCTCTGTCAATTTGTCGACAGTGAGCTCGCCACTTTCTGTTTCTCATATCTTCATAATTCCTTCATAATTTTTTTGAGCGCCGTCGTGCACCACCGTCAAAATTATACTCTTCCGCTAGATATCCACCGTCAAATCTTCTATAACTTGTTCTTGATATCCCCAGCAATATCAATGTGTTATTTGATTTAGAAATTTTTTTATTTTTTTCATCGGATGAGCTTAGCCTTCTGTAGCCCCTCATTTAGCTAAGTCCCTGGAAATGAGGTCTTGATACCAAAAAGACCTTTACAAACCGATCAGATTCAAATTTGTTAGTAAACAATAGACAAGTGTAAGAAAGACAATGTAGAGATGAAAACAAACATTTAGTCCAGTGAAAATATTATTTTAGCAAAAATAACGATTTAAATTCCACTAATTTGATATTTTTTTCATTTTTAGTTACAAAAAGAGACGTATCTTTAGATTTAAGCATCAAATAATCGTAATTCTTCCACCATATTTTTTCCTTTTTTCATCCTCTATATTCTGACATTGATGGCCAAATTCTAGTAAACCAATTTTAACCGGCATGGTACCGTGTCAGATAAACTACGACGAGCAAGCATGTATGATAAAAGGAATAACAATCAGGGTGTATTGAATGAGTATCACAACCACTATTGCATTTAGGAATAACAATATAAAAGCATGTATGATAAAAGGAATAACAATCGGGGTGTAAGGAATAACCGGCAACCATAATCGTCTATCATGGTTTCTCTATCACAGTTTAATACTAAGGACGTTATCATATAACAATTCATAATTGGTTCTTTAAAAGAACATATATATGACAACAGAAAAGCCATTTAATATATGTATAAACATAAAGAAATAGTAGAAATGATCCGACCCGGTCGGATCTGGTCCAACCCGATTGGGTTTAGGACACTATTTCAACAGTGCACACATGGTAAAAGTTAAAGTGATGGAGCTTGTCGAAAAGAAGGACCAAGAATCTATTGATGACTCTGTCAAGCTAATGTGTCTACTACTTCTCCACACAGCCTTGATTCCAAGTACATGAGTAAATATAGCATGGAGCTTATTATACTATGTTGATGACATAGATAGATTAAATACTTTCAACTGGTCACAACATGTGTTAGACCAACTCACTGATGGCTTAAAGCAAAATTGGAACAATCCAAAACAAGTGAATGGATGCACTATGATGTTACCTGTAAGTTTGTTTCACTCTAAATCTTATATTATGCAATAATCCTGTTAAAATTACTAACATAAACTATATTAAATGAAGTATTGGTTCTGTGAGCACTCATAAGCAATTAGACCAAATGATACAAATGGTGGACAAAAAGAACCAAACCAGAAAGGGAAGAAGGGACTTTCATCAAAGGGAATCCCAAGAATTACAAAATGGAACACAAGAGAACTTGAGAACCTGGTTGTACCAAGCAAGAAGGGACAACAAGGAATTCTAACCAACAAGAATAAGAAATTGGTAAGATATCATACATTGTCACTAACTCTTATACAATTTACACTAACAACCTAACACAACATCCTTTTCATGCATTGTAGTTCAACAAAAAAGAACTGACTCCCACAATAGATGAGAAATGGCTGATCAAAGGATTGGATGATGAATTGAACACCGAAGATGAAGATGACAATGAAGCAGAACAAGAGGAATGAGAGGAAGGAAATTATGAAGAAGAAGAAGAACATGGAGATGAAGGAAATGATGAAGATGAGGAAGAACAGGGAGAGGAAGAACAAAGAGAGGAAGAAGAGGATCAACAGCAAGAAGTGGAAGGAATGGAAGAAGAGCAAGAAGTGGAAGGAATGGAAGAAGAACATGAAGAGGAGGAAGGAGAAGAAGAGCGAGAACAAGGAGAGGAAGAAAGTGAAGATGGAATGGACAATGAATGGCTGGAAGACAAGGAAGATGGACAAGCTTCAAGGGAGGTAAACACATTAAAACCTACATTATATCAATACAAAGTATCGATGATCGGTATCAAGTATCCGTAATTGATGATCGATGACGATGTCGATCGCGAATAACAAAGATGAACTTACTTTTGCAGGACCATAAACAAGAAATATCCATGCTACAAACAATGATTGAGGGCAAAGAAGAAGATATAAAGAAGCTTCAAGAGACAGTGCACCAACAACAAAAAGAAATATCAGAGCTTGAAGAATGTGTCCGAACTTACAAGACCAAGCAGACAGAGATAATTGGACAGAAAGAAGCATTGGATGTTGAATATGAAAAAATGACAACAAAAATGGATGAAGAAGTTTCTAAAAATGCTGAATTGACATCTAAAGTAAAGAAATTGAAGGTTTTATATGGAATAGAAAGATCCCAAAATGAAGTCCTTCAGGCATCTCTTGACAACAAGGCAAAATACATTGAAAATCTCATGGCCGAAATGAATCCAAACAAAGATGATCAAGAAAAAGAAAGGATCAAGCAGAAGGAAGAGGAAGATAGAAGAAGAATTGAGATGCTTGGAAAGAAAGTTGCTGAACTTGAGAAGGAGAGCTTTGAGAAAGAGAATACAATCAGCCAATTGAAAGGAAAAGTTGAGGAGAGCTCAGGAATCAGACAAGATTTGAAGATGCATCTAAGTGAAATGAAGAATGCGCATTCAAAAGAAAACACAGAACTCAAAAAGAGGATTGCACAACTTGAAAAACAGTTGTCTAAAAAAGATGCAACCATGGATGAGTTGAAAAAGTGGCTGAAAATAATGCATTATCAGAAGAAACGCTTAGAAAACTTGTAGCACCGGAGAAGGAGATTGAAATATTGAATTCTCAGGCAGAAACATTAAGGACGCAAAATACAGAGCTTGAAGTTCATCAAGTAACTCAACAAAGTAAGCCAACAACTGGTGAGTCGTCATTGATCAAAAGGCTTCATCAAAATCCAAGAGAAAAGAAGGCAGTTCAAGATGAAGCGTTCGACTATGACACCAAGAAAGGAAATAAGAAAAAAGATCTACAAGCAGGAAAATACATTGCTCCAACGGACAATGAGGTGATCAATGGAAAAGTACTCATGAATGAATCAAAAGAATAATACGAATGTGGAGCACATGTTATGACAGAGGCATACCAACGTATATGGGATCATAATCAAGAGGGTGGGCAAAAGTAAGTATCTATTCATAAACAAATCATGTAATACTTTTATAAGCATTACATATCCAACACTAATGTGACTCCTGTAATATACACAACAAAGAAGTATAGGCAAGATCAATAGGAGATTACCCATTTGTCATAATAAACTCACTAGTGGCTATAATGAATAACTTATTCATTGATGAATTGGTAAGAAGTTCATTGTATCACTGGAATATCCACTTTCATATGCAATATAATTTAGCTACCGACCAAATAACTTCATGCGCAGATTATAGATGCAATGTGCACAATCATGAAAAAGGCAGAGGTAATACATGAAAATTACCAGATAATTGAGGCAGCACCATTGGTATGATAAAAATCTGACTACTATACTTTTGTAGCTACTGCTAATACAACTGTTACTATGAACATTAACAATCTTTTGTGCAGGCGGATTTCTTAAAGTTCTACAATACATTGGGCAATGCTGACAAGGAACCTATTGAAGACATTGTCAAACACATAAGAACAGGAAAACAGTGTTTATTCCATTGTGGGGCAAAGGTAATGAAGAAGATGGGAACCATTGGTTGATTCTTACCCACAACAACCAATAAGGTACTTGGAATATGTACCATTCATTGAGAACAGGAAGAACAAAGGACCCTTACTTGAAGGACTGTGAAACCGTGGTAAGCAATCATGGGATATTGATACTGATACTGTTTACTGATAATGTGTTACTCTAACATCTATTATTATACACATTCATTCACATCAATCATTTATTTGGGACACCATGTACCCAGATGAAGCAACAAAGCCGGAGAAGACTCGAAAGAAGCCTCAGAAGATAAACAAAGTTCGTGACCCACCACTACAAAAAAACAAAAAATGTAAGAAAGTATTACATACATTTTCTTTGATTACTAACATGAGTCTTAATCCATTGAACTTAAATTGATGCAAGAACAATTGTGCTATTTATATGATATACTACATCAACAGAATCGTAACAAGAAATGCAATCCAAAAGGATTTGAAAGATGAAGAAGTGCAACAAATGAAAGGAATGATCATAAACAGCATAACAATGAATGATATGTTGCTGGTACCTTAGTATTCTTGTTAAATTGTTACTCTAGATGATTCAAACTAATTATGTCAATGACTGATTTGTAATGTAAAGTCAACTATTGAAGTACTTTTGTTATCATGTACATATTGAATGTTACTCTGAATGATACATACTACTTTTGTCAATGAATGCTCTTTTATTTCTCAAATATTATATTAGTCAAACTACCAATGACTATTATTATTTTAGTTTGTAATTTCAAATCTAATCATTCAAATCTTTATCAAAATAAGAAGCTCTTAATGCAGAATCGTGGTCACTAAACAAGTACAAAAAATATTGAACAAACAGTAACAAAATAGCAGAGATTACAAAACTATTACTCAAGCAAATATAATCATTATTATTCAATGCAACTGTCAAATAATATTATCAGTATCAGTATCAGTAAACAGTACCAGTACAAATCCAAGCACCACAATCATTTCTACAATCATCAACAATACAAAATCATCCCAACTGAACAACAGAAGTACATCTTTTCTTATTGTGACTAGAAGAACCACACCGACTACATTTATATGCACGCTTTGAACGTTTTGATAGCTCTCCATGTGAAAGAATGTGTTTAGTCCGAGGTCTTCTAGGCTGCCTCCTAGAGAATGGAGGCAATACAACAGCTGAAGCTGATATCTGAGCTGATAAATAAGTATCTGGAACATGATAAATTGCGTATTGATAACAATCCACAAACGAGCTTGTCCTGTAACAAACATCGACATAATCATGCAAAAACAGTCTCGTACTCATGACAGCAGCAACTTCATGACAACATGTATAACCAAATCTTTGCCAAATAGAGCAAGAGCAGGTCCGATCCCTCAAATTCACTGAAGCACTCGGTGAAGAATGAACCTCGTAAACAAAAGTCGCCGAGCTAACAACATGCCACCGCTTACATTGATCCATGATATGCAATAGAGTGGCATCAATTGTGGGACAAATAGCGATGAGTCCATGACGCAGCTAAAGTTCTCTTATCTGCATCAACAACATGAAATAACTAAGCGAATGTACATCAACATCAGAACAATAAAAGTAAAACTAACACAAACCTGAAAGCCGCTGCATAAGTTTAATACGGATAGCATCAACCAAGTTAACAACAGGAAGATGACGCTCTTTCACAACCCACGTATTAAAGGATTCTGCCGTGCTAGATGTTATGTATCCATACCGACAACCCTTGAAATGAGCATTAGCCCAAGTCTCATGCTTCAGATTTTTGCTTTTGCAGCATAACCACCCTCAAACAGCATTAAGTTATAATTAGAATCAAATTCTGATTTGGTAGAAGCATAGGCACACTACTGAAGCAACTCAACCATTCGATGCCTAAAAAACTTGTTTTTCGAAAATTCAGCACACTTCTCACGTAAATTAAGCTTCAAATGATACAAACAATATGAATGGTAAGCATCAGGAAAAATAATACGAACACCATCAATCAAACCAGGACTCCTATCACTCATAAACGTAAGCTGCCGCAAAGGATCCAAAATAGCCTTCAGATTGATGAGAAACCAGTTCCAGTTATCAATGTCCTCAGAATCAACAATAGCAAAACAAAGGGGATAGATACCTAACATAAAAGAAAATAATATGAATGTCAGAGTTTATGATAGTGATACTGATACTGATACTTTGTTACTCTCATTATTAATCAAACATATTTTATAACAAGTAAAACTCATATACCTTGGTTACCATCTTTCCTAGTAGCACCCAATAAATGACCCCTAAATTGACCCTTCAAATGTGCTCCATCCAGAAAAAAGAGAGGACGGCAAGCATTGAAACCACGTATGCAACCAGCAAAAGCAACAAACAATCGTTTAAAACGACATGATCCAGGATCCACTTCATAAACAACACGAGAGCCCGGATTTGAATCCAAGAGACATTGAACATATGCAGGCAATCTCTTAAAGGATTCACGTACATTGCCAAACAAAGCTGATTTGGCTTTCGACACACCAATTCTTGCTTTGAAATATGTAACCTTAAATGATAATAGGGAGAACAAATCGCTTTTAACTACACCAGGACTCAAAGTATGTGTATCGTGAACCATAGTTTCAATAACATCTGCAACAAGCTCAGAACTCATTCGTGAACCATCAAAAGAACGACCAGCAGAACCACAGATATGAATAGTGCATGAGTCTCTAACATAAAAATAGCCATTCGTATTCAATTTTAAACCATGAACCTTCCATGCACAATTATATATTTCCTTGAAAGGACAATAAGTTGTTATCCTATTGCTGTCATTCTTTTTTAAAACATATTGAAAACCAGTGTATATGGACACCTTTTGCAAAGATAATCTGAATTCTGAGGCACCACCATAAAACACTGTCCCAGATTTAAAAGATATCTTATCCCAACCTAGCTCAAGCCTAGACTTCTTAACTAAGGAACTAACTGACATAAAATCCTCATCACCATCACCACAAACAACAGCCAAACAACTATTGGAGCTTGAGGAAACAACATCACCAACATGAGCTACACAGGTACTGAAAGTTGATGAAGAAATATTGTTGTCTTCTACAACATCCACATGAACACCAGGCCTATTAAAGGAACGAGAAACAATAAACAACGAAACCAAATCTTCATCATTAGATAAAAAACGAACAACCGGGGTAACTTGTAGTACAACTTAAAGACGATGGATTCAAAGAAGACCATTTCCTACAAATCTTATTCATAATAAACTCAAATGAATCAGTTTCAGAAACAGGCAAGACATAAGTCTCCAATGCATAGCTGCAAAGAAAAACCACCATCCTCACACAATCTACAAGGAAACACAAGGACAACTTAACAACTAACACTAAAGAAATAAGTCATTAACAATGATAATGCGTTACTGATACTGTTACTGATATTGTCTCATACTCTTTCTCTAATAAGACATCATGCTTCTACAATGTAATTCAAAATGCAGAAATTCACAGAGCAGTCTGTACATACATATGTAACACAAATGAGAATCAGGATTCTACAATCAAAAAAGAATAAAAAAAATGTGTCTCCAATGAAAATCGATCTCAAAATAAAACTGAAAACATAATCAAAATGAGGTATCAAACTAAAAATACAATGGGATTTGATTTGAATGCAAAATAAACGAAGAACAAGAAATTAGAAACAAGCAAATCATCTGAAACGAAATAGTCGACTACAAAATAAAAAATCCGTGAAAATTTGAGATGAAAACTTACCTTCAAGCTAAAGATCAATACAGCAACACGATTCATGGATTATAAGATGAAATTGAACAGAAAATCAATGAAGATACGCAAAAAAAAGTGTCGGAACAATGAAATTCAAGCCGTAAATGAATCAGCCATGCATTTAATGATGAAACAGAATTAATGCCGACGAAAAATGAAAACATAAATGAAGGGCAAAAGAGTCCGAACGGAAAATTATTGTCCTTATTGCAACTAATAAATTGAAACAGGATTAACACTTAATTAAGGGAGAAAAAATGGACTATAACCTAATTTTTTCATTATATAATACTCCTTCCGTTTTTAAACAAAAACTAATTTGAGTTCTTAATTAGGCATTTAGGACACACTTAAAATTTATTTGTTTATAAGGACATAAAATTAGTAATTAGACAAAACTACCATTATTTTTTTTTTCTGGACGCGATTTTTTTTCTGGACGCTAAAGAGACACCGCGATGTTAGTGCATCACGGTGTCACTTCATCACGGTGTCTCTGCATCGCGGCGTCACTTCATCGCGGTGTCTCTGCATCGCGGTGTCTCTGCATCGGGGGTGGTCACTGCATCGCGGTGTCTGTGCATCGGAGGTGGTCACTGCATCGCGGTGTCTCTGCATCTGAGGTGGTCACTGCATCGAGGTGGTCAATGGATATGAGGCGGTCAATGCATCGCGGTGTCACTTCATCGAGGTGTCTCTTCATCGTGGCGTCTCTGCATCGGGTGTGTCACTGCACCGCGGTGGTCAATGCATCGAGGTGGTCACCGGAAAAAAGAAGGGAAAAAAAAACGCCCAGAAAAAAAAACGACCAAAAAAAACGGGGTAGTTTGGTCTATGTAATAATTTTGTGTCCTTGTAAGATTTAAGTGTGTCCTATTTGCCTAATTAAGTCTAATATATGTCCTTTTGGACAATTTCCCCTTTTTCTTATATGTCGCAGAGAGAAGATTCACACAAATTAATAAAGTAATTAATATGTCTCAAATATAGTGTTGAAAATGTATTTTTTTATTAGTGATGTGAATACTTTGTTGGTAAATGTGTTTTTAGTGTATTTTTTATTGGAGATGTAAATATTTTATTAGTAAAGGAGGATAAAAATAATAAATGACGGATTGAAAATGTACAATGACAAATAAATAAAAATAAATCAAATTCTGAAATATGACAGATAAAAAAAACGGAAAGAGAATATGAGTTGGTTATTATTTCACATAAAATAAATCCAAGATCTTGTATCTTTGACTTTCGACCATGATACTAACATTGTTTCGAGCAATATTATTTTTCTTATTGTCCTAGTAGTAGTTTAAACTCCACCACTCAATCAAAAATTGAACTTTCACTAGGGGTGAAAAAAAAACCGCAAACCAAACCAACCAGTCGAAGCAAACTGATTTAAATCAAAAATACGTAAACCATGGTTTTTTAATTGGTTTTTGTATTATGAAAAATCAAACCGTGAAAAACAATTTGGTTTTGGTTTTCTAAGATAAAAACCGGACCAAACCGGAACCGGATATATATGTGTGTGTGTGTTGTATGTATATGTCTATGAATATCGGCACTATTAATTAAGGGGGTCTTTATTTGCACCACACCAATCCTTTCGTGTACCGCTCTACCTGTGCACCACGGTAAAACTGACTTCGTCAATACATTGTGAGAACCGATCACTACAATGAACCTACTTTTCGTCGGTCCCGCTCAATTATCACTACATGTAAACAACTAATGTCTATGTCCATGATCAATTAGTACTTCAATCAAATACCTCACACGTAGTTTCATGCTCATCCTAATAGAACCTATGACAAGATGAAATAAAACAGTTTACATGGTTTTGTATGATTATCCTAATTGGAAAAATATGATATTATAATATTGTGTGTTCACACACACACACACACACAAATATATATATATATATATATATATATATATATATATATATATATATATATATATATATATATATATATAGGGGGACTTCATGACATTCGAGTTATGGTGTATGGTAGATGGAGAATGAGAATCTTGTATGGTTGTTGTATGAATAATGACATAAATTCGCAGAAACGTGGTAATGCCCTTTCAGTGAATTATTTGTATAAAAAAAAAAAGAGGACTGAAAACCGAGAAAAACCGTAACCAAGTCGATCCAAACCGGATCGGATAAAATGATTTTACCTAGCTATGGTTCTGCTTTTGGTTTGTAAATTTTGAAACCAAAAAAATGATTTAATTTTAAAAGTGGTTAAAAACTCAAAACCGAACCATGTGAACACCTAACTTTCACACCCTCTATGTATTATTAAACTGTGAAGCTGGTATCAGTGAAATACAAATGAGCTTTCAACTTGATCCTAGCAACTAGTCAAAGCACGTAATCTCGAGATCTGCCCACTCATTTGTAAATGAGCCTTATATATATATATATATATATATATATATATATATATATATATCAAGAGAAAACTCAAATGTATGATGCACTTGAGAGTATTATATTTAAAAAGTCGATATGTGTATGTAGAAATTTATAGATACTGTAGTAATTGAAGAGCTATTTAAGTGAAACCAAAATATAAAAAAATGGCATGAATGAAATATTTACAATGATATATGTGTATGTAGAAATTTGTAGATATTGCAGTAATTGAAGAGATATGTAAGTGAAACAAAAATAACAAAAAAAATATATATATGGCATGAATGAAATATTTACAATGAAATATAAAAGTGTAGACATCTGTCATATTAACTTAGAATGAAAAGTAGCGTAGGTTGATGAAAAACGAACGTGAAATTGCACAACAACCATCCAATAAAGTTTACTTAACACCTAGAAAGAAAAGTAAAAGAAAATATGTGAGCATGTGAAAGAAAAATGAGAAATAAAATTCAAAAATCTATATATAAAGGAGATTAAACGTCTTACATGAGGTGATGTTTTGTTCATGTTTACGTTTGAAAGCCTGAGTGCATGCATCAAACCAATTTACTTTCAAAACATAAGCAACTTTTAGTAGTGTTGTAAACTGTGGTGTTGAAGGAGCGTGTACAATGAACGTGTAGCGTGCTCCTTCGCAACGTTTCAAATGATACTCGAAAGTGTGATGACCATCTCCCTGTAATTGTGTAAAATTAAATAATATGAAAGTCCAAAAATGATTATTGAAAATAGTTGTTGAAATAAAAAGTGGAGAGAAAAGTACCAATGTCAACATATTCTGTAAAGACTGAGCGGGGGAACGAAGCACATAGTCGGCACTTCCGCCAAGCAAGCAAAGGGTTGTGGTTTCGGATTTGTCCATAATATCAACACGAACACAGTAACTAAAAAAAGTGAACACGTTAGGAGAACAATGAATGTGAGATGGTGTGGAGTATAATAATGTGTATGCACTGCACGATGGGAGTCACTTGCTTTTTGCATGTATGGCAATAAATGTAGCCATCAACATCAATCACATCGTTCTTACAATGCGTGCATGCCTCGTAAAACATGTCATTACTGTGAATATGCTTGATTGTAGCTACACAACGGAAATGTTTGACCTGCAATAACATTACCTTTTTTTTTAAAATATGAATAACATTAATGAATATATAATTAGCAACACATTTGCCATGTATTTACCAAAAATCGCCCTTGCAATACCGCTAGCCCTAGTATAAATATATTAATGATAGGTGTAGAAACATCCAATTGCCACCTAAATGCTAATGTGTCGATCAATACCATATAGTATAAGAAAAATGATTAAGGCACACCTCCTCACTCCCAACCCATCAACATAAAGGTGGATTTGTGGTCTAGAATTTTTATGTTATTTTGTTTTCCTTTTAAGTGTTAAAATGTATGGTTATAAAGTGTTGTGTGGATAAATTTTGTGTCTAAATCACTCTTCATAGTATAAAATATGGTGACATTCTTTTTCTATTGAGCTTCCACGTATGTATAAAAGATGTAATGGATGACATCAACATTCCACCTCCCACCTTCTATTTTAGCTAATGGGGTGAATTGATTTTCATTATATATATTGTACTACTCCAATCCCCTGGATATGGCCTAGTGGTAAAGGGTTGGGGTGGATAATCCACGATGCGTTCCTAAAGCCGGAGGGTGGAGGTTCGAATCCCGTAAAGGGTCGGCCCCTTTCGGTAACAGGATATAAGTAGCACCCCTTTCTTGGAGCAGCTTGATGACATAGGGTTGGGCTCATACACATGTCATCGAATGATTGGACCGCATGCTTAAGGAAGAAACGGGAAGTCTTGGACCCCAGTCCGAGATCCGTGTCTGTATCGACTTCGGTAATAGGCTCCTACACGATTGTCGGATGTCGGGGGAGCCATTGCCCAGACAAAGGCTCTAGTCTGGTCTCGATCCCGCAAGTCAGGGAGGTCAGAGATGAGACAGAGTCCTATGTTATTAATAAAGCCCATTAGTCTTAGTTACTTGGGCAGGAGGTAATCGTACAAAAGGCCCAATAGGGTCAATTAAGGAATAAGCCTAAACCGACTCTAATTAGGTTTAGGTCACGTGTGCCACCTTATAAATACTACCTTCCAGGAACTACGTAAGGCTTGATTCCTGGAATGAGACATGATACGTAGGCAATCTAAGATCCATTCTTAGATTCAGCCATAAACGCCAACACAACGCACGTGTAATTGGGGTTTAGATCGTTAGGGTTTATGTGATCTAGCCATAAATTCATAGTTTAGCCCGATTAAATTACGAGGACGTAATTTGCCCTCATCATTGGCGCTAGAAGGAGGGTCTTTTATCGCTAAATCATCAAAATCATGGGTCCAAATCCTCCACCGAAGCCAGCAAATCCACCAAATACCAGGGCGCAGAGCAAAAACACGAGCAAGACTAATCCTCTATAGGATCATGGGAAAGGCATAGAAGATACGTTGGCTCAGAAGGACAAAGATCCTCGTGAGGAGGTTCAAGATATGCATAATTTGGTAAATCAGGAAAACACGGTCGCGATACCCGGGCTGACTCTTGAAGAACAAGCAGTGGTGGATCAGTTGAAGGCGACAGATCAAACTTCACTGAAAAGGATCGTGGCCGCTGCGTTTTTAGTCCCTGGTGCCAATGCTAACTCCAATGTCAACAACCGAGAGCAGGAAGGATGTAGTAGAAAGACACCGCCAAGGGTAGATCTTAGTACAGTTGATAGCACTATGGATTGAATGAGACAGAGGTCCACAAGAAGCATCAACGGAAAATCCAAGAAAGTGATCGCGATGAACGTGATGTTGTACTCAGGAGGAGGAGAAGAGTTGTCTCGCTAGAATTAGAGTCACCCTTCACCATAGAAGTCAAAGAATACCCGAAACCGCCTAAGTTCCAAGAGCCGGTCGTTGCTCCATACGATGGAACAGGAGATCTGGAGGACTTCTTGCATCGATATCAATCCAAGATGCGATTCCAAAACGCCCCAGGTGCGATACGATGCAAAGCCTTCGACCAATTCCCAGTGGGAAAAGCACGAATTTGGTTTAACAAACTCCCAGCAAGATCGATCTCAAATTTTTTGACCTTGTCACGAAAGATTCGGGACGCTTTCATCGCGAACAAGAAGTTCCATCTTAGTTCCACCGCTTTGATGGATGTAAGGCAGAGAACAGACGAGACGGTTTTAGAATATCTCAAGAGGTTTAACCAGGAGGCAATACTGGTCGATGATGCCGATGATCGACTCAAAATCACATCTTTTGTCGGAGGTCTACGGGATTTGAAGTTATATTCAAAGCTGAGTAGGTGTATATATCCCTAGGACGATGGATGAATGCGTCAACGCCGTCCATCTGTATTGTCAAGAAACAGAGTCGGTTCATCACCACGAGCAGGCAGACTGGATGGGTTTGAAAAAGGACACGCGAGGTCCGAACAAGAACTCATCCAGAGAGCCAGCTCAAGAAGGGAGGTCTACTGTATGGAGTCGAATGCAATCTCCTATCTCTGATCGACTAGGAAAGAAAGAAGCATTAACGGATAAGGACTTCGTTCCGCTCAATCGATCTCGGAAGGAAGTTTTGGCGATCATGATATCGAAAGGCATTGCCCGGAAACCACCTCCAATGTAGAAAGCTCGAAACAAGAACAAGTATTGTGACTATCATGAGGATATTGGCCACAATACAGAGAACTGTGACCATTTGAAAAAGGACATTGATTCGGACGTCCAAGAGGGGAAACTAGATGAAGTGATAGACCGATCCCAAGATCCAAAGCCTAAAGGGCGAAGAGGGTACAAGAGGGGGAATGATGATCAAGACCGGTAGAGAAACAATGAACCCAATAAACGACGTGGCAGATCGTACGATCGAGATAGGCGTCGGGATCGCACTCCGGATAGGCACCGGGATCATACTCCCGACCAATGTAATCGAGATCGGTATGAAGATAACAGACCTACGAACTGTGTAGGAACCATTTTTGGGTCAGGGGAGACGGACTGCGATAAAGAGAAAAGTGTCGAAAGCTCGTGCGACAGTTCAAAGAGATTAAAATTCACCACTGAAGTGGGTTATAGGCCCAAAGACATGGTCCCCACTTCCCAGGGATTTAATGAGGGGTTAGTCATAGAGGCCGTTATAAGTCGAACCAGAGTCGGGCGAGTATGCATTGATAATGACATCGCTGTAAACATACTGTACTATACCGTCTGCAAAGCCATGAAGCTGAAAGACGACGCGCTATCTCCATTGGCATCACCGTTACTAGGGTTCACAAGACAACCAGTCCATCGTATGGGGTCGATCAAATTGCTAACAACTGTTGGAGAAGGGGAGAAAGGCCGCACACTTGAACTGAATTATGTGGTGGTCAAGGCTCCCTTAGCTTACAATGTTATCCTCGGTCGGCAGGCATTATACGATTTGAGAGCGGTCGTGTCTACGTATCACAATAGCATGAAGTTTCCTACCAGGCTTGGTTCACATGAAGTCAGAGGAGATATGGAAGCGGCAAGAACTTGCAACTCGATCTTCATGAACACGAAATCGACCTGCAACTTGGTGCTCCTAGAAGATTTAATTCCTGAGGAAGAGAAAGAAAAGAGCTGGGTGTCGGTAGACCCAGTAGAAGAAGTCAGACTCTGGGGAGGCGAGGAAGACAATTGTGTGCAAGTCGGAATCTGGATTTCGAAAGATCGAAAACAAGAGTTGGTGTAACTCTTAAATGAGTTCCGAGATATTTTCGCATGGAAGGCGGACGACATGCCGAGTCTCTCTCCCGACATCGCAGTTCACAGACTTGAGATTGATAGGTCTCGCAAACCGGTTAAGCAAAAAAAGAGGAACTTCACGCCGGAACGAAATGAAGATATCGAAAAGAAAGTAGGGAAATTACTCTCAGCCAAGATCGTGAGGGAAGTTTTTTACCCAGAGTGGCTCGCTAACCCAGTCCTAGTCAGGAAGCCGGATTAGAGTTGGCGTATGTGTGTCGATTTCACCGACTTAAACAAGGCATGCCCAAAAGACTCTTATCCTCTTCCCTAAATCGACAGGTTGGTAGACTCCACCGTTGAATATGAAATATTTGGATTTTTAGATGCGTACAAAGGATACCACCAAATTTTAATGGATCTTCGAGATGCCGAGAAAACGGCCTTCATCACGGAATTCGGAACATTCTGCTATGTGACGATGCCATTTGGATTAAAAAATGTTGGGGCAACCTATCAGAGAGCAGTTAACAAGATTTTCTCCGACCAGATAGGTCGGTGTATGGAGGTTTATGTTGACGATTTGCTCATCAAAAGCAAGTCTCTTGAGCAATATATCATCGACGTGCGAGAAGTCTTTGTGGTGTTGAGGAAAACCCAGATGAAGCTAAATCCAAAAAAGTGTATGTTAAGGCCATATTTATATGATTATTAAAGGTTTATTTCATTATTATTTTTCCCACATTTGCGTAATTTACATGAGAATTTAGGGTTTAAGTGTAAATATTGAGTAAAGATGATTTTAAGAGGGTTGTATGCAAAATTGATGATTTTAAGTGTTGATTTAATGGAATTATTATTATTTGGATTTTATTACATTTTTGCATTGTTTATTTATCATGTAGGTGTTGATTTTCGTGCATATAATGAGGATAAATGAAGCTCAAGTCGAATTATAAGAGATAGAGTTGGAATTGGCTTGAAGAAATTGGATAAAGATGAAGAGATCCGATCCTCAGCAGTTCAAACGGGCGTCTACTGATCTTGAACGAGCGTCCAGAAGTGAACTGGCGTCCATGCAGCGTCCAGAATCGTATTTTACATTCAGAGAGTTCAGACGGAGGATGAACGAGCGTTTACTCAGCGTCCAGGCATTCTGGACGGGCGTCCACGAGACCAGACGAGCGTCCGTTGCCGACTTAACCCTAGCCGACATCAAATTCCTATAAATAAAGCGGCAGCCCCAACCCTAACTCATACCACATAATTGAGATCGCAATTTTACACCAAAAAGCATGGGCTACAAGCCTTTTACACAGAGATGAACTTCTCCAACTCAACAATCATCTTCAACATGATTGTTGGCTAAAAGCCTGCAAAGTTGAGTCGACGGAGGAAGCCTATCAACAACGCAAAACCAACTAGAGTTCGATGCTTAAGTTTAGTGAGTTTATTTCATAGTTTTTCATTACTTTGGATCTGCTTTTGTATTGTTTAAGTTTTATTGAATTAAGGTTTGATGAAACGATCTATGTTTAATTTATGCTTGAATAAATTTATGAAAGTATGTTTATTTGAGTTCTCTTTCGTTCAAAGTAATGCATCTAATTGTGTTTTAAGAGATTATGCATGATTAGTTGAGTAAGAGCTTGGAAACAATCTCGTGATTTCGTGTTGATTGCATGTTTAGTTTATTTGAAAAGATAAACGAAACCCCAGAATTTGATTGAAGATATTTAATTGAATTCGTGAATAAATCACTACTAAAAACTATGTCTTTTTAATCACCGTCTAGTTGGATTGTTGGTTGATAGGTGGAACCTAGTCGCCTTGTTTGTGTTTTCCTTTAATTGTTTTAATCAAATCGCTTAGATTAAGTTTAGTTTAAGTTCTAGTTTTTAAACCTTTAAATTTCCTGCAACTTTTCTCGCAATTTTACGCTTCATTCATAATCGGCGCGCCGTCCGCAATAGCGCACGCCGTCCATTAGATTCGTTTCCAGGCCTTTCGTTCATCAAAGTGAACGTCATTCCGCTTTTCTGCTTTCTTATTTTTGCTTGTTTTTATTCTGCTTTAGTTTTAATTCTTAGGTTTAGGTTTTAGTTAGTTTCACTTTAGTTTAGTTAATAATTGTGACATAATCGATAGAATAATTGTCCTTGATCCGATAAACATTCCACTCCTTAGACGACCCGTTAACACCCTATACTACGATCCTTATACTTGGGGTGTTTCGTTATAAATTGTAAAACTCGCTTTTACCGAGCGATTAAAGGTACGCTTGGGGTCAGTCGAAAGTTCCTAGGGTATATGATCTCTAAAGTCGGAATTCATGCAAACCCGGATAAGATCGATACCATACGGGATATTCCCGCGCCTCGAAATATGAAGGAGGTTCAGAGGCTGACGGGTCGAATGGCGGTGCTAAACCGGTTCTTATCACGGTCGGCACAGCGAGCTCTTCCATTCTTCAAGATCCTTTGTCAAGAAAGTCTGTTTCAATGGGATGAAGAATGTCAAAAAGCCTTTGAAAAATTAAAACTTTATCTAACCGAGTTGCCGACTCTTACTTCCCCCTGGGAAGGAGAAAAACTGTTGGTCTACTTGGAGGCGTGTGAAGAAGCTTTAAGCGCTGTACTGGTTCGAGAGGGTAAATATGGGCAAGAACCTGTGTTTTTCGTGAGCAAGGCACTTCATGGACCCAAGGTCCGATATACAGTGGCAGAAAAGTTAGCCCTATCCTTGGTTCATGCATCAAGGAAATTAAGGGCATACATTCAGGCACACCCAATCACGATAGTTACCGACCAGCCATTAAAACAAATTTTGGCTAAGCCGGACACATCAGGTCGATTAGCCAAATGGGTAGTAGAGCTAGCCGAGTATGACATCGAGTTCACGGCTCGAACCGCAGACAAAGGTCAAGCCCTAGCCGATTTCCTAGCGGAGGGGATTTCGATCAAGTTAGAACATGAAAAGCAAGGCGGTGCAGAAAAATGGGCTTTACAAGTCAACAAGGCCTCGAATAAAGAGGGGGCTGGAGCCGGTTTGTTACTGATCATTCCAAAAGGTGAAGAATTCATATACGCCCTATGATTCGACTTCAAAGCCACAAACAACGAGTCAGAGTACGAGGCGATGATCACGGGGCTGAAGCTCACGGTGAAGTTGGAAGTCGAGAATCTACAAGTCTATAGCGACTCACAGTTGGTAGTGAATCATGTTAAGGGAGAATATGAGGCCAAGGAAGAACCTATGAAGAAATACTTAGCAGCGGTTCAGAAGCTCATACCCAAGTTCGCTACCATCCAGTTTGAACAGATCCCTAGAAGTCAGAATAAGAGAGCTGATGCACTCTCAAAACTCGCGTTGAGCTTTGAGTCGCGAAAGAGAGTGTTGGTCGAGGTTCTGGCAGATCGAAGTTATAAGGAAGTCGAAGTTCAGCCGGTCACTCAGAGTGTAACATGGATGGACTCAATCGCGCTTTATCTGAAAGATGACATTCTCCCGGCAGACAAAGTCCAAGCTAGAAAACTTCGACTCCAGACGGTCAGGTATACCCTTTTCGAGTTTGTTCTTTATCGAAAGTCTTTCGTTATACCTTGGTTGAGATGCGCAACGGAAGACGAAGGCAAATACTTGTTAGAAGAAATCCATCGAGGAGCATGTGGAGATCACTGTGGGGCTAGAATGCTCGTAAGAAAGTGTAAGTTAGCCGGATATTTCTGGCCCACTATGCAAAAAGATGCGATATCTATGGTTCAGACATGCAGGGCCTGCCAAATTCATGACAACATCAATCATCTACAAGCGCATGACATGGTTCCAATGTCATCAGCTTGGCCTTTCGACCAGTGAGGAGTCGACATTATCGGACCACTCCCTCGAGCCCCAAGGAACAATAGATTTGCAGTAGTGGCTATTGATTATTTCACCAGGTGGGTCGAAGCCAAAGCCCTAACTAACATCCGGGCGGCAACAATCAGGAGTTTCTTGTGGACAAATATTCTGTGCAGGTATGGGATTCCTAAGGTGTTGATCTAGGATAATGGATCGCAATTCGAAGATCGACGAGTTCGAGAGTGGTGTAAAGAGTACACAATTTCCCAACACTTCACGGCTATAGGACACCCACATGCAAATGGGCAAGTAGAAAAAGCTAACAGACAGATCAAGACAGGGATCAAGAAGCGTCTCGAAGAGCAAGGTCGAGATTGGGTCCAACATTTGCCGAGCATTCTCTGGTCATACAGATGCGATTCAATTCATTGACTCATGGAGAGAAACGCCCTTCTCACTAGTTTACGGATGTGAAGATGTGATCCCCATCGAGATCAAGGTTCCTTCACCTCGAGTTCTACATTACGATGCCGAAACAAACGAATCAAGAATTCGAAATGAAAAAGATGGGGTCAACGAACGTCGAGAAATGGCTTCAATTCGTGCCGCACGGTATAAGCAGAAGGTATCCCAATATTATAATGCTAGGCACAAGTATTTAAAGGTCGGATATTTGGTGTTAAGAAAAAATGAAATTAGTCGATAGGGAGATGAAGGGAAATTGGATCCCAACTGGGAAGGTCCTTACCAGATCCTTAAAGCTCACCCATCGGGTTCTTATCAGCTAGGTCGAACAGACGGGTCGACAGTTCCTCGACATTGGCATGCCAACAATCTGAGGAAATATTATGCCTAAGTAGTAAATCCTCAGTTTATGTTATTTCCTTTGCTTTTTCATATTTCTTTTCAAAACCGTGTAATAAGTCCACTTCGGACAAGTTATTTGACATGTCTAATGAATTTTCTGTTATTGAGATACGATGCAGTAGGATAAGTTAAGTCCGGAAGTCGGATAATACTAAAATCGATACCGTCCAGACATTCCGAAGTCCCCAGAGACAGCGAATGTTGAGGCAGAAATAACACACGAAAATAGGTCAAGCCCGCACGCCAGACAAGACTCATTTTCTAACAATTTCAAGGCCCTTTCAGTCCGACGGGACAAAAAGGTCGAGACAAATAAGCTAAGTCCGCCAGTCGGATAATGCTCAACGATATAATAAAGTCAAGGCATTTCGATGTCCGACGGGATATGAATGTCAAGGCTTAAATACGAAGTCCGCAGGTCGGATAACGTATAACAATCGACTCGTCATAACATTATAAAGTCCAAATGGACAAAGTAACATCCTAAGTCGACAAAAGACTAAACCATCGATTTCGTCAAAACATTATAATCCAACTTGGATATAAATGTTATAGACAAAGGAAGTGGTCGACTCCGATGGCGGAGAATCACCTTCCGGACATTTCTCTAGGGTAAATCAGTCTAGCAAGTAAGATAAGAATTACAAATTATCATCATACTTGGGGGGCTTCAGACATCAATATGAGAAAATAGAAGATTGTTGGTGATCGACATGCAAGTCCACGAACAGATAAAGCCAAAAGAGAAATATAAACCGAACAAGAGAAAAATAAAGTTGTGATTACCGACTTTGAAAAGAAAAATAAGCCAAGTCAATATACGACGAGCCAAAATAAATCCATCAAGTTTTTGAAAAATAAACAAAAGAGAGTTCAAACAGCAGTGTCGGAAGAAAGAGGGAGTTCGGCAACATTTGAGGCTGTGACAGGCTCGGAAGCATTTACAGGCGGGTCGGGTAGAGTTTCGTCAGAAGGCGTTTCCACCTTGGGAGTCGAGACTTGGTAATTCTGGAAAATCAGTTCCCCGTTTCGGTACTCTTCAGCGAACATGTTGTACCTTTCCATCGACGCCGCATCGTACAACTTAGCATTCTCCCAGAGATCTTGGTCTTAGTTTGGGATGACCTTCAACGGATGACTTTCAACGCGTCATCGACCGCCATTGTATACCCCCCTGGATCGCCGTTGCCATCAGTAAATCAATCTCTCTCTCCAAATCTTCAGACTTATGAACAGACTGAATAGCCTCCTCGACAGCCGACATGACGGCGGAATCCTGTTTGGAGGGAAACCCGTCAATGGTCTCCTTCAACTTAGCATTCTCATATGTAGCTGCCTCAAGTCGAGCTCGCAAGTCCTCGACTTCCTTCTTATGCATGTCCTGGTCTGCCACCCGACCATCAGTCGCTTTCATTAGCTCGGTCTCGACTTCTTACACTTGTTCAACAAATCCTCATAAAGGGCCATTTGACCCGCTTTCTCCGCCCTCAATGCCATCAAGTCCTTATTCAGTTGTCGAACCTGGGCCTTGTACTTGTCCTCGCTATCCATAGGTTTATTCAACCTCCTCATAGCAGCTTTGGCAGCAATATTAATCTGTAGAAGGAAAATTAAAATGATGATATAGGCCGAAGGTCGAGAGCAATAGAGGGAGATAATATGTAGAAATGGTAAACTCACCAACGTAAGCTTTTGGCGGAGGGTTGATGCTAGCCTCTGATTGTCCAAGGCATCGTAATCTTCAGTAGAAAGGGCAGTATGGTCACCAACATCGATTTCAGGCGACTCGCGAGCTCGTTTCGCCCCCCTGCGGTCCTCTTGTTGTTTCTTCTTCATTAATAACGCCAAGGCATTCTTCTTCTTGGCAGAGACTAGAGAACCCTCAGGGTTTTGGGTCGATATGTATGTCAGATCCACCAGATCCTCTGGTTCATCTCGGAGTCCTCCGAAAGCCATAGGTGGCATCTCGACGGTCAAAGTCGGAGGAGCTGTCGGAGTAGCAGCCGTAGCAAGAATTGGAGTTTCGACACTAGAGGATCGGCCCTGAGAAGAGCCGGCGACATCGGGAGTAGAAGTTTGGGCAGTAGGAGCCCTCGACTTTGGGGCCTTGACCAGGCTCACCAGACTTCCAAACTTGTTCACTGCACCAAACAAGCGCAAAGTATCAACAACATATAAAGTAAGCAATAATTGTGCACAAGAAAAAGAAAATAAGTAAAACTCCTACAGTCGGTCCGATCGACATCAGAGAAGGGCTCGTAAGGGACGGGTCCAGCAGTCTCTAATCTCGCTAAATTGTACAACATCCTTAGATCTTCAGTCAAGACCTCGAATCCTAAGTTCTCGATGATCTGAGCTTCTGCCGGAGATTGACGATTGTGTCTCGCATCACTTTTGTCACCTCTTTCCTCTCCCAAATGGTTATGAGGGCGTCGTTACCGTGTCGGACAAAAAGAACCGGGTTTCAAATCCACTATACGAAGATTTCCCGACGGCGTGGTCAAACACCTTGGTTCTCTTTGAAAGAGTACCATCCGAGATCCGGACACTTGATGAGTTTGTAAAAATCTAAACAACTTGATGTCGGAAGGCACTGCTTCACCCGATAGTTTACTAAAAAACCATAGAGTATCCGGATCCCATTCGGAGCTATCTGCGATACAGAGATTTGATAGTGCCTGCAGACCTCGACCACTCCAGGGTCGACAGGGAACCTTAACCCTGATTTGAGCTGGGCTTCGTATACCGTAAGGAAATTCGCCGGGGGCTCATCGGCAAATTGGTTGATTCCCGATAGAAGGCGCGCCTTAAAGTCGACAGGAATTAGGTTGTTCTCTTTACATATCTCATCCAACTCCAGAGGGGTGATCCTGGAAAGACAACCTTTAGGTCCTTTTCCATCCATCCTGGTTTTCAGTTTTTTTGCGAGGTTGGAGGGAGGCAGAATCAGCAGAAGGACCGGCGCTGTCAGAGTTTCCGGCAAGAAGGGGGTCGGAGTGAGTGGCTGACGAATGTTCGCTCCCACTTTCACATTCTATATCACCACTGCTAGACATTTACTAATCAAAGAAAAAGAGGAAGCAGGAAGAACAAGGGGACTTACTTGCGATTTTTGGAAGAAATTAGAGAGGAAATACGGAACTTTGGCCTTCTGGTATGATCTTCTCCTTTTATGCCTTGATTAATTTGAAATTAGTGCCTGAAAAGACGTTAGAGGGGGGTTATAACTCCCCTCATAAACGCGTTAATCGAGAAACGGCGTTACAGATCACGAGAAGAGCCGCTTCGAATTCGGCAATGTGATAACGCCGTTAGTGCTTTATGACGTCATGCAGCAGGGTCATGAGTGGCTATAAGTCTAAATGTCATATCACAACTGTTCCCCACATAACCCTTGAGACCTATCTCGATGACTACGTAGTGTGACAGATTTAACCTCGGAGAGACGATCTCGACTTCACTCAAATCTGGGGGGGCTTGATGATACAGGGTTGGGCTCATACACGTGTCATCGAATGATTGGACCGCATGCTTAAGAAAGAAACGGGAAGTCTTGGGCCCTAGTCCGAGATCCGTGTCTATATCGACTTCGGTAACAGGCTCCCGCACGATTGTCGGATGTCGGGGGAGCCATTGCCCAGACAAAGGCTCTAGTCTGGTCTCGATCCCGCAAGTCGGGGAGGTCGGAGATGAGACAGAGTCCTATGTTATTAATAAAGCCCATTAGTCTTAGTTACTTGGGCAAGAGGTAATCGTACAAAAGGCCCAATAGGGTCAATTATGGAATAAACCTAAACCGACTCTAATTAGGTTTAGGTCACGTGTGCCACCTTATAAATACTACCTTCCAGGAACTACGTAAGGCTTGATTCCTGGAATGAGACAGGATACGTAGGCAATCTAAGATCCATTCTTAGACTCATCCATAAACGCCAACACAATGCACGTGTATTTGGGGTTTGGATCGTTAGGGTTTCTGTGATTTAGCCATAAATTCATAGTTTAGCCCGATTAAATTACGAGGACGAGCGTTCATAAAGCCGGAAGGTGGAGGTTCGAATTCCGTAAAGGGTCGACCCCGTTCGGTAACAGGATATAAGTAGCACCCCCTTCTTAAAGCTGCTAGGTCTCTGATTTATATTTTCCCGCATTCCTGTGGAATCAGAGACGAGAAGGCCCTCACGGTTAGAGTTTAACCGTTTTTTATATTGTACTACTCATTATTGAAGATATAATGGATGACATCAACATTCCACCTTCCACCTTCCACCTTCCACCTCTTATTTTAGCCAGTGGGGTGAATTGCTTTTCATTATATATATTGTGCTTTTCATTATATATATCGTACTGCTCCATATTGAAGATGTAATGGATGACATCAACATTCCACCTCCCACCTCCTACCTCCTATTTTAGCCAGTGGGGTGAATTGCTTTTCATTATATACTAATTGTACTACTCCATATTGATCAAAGAGGAGAGAAGACCAACACTAAATATACGGAAGTTGAGACGATAGAAAGCACAGTACTCCTGCAGGAAGGAATCGGCTGCGGTGTGAATTCTTTCTGTGTAAGATATTTTGTTTGCTCCTCTGTTGATTTGGGTCATGTAATTAATAATTTTCATACTCCGTATTATATATTGTATTCAAAGCTTTGGATTTCTTGCTTGCTTTAGGTTTATAACTTTATGGTCTCTGATTATATATGCACAGGGGTTGAGGTTGAACATTTCATCTTGGATTAATTAATTGTGTTTATATTGGGGTTGTTGAACATTTGTAAATGAAATATATTGTACTGATTTTAATTGAATACCCGATCGATCTATACGATCCGATTCCACAATCCTGGCATCTGTCCCCGATTTATATATCCGCTCAAAAAACAATTTACCATTTCACATTTTCAGACCGTTAAAGTGTCCCACATTGAGAACTTGTGGTTGTTTATCATATTAAGAGATGGACTTCCCTCACCTCACGACCTAGGTTTTGGGATGAGGTCCTCCTCTTATATGGGTTATTTCTACATGATATCGGAGTCACCCTTTATTGTGAAAATGTTGGGCTTATTTGTTGGCCTTATGTGCCCGGCCCACATTTGAGAGGGCATGTTAAAGTGTCCCACATTGGGAACTTGTGGTTGTTTCACCCACCATATTAAGAGATGAACTTCCCTCACCTCACGACCGCCACCCTTTATTGTGCAAATGTTGTGCCTATTTGTTGGCCTTGTGTGCCCGGCCCACACTTGAGGGGGCGTGTTAAAGTGTCTCACATTGGGAACCACAGGAGGCGTGTTAAAGTGTCCCACATTGGGAACTTGTTGTTGTTTTACCCATCATATTAAGATATGAACTTCCCTCACCTCACGACTTAGTTTTGGGATGAGTCCCCTCCTCTTATATGGGTTTGAGCCTATGATTTCTACACATAAAGTGTCTACCACCACCCTTTATTGTGCAAATGTTGGTCCTATTTGCCTTGTGTGCCCGGCCCACACTTGAGGGGGCGCGTTAAAGTGTCCCATATTGGGAACCACAGGGGACGTGTTAAAGTGTCTCACATTGGGAACTTGTGGTTGTTTTTACCCACCATATTAAGATATGGACTTCTCTCACTTTACGACCTAGGTTTTGGGGATGATGTCCCTCATCTTATATGGGTTTGGGCCTATGATTTCTACACAGACAGTAAAAGAGTCTACGTACGTAGACACTGTCGGAGTAAAATATCAACTGCTGTTTCAGCGTAAGATATTGTTTTTGTTCTTGGATCTTGTGATAATAATCGATTATTTTCATATCATTGTATTGAAAGCTTGCGATTTCTTATTGAAATAATTTAAGTCTTTTATGGTGTTTTTGTTGTCCTGATTTTGATGTTTAAAAATGCTTTCCTTTGGGGTGTTAGTGTAGGGTGAGATAATACACTATGCAACGAGATCCGGATCATACCGATATGAAATTGCACGATCAAGATTTGTCAATACGTAATCTCCACATATATACGAGATCTGAATCACATTATGAAACTGTGTGATCGAGGTGTCTTCAAATACAAGATCTGAATCACATCGTTACAAGATATTAACATTTTGTATTGGTTAATTGTGTAACAGGATGGGCAGTAGTGAGGAGGATTCAGTTTGGATATATGTATGTTATCCAGGTGAGTTTGAGTCTGTTCGTGGTATATGGTCATGGAGATATGGTGGTGGTTCCAGAAATGAAAAAACAAAGGTATTTCTTGTTCCGAAAACGATTTCGTATGAAGATTTGTGTAAGAAAGTTGAAGATGAACTGCAACATAAAATAGTGATGCATCACAAATTGAAGATGCAATGTATTGTCCCTATCAATTATAAGCATTCTGCAGCACCGGTGGCCATTGATTGTGATGATGATGTCAAGTGGTTTCTTTCTGTTTGTGATAAAACTTTTCTTGGGGTAAGTATAATTTATGATTGATAGATTATGAAATGTGTGGGGACATAAAGTTTGGACATGAAATATTTCGACTTGATTCGAATAAAGTTTGATTTATGGTGGAGAGATGATGAAATGTTGATAGAATGTATGCAAGAAGTTTGAAAATGAAATATTTTGGCTTGATTCGAATAAAGTTAGTTATGATCGAGAGATGATGAAATGTTGATAGAATGCATGGGATAGAAAATTTGGACATTTAATGTTTCAGTTTGATTCGAATAAAGTTTAAATGTTTGTTTGATATGTATTGAGTTAGATGTCAATTTTGTGTTTTTATTTAAAATAAAGATTCAGATATGCAAAGAGATGATGATTCACTTCCAAGTTATCACAACCAAAAAGGACCTCTTAGCCGTGGCGGATCGAGAATATTTGTTCTGTAAGTCTTTTACAAAGTAAATCATTTTCTTCACGCAGTCTGAAATATTTTTCTAGAAGTGCAACGAAGATTATATTTATTTTTAGTTGGGTCCTCGGACCCCAGTTAAGTGAATGTGCATCCGTCTCTGCCCCTTAGCCGTTCATGAAAAAAGGACCCCCTCATCCATTTATGTAATATCCTTCCACCGATAGCAATTTTTTTCTAAAAGATGGGTAAACATATACTGTATAACCTCGATAAATAAATATTCGATAAATGAATAATTTCGTCAAATAAATAATTTTCTTTTGTTCAGACTTGGGCAAATGAATAAACTCGCTAAATGCACTAACAAATAATTCATGCTTCATTGTACTTGATTACTCTTTAATTACTGTCATTAGTAACCGCCGCCTCTTAGTCCCTATAACGGCAATTGTACCCAAAAGAAATCTCAATAATACAATCAGTAGATAACCTCTGCCAATTTATCGACAGCGAGCTCGTCACTTTTGTTTTTCATATCTTCATAATTTCTTCATAAATTTTTTGAGCGCCGCAATGCACCACCGGCAAAATTATACACTTCCGCTAGATATCCACTGTCAAATCTTCTATAACTTGTTTGTGATATCCCCAGCGATATCAATATGTTATTTGATTTAGATATTTTTTTTCATCGGATGTGCTTAACCTTCTATAGCCCCTCATTTAGCTAAGTCTCTGGAAATGAGGTTTTGATACAAAAAAGACCTATACAAAACGACTAGATTCAAATTTGTTAGTAAAAAATAGACAAGTATAAAAAAAAAAAAAAAAAAAAAAAAAAGACAATGTAAGTCTCTGGAAATGCGGTTTTGATACAAAAAAGACCTATACAAAACGACTAGATTCAAATTTGTTAGTAAAAAATAGACAAGTATAAAATAAAAAAAAAATAAAAAAAAAAGACAATGCAGAGATGAAAATAAATATTTAGTCTAGTGAAAATACTATTTTAGCAAAAATAACGATTTAAATTCCATTAATTTGACAATCTCTCATGTTTAGTTACAAAAAGAGATGTATCTTTTAAGCATCAAATAATCGTAATTCTTCCACCACATTTTTCCTTTTTTCGTCCTCTATATTCTGTATTGATGGCCAAATTCTAGTAAACCAACTTTGACTGACAGGGTACCAGGTTAGTTAAATTACAACGACGAGCAAGCACGTATCCCACGAGGAATTGAATGAGTATCACAACTACTTTTGCATTTAGTTTAGATCAACAATCACGGTGAAGTTGATTATAGCTATGAAAATAAAAATACGAATTAACTGATATGATAAAAGGAATAGCTATGATCAGGAATACTACTCTCAGCACTTTTCTTGAACCACTGGGGACAAGCTTAAACCCAACCCAACCAACCAATTGTTAACTAATGAAATAGTTGTGGGTGTAATCTCCTAAAATGGTCTCTAGACGCTAATACCACAACTTAGCTACTCTATGTTCGGGTCAACAGTCTCCTAATTGGGATTTAACTGACCTAATATTATTTTCACGATTAAGTGCAAGTTAACAAAAACATTTTAAGGGTTTAAGGGTCAAAATATTATCATCGTAATAGTTTAGGAATCTTTTTTTGGAATCCTTTAACCGTCATCTGACTGCAAATGTTTCCTCCGGTTTTTGTACAAAATACAACATATGTGGTTCTGTCGGGGCTTATTTCTACCGTCAAATTTGTCGGGGGTGGGGGGTGGGGTGGGGTGGGGGCTTTGACTACAAGATGACATTCCTCTTCTTGGATGTTGGATGCTGGCTGCCGTGGAAATTCCAACAACTTATGGACATGTTATATATCCATTATGTACTTCGCATAACATGTGTCCATTTGTGTTTCAGGTCTACTAAACGTTTTCACTGCATTTTTTTAGACCACTGAACAAGCATAATAAAATGTATGTATGAAATTTGGTTGTGTTTACTTTGAAGTGCTTCTTAACGGTTAAACCCTAACCGGAAGGGCCCCCCACTCCTCCTGTCTCACGGAATGAGTGGAGAGGTAAATCAGGTAACCCAGTGGATCCGTTTACATGGGCTGCTATTTAATCATGATATTGGGGTCACATTCCGTTTGCTGGAACAGAATGATTGGTATTTCGATCGTTGAGAGATTCGAACACCCGACCTCCAGCTCCCGACATAGCGTGCATTACACACATACCTATGCCTTCACCACCAGGCGATGTCCTGGGGACGTTTTTTTGAAGTGCTTCTTAATAGTACACTGCAGAGTCTATAAGCTGTTATAGAATTAATTATCTTACGATAAGAATCACTTTGAGGTAAACAATTTTTGTATCTACTTTTTAAGGAATATGTATCATGGCTTACCTTCTGCAATGTTCCATTTAACCTCAGTTTGCATCTTCTTCTTTTTAATATTCCAGACATGGTTATTAAAATCAAAATAAAAATGAGTGGCCACCTGCTTTGCACGGGTACATCCACTAGTATAAGGCTAGCGGTATTGCAATGATTTATTTTTGATAATATTCCAGACATCTTTTTAGCGACACATTTGTCTTGTATTTACCAAAAATCGCCCTTGCAATACCGCTAGCCCTAGTATAAATATATTAATGATAGGTGTAGAAACATAAATGATAATGTGTCGATCAATGCCATATAGTATAAGAAAAATGATTAAGGCACAACCCTTCATCCCAACCCATCCACATAAAGATGGATTTGTGGTACAGAATTTTTGTTTTATTTTGTTTTTTCCTCTTAATTGTTAAAATGTGTGGTTATAAAGTGTTGTGTGGATAAATTATATATATATAATGGATGACATCAACATTCCACCTTCCACCTCGTATTTTAGCCAATGGGGTGAATTGCTTTTCATTGTATATATTGTACTACTCCATAATGAAGATGTAATGGATGACATCAACATTCCACCTTCCACCTCGTATTTTAGCCAATGGGGTGAATTGGACCCCGATTCCCGACGGTATAAAAATAGCGGTACAATTTGTTATGCATCATTTCCGTCCAAATGGTGTTTCCGTCCAAAATTTAGATGAAAAAAGTGCACAGCAAATTGTAGCGCTTCCTTTGTACCGTCGGGAATCCGCTTCCGGAGTGAATTGCTTTTCATTATATATATTGTACTACTCCATAATGAAGATGTAATGGATGACATCAACATTCCACCTCCCCACCTCCTATTTTAGCCAATGGGGTGAATTGCTTTTCATCATTATATACTAAATGTACTACTCCATATTGATCATAGAGGAGAGAAAACCAACACTAAATATACGGAAGTTGAGACGATAGAAAGCACAGCACTCCTGCAGGAAGGAATCGGCTGCGGTGTGAATTCTTTCTGTGTCTGTTGATTTGGGTCATGTAATTAATAATTTTTTCCATACTCCGTATTATATAATGTATTCAAAGCTTTGGGTTTCTTGCTTGCTTTAGGTTTATAACTTTATGGTCTCTGATTATATATGCACAGGGGGGGTTGGGGTTGAACATTTCATGTTGGGGTTGTTGCGTGGTCTCTGTCTCTCTGATTTTGGATTTAACCTTTCAATATCTTGCATGGTTTGTGCAATAACAGCAGCAGCTGGATGATGACTACATCGACTAGTAGTGATGATTCAGTGTGGATATATGTTAGTTACCCAGGTGTGTTTGAAAAGGACCATCGTGAAGGTAATTGGTCATGGGTGGGTAGGGGGTTTGGAAAGGAAACAACAGAGGTAATACTTGTGCCAAAAACAATTTCATATGAGGAATTGCACAAGAAAGTAAAGGAGGAACTGCGGATTGATTTAGCTGCTGCTCAATATATAAAGCATGGCAAGGAAATGAAGATGCAATGTCTTCCCCCTATTATTATGTCGTCTTCTAAGCCTTTCGTACTGGCACCGGTGGTCATCAATTGTGATAAAAATGTCAAGTGGTTTATCTCTGTTTGTGACAAAACTTTTCTAGGCGTAACTGTGCGTGAAATATAGAGAACTAATTAATTATTCTACAACAATGTGTCATTGTGGAATTTTTGTTGTGACATTATCACTACTCTAAAATATACTATAGTGATCATGCCATAACAAAGTTCACAACACATTTTTAAACCATTGATTATAATGTGAGACCTATTGATTCAAATAGGTCGAAAAAACATCAATGATGAAAAAAAACTGTTGTGGTATTTTGTTGTGGCTGATGATGGATTGTGGTGAAATGTTGATAAGAATGGAAGGGGAGATGATGGGGGCAGAAAAAGGGGCAGAGATGAGACCACCGGTCTAACGTTGGTGCTTAAGAATGTGTTAGCGGGTTGGAAATGAAAGTGTAACATTGAAGGCTCACATGTTTATTAAACTTTTTTTTTTTTCTTCTTCTCAATTTTTATTTGCCTTTTTTGAAATGGAAAATTATGATTTTTCATTTTATTTTTCTCACCAAATGTGTGTATTATCGTGATTCGTGACTTTATATATAATATAACACACGGGGTCACGGGCATATGGAAGAGCATCTCCGATCGTAAACCCATTAAAAGGTTTATCACCACGTCACATCATCAAACTATAAACCTTTTATCTATAAATCTATTCTCCACAATAGATAAACCTCTAAAAGGTTTATACTCGGACCCACAAAAATACATTTTCTCCTCTACTTTTCCTAATCATCATGCTATGAACCAGTTCAAATTTATCAACATTTTCCTTCAAACATTTCCTAGTCAGCATCACTACAATGGTGATAAACCTATTAAAAAGGTTTAAACCTTTTGATAAACCCACGATTGTAGGTACTCTAAGGAGAAGATAAAAGGTTTATACAAAAGGTTTAAAACTTTACAAAAGATTTTTATCTCATTGAAGCAATGGCAAAAGGTTCAAGATTATGTCTCATGTCTAACATGTATGCCTCATTTTTTTTTAACTTTTTTTGGGGGGAGGGTTTTGTGTATTAAAAACAATTAATTTTTTTTACGCGGTTAGAAACAATTATTAAAATCCTAAATACACATGTTGAACACATTGTGTGTATATTATGTTGATTAATATACACGTATCTGTGTTTCAATAAAAAAAAAACAAAAAATATCGTCGCTGTATATTGGTCGTACGTAAAAGTGACCACAGCGAGATCATTTATCTTCTCCCTAAATTTAATAGGTGGACATCCAGGATTGAAGCCCACAATAGCATCCAATTCACTTCCTTATCCTTTAAAAAAATTAAGGTTCCCTTCAAAAATAGGGTGCCTCTTAACGTGAATAGTACTGTTTTTCTCTCCCATCAAGTTTTCAACAATTTTCTTATCTTGTCAAATGGTTTTTTATGTTTGTCTTTTTATTAATTTTTTTTATTATGGAATGTTTATTATTATTATTTTTCCCAGGAATGTTTTTTTTAATATTTTTTTCCTAAGAATGTTTATTATGGAATGTTTATTTTTTTGGGAAAAATATCAAAAATTACAAAACTATTTGTAAAATTAGTAAAAAGGACATGAATATTACTTTTTTAGTGAAAAGGACAATTCTTAATGTGTACGGACAAAAATACCCCTTTTCTCTTTTTCCATGTTTATAGCTACCATACATGAAAAAAAATTTCCCACGTTAAAAAAAATAATTCCCACGTTCACCAAAAACTTAAATAATAAAAATAAAAAATCTATTCTATCTAATTATTTTTTAATCAACCATATATCTTTTAATCTATATTTTCAATCATCATAATTTTTTCATAATAATTTATACGGAGTATATTTTTCGTTCTCTTTATTTTAACTCTGGGTTGTTGTTGTCATAGTGTCAATCTATATAGTGCCAACTTAAATGACACTACTTATGTATTTACGCTGACTTAATATTGTCACTGATGTCATAGTGTCAACATGAGACTTATAACCTTCGATTTGCACATTTTTTTGTTGAGGCTTATGACATTCAATGAATCAGTGTGTCTATTATTAGTGTCACATGGTATCATAATGTCCAATGATAGTATCAAATAGTAGTGTCATATAATATAACAATATCAAGTGACAGTATTTTATATATATATATATGCGGTTAGTGACTCAACGTGATGATTATTTTTTTCAAAAAAAAAAAGTGTGCTGAATTTTGTAATGCCACTCCTAGCAGAAGCCCTATACGGTGCCCTATCCCTAAAATGAAGATAAAAAATAGAGTTTTCTTCAAATAACTCCCACAGCAGAGTCCTTATCCCTATCCCTATTTATTTTTAGGGATATGAACAGTGCATCCCTACTTGTGGAGATGCACTATTCACTGCCCTAAAAACATAAAATTGTTAAAAATTATAAGGATAAGGATGCTGCTGGAGTGAAATAATAAATATTTAATGTGTATGAATAGGGTTGTGAGGTGGAATATGTATTATTTAATATTATATGAAATGTTATAGGGATAAAGATAGGGATGCTGTTGTGGAGGTTTTTGAATTGGGATGTTGTAAAATATGGATATGTATTATTTTATATTATTTTAGGGATAAAAAATAGGGATTCTGCTAGGAGTACCCTAAGCACTAGCAACGTGCTGAATTTTAGGTGACAAATATTGACATTCTCTCATAATAAGGGTAAAGTTGTCATTGTGACTGTCCGTTTGTCCTTTTTTCTAAAATGAAACTGATCATGTCCTTTTTGATATATAATTATGTAAATGTTTTTATCCTTTTCAATAAGCCCCACTATTTATTTTAGAAGTTACCCTGCCAAATGTCGAGTCACTGTGATTGTTATTTGATGTTGTATTCATTCAAATCCGAGAAATGAAAAAATAGAATGATAGCATTTGTAAACAAGTAAAAAAGCATACGACACATTTATACGATATTTTTTTAACAAGCACACGACATTTTTTTAAAAGGTCATACGACATATTAAAATCTCACTTTATAAATTCCTATTTTCGTAGCAAGTAAAAAAAAAAAAAAAAATGTGTTGGTAGTTATATTAGTTAGTTCAGATTTGAGAGATTTGTAACTTTGAAGAATTATATAGGGAATGTTATTGGAGTTTGTTGTTTTATAATGTATTAAAAAATGAAATTGGAACAGAAAATAAGATAAACGAGAAAGGAAGACTACCCACCATTGTGGTCACTTTTACCCGGGAGTTAAACTGAAGTTTGTTTTTCTCTATTTTAAAAATATGCATTCATAAGTTTGATTAGAAATAGGAGTTAAGAAACTAAAAATAAAAAGTCCCGAGTCATTATACTAATATCACACAATAATACTTCTTCCTTCTTAAAATATAAATTTATTTAGTTTTTGTTGTCTTATGATATAAAATTATTTACAAAGCATTTATTTCAATTTTTTTTCATTTTACCATTTATTTATTATATATTAATCAACTTTTCATTATTTTATGGGGCACCCGGATCGACGGATTTGGCAATACGATCGTCGGGGAATCTACACGGTCCGGTCAGGTTACTTTCTGGCCTTATCACTTTATCGACTGTCGTCCGGAGCTGGGCCGTCTACTTTGATAGTAAGATTTGGAGGAGCTGTTGGCGGCTTCTAGTTCAGCCGCGTATCCAACACTTTCTATGAAGATGGTTGCACGACTACCTCGCTATTGGTCAGGGCTTGCAGAGGGGGAATGTAGGGGATGGTGTTTGTCTGGCATGTGGGGAGACACTGGAGACGATGCGGCATGTGCTTTTTGAGTGTGAGATGTCAGCTCGGGTGTGGAGAATGTCGCCATTTGGAGGGATTATGCGACGTCATCGCTCTGCCTCCTTTGGTGAGTTTTTCATCAGGTTGCTAGAGGAACAGGGTGTATAGAGCGTCGCCATGTTTGTATGGCTTATTTGGGGAATCTGGAAGGTCTGTTCAAATTGTGTTTCGATAACCAGGCGGTTCTACGTCTCGCAATATGCACGCGATCTTTGGCGGCCGGCGGAGTATGTGGAGGCCATGGAAAGCTTCGGACCCAAGCCCCCGCGCCTCACTTACAGGATAGATGGCGAAACCTCTGATGGGCGTAGTTAAAAAAATGTGGATGCATCAGTTACAGAGACAGGGGCAGGCGTTGGGGTGATCTTCCGAGACTCCAATGGTCAGGCTCTCCACTCCTTTGCGTACCACTTTGACCCAGATGACCCAATAGACTACATGGAGCTTACGACTATTTCCCTGGCCTGGAAAGAGGCGACACACTTAGAGATTAAGAGACTAGAGGTGGAGAGCAATTGCTTGGCGTGTATTATGTGCCTTCAGCGGCCAGGAGAGGATCTCGCTGCATGGGGCTGCTTAGTCCAAGATTGCTTGGCGATGTTGTCTAGTTTTGTTTCCGTCTCTTTTTCTTTCATTAGGCGAATTGGAAATGTCTCAGCGCATCCTTTAGCTAGACATAATTTGACTGTTTCCACTCGGATACTTTGTGGTTCCACGTCCCCGGGTAATGTTTTGACCGCTTGCTTGACGGATCTTGATTAATAAAACACTTTTTTTCCTCAAAAGAAAAACTTTTCATTATTTTACTATTATTTTGTTAATTAATGAAAATCAAAAGATATTTGGGCTTTTATCAGTAATACTAACATTTAACCATTTTCGTTCGAAAAACTCTGAATGCAGTTATATTTTAGGTATATAGTATGATGTAGACGCTTTTATCGTGGCCCTACATTACTGATTTTAATTGAATACCCGCTCGATCTATACGATCCGATTCCACAATTCTGGCATCTGTCCCCGATTTATATATCCGCTCAAAAAACAATTTACCATTTCACATTTTCAGACAGTAAAAGAGTGTACGTACGTAGACACTGTCGGAGGAAAATATCAACTGCTGTTTCAGCGTAAGATATTGTTTTTGTTCTTAGATCTTGTGATACTAATCGATTATTTTCATATTATTGTATTCAAAGCTTGCCATTTCTTATTGCATTTGGTTTTTTTATTTTTATTTTTATGGTGTTTTTGTTGTCCTGATTTTGATGTATGAAAATGCTTTCCATTTTATTTTAGGGTGAGATAATACCGTATGGAATGAGATCCGGATCATACCGTTTCATACCGATATGAAATTGTGTAATCATCATTTGTCAATAGGAGATCTGAATCATATTATGAAACTGTGTGATCGAGATTTGTTCATATACGAAATCTAAATCACATCGTTACAAAATATTAACATATTGTATTGGTTAATTGTGTAACAGGATGGGTAGTAGTGAGGAGGAGGATTCAGTGTGGATATATGTATGTTATCCAGGTGTGTTTGAGTCTGTACATGGTATATGGTCATGGAGATATGGTGGTTCCAGAAATGAAAAAACAAAGGTATTTCTTGTTCCGAAAACGATTTCGTATGAAGATTTGTGTAAGAAAGTTGAAGATGAACTGCAACATGTTTTGGAGATGCATAAAATGAAGATGCATCACAAATTGAAGATGCAATGTATTGTCCCTATCAATTATAAGCATTCTGCAGCACCTGTGGCCATTGATTGTGATGATGATGTCAAGTGGTTTCTTTCTGTTTGTGATAAAACTTTTCTAGGGGTAAGTATAATTTATGATCGATAGATTATGAAATGCATGGGGGACAGAAAGCTTGGACATGAAATATTTTGATTTGATTCGAATAAAGTTTGATATATGATCGAAAGATGATGAAATGTTGATAGGATGCATTGGGACAGAAAGTTTGGAAATGAAATATTTTGACTTGATTTGAATAAAGTTTATTTTATGATTGAGAGATGATGAAATGTTGATAGAATGCATGGGGATAGAAAATTTGGACATGTTAATGTTTCAGTTTGATTCGAATAAAGTTTAAATGTTTGTTTGATTTGTATTGAGTTTGATGTCAATTTTGTGTTTTTATTTAAAATAAAGATTCGGATCTATAAAGAGATGATGATTCACTTCCAAGTTATCACGACCAAAAAGGACCCCTTAGCAGTGACAGATCGAGAAAATTTTGTTCAACGGGGTCCGTAAATCTTTTACAAAGTAAATCATTTTCTTCACGCGGTATGGAATATTTTTCTAGAAGTATAATGTAGATTATTCTTATTTTTAGCTGGATACGCAAACCCCATTTAAGTGAATGTGCATCCGCCTCTGCCCCTTAGCCGTTTAAGAAAAGAGGACCCCCTAGAGACATTGCGAGCCAGAGGCATACTTAAACATGGCCAAGAAACCTTCAGCATAAAAATGAATAAAAATGGGGACGGATGATCATCTCAGATACTGTGGCTAGGCCGAACAATAGTGGAGGAATTTCCGATAATCAAGACCTGATAAGTAACGTGGATATACATGACATAACCGCATCCAAGGGAAGGAAACTTCATTGCAATCATTACTTTTTGCAAGAATTCTCATCCTACACGATAAAACTGGCTCTGAGGTGAAGGAAATTCTTCTCTTAATATGATGAGTTAATATAATGGATGAAACAATAGCAAGTGCACGGCGTGGGATAACAACAACAAACGGAATAAAAAACGGGATTCAAAATCATCGTCAATTCCACAGTCAAAGTTAATCTTCTATAGTGGTCAAAGCTGAATGCCGGGAGATGACTTTCAAATCTGTTTTTTATATCCTTTGTTGCATGGAACTCCAAAAACAATAAAAGAGAAACACATCATTGTGATCAAATAGAATTAAAAATGGCCAATGACAGAGCAAGAAATTGAAGCTCGAATGGGTAGTGACTTAAATTTGGACAATTGGGTGTTCTTAAGTAAGATGTTTTGATAATTTAACTTGGATTACATATGTGATACGTCAAACTCGTAAAAGAGCCCGCGGATTCACATTGAGCCTGTATGTAGCCCAAATAGTGAATAGGGTCCTCGGTCCCACCAGTCGCCATTTCATAAGCAGGACTGGGTCGAGTATAATCCAGCCCATCTCATACCTTTACGATACTTATTATTGGCTAGACAACGGGCGTAGATTAGCAAAGGCTCTAGTCCGCCATCTCGTAGGAGATACGAAGCTCCAGGGGGGGGCGACCTACCTGCCCCTGAGCACGCAGTCCGCCAACCAGGACTAAGCCTGCTTCACTAGGCAACAGAGCGTACCCGACGGTAACAAGACGAAGAGCCCGCATCGGTTATCAACCAGTCTGCCCTATCATAAGCTGTTACGTCAGCCATGTAGTTAATCATGCTTTATTATACTTGATTACACTTTAATTACCGTCATTAGTAACCGCCGCCTCTTAGTCCCTATAAATAGCAGCAATTGTACCCAAAAGGAATCTCATTAATACAATCAACAAATAACCCCTGTCAATTTGTCGACAGTGAGCTTGCCATTTTCTGTTTTTCATATCTTCATAATTCCTTCATTAATTTTTGAGCGCCGTCGTGCACCACCGGCAAAACTACACACTTCCCCTAGATATCCACCGTCAAATCTTCTATAATTTGTTTGTGATATCCTCGGCGATATCAATATGTTATTTGATTTAGAAAATATTTTCATCGGATGAGCTTTGCCTTCTATAGCCCCTCATTTAGCTAACTTGATGACCAAATTAGTAACGACCAACCTTAACTGGCAGAGTACCGGGTCGGAAGCACTATAGAAGTGAGCAAGGTTGTATCCCTCGAGGAATCAATTGAGTACCAAAGCCGTTATCAAACTTAGTTTAGGTCAATAATAGGTTGTTCACATACTCAATTATGCTAAAACAACAAAGTAATGAAAGATAACAAGGAAGAGAAGCATAGCCAAACCATGATCCAATTGAATACTTTCACCCCTCTAATAGACTATTCGGGAATGAGATTAACCAACCAACCTACCTAACGACTATATCGACATCATTCGTGGGTGCGAACTCCTAATATGATACTAGACGCCATTCAACAACCTAGTATCCTTTGCCCGGTACAACAGTGCGCCTTTAAGGATTTAACTGACTGAAACAAGATAAGCGCTCTATAGTCGCTCGATTAATCAGCCGATAAACCTCGTCCCTTAATCGAATTTAAACAACACAGTCAATTATAAGAAACGATCTTAAAACCCATTTTCCCTCACCCCTTCGCAACATACATTTATAAAAGTGGCGTGTGAGATCATGAACTAGGTATACAAGCTAATTCAAGCATTAAGAACAAGTTTTAAGACACGAATACGTCGATGCAACAACAATTAAGCACTACCATTCCCAATTTCATCAATTAGAGGGTGATTTCTTCAATCTTCACATGATTTGACTATGATATGTTTAGCTATTCATTGCAAAACAAGAAATAACAATCAAAGGAAGGATTAAAGCCATAAAACAAGAAAAGAAAAGAAATTAAGTTGATATTTACATCAAGCTTCAACACCACCCAATGCCAATTGATGATAAAGAAGGCCCAAAATGACAAAATCCAAAAGTATAGTAGAAATCTATGCTAGATTATGTTAGGAAATCTACGCGGGAACGCAGCGGAATTCAAAAATTTATTTCCTATCGACCCAAGATCGACTTCGTTTAAGCAATAAACAAACGAGTTAGTAGACGGTGGTTACCTTAGTTGATCTAAAAGATCGACGCTTTGACCGTCTAAGGAGAGTAGTTCTGCATAGAGCCGCCCAAGTGTTCAGCCTCTACCGCTAGTCCACACGAACAGCCCGCCTGAATCCCATCATGGATTGCTATTGGAAAACTCCGGTTGCTAGACCGGCCCTTTTCCCCTCTCTCCAACTCTCTATAGGATGCTTTTCAATTTTGCACAAGAACTATTAGCTCTTGGAGTTATGATATATAAAAGAGCTTGACACCCACCTTCTATTTATAATGAAAGTGGCGCCCCATATAGTGTAGAAAAGAAGAAAACCTTTTCCCAATAAAATAAGGAAAATATAATTGATTGATTTATCTCATTTATTATAATATCTCATATTAAATAAATCTAGGATATTGTCAACATCTTATATTGAATATTCCCAAGATATTGTCAATATCTAATATTGACTATCTTTATTTTATTACCATAAATCAATTTACACATGTGTATATATCACATATATATATATATTACACATATAAATCTATTAATATATATATCTTGAAAACAAATGTGCACAAGCACATTCCAAGTGCAAGTCACGCATGTGACTATATATATATTTAATAATTAATATCTTATATTAATATATGATAACACAATTAATTAAATTGCACAATCCAAGTGTATCTTATACACACACAAATTGCGCCCCATATACCAATAAATTGGCATTCGGAATATTCTTTAATTAATATAATATTATTAATATCTTGTATTTAATTTATTCATAATAAATAAATACCACAATATTAATTTACCACTATAACCTTTATAGTCTCGAGATAAACTTTCCTTATTTGGTTATCATCTATAACCACATTTTAATCCGACTAGATGTTCATATGTGTGTGACCCGATAGGCTTCCGAATATGTTGGCCGTAGACACAAAGTGCAAATTACGAAAATGCCCTTCATGCCTAACGATCACGGGATAGCGTCTAGCAACACACCGTGACCCCCAATCATCGGAAGAGTCAAATGCAATGACTACTACCTTTCATGTGAAACAGTTACCGTGTAACTTACAATCCTATCGCTGTAATAATATCCATACGGTCGTTAGTCGAGTGTCAAAACATCAACGACCGTATCTTATAATTTGGATATCATGCTCTCTCTCAAAGTAACTCGTTTACTCCCACTTTGCAAAGATTCACGAGTAAGACATTCCTTATAAGAAGGCCATTTCGGATATTCGATCCCAATCATAGATACGCGATTCCCGGACGACCAATCATGTATACTCCGCGATGCTTCAATGTCATACCCAATCACTACCGCATGATCGCCCCGTGGCTGTGGAAACCTCAATAGTGTCAAAGCATGACAATCCACACCGTGATGCCATGAAGACTCGGTCTTAAGGATAATTACACAACCGCCACATAGTGTGACACTTATCTCGTGTAAGTAAGTGGTCATCTAACGTCGCATTCTCTAATACACGCCCACGTGCACCCAAGTGTCTCTACACTTCGATAGACGAGATCTATCCCGGCCCTTAAAGACAGAAAGACATCTAATACGTGCTAGTCTGCTTATACTATCAATGTCCTGCTTTAATAGTACATCGACTAGAGACATTTAAGTATCAAACTTATTAAAGTGATTAGAGATCTCATCAACCATAATCGCTATCATGGTTTCTCTATCACGCTTTAACACTAAGGACGTTATCATATAACAATTCATAATTGGTTCTTTAAAAAGAACAAATATATGACAACAGTAAAGCCATTTAATATATGTAAAAACATAAAGAAATAGTAGAAATGATCCGACCGGTCGGATCCGGTCCAACCCGATTGGGTTTAGACACTATTTCAACAATCTCCCACTTGGCCTAAAACCAATCACCAAAGACACACAAGACCAAGTTGAAACACAAGAATCTCATGCAATACTCGCAACTAGCCACTAGCCATAAACGGATCGCTATCCATAGGGACTCGAGACTATCTTCATATCACGCCCATATGACCAAGTCAAAGGAACCGCCTCAACACACACACGAATCTCTCGACGAGACCTGGTCTTTACTTCAAGCAATGAATCCACTTACTATATCGCTATATAGAAAAGGTGGAAGAACCGCATAAGGTTCGTGGAATGAACCTTCAGATCCATGTATCTTGCTCCCCGCGCGCTCTAAAGGCACTACTGTGTTTTGGCTAAGTTGTAGAATTTACAAAGACCCATCGCTAAGAACATTTCCACTCACTCGTATCACTTAATCAAAGTGGTCGCAAACCCGACATGATAGCTCCCACTCACCTTCGTAAGACTCAGGATATACGTCTGTATATCTACATTTATCTAATTCCAAGTTTCAATAAACTAGGAAACTTTCCTTAACTTGTTTAAGGATATTCTCGACATTCACCAGATTTACTTTCATACTTGCTCATGACTATTCATGAACTATGAACATCTGGCATTACCTTTATGATGGAATCTATCGTAGTAGCGAAGGAAACCTTCCATAAGCATCATCTTTCACCTTATCTTTAGGACCAACGTCCTAACATAGATAGATCTTGAGAACACCGGCTAGCAGTATCTCTTTATGCGATCTATGCTAAACTCTTTTAGCATCACATCTATATGGGTAAACTATAATCTAACAGCAGTTAAATCTATCGCTATAGATTTTTATTTCCAAAATTAAGAACCGCTAATCCAAGTGCTTTCAGAAAGACCTTGAACTACCAAACACTAATTGACTGTGACATGGGGTATTAATTCTCGAGAGAGATATCTAATACCTTACTCAAAAATCGTAACACACTCCCACTATCCATCTTGCACATGGGCATATCCTTCTTTTGACTCAATCAAACTCCTTTGATTATCAAACAAAGAAATCATCTAGAGAAACTTGTTTGAGTCCATAAATGGATCTCGTGGGCTCACATATCATGTTATCGTCTATGAACATCGAGCTTTCTGCCCAACGTCTTCAACACTATCATATAGCCATGATACGAAGTTACAACAAGCATAATCTGAATAGAACTGGGCTCAGCCTTACAGGGACATTCCCTCTAGGTAAGACAGACTGGGTTCATAACCTGGTTGTCACTGATGGAATCTAATTTAGATATCATGGCTCCTGGCCATATCTCTCAATCTTGCCTCTCAAACATTCTTTCATAAGTCGTGAGATATTCATTCTTCAAGATGAACATACCAACAGTCTTTTCAGGCTTGAGGTTATCCACAGACTTACAGAACTTTTGTGTGCTCTGAGCAGCGTTCTACACCTCATCGTTATGTGGCGTCTGCTCATGTCCCATTGGTTGAATATATCTTTGTGGTTCTCAAACTACATTTGAGATCTAAATCTACTCCCACTGTTTCTTTTGGAAGAAACACTTCCTTAGAAGACAGCATGTTTGGAGACAAACATTTTGCTCCGTGGACAAGTAAACAATATCAAGCGTACTTGCTAAGATATTCCCCAAAGTTGCATATGTCGTACTAGGCTCCAAGCCTTTCTGACTTTGCCTATGACAACTTCAAATCATGGGTTAAGATAGATTCGACATTATCCTCTTCCATATCTAATATGGAATTTATTCAACCTTTATTCTTTGGAACTAGGTTAAGTATAAGGCACTATCCCGAAACGGGTAAGGGATACATCGCATGCTGCTTGCGCCACACATTTATCATATAAAGTGTTATTTCCATTTTGGGAACACAATCTAATTGCGTATCCCAAAGATGGTATCCTTCAAGGAGAATCTTATTCCTTTCGCACGACTTCAAACACCCTTCGGTATTAATTACTTCAATCCAATTGAAGATTAATTCCTAAGTGGCTCATCAATCTCATATTCGCACTAGCTCGAACTTTTCGGGCTTTCCAATTGTTGTACTTCAATAAGTACACTTGACTATTTCTAAAATAGTCGTAGAGATTAACAAACAATTATTTGTGGCATTAATTGTCATAAGCCAACAAACATCGGTATGTTTAGGCTTTGGACAACTTTCTAGATTTTATAACCTTTTAAAAGGGTATTTTAGTCCTCTTTGGATAAGATATTATAACCCACATGATTCATAATCATATGGTTCAACATCATCGGAATGATGTTTAATTACGCGCTTCCCTTCCAGAGAGACTACATCTAGAACAACTACAAATATCAAGGATAACAGCCATACAAATATTCAGTTGAGACCTCATCACATATATCAACTATATAGTGACAACAATCTAGTATGTTAGATTCGGTGACCTTCCAACTTTATTAGAATAACATTTATTCTTTACAATTGAATGTGTCTACTAAATCCTAACAAATAATCAAAACGTATTCTTCATAAGAACCGGAACATAATAACATTTATTTAGTTCCTTTATGAGTTTACTTAGATCCGAATATGGTAAGTGTTACAACATTTGTTTAACCTTCCATATCTCAGTATTTAATCTTTCTAATTTAATCACACTCGTAAGATATCATATATCTAAGAGTTGACTTGAACTTAGATAGATTTATCTCAACTCACTTGCCTAGAATAGAAACTTCAATAAGTTCTCTATTTAAGCACATGCCCTAACTTTCCTTTTTAATCCTTCAGGCACTTGTAAATATTTCTTAGTGTAGTCTTCATAAGACTTAAGAAAAATCACAAGAGCTATGTCTTTGATTTCCTTTCATAAAGAAAATCTAAAGTTTATTAAATAGTTTATTCATCCTTTTGAATCGTATTCAAAACATTGACTATTTAATTAACCTTTAAGCAATGATAGAATTAAGTCGATACTTAAATCTTATAATTTTGAAAACAACCTTTCCAAAATTAGATGTGGTCATTCTTATCCAACGTTTGAATTAATTGTCATCGTATGATCAATGATCATCTTGGATCGTATCCAATATATGACTAATTCGTTGAAACTTATTTCAAATGATTTAATCATATCATGAGCTTCGCTTTCATTAATAATTAAAGTCTCGGAGCACTGCATCAATTATGTAATCTCCTTGTCTCTAACTACTATAACGGGATGGCTCATGTCATTGCTTATTTTTAAAAGGATTAAAGTTACTTAACCATATTTGAGAACGTTTCTCAAAATTAACAGTCATAATTTGGTTTTACTAATCGAGAATTAAACATAAATATAAAGTTTGCTAAAACTACAACATAAAAATGAAAATAAATGAGTGTTGTTGTTTATACACGCAAAATCAAAAATGGTCTTTTGGTTTATGATTTTGCTCCCACTAGTCAACTACTTCCAATTGACTTTCAAGAATTATTAATTTCTTTAGTGGACAAGATCCCACTAAACTACCGCGACCCCCGCTGGTGGTGGGCGAAAAATAGTCTAATAGGTAGACAACAACCCTTTGTCAATCGTATCTTATATCGACTTCTTGTTGTTTGACTAGTCAACTCTTTGACAATTTTCATCTTATGAAGTAGTCAAACCCTTGCCTCTAAAAATCCAAATGACCCCGCTTTGGTGGTGGCGAGAGAATTCTTAGTCAAGTCATAACCCCAATATTCGTGAGATCTCATACGATCATATCTCGATAATGACGATATACCCGAGGTAGGTCAACCCCTTTTTGGTGATGAGTTGGATCCGAACAAGGGCTCTTCACCGTCATTATAATATGGGAGGCAATTTCAACTTGATTCTTTTGAGGTGGAAGTATTTATGTAAATTAATTCACTTAATTAATTTAATTATGGTCTCATCATTAATATGTCTATCTCTATAAACATACATCCTACACATTTATCTAGATCGTGCCTAGTCATGCATCTATCGTATCATATAAAATAAATACAAGCACAAATTAAATAAATGCGTAAAGTAACCGGTATGATCATGGACTTTTCCTAGAGTGCGGTTTCAATACAAACCGACGAAAACCGCTGGTCACAATCTAAGGGTAGATGCAACCACCAATAGGATCTTTAATGCTCCATTCTCCAATGAGATCTTTATTTTCGCTTTCTTTGGTCTCCATCTTCTCGCTCCATTCTTGTTACATTTAATTCTATCTAATGAAATAAATACACCCGCCGCACACGGGGGAGAGCTAACGGAATGGGATGAATCTGAAAAATAAATTAGGTCACGCTCTTCATAACGGCTAGGACAATTTTTAAAACCAACAGAAAATTTAAATCATTCACATCTATCCTATCGGTCGAGTCCATGATCAATCGAGTCCATATAATCATATTATATCTACTATATCTAATCCATACAATAAAATCTTATGAAAAAGATAAAATTAAATTTTAACTACTTGCGTCTTTAATTAATCAATTAACATTTAATCTATTAAATAATTTTATCCAATCAATTAACTAATTAACATTTAATTAATTAAATGATTTTAATCAAAATAAAATTAACGATTAATTTTAAACCGATTTTAATTTTAATTTTAATTAATTAGAACTATTCCAAAAATAAATCAAAATTAAAATTATTTCTCTTTTGTTTTTTCCTTTTGATTCGCAATCAAAAGGGATCGCTTTGGTTTCTAAACCAAATTTGGCTTAAGCGCAGCCACTTTCCAAAATCAAAATTTTGGAAGTGGCTTGCGCTAAGCCTTTTACAAATCAAATATTTGGAAAGCGCTGCGCTTATTCCAAATCAAATATTTGGAAAGGCCAAATAATTTTAGTTTAGCGCAGCCACTTTCCAAAATCAAAATTTTGAAAGTGGCTGCAGCTAGCCTTTTCCCAAATCAAATATTTGGAAAGGACTGAGCCTATTCCAAACAAAGTTTGGAAAGACCATTATTATTTTAATCGCCATTATGGCATCCCAATGGCCAAACTATTTGAACCATTGGTTAGCCACACGACACAACTAAAACAAAAGACGAATTACCAATCACAACTATGAACAATATTGAAACACAAAATACACAAAACAAAATTTGTGGATCCACCAAAAATGCACCACCGACGTCGACCGCCCCAAAGTGCCGCCGCCCTTGGCGCAATTTCGATGGGTGCCGCCGCCGATCGGCGAGCACCCCAAAAGCCGCCTCTTTTTTTTTTTTTTTTTTTTTTTTTCGTGTATCGATTTGCGAATCAAAATCTTTCATCTTTTAATTACGTGATTTAAACGATAAAATTAACTACATAAAATAACATGCTTATTGCTTAAGCTCAAGCTCTCTCTGATACCACTGTTAGGAAATCTACGCGGGAACGCAGCGGAATTCAAAAATTTATTTCCTATCAACCCAAGATCGACTTCGTTTAAGCAATAAACAAACGAGTTAGTAGACGGTGGTTACCTTAGTTGATCTAAAAGATCGACGCTTTGACCGTCTAAGGAGAGTAGTTCTGCATAGAGCCGCCAAAGTGTTCACCTCTCACCGCTAGTCCACACGAACAACCCGCTTTGAATCCCATCATGGATTGCTATTGGAAAACTCCGGTTGCTGGGACCGGCCCTTTCCCTCTCTCCAACTCTCTATAGGATGCTTTCTTCAATTTTGCACAAGAACTATTAGCTCTTGAGTTATGATATATAAAAGAGCTTGACACCCACCTTCTATTTATAATGAAAGTGGCGCCCACATATAGTGTAGAAAAGAAGAAAACCTTTTCCCAATAAAATAAGGAAAATATAATTGATTGATTTATCTCATTTATTATAATATCTCATATTAAATAAATCTAGGATATTGTCAACATCTTATATTGAATATTCCCAAGATATTGTCAATATCTAATATTGACTATCTTTATTTTATTACCATAAATCAATTTACACATGTGTATATATCACATATATATATATATTACACATATAAATCTATTAATATATATATCTTGAAAACAAATGTGCACAAGCACATTCCAAGTGCAAGTCACGCATGTGACTATATATATATTTAATAATTAATATCTTATATTAATATATGATAACATTAATTAATTAAATTGCATAATCCAAGTGTATCTTATACACACACAAATTGCGCCCATATACCAATAAATTGGCATTCGAATATTCTTTAATTAATATAATATTATTAATATCTTGTATTTAATTTATTCATAATAAATAAATACCACAATATTAATTTACCACTATAACCTTTATAGTCTCGAGATAAACTTTCCTTATTTGGTTATCATCTATAACCACATTTTAATCCGACTAGATGTTCATATGTGTGTGACCCGATAGGCTTCCGAATATGTTGGCCGTAGACACAAAGTGCAAATTACTTAAAATGCCCTTCATGCCTAACGATCACGGGATAGCGTCAGCAACACACCGTGACCCCAATCATCGGAAGAGTCAAATGCAATGACTACTACCTTTCATGTGAAACAGCTTACGTGTAACTTACAATCCTATCGTGTAATAATATCCATACGGTCGTTAGTCGAGTGTCAAAACATCAACGACCGTATCTTATAATCTGGATATCATGCTCTCTCGGAAGTAACTCGTTTACTCCCACTTTGCAAAGATTCACGAGAGTAAGACATTCCTTATAAGAAGGCCATTTCGGATATTCGATCCCAATCATAGGATACGCGATTCCCGGACGACCAATCATGTATACTCCGCGATGCTTCATGATCATACCCAATCACTACCGCATGATCGCCCCGTGGCTGTGGAAACCTCAATAGTGTCAAAGCATGACAATCCACACCGTGATGCCATGAAGACTCCGGTCTTAAGGATAATTACACAACCGCCACATAGTGTGACACTTATCTCGTGTAAGTGGGTCGATCTAACGTCGCATTCTCTAATACACGCCCACGCATCCAAGTGTCTCTACACTTCGATAGACGAGATCTATCCCCGCCTCTTAAAGACAGAAGACATCTAATACGTGCTAGTCTGCTTTTATACTATCAATGTCCTGTTTAATAGTACATCGACCTGAGACATTTAAGTATCAAACTTATTAAAGTGATTAGAGATCTCATCAACCATAATCGCCTATCATGGTTTCTCATCACGCTTTAACACTAAGGACGTTATCATATAACAATTCATAATTGGTTCTTTAAAAGAACAAATATATGACAACAGAAAAGCCATTTAATATATGTAAAAACATAAAGAAATAGTAGAAATGATCCGACCCGGTCGGATCCGGTCCAACCCGATTGGGTTTAGGACACTATTTCAACAGATTATGCTAAATCTAAGTAATATCTAGTGTAGAAATGAATCTAATGGTGAAGGAGAGGAATTTCAACCTAGGTATGAAATTGGGAATCAAGAGTAAAGTATGAAGTGTAGGAAGTAAAGGGGAAGTGTGTAAAAATCTATGCAAAAAACTATTTATGTGTGCTCCAAAAAGTGCTTGAAAAACGGCTTAGTACGCTTGCACTGCATCTTGTCGGCTGGGAAAACTTGGATCTGCTTCGTGTAGTGCGCTTGCACTGGCTGCTCTGTACCAAAACTGAACCTTCTTCCTCTTGGGTGTGCTTGCACTACATCTGGTGCGCTTGCACTGAGTGAAAATCTTCAAATCGGACATTCTGCTTCCCTGGTGCGCTTGCACTGACTTTGGTTCGCTTGCACTGGGTGTCAAATCTCCAAATCTTCACTTTTTTCTTCAATTCTTCCATTCCCGAGCCTCGGTTTCGTCTTCTTAAGCCCAATGCCTCAACTTCCGGGTTCTCGAGTCACCAATATCCTACATACTCATAGAAACAACACCCAAGCATAATCCCGCAAGATAAATATGGTTCGAAAGGGACCAAAACATCGTAAAAGTGGTGAGGTTTACCATCTATGTGATCGCTTGCCTCAAAGTGAACGTGCAACGCGTATTCACCCTATAAATGATCTAAAACTACCCGCAATGAGCCAAAAATGTCGTAAATTAGTGTTAAAACATGCACCGGAGCAAGGTAAAGTTGACTCTCATCACTAAGTCCCTGAAAATGAGGTTTTGATACCCAAAAGACCTACACAAACCGATCAGATTCAAAATTGTTAGTAAAAAATCGACAAGTGTAAAAAATACAATGTAGATATAAAAACAAACATTTAGTCCAGTGAAAATATTATTTTAGCAAAAATAACGATTTAAATTCCACTACTTTGACGTTTTCTCATGTTTAGTTACAAAAAGATACGTATCTTTAGATTTAAGCATCAAATAATCGTAATTCTCCCACCACAATTTTCCTTTTTTTGTCCTCTATATTTTGACATTGATGGTCAAATTCTAGTAAACCAACTTTAACCGACATGGTACCGGGTCAGTTAAACTACAACGACGAGCAAACACGTATCCCACGAGGAATTGAATGAGTATCACAACCACTATTGCATTTAATTTAGATCAACAACGGGGTGAAGTTGATTATAGCTAAGAAAAAGAAAGAAAAAAAAAACGAATTAACTGATATGATAAAAGGAATAGCTATGATCAAGAATACTACTCTCGACACTTTTCATGAACCACTAGAGACGAGTTTAAACCGATCAACCAACCAATTGTTAACTAATGGAATAGTTTGTGGGTGTAATCTCCTAAAATGGACTCTAGCAGCTAATACCATAACTTTCGACCATGATGATACTAACATTGTTTCAAGCAATATTATTTTTCTTATTGTCCTAGTAGTTGTTAAACTCCACCAGTCAATCAATAATTCAACTTTCACACCCTCCATCTATTATTAAACTGTGAAGCTGATATCAGTGAATTGCTAATGAGCTTTCAGTCTTGATGCTAGCAACTAGTCAAATCAAGTACTCTCGAGATCCCCCTACTCATTTGTAAATGAGCCTTTCTTATATATATATATATATATATATATATCAACTTGAGAAGTTGTTTTACAAAATCCATTAATATACAGACAAAAACAAACAAACACAACATATTCACCATGAAACTGAACTTTTACATGTGACATAGAACATTGAAATGCAATCTAACCCTTAATCTTATTAGTGTTTTCAACGCCTTTTCCGACCGGCAATCCCATTTCGGTTTCTGCCACCACCACCACCGCTGCAGCACCATTAGTCTCCCTGAACTTCTTGTAGATATCGCTTCTATAAAATTTCTTCGTCCTCAGAACCAAAATCATCGAAACAATCGCCCCGAAAGCGGTTGTTGCAGTCATTATAATGAAAGATAACTTAAAACACTCTGTTCCATCACAGTTCAAATCATCACCAACTTGTCTGATTCGACCCGAAGCTCGTAGCTGTCTCTCTGCTTCTCTATCGTACAAATTCCCAACAACTCGAACATTTAGGATATACGAACCAATCGGGCTCGCCACAGACCCGAAATTATACAATGTGGAATAGTATTTGAGCCCGAAAAGCTCAGAAATGATCGCGAATAGCAACGGCCATTGTGCACCGAAACAAAATCCTATGATTATTGATGCGAAATATAGGCCATTCGGGATGTTGAATGCTATCAAGATGTAGCCAATACATGAGACAAACATTATGATTGTGAGCATTAATGGACGTGGGAATTTATAGTTTTTCAAGAAATGTTCAGACAAGAAACCAGAGACTACTCTTCCTAGGTAATTCCAAATGCTTACTAAAGATACAAATGTGCTCATACTTCTTTTCGGATAGCCTAATGATGATCCAATCTGTCCTAAATTGTCGATTGCTGTTAGTGTCCCACCAATCCCACAAATTGTTGCAATAAACAGGATTAACATGTCTATACTAAAAAGTGCTTGAAGGATAGTATAGTCCTCTCCTCTTTCCGGTGGCCGGAATGCTGTTTTCCAGCAAGAAAGTTCTTGATTTTCAGGTACAGAAACTTCGATTTTCTTCGTTTGAGAAGACGGGGATTGGATAACTTTTTCTGATGATTCAACGACAGAAATGGGATTTTCCGTAACGATTTTCAGATTTTCAAGAACTTGATTCTTGTTTCGCCGGAGATTTAATTCTTGTTGAACAACAACCAAAAGAGGCAAACAACAATACAACAACAGCAGCAGCACTGACACTGTATTCACTCTGTGTAAATAGAATTCGTTTCTGAAGTATGATCAAAACCATAAGAAATCCGGCAAGGCCGAGAGATAAATAAAGAAATCTGTAAAAGACTTTGAGTTCATGCTTGATCCTTACGACCTCCATGTATCGTATTGTTCAAGAAAACGAAGAAAACAGCAGTCGGAAGCCAACCAATCAACAAAATCAGAGATTTTGAGTCGTTGTTATACGCTGCGTGGTAGACTTGCGTTAAAATCGCACCACTCAGTCCAACAAACCCTTTTGTCAGCCCGAACCGCGCCATGCGGCTCTGGGAAGTTCTTGACACAAGTGACAAGAGCTCCTGTATTGGCAAATGCTTGTGAATTTGCACCAATGCAAATGTACACACACATTTGCCATACAGCTGGTGTAGAGATTTTCTTAGTAACAGCTAACCATATCATGAAATAACCAAAGAAGTTAAGAACTGCACCAATGATAAGGACTACGTATGGCGGGGTCACCTCGTTGACTAATCCGGCGAGAACCCCGACATTGCCTCCGACGTCTTTGGAGAAACTAAGGAGGTTAAGGGTAGTTTGGTCATACCCAAGTGAGGTTTTGATTTCGTCGGAGTAGAGGCCGAACATGTAGGTAGCACCGGCGGCGGACATGATGAGGAAGGTGGCGAACACCATGAACCACCGGCCGGTGAGGACTTGGAGGGGAAAGGTGGACATGTTTGAGCAGCCACCACCACCACCACCACCAGAAAACACTACCATCTTCTTGGGATTCTGTTTTAATTATATGTTTATTGAATATATGTGTACAGTACTAACTACTAAGGACTGCTTAGCACAAAGCTTTACTTATAACTAAGTTATTGCTTAGTTAATTGGTTTATCTGGGGGAAAGTTATCAAGAGCTAGACTTCATGGTTGACTTACAAGTGAAAAAAATTGAAATTGAAAAACATGCCAACATATAAAAAGACAAATACTATTGTACGCGTCAGTTTATCAAACGACATACATTATATTTATTTAATTTCATTCAACGTACGCATCACAACAACATACACGCCTATTGACAATAATGGATAATCGGAAATGATCATTATCATAGGTCGATATTGGAGCTCCGACACGTGACGATTGACCTGGATCTCAAAAGGGCCGAAGAACTTAATTGAAATATGGGCAAGGCCTTAATTAAAGGGCCCAAGAGCTCACAAAAGGAGACAAAGCCAACCATCATTGAGGACTTCATGCATGCCCGAAACAAACTATCTATTGAAAGCCAGAGGCTCTAGGTGCACTAAGGTCGTAAGCTGGAGACATCATCACCGTTCGGAGACGGGCCTCGACCATGTCACTAGAAAGGGTTCTTGCCTCTCTTATCATTAATTAAAGCATTATGTACAACTATGTCTCAAGTTATCCGATCACCCGGAACAAACAATATGTATCCTCACTTTTGACAAGTGTGTCATCAAATCTATGCAACGGTATACGTGTAGCAGATTCTCTATATATATACTTATAATCCTCCGATAACTTCAATGATATGACAACAATTCTGGTATTCATACGTAAAGCTCATGTTTGCTCCAATACATAAACCCGATTTATACAATGGCAAGCATTTGGATAAACAACTTCATTGTGAATGGAACCAGAGACACCCCATTATCAACTATTTTTAATAAATTTGATGATAAACATCCGAGGACAGAACCAAGGGTGGCTAGGGGGCGAAGCTTACCCAGTTTTAATTTTTGATACGTTAAAATCATATATACTTCAGCTCAACACAATCAGTTATCTTAATTCAACTCACCCGATAACATAAATATCGTTAATCAACTTACTCAAACATCAATTCACGGTTTATTACCGTAAACATCATAAAATTAATGATGATTTTAACGGCCACTTCTCCCAACTCCATTACCGTTGCCAGCAACAACGAACGTGTAAGTTCATCAAAAAGAAAAAAAAGAAAAAAATTGAATGTGTAAGAATTTCTAAATTATCACATGGGTTAGGAGAATACACAGCTTAACTTATAATTAAGTTATTGTCTTTGTTTATTTGAAGTGAACGTTAAGATCTAATGAAAAGACTTCAAAGTTGACTTAATATAAGTTTGAAAGGAAAAGAAGAGGAAAATGGGGGCAAATTTTTATTATTTTGGTTTCACTCCAGATATATGTCAACTATCATATTATTTTAGCATAAAATGATATACGTGCACTTAATGTATTGGATTATTATGTATTATAATTTCTTATTACCAATGGATACTGCGAAAGTTTTCAAATCTTCTTGATCTTATACACAAAATATTGTCACCTTTGATAATCCATCTAACCTAATACTTTGAATTTGCATTATGTAAGACAACTTTTAAATAGTGACTTGACTTGACTTCTTTTCCGACGATATGGGCAAAATTTATGGTGTTCCGGCCACAAGTATGACTTGATGGCAGGGGAGGCTTTAAAGAGGGCACCCTGGGTCACCTGATGTAACGTCCCGCTCCCAGATACCGAGTCATTATCCGGAAACGAAACACTCGGCACATATAATATTAAATAAATTTAATATATGTAAGTCTCTATTATGTCGTATCGAGTTTAGCAAACGGAAGCTAACAAGACTCGGCAAACCATAATAAATGCTACTAAGAGTAGAAACTCCAAACATACTAAGGATGGAAAGGTAACTTACAACAACGAATCTCAATAGTTACAAAGTACGAAGTCTAAAGAAAAGTACAATACTAATCTTACAAAAGTCTGAAAATAAAGATACAACATAGTCTGATACATTTTATAATAAAAAAACAATGAACATCAAGTGAAACTTGAGCTCAAACGTCGTCCCCAATGTTGTCATCCAACACATGCTCACCCTGTTCGTCTTCTCACCCCAAAAGCATACAACAAACATGCAATTGTGGTAAGTACAAAGTACTTAGCAAGAGTAAGGAGCTAAAGTATAATTAAGTCTTACAACGAAAGGTTCATTAGTTATTATCAAGTTACTTTTATGAGACCGACTCAACTTTAGGGTTCACTTCATACTCATCAACATGTTGTGACTAATGGTTTCTGGCTTAGCTTATATGTGTTACATCAGCATTCAAGGGCACTACGCATGGTGTTCACTTGCCACGAAGTATCTGGTTGCAACATATTGGCGGATCACACCAATATCCACGGGGGAAAGCCCGATAGTGTACACGCTCGGCGGAGTCCCGCCGTACGTAGGGTCTCAGACTTACGGGGTGGTGTTCCTCCGTACGTAGGGTCCAAAGACTTACGAAGTTATCCACTTTATCTGAACGCTCATACATCGCGATATAGACTTGTACCTTACCAAAAATGGGTTGATGTTTAATTTTTTTTACTACACAAGTATGTTTATTATTAATTGTTAACTAGCCACCTAAGTATTTTCAAGTAAGCTCCCTCACATCTACTATGCTCTTTCCTAGACCACTAGACACGGACAATGCCTAGCACATACACAGACATTGAGGAATGCTAATTCCTCAAAGCACAAGCCATTCATACCCTTCCGACAGTCCCGAACTTCAACTCTATGGAAGAGTACATCCGGTGCCGGAACTAAACGCATCAGAAGCTTAATCAAGGCTTGTTCATGTTCATTTAACTTGTTTATATCATTAATATAAGGTTAGGAACCAATCCCAACTTACTACACTTTATAATACACAAAAACGGTCAAAACAGCATTTTTGGGCCATAGGCCACGGCCTGTAAGTCATAGGCCGGCGGCTATGGCACAGCAGAACTCTCTGAATCAGATAGGCCACGGCCTACAACATCTACAGAATACTCTGAATTCTCAGCATCCGATAGGCCACGGCCTACGACACCTGGAGCATTTTTCTGCATTTAGACGATTTCCAACCCTTTCCTGACATGATTATCATCAAAAACACAACAAAACAGCAACAAAACTTGTTCTAAACATTACATATCAAATCATACCACATTAATAACATCTAGGCATGATTTCTAATCACAAACCAACTCTAAAACTTAACTTTAACATCATAAAACCTTATTTAAACTTTAGGAAGAGCCTCTTACCTTATAAACAAGCAAAACCAAAACGAAACCTTCAGAAATCTGCAACACTTGAGAAGACTTCAACTAAAACCTATTTGATCACAATTAAACTTGAATTAATTGATGATCAAAAGCTTCTAAACTACAAGAACTACGAATCAAACCAACCGAAGCCTTGAAGGTTGATCAATCATTGACAAAACCATAGTTAGGGCTAAATTCATACATTTACAAAACTCTGAACTTTTGGTATCAACACGATCTTTGCGCTCTCACGATGCTCCCGCTCTACTTAAATCTGAAATCCGTTAAAAGCCTTGTGAGATAAATGGAAAAGTGTCCTTGTCTCTTCTTTTGCTTTCAAACGTAGAAACTGAACGTGAAACTTTTTGATTAGTTTTTCCTCCTGACAACTTCCCATTAACTGCGAAGTTTTATTTCCCCAAAATAAACTTCCTTAGTTATTTACCATTAAAACCTCTTGGATGCTTTTAATTCCAAAACAGTCCTCATAAAATGAAATATATATATATAATACTTTAAATCCATAATTATAATAAATATAATATTCCGTGTTTTGCAAAAAGACACGTCTGCATTTTCCAAAGTTCGGGATATTACACCTGACCCAAACCAAAAAAAAAATCTATGTATTTTTTATACTATTTAAAATATTTATACACTAATATGTATTAACCGATCCGAACTTTTTTTTAATAATCGACCCTTGACCCATAATCCCACTCGGATTTTTAAAATTAATACTTATATATTTATAATACGTCGTTCTCGATCTCAACCCGTGTCCCAAAATTCCTGCAGCTGCCTCTGCTTGGTGGTCCGGAACCAATCATATGATTCATATTGCATTATTTTTTTTTATGGTCTCACATGTTTAAAATAAATTTGTTACATTTAAATTGTATGATTGGTAAGGGAAACCGTAGTGGCTTCTAAAACCACGACTTCATCTAATTCATCAAAAAAATCAGACGTGATCTAAAAAGAAATTTTGCTAATGGCTTTTTTATTCAGGCCATTTTAAGCAAACTGTCAAGTTGGGCTTCCAAACATAGAAGTCCATATAGAAGACTTCTGTTCCGCTGTTATTTTAGGACAGCCATTGCGGTAAAATTGTCGTAAATCTTTACATCAGTCTGTTGCTTCACTTTTGTTGGAGGGCCACCACCATTGTCAACACCTTTTTGGGGGAAAGTTATTGTGTGGTGAAGGATTTTGAGGTGAAGTGACGGGTGAAACGATCAGAACCACACAATTTAAATACAGAATAAAAGTGTATGGTGTGTGGGCCGCCACACGGTGTCTCCGCACCGTGTGGAGACACCACACAATAACCTCCCTTTTTGGGGAGTGGCCACTATAGCCGTTCTAAGGAAAGTGATAACATGGTATGACTGGACCAATATATATATATCAAAAAGTTTGTTTTTCTTTTCTGATTAAACAATGTATTTAAAATTTAACATTTAACAAAATGAAAAGGAAAAGTTTGGTGGCAAATTCGGACATGAACAGTTTTATGTCCGAATTTTGTTTGTTTTCAACCAACAGATAACTTCCCAACTTCCATTTTCTGAAAGTTGTTGCTCTTATTTTCTTTGCTTATATAAACAAACATCCCTGAATGGAAATGATTGACAGAAAATTCAATTTTTCAGATGAAAGAAAATCTGCACAAATCTGTATTCATAAAAAGACTAAGATAATAAAGCCATATGATTTCGACTCCTTTCCTCCTTTAAGTGCCAAAATCCGGAAATGTATTGATTGGAGTATCATGGGAGACTCATTACCATTATCCGTGGGCATGTAATCGGTGCAATAAAGTATTAAGGACAACGTTTTACGCGTCTCATTCATCCAAATAAGTTTTCGTATTTACTGTGACTTTTTGTCATATAATTATGTATGCATTTTGTATGTGTATAAATGTGAGATACATGTTCTGCTGTTGAATATTGCTTATTCTATTTGGAAAGTTTTTATAAACTATAAAAACAGATTACTATAAACAGAGATCAGACAATTATTTTTCCTACAGAATTTTCTCCGTATCAAGCACAAGTGTGTTTGCTCTTAAAAGAACCTAAATACCCTAGACAAGTGACACAATCTCACTTAAAAGAAGACAAAATACGGTTTATCTTTTTGTACATATCTTTTTATGATACACTCTCGTTGCACACTCTTTATAAGAGATGTTTTTTACCCGGTCACTTCACACTCTATGCAAATGCAAGATATCTTTTATTAACACACTACAACAATACACATTTTTAACATGTGTAAACACTTGGGTTTATGTGTTAATTAAAGTCTCTGCATGGTGTGAAGTTACACTCTAAAACAAAACAAAAAAAAAAGTACTCTGTAAGAAACTGTACAAATGTCGCTTGAACTTCAGGTCAGAATGATTACCAGCATACTAATGGCGATAAGAATCCTGAAAATGAAGCAGTAAAAAGAATCAAATAAACTGAGACAGTAAAAACAATACATGTTTGTAGATGTTGGAGAGAAAATTTACTCTTACCATTTAATTTGTCCAGATGTCGTGCTTCCACTGTCCGGTGGAGGAGCCCCTGCTGGTGGGAACGGCGCAGGAGACGGAGACGGAGAAGGTGGAGGTTGCACCAATCCTACGTAAAATCAAAATTAAATAAGCTTACTTTTTGTAATAAAAAAAAATCCAATGGTTGACATCTCTTAGTTGTCATATTATACGAATACAGGATACAGTGAGTACTCAAAGAAATACAAATATATATATGAACATGGGATACTGCGAGTGTAGGATTTCTGAAAACCTTAGGCTACAGGTACGGTGAGTACAGACCCGTCCCTGGGCATAGGCCAAGGGCCCTGAAGAAATATATTAAAATTTAGGGCCTGAAACTTCTTAGGTTCAATAAGTATATTATTCTAAATGTGTATTGCATCCTTTAAAACCGTTTATTTTGTTTCAGAAGGCACCATCTTGATAAATTGGTTTAAGGCCCGTTTATTTTGTTTCAGAAGGCACCATCTTGATAAATTAGTTTAAGGCCCCGAGTGAGTACTGAGTATCTACTTCAGATATATAGGATTTCACATATCCTAGTTAAGAATATGCATATTGTAACTCCCCCAAACCCCGGGCCTGGTAGCGCTAAATGAGTCATAAATGGTCCGGTCAACTGCTTAGACCGCCGTCCTCGCTTGGTCTAAAAGTGCTAACCCGAGTTGACAAGACCTTTATGTCTCACACTTATATGGGGATGAGCATTCTCTTATTTTACCGATGTGGGACTTTACACATATTCCGTATCAGACTTTTGAAAAATTACAAATTCGTCTTAAACATGTATCATAAGTATAGGCCGTGCGTTGTGTTACTATTCGCTGCCACGTATTCTGTCACTGGATGATCAATACATATGGCCTCACAGGAGAGGATACGGTCTCTACTATGCGTATCATTTAACTGTTAAAGAAAATGGACAGTTTTCAGAGTACAAAACTTACCACAATATAGTAAGTTGTCTGGAGGAGGCATCTCCTTGGCAGCATTGTTGTCTGGGTCAAAAACTCGAACATAGAGTTCTTGGCCTAAGTACCAATTTTTTAGCAGCTGTGATCTCAAGTTCCACATCCCAGGATTATCCATATATGCCCAAACTGATGTCCACCCATTTGGATACACCTGTGATTAATTAACACAATGCCAGTGAAACATGCATGTACAACAAGAATATTTATAGATATTGGAGGGAATCCAAGTACCTGAACAGTGGATCGATACACCGGATCATAACGGTTGTAAGTTGAATTGAGGCTCTGATTCCACTTTCCATGTCCAAACCTAACCCAGATTATGTTAGAACAAGCAATGGAATTCAAGTTGATAATTCGAAAAATGGAACTGAAAAAAGTATTACCCCATAACAAAGAAGCCAAATCCATCCAAATGCCAAGAATTGATTGTATCATTTCTTTGATTCTGAAATACAATTTCAAGCCAAACTTTATGAGTGGCACTTGCAACAAAGGTACCATTAACTGGAGAACCCAAAACATGTCTCACAGGAAATTCATCGAGCACATAGACTCCAACCCCATTCAAATAATAATCCGCCAATTTCAATGGAGTTTTCGTGGCAGTATACGAGACATTGTTCACTGTAAACCTCGGATGAGGAAATCCAACAATCCTAGCTTGTGATCCATCAAGAATAAACCTATCCCTAACCGTCACATTCTGCACACTGAATGAACCCTGTGGATTAGGCCTTGCTGCACCTGCTGTCAAATTCCACCTAATTGATTCAGCTTGCTTGATAGAAAACTCTGTATCGAACGGATCAGGCCCTTGTGGCAAATGCCCAGAAGGATAAGTGGTTGAATCTTCGTAACGTAGAACTCCGATTCCTACAAGAGTGGATTGGTTTGATATGTCCACCATTTTCGGGGTTGCAACGAAGTAGTAATCTGCAACGGGTTGATCAGCTGTGACTAGAACGGAGTAGGATTGACCAACGTGAACATCTAGAGATTTGAGTTTGAGCTTGTTTACGTATGATCCTTCAACTTCTACTAGTTCCATTGTGTGATTTTGAATCCTGAAATTGATGCTCCATGTTGTTCCTACATTTGAAATCCTGAATCTGTATGTTTTTCCTGCAAAATTGGATTAATGAAATATTACTGTCACAATAAAATAACACAACAGATATATATTAAATCGTTTCCAAGCATTCACGATAAATTAACGAATATTACTTTGTTATGTTTCGTTATATTCATCTTTGTTTTTTTTATGTTTTGCTATTTTTTTGTTACCTTTTATGACATTAATGCAAAACCATATTGTGATTTGTTATTCTTTGTCATGTAGTTCCATGTAACATTTCGAGGTGTCAATTGCAGGAATTCTAGAGTACTTGAAGTAGATACCGTAAATTTTTTAAAACTTGTATTTAAGAGGTTTTAACAGAAAAATAACACTGCGACAGATACTTTATTTTTACTATAAAATAGAGATTCTGTAAACTTTACTTTACATCTAACGTATTCATCCAGATTTTATAAACTTTTCTTTATATTTACCGTATTATTATGTAAAATATTAACTCTGATGTATTTCATCTTTGTTAGAGATTCTATAAATTAAAAAATTATGTATCTAAAATTGTAAAATAAAAAATTCGTTAAGAGAATCAGATGCATGTGCTTGTTTATATGAAAATAAGAAAAGTTGAAGTCTCCTACCTTTTGTAACGTTGAATGATTCATGAGCTTTAGAAATGGAGTGATTAAATGGAGGTTTGCCATTTAACAACATCCATTTAGGTTTGTGAAGCTGATTAGCTCTAGCTTTCTACAAAATTTTAAAAACCAATACAATTAATTGGAAAACAGAAATAGATATCAAAAATTGGAAGGAAAAAAAATCATGTTGTTAGGAGTAATTGCTATATATTTACCTTAAAATTCTCGTCATACCAATCACCGATAAGAAGATCGAACTCTTGTTCGGGCTTATCGAATGGGACGGCGATGACAATTCGATTGTTTACACGAATCGGGCCGAACCCTCCAGCTGCCTTGTGGTAATGTGTTGAAGGAAAATAAGTGTAAGTTCCGATTTGGTCCTTGGCTTGGAATCGGTACGTCCAATTTTTACCGGGGTGTATTGGACAATTTGTACCGGATACTCCGTCTTCCCATGAATTTAATCGTTGTTGTATTCCATTCCTGATTAATTAATGGATTAAAATAGATTTGGTAAAAGTTAATTCTCAAATTATACAACATGTTAACATTCTTTAATGATACAATATATATTTTTAAAATATCAATAAATCATTTATTACGTTTTTTTTTATATTTTTAATTAATTATCTACTTCCTTTCACCTTGGAGAAAAAAAAAACATTTAATAAAGCAAGAAGAAGAAAAACATGGTTCAAACTCGTAACCAAAAGGAAAAAACAAAGAGAAAAAATAGGGTTCGAACTCGTAGCCAAAAAATTAAAGAGTATTGTTTTCATATAATAACAAAAGACACACTAATTAAGTTTCTTAATCCGTATAAAAAATATTATTGAAATTCGAAGACACTTAAAAAAAATGATGGTAAAACACACATGAACATGAGTGATTAGTTATATGGTGTCACCATACGTATGGAAACACGTACAAACACAGATTTTGAGTGTTTTATATATATGTCTTTGCACGGTATTGAGACACTTTTGTATATCACGTGTGTTTAACCATCATTTTGTTTTTCATTTTATCCTATGTTGTTATTTAAAATTATTCATCGAGTAAGTAGATATCTACATAATATGAAAAGGCTACATTGTACCAAATGAATTAGTGTTATCTACACATTAAATCCCCATCGATTATAAATTTTCTTTATAAATTCAGACTACAAAGATTAAGCTTAATTTCTTGTTTTATGCACTTTATCTATAACCTGAAGATACCCAAGTCATTTACAAAGGAAAACAAAATTTAAAAAAAAAAATGACATAATTAATTAAGATATACATGCCAAATAAATAATTAAAAAAATTGCATGAAAAATTGATAGCATGAAAATGTTTCAGGCACAACAATTACTAGATAAAAATATTATTAAATTATCATACGACACCACATATTGTATGTAATTTATTTTTCGATCACGGGAAGAAACATAGTTGATATCGACATTTAAACATAACTCAGAAGGATAATTAATTGTACGAGTACGAGTCACAAGGTTTAGATCTTTACCAAGTCAGTAAGAATGGTTCATCCAAATGATTAAAAACATTAACATGAATATTATCATTTGTTGTGCAGTTCATAAGAGGGCCTGGAAACTTTCCATTAATCGCGATTACCTTAAACAAAAACAATCATATTAGTATCATATATATATATATATATATATATACCTATACATATACATATCAAAAACACGAAACATTTAATAATCGGTATAAGTCGTATATGCGTACCGTTTGATTTTCCACCGGTGAGATGGTTGTGTTATACGTGACATGCCACTCTAAGAATATTTCTTCTGCATTTGCTGTTGTAATTAGTAATAAAACTGTAATCAATAAAGATTGAAAAATAGTAGCCATTTTTTTGCTACTATTTTTTTTGTTGAGAATTGGAGGCCTGAGGGTTTTAATAATTAGTATGAACTGAGGTAAAAAGAAAGAAGGGATTTAATAAGGGAAGATAAGATGCTCTTTTTTTTTAATAAGTTGAAACATTGGTTCAGATAAAATGAGAAAAGTTGAATTTTAATTTGTGTGATTATGTTTTAAATATTCGTTTATTGATAAATGTAGAGTTTAATCAACTTTGCTTTTACTCTACTCTATTTACTCCTCAGGTAACATCTTATAGATATTATTATAAACAGTAAGAATATAAATATTTTAAAAAAAGCTCCCCTGCCTTGCAAATGACGCAACAACACAGCTAGTAAGAAGAAAAAAACGATAAACCCGAACCAACCCAAAACCTAAACCGAACTAACCCAAATTAACCCAACCCAGTTGAAACCAAAAGTTTTGGGTTGGTTTTGACCCAACCTCGAATCTTATTGGGTTGGTTTGGGGTTTATTTTTTCTTCTGGTTCGACCAACCCAACCCGAAAAATGTTATTCTTATTCATTTTCGATCAATATTTATTCTTGTGGTGTGATAATTGAAAAAATGAAGAAACATCTGTAGGATTGCAAAATTAGACTAAAATGACTAATTGATGAATATTAGTATTTTTCGAATTAATCATGGATCATTTCTTTAACTTTTAAATTTTCATGTATGATTTCCTTAATATTTAACTATTTTTTTTTTTTACTATCTCTATACATTGTTGTTTGTGTCATAGATTATTGGATTTGTAATATGATGTCCATAACAAATTGTCTTTAATTATTGTTCTCTATGGACATGTGGAATTTTTTTTGAATTTCGATGGAATACATGTATGGATTTTATTACATCAAAGTTTGATTATAAATACATTGCTTATGGCGTAAAACCCGAAACCCATCTCAACCCAACCCGAACCAAACCATTGGGTTTTCTAATAATTTGGTTTGGTTTGGGTTAGTATTTTTTTTAAACCAACCCGACTAATACTATGAAAAACCCAACCCAAATGAACCCAACCCGACCCAAGCTCAGCCCTAAGCACAACTTCATGCTAATAATCACTTTTAAATTGGAATAGTTTTATATATTGATGTACTCGGCGTCTAATTCAAAAAAAAAAAATATCCTATAATCATCGTAAATGTGTTATACCAAGTATCATATATATAATATAACAATACATTCTCACTCTCTTTCATACAACAGAAGTATGTATGGTGAAAAAATGTAAAAATATGTAGCAACAATGTAGGAGTGTGTATGGTGAAAGAGTGTAAACATATGTAGCAACAATGTACTACAATTGGTACCACAATTGTATCATAAAATTTATCATCTAGTTATGGCTTTTTTGTTTTTTTTAAACGAAACCTTTTGTATTAATTTTAAAATAAGGTTCGTACATTCCGTATCATGACCCTCCCTTTATACCAAAAGACGTTGACGACACATGACACTGTCTTCTTAAAACCTGTGGCTGTCAAACCCAGTGTGGGAAATTCCATACCATAGGAAAGAGTCAAAGACCCCACATGTTTCCAAAAGTATTAAACTCCCCAAAAATGAAAAATACAATAGGATGCTAGAAGGAAAATCTATATAGCAACAACATGAGAGTCCCAAAGAATCGTTTTCTTGAAAGTCATCCAACTCACCGCTTGAAAGGCTTCATGCGTGAGTAGCGTGAGTAATAGCTATCAGACAGCTAGCAGACTCCCCAGTAATCCAGTCCACATGCAATAAGAGGCAATAAATAACACCAACTAGAGTGTGAAAATTAAAGAGAGGTAAAATGAAGCTTAACACCTGAATTGCACCCTTCATAGTGGGGATGAAGGGTGCTTCCAGTTTTCTTCCCCAAGGAAGCCAAAGTCTAATAAGCTGCAGGTGATGTTGAGCAAAACTTATAGTAGCATGCTGATGAGGCTTCGGAAAAATGCCGTGTGCAGCAATTTGGTGGTAATGTAATGCAATGAAATAAAATTTCATTTCAATACATCGGAGTAGTAACGTTTTAATGTAATCAAAATTGTTTATTTACCCCTCAAAAAACTGTTATCAATAAAGATTGAAAAAAATTTAAATGGGATTTAATTAAAATTAAAACCAATGACCTACACCTAACCAACCCAACTAGCCCATCCAACCCTAAAATAGTGTGAGGTATGTGTTGGGTAGATGAAAGTGGGTTAGGATAAGGTGAGGGTAAGTAAGGGAAAGTATGAAGGGGTAAAGTTGGTGGGATGTAAGACAGGGTGACGTGTGAACGGCGTGGTGTAAGATAAGGCTAGGGTAGAGTGGACGGCGGATAGGGTAAGGTTAGGGTGATGGAGAGTTGGGTTGTGTGTTGGTGTGGGGTTAAAGGAGGGTGGGGGTGAGGGTAAGGAAAGGTGGGTGAGTAAGGGTGGTGTAGAGTTAGGGTAGGTAGGTAGGGTGAGGGTGGGAGTGAGCGTATGAGGAGAGGTTGGGGTTGGAATGGATGGTGGCTTTTAAACATTGGTATAAGTGCCATATCAAGGCACTTGTTCTTCTAGTAAATGCCTCCAAAGGCGACCTCAACATTCATCTCAATAACAAGGTGTCCAATTTAGGCCATCATTCGGACCAAATACTTCTTCAATTAACACCTCCAATCGGCTCCAAAATTCTTGCTCAAGACCAACTTCAATGCTTCCCAAATTTTGCTATGTTCTTCGTCATGAATCAACCTCATTTGCGATTCCATATAAGCATTGTTGATGTTCAACTTTATGCTCATTAATTCCATAAGTATGGCTCAACATTCACTTCATAAACTCGGCTTGGCTTCATCACAAAATTACATTAACATCGCAACAGTTTAAAGGCAATCATGGAGAATCATGTGGAAGTGCCTCAAACATACCTCAAATGTGAAAATCTTCTTGTGGAAGTGCCTCTCCAATGTAATACCCACAACATCCCTTATTGCGGAGCAAATTTCTCACCCAGACTCGTGGTGCAATATTTGCAGACAGGATGGCGACACCCTAGAACACATGTTGGTTCAGTGTCAAAGAGCTCAAGAAATATGGCATCTTGCACCAGTGACTTGGGACAACTTTCATCGATCCAACTTCCACCTTGTCAATTGGCGGAGAAGGATCGGCAATCTTGTCTCTCCAGATCAAGGCCAACTGTGAATCAGGTTAACACTCTCTTTCTTCTGGGAAATTTAGAAAACTAGAAATGAATGGATCTTCCCGAACAAAATATGCAAAAGTTTTGAAGTGACCTAGAAAGCGATGAACTATTGTAATTCCCTTCAAAAAGCCCTTCAAGCAGAAGAGAACAATGCGTAAAAGATGATATGACAACTGTCGCCATCTCAAATCCAACCATCTCAATCTTCACCTTCCAAAACTTGTTTAGTCGATGCAGTATGGGACTCTCAATCCATAACAAGGGCTTAGGTAAGATTATACTAAACTAAGGTACAATCTTTATAGCCCGAGATAAACACATTCACAAAGTATCTTCATCCTTGAAGGCAAAATTGTTCGCCGTAAGGAGTTTTGTGAAACGGTTAGTCACTCAACGCCTCAAGAATATTCTGATTATTTTGGCCTTGTTGGTATTATTTCAACTTGTTAATAGATATGGGTTGAGGAGAGAAGGCATAAGTGTTATTCTATATGACATTTGGGCCTTATTGAAGAACGGTACGGTGTAGGTCTATCAATAGCTTGTGTTGGTCAGACAAAACTCTATCTAGTCATATGTTGACCCGTTTTACTAGAACTCTTAAAAAACAGGCAATGCATACCTCTTCTCTTTCGGTGGTGTGGCTTCATCAAGTATTGAACTTTGATTTTGTCATTAAGGATTATTTAGTGAAATATGCCATTTTCTATCAACTTTCAACACCCACAACCTTTTGGCAAAATGGTTTTGATGTGAAGCTTTACTTGCTCTTAGTAAATGTATATATGCAAAAATAAAAATTAGTGCAATCCATTTATATAGTGATCCTTTTCTATAAACAATATTATCTCTATGATTAGGTAAAGATGTCCCTAATGACTTTTAATTAAATAGTTTCAACTTGATCATTAGCTTTTTAGCCTTTTTTAATCCATTATTATTTGGTGAGATGTCCCTAATTACTTCCCTATTAAATAGTTTCAATGTGATCATTAGCTTCTAACAACAAAAAAAATACACAAATATCAATAATTATCAATCCGGAGCCATAGGTGACGTAATTTCGGGTCGGTTTACCGGCCAGAGGAATTCGCCGATGGCGGCCACCGGGATACACATTTCACCGGGCTCTTCCCCTTCTGACTTCTCCTTGGATTCTGTACCGGCGAAGCCCGTTCTTTCGCTCGATCAATTACGGAACTGTTCCAAAGCTCTTGCAGCTTTTAAGCACAAATTGATCAATTCTCCTCAATCAATCCGCAAGGAATTTCTCACTATACAGGAAAATAGCATTACAGATTCTGAAATGATAAGTAGATGCTCAATCGCTTGTTCTGATGTAAACGAAGTGAAGAATCGTTATCCAGATGTCAAACCATTCGACGATAACCGGATTGTTTTAAACCGATCCAATGATCGTGAATACATCAATGGAAGTCCAATCAAGATTTCTGAAGGCGTTTCACAGTTTATTGCAACACACGGTCCATTACCACACACCTACGAGGATTTCTGGGAAATGGTGCTCCAATTTCGTTCCCCTGTAATTGTAATGCTTACAGGATTGATTGAAAATGGAAAGCTTAAGTGCCATGACTATTTCCATACAGAAAATGGTCCTAGACAATTTGGAAAGATTCGTGTCAACACGAAATCGATGAAGAAAACTGATTCTGGGCTTGAGCTTCGATGTTTCGAGGTGAAGCACGAAGAATCTGAAGAACCCCCATTTAATGTTCTGCATATTTCATATCCTAAATGGCCTGATCATGGTGTTCCAAAGGAGACGTATGGGGTTCGTGAAATCGTACATAGACTGTTCGATGTATTGCCAAGCCATGGACCGATTGTTGTGCATTGTAGTGCTGGTATTGGTAGGACTGGGACATACTGCACCATTCATAACACCATTCAAAGGATCTTGATTGGTGATATGTCTGCTTTGGATGTTTCTAGTACCGTTGTGAATGTCAGATCGCAGCGTTTCGGGATGGTTCAACAACCAGAGCAATACCGTTTCTGTTACGATGCTATCATCCACGAACTCGGTGATCTCGTCTCGTAAGAATGGTGGTGATGATGATGATGGTTTGAGGATATTTCTTGGTGTGGTGATGAATGATGATGTTCATGGCTGGTGGAGGAGCTCACTTTGCTAGCACATTGTGTTGTGTTGTGTGATTGTGTTTTGGTTTAATTTGTTTTTCTTGGAGTTGTTTTGGATGCAAGTTACTTGTGTTTCTTGTTTTTAATGAATGTATTTTGACACACACACACACACACACATATATATATATATATATATATATATATATATATATATATATATATATAATTTTATCCTTTAAATTTCGTCACATATTTATTCTAACCCAATTTTAGGTAGAATTTTAAATATTCTTTTGTCTTGCTTTGAGTCAAAAGGTATGAAATAGACTTTCTGACCAATATGAGATCTAGAAAATAATTTATATTCTGACTGAAATTAAGTCATAATAATAGACAATATTCTGATTTATGTTGGGTTATAATAATGTGTTGTACTCTTTCCTCTTAACCGGATGTGGTTTTGATGAGGCCGGACCATGCTTCATTACGCTTGTTTATGGACAGGCCAAGAGGTGGCTTTTTTTATTTCTCTTATCTCTTATCTCTTATATCTATAGGTGTCTTGCGTATTACTTGGCGTGCCACCTTTTTAATTTGACACGTGGCAAATTTTTTTTTTTTTCTTCGATAAAAACCGGAATTTCGGTTAGCATTATATAGAAATCGAAATTTTTTTATTCTCCGATACATAAACTGAACCAAAGTGTATATTTCGATATGCTTCAATTTTCTTACCTTCAATGAGATATGCGGTTTTAGTTTTAAGTTTTAATCAACCAAAATTTTTCGATTCGATTTAGCACAACAATTGAATAAAACCGTGTATTTTTTATCAAACGCGTGTCTGTTAGTAGCTTGTGCGAAAAAGGAGAAAAAAAAAAAAAAAAAAGCGACCATTTGAAATTCTACTGTGTATTATGCGATGGAATATTAGTCGAGTTTAACTATAAAATACAAAGAACAAAAAAATTAGGGCAACAAAATAAGAGCAAACAAATAAAACCGGAAATTCGGTTAGCGTTATATAAAAACCGATTTTTTTTCGATTCTCGATTCATACATAAATCGAACCAAAGTGTATATTTCGATACGGTTCATTTTATTACCTCCAACAGACGATGTGGTTTTAGTTTTAAGTTTCAATCAACCGAAAATTTCCGATTCAAATTCGCACAACAATTGAATAAAACCGTGTATTTTTTTATCAAACGTGTCTGTTGGTTGTTTGTGCGAAAAGGGGAAAAAGAAAAGAAAGACCGACGGATTTGAAGTTTTCTTGTATAGTGTGCGATGGAAGATTAGTCGAGTTTAATTATAAAATACAACAATAAAAAATAAGGGCAAACAAATATCCACGCTAAGAGTTATGCCACGTGTGACCACGTGGACACTACATTAAATGTTTTATTATTTTGAACAACATAACGTCGGTGGAACCGACGGCCGTTTGCAGTACGAACGTCATTAAAATTTACGTTGGAATACCAAATCACTTTTTTATATCCTTCAGATCGTTTGACGCATGTTTTTTTTTTCCACCAAATGAATGAACACGAGATCAATGACGTATTTATTAATGATAAGAAAGAGAAATATCGTACAGAAAATGAGTGAAACACATTTTCAACATATTAATGATCTGGAAGCTAAGGCGTCCCGGGAGATTTGACCGTGTAGTTATGGTCCGCTTATTGTTTTTCTATAATATTTCATTACGTAAAGTCGAAGTTAAAGGGATCGACTTTATGACATTGTTCTCTGATACATCATATTGTGGTTTATTTTGTAGGTGAAAACTCCTGATAGAGCTGGAATAGAAGTGATTCACAATCTTCACGTCTCTAAGAAAGTGCTACCTCTTACAGAAAATGTGATATGTTTCTGTTGTTCTCTTTGTCTTGTGCTTTTTTTTGTTACGGTTTAAGTTTACACGATTTATTTCACGTTGGGATCTATTTTTTATATTATCGTTGATAACGATTTATGTTAGGCCCGCCGTGTCTAACACGGCTCACGTTCACTAGTTGTATATATAAAATTCTTCTCCCGGCGAAAGAAATGCTAATGAGACGAGAAATTGCACAATGCTAATTAGGTCGGTAATAAGCTATGCAAATTGGAGATATGCATTGTAGACACCGGTTGACACATTGAGTGTTGAACTGTCTAAGTGGAAGCGGATCCCGTTGGTACAAGGTGAGCGGTACAAAGTGCTGTGCACCGTTTCCGTCCGAATTTTGGACGGATTCGTCCAAATTTGGACGGGAAGAGAGTGAATCAAATTTGAACAGAAAAAAATGAAATGGTGCTCCCGTCCAAAATTTGGACGGAAATGATGCACAGCAATTTATACCGCTCTCCTTGTACCGTCGGGCATCCGCTTCCCTGTCTAAGTCTATCAAGAAGACGCCACTAGAGATGCGGAGAGGTGGGAAGCCTACTTTATGGCATTTGTGTGTATGGGGATGTTCAAACATGTGGAAATATGGAAATATTACTCAAGAGACTCGATCTGCTTGAGGCTTCAACAGTGGTGCTCAATGATTCTTTGAGCCTCGAGATTTCGTGCATAATATTTTGTACATCTTATTTAATTGTAAAATTAATTGTAAAAGACATATTAATTGTGAGTCATATAAACAATTAATATGTCAAACTCTAGTTTACTTTATGTCATAGACATAACTTTTACTTTTACTTTTGCATGCTTGCAGCCCACATCTACATACTCAAGTGGCATGAAGCTAGCTAGCTAGTCTCTCTATCTCAATTGTATCTATTTATACATCTTTTTACTCAATGAATAAACTAAGTTGAAGTTTACTCTTGTGTTTATCACATTCTCAAACTCTCTTCATGGTATCGGAGCCTTACTTGAGTTCTAAAATCCATTTGCAAAACTCGATTCTTTTCGTGAAAAAAATGTCAATATTATCCGGTTTCATCTTCTTCAAGATGACTCACAATTTGCCTCAAGCAGATGGGATAATCGAACACTCTTCTTTACAAATCATAAACTTGATGGTAACAACTACTTGCTATGGTCAAGGTCTATGAAAATGTATATCTCCGGCCCGGGGCAAGATGGGATATCATCTGTTCCAAACTGCCCTATTTGGCCCGACCCCAAGTTTGAAGCATGGGACACGAAAAATAACCAAGTCATGACCATCCTCACGAGGTCTATGACAAAAGAGATCGATGAGAACTTCATGATGTATGACATTTGCTAAGGAAATGCAGGACAATGCCGAGAGACCTTTACTCAAAAAAGGACAATACATCCAAAGTCTATGAACTCAAAGCTCGATTCAAAATTGCGAGACAAGGGGATATGTCTCAGTAACTCAATACTTTAATCAACTATCTAAGGCATGGCAACACCTAGATATGTTGGAAACTCACCCTGGAATGATGTTAAAGATCTTTGCACTCTTTAAAGACATTATCGAGAAAAGAGAGTATTCAAATTCCTTACTGGGTGAATCCTACTCTTGATGATGTCGAGGTAGAATTCTTGCTACTAAACCTCTTCCAAATCTCAAATCCATGTTTGCTTGAGGTCAAACATGAGGAAAGCGAGGAGGAAAGTGATCTTTCTTGAACCCCTCTGCCGACAACCCTATCAAGGTACGCCTGCTTTGAAGGTTAATGAGACTTACAGAAGCCTCTTGAGAAAGGCTGGAAAGGCGCTGCGTGATCACACGCAAACGCACAAATCACACCAAGGACAATTGTTGGAAGCTACATGGCAAACCTACCCCTCTAAAACCTCAAAACCAACCAGGAAAGTCAAGGCAAACTTATCGGTGAAGAGGAAAATGACAATAAGCTAAATGCTCGCTTGTTGCCTTTAGAGCCTTTATTGCTCAAAGATCGGGAAGGTAGCTCCCCTATTGAAATGGCCACTCATGCTAAAAGCAGTATATTTTACTCACCTCTTAGTAATGAGACTTGGATTGTTGATTACTGGGCTTCTTCCCATATAGTAGTAATAAAAACCTTATTACCCAATATATGCCATGCAACCAAATTCACAAATTAAGACTCTGCGATGGTTCTGCTTCTTATGCAAAAGTGTTGGGAAGGTTAAACTTACTAATCGAGATATATCTACAGAATGTCTGTTTGTTCCAAAGTTAGATCAGAACCTTATATCTCACATCGAGTAAACTCACTAAAGATCTGAATTGACCGTTGTTTTTAATAAGAATCGATGTACATTCCAGGATCTTTCTTCTCGAGAAGTGATTGGGCAAGCTAAACCTGCTTTCAGGATCATTGTGATTAGGGTCAGTAAGCGGCGAACCCACCGAACATGTGCGGGTTCGAGTTCGCTCGAAAGGTTCGAACTGGGGTTCGGCTCGGCTCGAATGATCGAACCTTAGTTTAGCAAGGTTCGCTCGGGTTGAGCGTTCGAACATGCTCGAACCGTTCGAACATATTCGAACGGTTCGAACATGTTCGAACCTTATATATATAGTTTTTTTTTAAATATACAATAGTTCGAGCGAGCGTGTTCGATCTGATTCGGCTCGATAGACGAATATCAAATACCTAACGTTCGCTCGACGTTGAAGGTTCGAATCGAACTCGAATCGAGCTTTTTCGAGCCGAATACAATGAATCGAATCGAATCATCGACGTTCATTTACACATTTATTTGTGATCAACCTGCCAAGATCAAGACAGACCGCCTCAAGACTGCACTCAAAACCTAGACAATATCATGTTATGGCATTATAGACTAGGACATCCAAGTTTTGGTTATTTAAAGTCTTTAATCCTGAATTGTTTAAAGGATGTAATCTTAATGATCTTCAATGTGATATTTGTCAATTTGCTAAACTCACCAAATCAGATATGCTAAGTTACCTCACTTGCCCTCTTCCCTTTCACCCTAATTCACAAAGTGATGTATGGGGACCTCAAGAGTGAAAAGTATAACAGGGGAAAAAGGTGGTTTGTAACCTTCATTGATGATCATACCGAAACACTTGGTCGTTTTTAATGAAAGACAAATCAAGTTGGACCTATCTTCCAAGAATTTTATCACATGGTCTCCACCCAATTTGATACTAAGATCAAGATCTTAAAGACTCGATAATGCTCTGGAATACTATGAGTCTAACCTCAAGAACTTCTTGACAAACAGAGAGAATTGTTCATATCGGTAGTTGTGTGGAAACACACCTCGTGAGAATGGGGTTCTTTGAAAGAAAGAAATGTACATCTGCTTGAAATGGCCAGATCAATCATGTTCACTACACATGTTCCTAAATACATGTGGGGTGAAGCTATATTGATTGCTACATATTTAATCAACAGACTTCCCAGTAGTAGAGGTTTCAAAACTCCTCTCCAAACCTGCCGACCACACACTCCTGCTCTCTCATCTTATTACCCAATTGCCTCCAAAGATCTTTGGTTGTCTTGTGTTTGTTTATATCCATGCTCAACACAGTAAAACTTGATCCTAAAGCTCATAAGTGCATTTTCCTTGGATATGCACAGGACGAGAAAGGTTACAAGTGTTACTCTCTACTGAAAAGAAATTTTACAATTCTATGGATGTGAAATTCTTTGAAAGGACTCCATATTACAACAAACCTCTTGAGCCGATCAACGATGGAAACTCGATTGAGATTGAACTAAGTCCGTTCCTCAAGAAACCATTAACCCTCGTGCAGACTCATAATCTTCAAAGATCCTGCGGATACTCACATTCTCGACCTCTCAAAGATCTGGCGACCAGTCTCCGCGACCCGAGCCTCTTGAACTGAACCTCGGCAACCTCATCGAACCAGAGTCTGGGACCCCGACTTACCATCGACTCTCGCCAGCTCATCAAGTAGATGAGCAGACTATTGCTCTGAAGGAAAGGAAAAGATCATGCACCGATCATTCTATTCATACTTATTTATCTTATGATCGCTTGTCTCCTGTCTTTGCCATGTTTACACAGATCCGGACTCTCACTCTATCCCTAGAAATATTCGGAGGCCTTCAAAATGATAAGTGGAAGGTCTTTGTTAAAACAGAGATGATCGCTCTCTTGGATAATCATACTTGGGACCTCACAACTCTTCCCAAAGGCAAGAAAACAAGATTAGGCTGCAGATGGTTATTCACTATCAAATACAATGTTGATGGTAAAATTGACAAGTATAAAGCCATATTGGTAGCAAGGGATTCACTCAAACTTATGGCATTGACTATAAGGAAACTTTTGCACCAAATGCAAAGCTCAACACCGTCGAGTCTTCGATTTCCTAGTTGTCCAACTTGACTGGCCTCTTCACCAATTGGACATCAAAAATGCCTTTCTAAATGGGGACCTCACTGAGGAGGTTTATATGACTGTACCCCCTGGTTTTATCAATCCTCATACTCAAGGCAAGGTGTGCAAACTGAGGAAATCTCTATATGGCCTGAAGCAATCACCAAGGGCATGGTTTGGAAAACTCACTACTGTGGTTAAAGCTGCTGGATATCATCAATGCAACTCTGATCACACCATGTTTGTCAAGACAACCAACCAGAGGAGGTCCATTCTAATTGTATATGTGGATGATATCATCCTTACTGGAGATGACTCTACTGAGATCCATAACTTAAAGACTCTACTGGCAAAGGTGTTCCAAGTTAAAGATCTGGGCTACCTCAAGTACTTTCTTGGTATGGAAGTAGCTAGAACCACCAATGGCATTTCAGTCTCCCAAAGGAAGTATGTCCTGGACCTCATCAAGAAAACCGCATCTTTGGGATGCAAACTCTTTGTATCTCAGTGTAGACCCAGTCCATACCTCTTGCATGGTGACATTCTTTGTCGAGGAAAGAACAATATCAAAGGCTTGTAGGCAAACTCATATACCTTTCTCACACAAGACCTGATATTGCATATGGGGTCGATCCAGTCAATCAATTCATGCATTGCCCCTCTTGAGCAACATTGGGATGCAGATGAATAGGATCTTGAGGTATTTAAAATCCACTCTGGCCAAGGCACACACTTCACCAAGTCTACCGATAGATCAATCAAGGTCTACACCGATCTTGATTGGGTGGATGTCACATTGACAGAGGTCTACCACAGTGCTATTGCTCATATATATGGGGAACCTGGTTACTTGGAGGAGCAAGAAACAACCTCTTTGTGTCAAGCGATCTTGAAAAGCCGAACTAAGGGCACTTGTACTTGGCATTTGTGAAGCTCTATGGCTAAAAAGGGTCTTGGCCGAACTTCAACAACCAGATCATCACCCTATCACACTCTGTTGTGATAATAATTCACCTTATGCATGGCGTAAGATCCATCCATCATGATAAAACCAAGCATGTGGACATTGACATTACACTTTCTCGAAGGAGAAGATTGATGCCAAGATTATTCAACTCCAGTATGTTCCTCAAGCAGATCGAAATCGATATTCTTACTAAGGCTATTCCACCTCTTATGTTCAAAGAGACTAAGTAGCAAACTTGTTGCATCAACATATACAACCCAGATTGAGGGTGTGTGGAAATATGGAAATATTACTCAACAGACTCGATCTGCTTGAGGCTTCAACAGGTGCTCAAGCAGATTCTTGAGCCTCGTGATTTCGTGCATATATATTTTGTACATCTTATTTAATTGTAAAATTAATTGTAAAAGACATATTAATTGTGAGTCATATAAACAATTAATATGTCAAACTCTAGTTTACTTTATGTCATAGACATAACTTTTACTTTTTACTTTTGCATGCTTGCAGCCCACATCTACATACTCAAGTGGCACCCAAGCTAGCTAGCTAGTCTCTCTATCTCAATTGTATCTATTTATACATCTTTTTACTCAATGAATAAACTAAGTTGAAGTTTACTCTTGTGTTTATCACATTCTCAAACTCTCTTCAGCTTATGTGCTCAAGGATAAGACAAGCAAACACTAATCACGATCAGAAATGTGTTTAAATTTGAGGTATCTTGAAGACACAAGGAGAGGTTATTTTTATGATCCTCGAGATACTAAATAGTTAGTATCAACTAATGTTGTGTTTTCGAAGGATTGACAATATAAATAACCTTCAAATGTAGAGTAAAAATGTACTCAGGAGTTACTGTAATATTCTGATTTTGGAAAATGACAGATGTGTCATTTTAATACATAAATATATATATATATATATATATATATATATATATATATATATATATATATATATATATATATATATATATATATTAAATGGGGAATTTTGATTTAATGGTAATTAAGAGTATTTAAGGAAAATAAATCTCTATTAAGGTTAAAAACCTATCATAAAATCAAAATTTGGTTTTATACGATCTACGAGAAAAGACTGAGAGCCTAAGAAAAGCTAAAGAGACTTTCTATAAATTCTCACAAGTTACTACTCGGATTTCGAGATACAAGAAGAAATTCGAATCGCGATGAAGAGAGAGATTGTTGTGACATCGAAAGGTTGCGACTTGGTAAAGGTATGGTTTTAGCCCTAGCTATGGTAAATGTATGGTTTTAGCCCTAGCTTAGTTTTCCTAAAATTAAGTAGAATTGTTGTTATAGAGGCTTGTGATCAAATCTAATCCAAGTTTGAGGTTGATCACATAGGTTTTCTATGAGAAAGATCAAGTTTGCTGCAAATTTCCTGGCTTTTGGATTTGGCTTTGCTTGCTAAAAGGTAAGAGAGTCTTCATATGGTTTAATTATGCATTACAAGATTAAGGTTTGAGTTTTGATGTGATTTGATGTTAGAAATCATGTCTAGATGTTATTGAAATAGTATGTGTTGCTATAGTGTGTAAAAGATGTGTTTTCTAGCTGTTTTGGATGCCAATTCGATGTTGATCAGGTTGGGAAAGGGTTGGAATTCGTAAAAGTGTAGAAAATTGCATGTAGGGCTGTTTTAGCGCTTAATACACGCGCATAGGGGGGCCAAGCGCATGCATTGAGGGTAAGAAAGTGGGAAAATTGATACAACGTTGTTTTTGCGCGTGCATGAGGGGTCTATGCGTGCACATTAGGCCTAGAAACACATCCTGAAAGATTCAGAGTCGTCTGACATGCGCATTGCGTTCAAAGCGCGCGCATAGGAGGTCCAGAACCATCCTGAATGGTTCAGGAAGCTCAATGCGTGCGCATTAAGCAAAGTGCGTGCGCATTAGGCCAATTTTTGGTGTTTAGCTTGTTTAGAGCCCCGAATCTAGTTTTAAATGTGATTTTGTAATAACGTTAAATGAACATGAACAAGCTTTGATTTAGCTTCTGATGCGTTTGGTTCCGACACCGGATGGATTCCTCATAAGAGAAGAAGTTCGGGACCGTCGGAAGAGCATGATAGTTTATGCTTTGATGAATTAGCATTCATCAATGTCTGTGTATGTGGTTAGGATGTGGTGTTTAGATATCTAAGTGAGTGAGTAGGGCTGTTAAGTGAGTCTTACCTTGAATATACTTAGGTTGCTAGTTGATGATTAACAAAATACATACTTGTGTAGTAAAAGACTAAACATCATGCCACTCTTGGTAAGGCACCATTCCATATCGTAATATGTGAGCGTTTAGATAAAGTGAATAACTTTGCTGGCCTCTAAATTGCTAAATGGCAAGGGGACTTCGCCGATGCGTACTCTATCGGTTTAGCCGTGGCTATTAGTGTGATCCACCAATAGGTTGCAATCGATATCTCATGGTGGATATACATCATGCATAGTGCTCTTGAGTGCGGATGTAACAAAGATAGAATAAGTTAGAAACAAATAGTCATGACATGTTGATAAGCATGAAGTGAACCCTAGAGTGGAGTCGGTAATATGAAGATAACTTAATAATAATGAACCTTCTTTGTGAATCTTAATTAAATCTTAGCTTCTATCTTTTACTTAGTACCTTTTTACTTACCTCAAATACATGTTTATTGTGTGTTTTAGGATGAGAAGATGAAATTGGGAACCGGGATACGATGAGGATTTTGATGATGACGCATTCGTTGAAGCTTTTGATTCTTCATTTTCTTTGTTATGACGTGCTAGACTTTATCATTTGATTTTGTTGAGAACATGATGTACTTTCCTTTTTAGACTTTGTAATATTATAGATGTTGAACCTTTTGGAGTTTTTCATACGTTGTAAGTTTGGGATTTCGTTGTAATAAGATTACATTTCTATCTTTAGTTGGTTACTTTCTATTCTTGTTCTTTATCATAAAAAAAAAACCGAGTCTTTTAGCTTCCGCTTATGCTAAACTCGATACGACGTAGTAGAGGCTTACGTGTAATATGAAATTTATTTTATATTTTACGTCTGCGAGAACGTCCTCTTTCCGGATAATGATTCGGTATCCTAAACGGCGCGCATAGCTTATTCTACTATGAAATCGGACCACAAATTGCAAATATCACAAATAACACTATTACATCAAAGCGGAGCGTCAGGCAACTTAGACGTATTGAAATAGTGGTTAGACCACCTCTTCGATACGGCTTAAACACTATATTCATTAAACATCATAGTGGATTCCAAACATTTATAGTGATCATTAAACATGTATAAGGATCAAATTAAATTTTCAATCTCTTAGAATAATCATTGAACACTATATTGAGCCTAAGTTAACATTAACTTGATTTCAAACACTTTTAATCATCAGTGAAGTCAATAATAATCATAATAAACATCAAAATGAACTTAAATCAACATGAATGTGATGTTGTAACATTTGTATGCATCATTAAATTCGACAAGTAATTTAGATTAACCGACATTTGTTGTTCAAGCATCAAATTGACCTAAGTCAAGTTCAATATGATGTTCTCGTTTTTTTTCCCAAAAAATAAAATAAAAAAATTGATAGAATATATTTTAATATAAAAAGCTTATACAATTGATTGACCATATGATTTTTTTTTTTTTTTTGGGAAGGGGTTGACCATATGTTCATGAACAAATTAACCAATTCAAAAAAGAAAAAAAAGGAGAGATGTTTCCCCTCTATACTCTGAAGGCACTGACGGTACAAAAACGAGTCGCTGATTATTATGGTGTATTGGTAGGGAAAATGATATATGCACAACATAATGTGCCATATCATATTTGCATTACATATTTTCTGTTCATACATTAAAGTGTAGGGCCCATTTTGAATGATTGAAACAACATCATAATCAATACTGCAAAGCCAAAGTAATGAAATATGTTGTGCTGAATTGTGTAGTGGATATATCATTGTCAGGTTGATGAGAGGATTGGGTTAGATTTTGGGCCCTTTAATTATTATAAATAAATTTGGAGTATTCTATTCGTCTGCATCATGATTACTTCAAGCATTGAAAATTTTACTTTGAACACCATGATTATTTTGTGTGAAAATAACGTCACTGTCACTTGACGTTATTTTTCAAAAACAGCGTCAGTGGCGGTAACGTTATGGTTACAGACATGTCATTGATGTTAGTTTCGCCTATAGCAATGATATTCACATAATGGTGCCAGAAGTTAAAAAAATACATGTACGGTGTCGGAAGTAATTCCGCGGTCCTAATAGAACCCGCCATAAATTATGAAAATTAGGCCCTGCGATCCACTAACATTCTAGGGCCTAGGCCCATGTCTAATTGCCCTTGGGTCAGGGCCAGGCTTGTATATGTATGTTTGTATACACACAGAACATATATGTGTGTCTATGTAAATATACACATATATATTTACACATACTAGTGGGAAAACCCGTGCGATACACGACACGCTGTAAAATTTGTATATGATATATAGTTTGAGACATGTGAATATTATCCAACAATAATTATTTAAAAAATGCAACAATGTGAAGAACACAATTCAGGACATTCAGAAATCATTGAGGGAAAAAAATGCACATTACTTATCACCTACGGATCTTCTCTTACATAGAGAACATTGCTACAATTAGCATATATATTTTTAGCGATTAGGAATATGTATATACGTGTACCAATATACTTATATGATTATTTGTTATATATAAACATGTATTTGAAGTTGCTGGTCAGCAGTTGAGTATTACATTCAGGGGCGGACGCAGGATCCCGGGCGACGGGGGACGAAAATTCTAAAGATTTTTGGCAGACGCAGGATCCCGGGCGATGGGGGATGGAAATTCTAAATATTTTTTTGTAATAAAAAAAAGTATATAATATTGTTTTTTTTATCTGTCCCTACGATTCAAAAAAAAAACTATTATACATCGTGATATTGTGGGAAATATCACGGTGGCGGTAACGGTTGAAACGTGTGGATATCCGGCTATTGATGTAAGATTTCTCCGGTGGGAGTGGATGAGTTTACGGTGGTGTTTATGAGAAATATAAAGATTACGACGACGGGCTCATAAGGGAATGAATGCGGACACGGAGTCGACAAATTGGCAGAGCTTGGCCTGCTTATATTAATAAAGAGATGTTTTATGGATTACACGTTGTTCCTATTTATAGACATTGGACTAATCGTGATTAGGCTAATCTTGACAAGACCTAATTAATTAAGTACAATTAAACATAAATAGTACAGTCTCGGGTCCGCATGCAGTAGTTAATCCCGAAGCCGGTTTATTCTTGATGCGGGTCCACTAGCGGTCTTAACTCGTCAGGCGAGCTGATTCTTAGCTATGTAAGCAATGAGTCCGGTATGTCTTGATCCGTTAGGAGGCATTACACGGGGTGGGCCCCCGGGCTATCAAGATACGATCTTAGCCTTGGTCCCTCTGAAAGTAAGGATAGGTTCAATAGCTGGTAGCTATTATCCGGCTTGGAGACAAGCGGGTTGAAGGAGTAGCTGTTCAGATGTTGTGATGTGACCTCTACACGGGGCAAATCTCGGGTCCGAAGGACCGTTTGAGGGTTTGGCATATCACATCGTAAAAAAACACGACTATACATTTTGGTTTATATGTTAAAAAGCTACTACGTATCGCATGATCTGAACACATTAAACCTTCTACTTCTATCAATAAAGATTTAAAACACTACAAAAGGAAACCAATGTTCCGAAACTGATTAATTTTTTTTTAAATGTATCACATTGATAATAACTATGTATTTTTATTTGCATTATAAAAGTTTTATGTCAAATTATCAGTTTATTACAGATGATAAGGGCGAATATAAATATTATTGGGGGGCGAAAAAGATACATAACATATATATAGTAGTTTATTTTACGGATCTGAGGGGGCGAGTGCCCTCATAGCTTTGGGGTGGATCCGCCCCTGATATATTACATTGTTCGTGTGTGGTTCGTTTAATGTTCAAATAGAATCGAGCCTTTGAACTAATATAAACCGAATCTAGTGAATACAGACTCAAGCCGTTTTCAGTGGCGGATCCAGAAAAATCGTTGAGCGGATGCACAATTCTTATCCATGTAATATTTTTTTCAACCAGTGCACAAAAAGTTTCTACCGTAATATTTACTACATTTTCTTTGGTTGAGCGGGGTCTGAGGACCCTTTTGTATAATATATACATCCGCTTATGGCCGTGTTTAAGCTATTCAACTAGTGTATAGTCATAGCCGATAGGCATAGGGATGTACACGGATACGGTTAATTAGGGGTGCACAAGGATACAGTTTATCAGACAACAAAACTGAAACAAGACCATTCGGTTTGATTTGCTTCAGTTAATGACCATTTCCAGTTTGATTTCGTTTAGTAATATACGGAACCCACAATTTTTTGTTCGATTACGACTAACCCTACAAATCTATACATAACCAAATTAAAAACCGAACCCAAATAAAAGTAGAACCATTATTATTAACCTAACCGTATATAATCAAATCGAAAATCATAACCAAACTATTTATAACCAACCTGTATTACTAGTTTTTGATAACAAAAATATTGTTACTCTTCATGAAGAAAAAAATAAACTTAGAATTAACTCTTATCCGAATCATAGATTACCAGATGAAAAAACCAAACCGCTTAAACCAAAAAAATAAAATAAATTTTATTTTGATTTTCGATTATTTAAAACAAACAGTTCTATTCGATTTTGAGTTTCATATAACCAAATATTTCGATTCGATTTCAGTTATGATCATCAATCATATCAAACCGAATCGAACCATCTATACCCTGTTCATGCAGAGATATGTATTTTACAATCACATGGTTGAGGGCCCGGAGGCCAGCATATGCACCCTTCGACAAGTTAATCAATCCAAAAACTTGTAGTAGTATGTTTATTCTTCTTTACTTTTTATTTTATTTTATTAAATTTTTTTAAGCTTGAGTGGAAAGGAAGATGAAGTGGCAGCATCAATATTTGCTTGTCTGAAAAGTTATTTTCTACTTTATTTTTTTTAAATATTTTTTTGAGGAAATTTTCTACTTTATTTAGATTCTAAAAATCAACAAAAGACTGAATTGTTGAGCAAAGGGCCAAATTGGCTTAAAGGTTACTTGTCAACGTAGCCCACATTGCTTGGGATTATTAGTGTGTTTTGCTTTTCTCCTCTTATCAACATTGACTAGTACCACTTGATGTAACATGTCTTTTGAACACTTTATGATTACTAATAATAATAATATATTGTGCTACAAATCCAATTAAATGTATTGATCAATGGTTATTACCGTTTATGATCTTAATTATAATCTATTAATGTTTTCTATAACAAGGAACACACATGTATGATATATAATAGCGTATGTTCCATGTTGATTGTTGAAGAGAAGAGTAAAAATAACTCTCCAATATATACAGGGAATATACATGAAGTGACTTAAAAATCATGGAAAATCATTGCTATTGAAGTCGTTATTGATTGTAGTAACATGATTTACATTATTAGTCCAAGAGCAACCAAAATTGACTTGGTGTTCAAGTTGATAATGAAATCCCAGATTTTTTATGTGACTAACATGAGTTTAAATCCTTAAAAGAAAAAATAAGTATAAAAAATATCTCTTGTGAGAAGTTAAACAAATTCTATGCATAGAGTGTGATGTTATCTATAAACATGGCATACAAGTTTGTCATGCTTGTGTGATTCTCATAGGGTGAATGTCATACCTAAATTACAAGGTCATTGGAATGTGAAATTGTAAATCGAAAAAGGGCGTCTAATCATGAATAAATCGACATCTATTGGTCTAGAGTGAGATTTTCTCTCTCTAACTTCTCGTTGTTCTGCCTTCTTTCTTAATCTTCAAACCTTACTGATTTCTGGTTGGTTGTCTGTCTTTTTTCTTCTCATTCTGATGAAGGAATCAAGCTGGGATTGTACTTCTCTCACAGAAGAGGATGATAACATGCGAAGAACTTCAAAAAAGGTCAAACTTATAGTCCTTTTTAATCCAAGGGTGGAATTAGACGAAGAAATGTCTGTTGAAGATGAGTCTAAATCCGATGATATGGAAAGCGAGGGGGTGATTCAAGAGGATGACAAATCGATAATTGATACGAACCTGCAACCGCCGCCACCAAAAAGATCTTACAGCGTCGTCGTTTCTTGGGATAAACCTGGGGTTTCTAATGAACTTGTAGCTTTTAATGAGAGGCTTGTTGATCTGTCTAGGCTTCAAATTACTGAGCCAATGGAGCTAAAACCCTATCCTCGCATTCGAATTGATCCTAGTTATAAGCGCACTTTGCAACAGAAATTGGGAGATTTTATCATTTTAAAATTGACAGGAAGGACTATTTCTTACTCTATTTTACTGGCTAGATCAACTCATTTTAAATTAGGATTAGGGCACCACACTAACACCTCTATTACTATCTTAGACACTATTTACCCCAGTGAACCATATAATGTAGCAGAAGTATTGTGCTAGCATGAATGGAGAGAGTCCATGAGTGAAAATTACAAGGAAATGATGATTCTTCTGATCAACATATGGTGGACAATATATGGATCATTAAAATTAACCTGAAACCTGATGGAACCATATTGAATCATAAAGCTGAGCTAGTATCCAAAGGATCCACAAGTCCAACAAGATTGAATTCACCGAGACCTTTAGTCCAATGGCAAAGGCTTTTACAATGAGAGTTATTATGACTTTGGTTGTGTCCAAAAATTGGTCTACAAGGCAGGTAGACAGAATCAATGCCTTCCCCAACGGGCCTCTTCAGAACATTCGTACAAGCCTCAACCTGAGGGGTTTATAGACTATAAAAGGTAAGGATATGTGTGCAAACTGAACAATGCCTTATATGGGTTGAATCGGCAGCTAAGGGATGGTTTGATGCTCTTAAGATCCAACTTCTAACTTAAGGATTCAAGCATGCAGTTTCAGATAATTCCACATTCATTCTTAATAATGGTGGCCAAATTTTTTATATTCTTGTGTATGTTGATGACATACCAGTCAGATGTAACTCAGATTCTTTGATTTAAAATTCCATTCAATTGTTAAATGCCAAATTTTCCTTGAAAGCCTTGGGGTCATGTTTTTCACTTTTTAGGAATGCAGACATTCGGAGATGCCAAAGGGATTTATCTGACTCAGATTCACTATGCATCTCAGTTACTAATGAGGCTAAATATGGAGCACTTAAAGCCTTGCCCTACTCATGTGGTGCATGGGAATATGTTGTTTCCTATGCATGGAGGGTCCTATGAAAACCTTACCTTGTACATGAGTTCTATTAAAGGTCTTCAATACCTCACCTCCAGCAAACTTGGCCTCTTATGTTGTGAATCTCATAATTCAGTTCATGTAAGAGCCACACGCACAAAGGTACTCGGCAATCTCTCGAGAGGTCCTGAGATATGTGAAAAGAACACTAGATTTTGTCTTGCACTTCAAACCATCATCTGAAATCGAGCTAACTGGATTTACTGATGTAGAGTGGGTTGCATGTCCAGGAAAAAACATGAAGTTTGTGGCTAGGTATTATGAGTATCTGGGAGACTCATTGGGTCATGGAGCTCTAAAAAATAGAATTTAGTCTCCAGCTATAGCACATAATAAGAGTATAGAGCCTTGTATAACCTCTAATAATAAATGAAATGAAATGACTCCAACATTTTCTTGGTGAGTTAGGCCTCGATTTGCAGAATGTGCCCACAGCATGGTGTGATAACACATGTGCAACAACTTTAGCTTTTGATTCAGTCTACTATGCTCCTACTAAACATATAAAAGTTGACACACACTACATTAGAAATACGGTGTTGTAGAAGAAACTTCATGTGAACTACTTCCCTTTTAGACATCAAGTCGATGATTGCGTGACTATATCTTCACTGATCATCAATTCATGGAAAAACTAAATGTCATTTCCAAACCTTTTAGTTTGAGTGTTAGGAACATTTTGTTATGTTTTGATGATGGCCATACTAGCTGTTATAGCAAGCCTGAAATAAGTTAGAATTCTCTGTATAAGTCTTTACTTAGAGTCTGACATGTTGTATAAGTTGAGTCAGACAAGTATTGTACTAGTTGGTAGGACGGCAAAGTATAAATAGATTTTCGGTAGAGTGAAGCCAGCCAAGTACCATCAGAGAAGTAATGAAGACATTACGGTCTGACTGTGATGACCTTGGATAAGTCTAAGTTATGTTCCAAGTGATGAAACTTAATGTTTAAATATGGTGTACACTGATCTCACACAAATCAAGGATTAGTGAAGTACAAAGAATCTCCTTTAACTGAAAGAATGAAGGAAACAGTGAATCGGCAAAGTAAACGGACTATCGGCTGAGTGAAGACAAAGCAGTGAAGGAAGATCCAAGCGGCAAAGTCAGAAGGATATCTTGACCGATCAGAGAACAACTAAGTAAACCTTACCTAATCAGATTTTGAAATATGTTGAAGATTCAGAGGATCAAGCATTAAATGCATAATAAATAGAGGATCAATCAAGGACGGATTTTCCGATAAATATTTGAAGAAAAATCCGATCCTCAAATCAAGAGAATACAATTAAGGGGAATCAAGAATAAAATCAAGGATTATTCCTCATTAATATAGCCAACGGACGGAAATTCAAATCAAGGATTATCAAGGCTATAAATAGAAGGCATTGACAGAAAAAGAAAAAAGAGAGAGGCACGATAAAAATCTAAGCAAAACTCTGTCAAAGTGAAAAACTTTCTATCTGTGGTGAAAAGATATATCTAGTGATCAACTCAAAACTGAAAGCTACAATTCAAACATCAAGCATTGAGATTGATCAACAAGTTTGTGAATCCAATTCACATCAATCAAGCAAATCGAATCGGCCATCTCGAGAATGAGTTGTGTTTGTGATAGGCTATTTGAAGGATTTGATCCCAGGAGGCGTTGAAAGAGACTCGAGTCACCAAGCCAAGGCAATTGCGGTCAAGGAGTGATAGTCTTGTAGATTGTGAAGCTTGTGTAGTCAAGGACAATCGGACTATTGTATCTGTGAAAACAATAGTGAATTCCTCCAATCATCACAGGAGAAGAGTGGATTAAGGGATTACACCACCCTGAACCACTATAAGCCTTGTGTCAATTTACTTTTAGCAATTTACCTTACTGCATTCATTTAATTACTTATATTATATCTTATATCTGTGATTGCCTAAACTACTTTGAAACAGCATAGTAACAAGGGACTTATCCGCTGCCCAAAAGCTTTTAAAAACAAGAAATTTTTTTGAAACTCCACTATAGTCATTCACCCCCCCTCTGACTATAGTTTTACCCTTCTCTGGGACCAACAATTGGTATCGGAGCAGTGTTCCTAGTATCAGAACCTGTTCAGATCTAACTTCTGGTAACAAGGAGATCATATATTTTCAAAGTAGTTTTCAAATCTGTGCTTTCTACACATATACATAAATATCTCTTATTTGTACTTATGGATTCCTCAAACTTTATGCCAAAAGTACCTGTTTTCAATGTTAACAACATAAAATAAGAATGATATCTCATCTTGCAGCAACTCATGAGGAGATGCTGGATGTAATTAATGATGGCCCAATCATGATCATGACTGTGGTAGCCACAGGAGCAGATCAAGGAAAATAAGTGGATAAACCCAAGAAAGATTGGACCAAGGATGACAGGAGAAGAGCAAATCTAGACTTTGTTGCAAAAGATATGATCTTGAAGACCCTAGATAGCAACATGTTCATGAGAATCAAAGACTGCAAAACAGCAAAGGAGATGTGGGACAAGCTGGCACTGATAAATGAAGGATCTGAAGCAGTTAAAGAAAACAAATTATCTGTTGCAAAACAGAAATTTGAGAACTTCAAAATGAAGGCTGGTGAATCCATTGATCAAATGGACAATGATTCTCAAGCATCATCGATGAATCGCAATGCAACTTGACACACATATCCTCAGAAAGAAGTGTGCTTAAAGATCTTGAGAGGCTTACCTGAAAGATGGAAGATCATAACATCAGTAATCAGAGGAACAACAAATCTTGCAAACACTGACACCCTGACTCTGATGTCCCAACTAAAGGTTCATGAATTCGATTGAACGGTGAAGATCGTGCTCGGCAGAGACACAAAGAGCGGTTACCGATAGCACCACAAAGAAAGTAACTTTGCTGATTGTATCAGCAAAGAGACACTAGAGCTCAAAGAACAGGTAGCTTTATTAGTTAAACGTTTTGACAGGTTTAGCAAAAAGAAGTCATTCAAAGGAAACTCATCATCAAACAAGAGGTCAAGCTCAAACAAAGACATGAAGAAAAAAAGATGATGAATACAGATGCTTCAACTGCAACAAGAAAGGTCACTTCAAGGCTGATTGCCCCGAAGAAAATAACAAAGATGAGGAAAAGAAGCAGTACAAAGCATCTGAAAAGAGGAAAGGTAAGAAAGCACTCAAGGCTGAATCCAACAGTGAAAAGAATGAAGAATCATCTGATAATGACTCAGATAATAGTGATGAAGTAGACAGCTCAGACAATGAGAAAGCATGCCTATGTCTCATGACCAAAGAATTAGATGAAGATGAAACTGACAGCTCAGTTAATGAGAAAGCAAGTCTATGTCTTCTGGCCAAAGAATATGATGAAACTGAGGTAACATCTAGTTCTTACTCTTCATCAAATGCATCCACATCTAACACTACACAATCTTCTATTCTCCCATCAGATCCAGCAGCCCTAGTCCAAGATCTCATGACTAAATTTGATGAAATTGAGATGAATCATGAAATTCTGGAAAAGGAATGTAAGGATCTAAGAAACGAAAATAAAAGATTGAAGGAACAACTGGGCAAATTGAAAGTTGAACTAGCTACTAAGGAGATATACTCACCTAATCAAAAAGCAGCAGATGATAACTCATCCACTGCTAACAGATCAGCTGAGAAAATCCACCTAACAGCTAAAAACACCACTGCACCACTAAATACACCAGCTTACAAGCCTCCAAGAAGGTTTGGATCCAGATCTGGTCTTGGCTACAACAGTCAGGATGAGATTAGAAACAATGGACAACACAATTTTGAATCCAGGACCAACAATGGACCAAAATTCAGAAAGGGACAGACCATAGTCTCAACCACTCATCCTGCACCGGTGAAGTAAAAAAACCAGTGCAGTGAAACAACAGACTAAACCATCAATCCAGTCAACCAAAGGCAAAGACCTTCTGAAAGGTAAATGAAGACTTTATCCTTCAGAGGATGATTGGAATGTTGCACCTCCAAAATACATGAAGAAACCAATTCATGCCATGCATCATGTGTTTAAGAAAAACCAACCAAGGTATGTTCCTAGACACATGAAGCAACATAGGATTCCCACTGCATATTGGAAAGTGAAAAAGGATGCAAATGCACCAAAAAGTAGAGAAAAGTATCAGAATACCTTCAAGAAAATATTAGAAGCTATTACGCCATGCCTTATACATATGAAGTTGATGACTTCAATTATCCAAAAAGAAGATCATTTGGATATACACTTGGAGTAGGAGGCATGATCATATCAGTATGGACCCAAACAAGGTGTTGGGTACCTAAACATAATTAATTTGTTTTGTAGGATGTCCGGTACATAGACAGTGGATGTTCCAGACACATGACAAGAAACAAGAGATGGCTCACTGACTTTAAAGCTTTTGATGGACCCAAAGTCACCTTTAGAGGCAAAGAAAACCCTGGTAAAATTAAGGGGGAAGGCACAATGCTCAAGAACAATTTGAAGATTCAAAATGTGGCATATGTTAAGGGACTAAATTTTAATCTGCTAAGCATCGACCAATTCAGTGATTTAAGGCTACAATATACACTTCAACAAGGAAGGATGCAAGGTGATTCACAACCAAACCAACACAAAGGGTTCTTGCGGGAAGAAGAGAAGATAACATGTATATGGTGGATTGGAAAACATCTAAGGCAGAAACATGTTTGCTTGTCAAAAAGAAACAATCAACCAGCTGGATTTGGCATAGAAGATTAAATTAACTTAATTTCAAGACCATCAACACATTATCAAAGAATAAATTAGTTGAAGGCCTTCCATAGATCACATTCAAGAAAGAAAGCCTCTATGATGCATGCCAGAAAGGAAAGCAAATCAAAAGCTCCTTCAAATCAAAGCCCTATCAATCAACAACAAGAATTCTACATCTTCTACATATGGACTTGTTTGGACCAGTCACACCAGTAAGTGTAAGTGGTAAGAAATACACTCTAGTAGTGGTGATGATTTCTCCAAGTACACCTGGACCATATTCATGAACAAGAAGAAAGAGACACTCAAGAAGCTGCCAGATTTGCTGAGAAGAATTCAAAATGAGAAAGAACTAAAGATTATCAAGATCAGATCAGATAGAGGCACATAATTTCTAAATGAAGTTATCAGAACTTATTGCGAAGAAAATGGAGTACTACATCAATTATCTCATAGCGGGAACTCCACAACAAAATGGTGTAGCGAGAAAGAAAGCGAAACTCTCAAAGAAGCAGTTAGAACAATGATTGCAGAAGCATGCCTACCAAAGAGGTTTTGGGCTGAAGCAGCAAACACAACATGCTATACACCGAACAGATCAATCATCAACAAATATCATGGAAAGACTCCATATGAAATATGGAATGGAAGAAAACCTAATATCTCATATTTGCATATGTTTGGATCAAAATGTTTTGTTTTGAATAGGAATCAGCTGCATACCTTTGATGAAAAGGCTGATGAAGAAATCTTTATAGGATATTCAGACACCAGCAAAGCATTCAGAATACTCAACAAAAGAACATTGGTAATTGAAGAATCAATACATGTAGTCTTTGATGAACCAAACACAAATGGTGAAAGTCTTCAAGATCAGGAAGAAGAAGCAACACAAAGGGAAGTATATACAAATACAACCATACCAGCTCCCATTCTGAATCACCATTTTGAAAATCAAGATGAGCCACATACACAGTCTGAAGGTGTAGAAGCACCAAGTGAAGAACAACTTCAACCCGACCTCAATTGGCTAAGAGATCATCCTGAAGATCAAGTCATTGGAGACATTCACACAGGAGTTAGAACCATAAGACAACTGGAGCATATGCTAACATGCTTTCTATCACAAGTGGAACCCAAGACAATAGATGATGCAATTCAAGATTCAGACTGGATCACACCCATGCAAGAGGAACTAAATGAATTTGAAAGAAATGAAGTCAGGGAACTTGTTGATGTACTGCATATAGCCAACATCATTGGAACAAAATGGGTATTCGAAAACAAGATGGGTGAACAAGGAACAATTGTCGAAAATAAAGCAAGGCTAGTTGCAAAAGTTTACTCTCAAGCAGAAGGAATAGATTATGATGAGACATTTGCACCAGTAGCAAGATTGGAAGCAATCATACTCTTTCTAGCCTTTGCCGCACACAAAGACTTCAAAGTCTATCAAATGGATGTCAAAAGTGCATTTCTAAATGGACTTTTGGAAGAAGAAGTATATGTGGAACAACCTCCTGGTTTTCAACTTAAAGGAAAAAAAGATAAAGTATACAAGCTCAAAAAGGCTCTTTATGGACTCAAGCAGGCACCTAGAGCTTGGTATGAAACACTATCACAATTTATGATCAAGAATAGATTCAACAAATGAACTATAGATAAGACTCTGTTCGAATTAGAGGAAGGAACAAATACATTTCTAGTACAAATCTATGTTGATGACATCATCTTTGGATCAGAGGATGAAAAGCTGTGTGAGAAATTTGCAAACCTGATGACGAGCAAATTTCAGATGAGCATGATGGGAGAATTAAATTATTTTCTTGGCCTTCAAGTGAAGCAAATGAAGGATGGTATATTCATTAGTCAAGCCAAGTACACAAAAGACCTAATACACAAGTATGGTATGGACACACGTGGCACAGCAGATACAACAATGTGTGCAAGAGTCATTCTTGGAAAAGATGAAGCGAGAAAAGATGTTGATCGTAAAATGTATAGAGGAATCATTGGATCCCTACTATATCTAACTCATAGCAAGGCACTGATATAGCATTTGCAGTAGGAGTATGTGTAAGATTTCAAGTTCAACCAAAAGAATCACATCTTCTAGCAGCTAAAAGAATAATCAAATACCTGAAGAACACCATCAATGTTGGCATTTGGTATCCAAAAGATGGAGGATTCAAGTTGATATCATATTCAGACTCTAACTATGCTGGATGCAAGATAGATAGAAAAAGCACTTCTGGACAAGCCGGATGCTAGGCACCGCACTAGTTTCATGGTTCAAAGAAAAAGCAAAACTCCATCTCTACATCAACAAATGAAAGCGAAATATATAGCAAAGAGTGGTTGTTGTGCACAAGTACTATGGATTAGACAACAACTAAGAGATTATGGAATGGAGGAGAAGACAATTCCAATCATGTGTGACAACACAAGTGAAATATCCATTACTGAAAATCCAGTGTTGCACTCAAGAACAAAGCATGTTGATGTAAGACATCATTTCATCAGAGATCATGTTGAAAAAGGAGACGTTATTCTAAGATACATACCCACTGAAGATCAATTGGCTGACATTTTCACTAAACCACTCACTCATGAAAGATTTAGCATGTTGAGAACTGAGTTGGGAATGATTGAAATTGACTAAGTACCAAAGAGAGGCTAACTGGAGTAATCAGCTAAGTGACTTCACCAGCTGATTAAACCTTTGCCATTACAGGAGATGTAGCAAGTCAGATCGGTACTCAAATAAGTCAACTTCACCGATTGTTAGAATAAGCAAATACAACGGCTCAGTGAAAAAGTCACTACACCGACTAAGTGACCAGCTAAGGCACTCCACCAAAATGAAGATTGGAGTCACCAGCAAATTAAAGTGTGAACCAAATAAGTTTTTATACACGTGGAAAACCGAGAAGTTATGGAGGATTATAATGTGGAAGATTACACACGTGGAGATCAATCTACAATCGTGGAGGTAACCATAATATTCTTTTTAATTACTAAAGCCTCGATTCCCGGGATCTATCATTACATACCTCAATCACTCCCCCACTTCACTCGAACTTCGGGATTTATATACATAAAATCACGCCATTATATCACAAAATCATTTTATATTCAACCACGTTCACACCACCCAAATCATCCTATATAAACAACACTTAGAGGTTTTTCAGAAATCTTTACACTCTACTACAAGTTATAAACCCTTTTTCTCACTGCAAAATCAAAGCTTCTCTCAAAATTCAAAAATGGCTTCATCCTCTTCCCAAACCGCTCAAACTGGAGCACAATATGAAATATCAATTGCCACCGGATCATTCTTTCAAGAAGAACTGATGACGAGATCAAGTGATATATAAAATACTTGACCACCATAAACCAATACTAGCAAGAGGACTATGTCCATCGTAGTATAGCTATAGCGAATTAAGGTCGATCCCACAGGGAACCAATTGTGGGTCATTTATACACAAACAATTAATTATTCATGTCAAGGACACAAAGTGGTCTATGACCAACAAAAGACAAGAAAGATAAAGGACTCGACTCGACACAACACAAATAAAGACAACGTAATTAACCTCCCCAATTATTATGTTATCGTTTGGATTTAGAGATTCTATATAATTAAGCTAGACTCGACAACTATTAATCCGATTCGTATTTCTTTTATGTTGGCTACGAGAGTCATCCCCTAAACTTGACTTAGTTCTGGGTAGGACACTAGATCACTGTGCTACATTACGTGACTTCACCTTTTGGGTCTCCATCTCATATAACTTGCACGCTTACAATACTAGGGATGCCGGTATTAACCGTATTCCTCACCTAGGCAACATTCTTGTGGTTAGGCGTACTTCTTAAGTGATCGCATCAGTCTCCGTCCCATTAACACAAACTTCGTAGGTATCATGTTAATCTACGATGTACTTATAACTAGGTGCTAGCAATTCCCAAATATAACACAGATCTAGATCTCGCTGAAAGTCCCGGAAGATCAATTCATGAGCCGATCTAGGAGCACTATATTGGTATTTCCTAATAATACGCTAATTAAAACAGACGAGCAACGTAGCCGTAGCCATACCTACTAAGACAAGAAATTCTAGGTGGACAATCACACCATAAAGACGTGGCTAGATTGACGCGGCGAAAACCTAAATCTTAGCGTTTCTATATACGTAACGGATAAAAAATAGAGATTCATAAAGCAATTATATAGACCTACTAGAAACACAATTATCGATCATACCAAGGTCATCTATAGATCACCGGATAACAGATCTGGGCGTGTGGATCCTTATAGACAAGGAATCCCCACTGCCTCATATCGTATCCTTAGATCTACATCGTTCGGTGAAGAACGAACAACCTCAAACGATAAACAATAATTGGGGGGACTTAATTACAAAGAACAAAGAAGAAATTAACACAAGAAACTCACATAATTGCTGCTGAACTTGTATTAAAACCGCACTTGGGCCGAGAATTTGTGTTATGAGTTGTGTGTAAAGTGACTAATGAAAGAGAGTTTATATAGGCTGTAAAACCGACTTAGGATAAACTCCAGCCGAGCTAATTTACGTTTCCTAAACCCTAATGGAGTCTAAAACGCGTCGAGATAACTCTGAGCCGATCCGCTGACTTTGCCCAAATGAGTTCATCGCTCATTGCCAAATGAGTTCACCAGCCTCTGATTGGCTCGCTGGCCTTTCTTGTTCCACACTCCACTCCTCGTGCTGATTCGATATTTATCTTTAATGCAATCCGATTCCGCTCCGATTTATCTTGAGATTTACTTCCTTCATTGGTAGATATCCTCCGATTCACCTAATCTATAAAATCAATAATTATCGCACAGTAAATCATATTTTAATAATAAAAATAGATAAATACCAAATTATATTCTATAAATCACATAACATTAAATAATCCTTATAAACATGTGATTTAATATAAAATATATATTATTAAGCTCGATTTAAGGATAACGTTGATGACTTTTATGGGTATAATTTGACCGTCATCAACTACCCCCCACTTAGACTTTGATCGTCCCGAACAAAGCATCAATAAGTCATTCCCCAAGAAAACATTTCCATGGTCAAATCATACTTACACAAGAAAATCGAGTCAACTCATGCCATTCATGCTCATAAGGTATCCATTATTCACTACTCGCTATGAATCGAAGTGATGTGTGCATGTGCATTTAGTTTTATATATTCATGGCAAGATTAAAGTTTATTCTTACTTTGTAGTCTCAATCTACCAACATCAGCATTCCCACTTCTTAAGCCTCGCAATGGGTAAAGACATGGTGCAATAAGCAAGAGCGTTATCCAGAAGGTTTTTGGACTCGGAGACCTAGAAAATACTCAAAGCCTTTTAAAAAGTTGAATTTCTTCGCATTTTCATAATTTCAAGTATTAACACCTCTCAAGAAAGAAACTTGCTTTAAAAGTAAAGTATGCATTGCAAGATTCCTCCTCTCACGGACTAGTCAATAGCATTGAATATTACCACAAGCGTGGGGCTACTTTGGTAATGTTACTACTAGCCCAGTGTTTAACGCATTGTTAAAACACAGATAATTCTCAAGCTTATTACTCCGCTTTGATGGCCAGAAGATAGGAACATCAGCAGATAAATATCGACACTAAGTCTACATAACCAATCATCTACGCAATGTACACATAATTTCTACAGTTATTATAATTCGTGCGGTAACCGTCGATTCAAAGATTGAGTAATCGAATAATAAATAACTACTTGCAACAGTCGACATGAATATCCTTAAATTTACATTCACATAAGTATAAAATGATCACGTAATCATGCAACTTGGTTTCTTTCCTATCAATTCAATGTTTTAAGAACTCACAATTCTAAGGGTACGAGATAATTAATTTGGCATTTTTCAATTCAACTTTTCACCGTTTCATTCACATATCACATCATAGCTAAGTCTCCCACCCCCCTCTTAAACATGGCATTGTCCCCAATGACAAATAAAAATGAGATTTTAAGAAAAAGACTTAGCTCTGGAAACGGCTCTCAAGCAGATGCAGAACATCGGAGTAATCCAAGCACGTCGTGGAGAAGCAAACAAAATCCTGTTAAAGCAAAACCACACAGAAACTCCACGAAACCGTTAATAACATGTCAATTGAAGTTATAAAATAATGCGGCAGTAATTAGATATAAAATATCCAAAAACAGCTTAAGCCACGTTATTTTATATAATCAATGACAAGGAAAACCAAAGAGTTAAAACGACTCGTTCAGACACGAATTCTAAAATGAATAAGAAGAAGGATATATACAGACTCAAAAAGAAAATACTAAATAGAAAAAAATAATAATAAACAATCAACAAAAGATTATAGTCTTCATCGATATCCTCCACCACAAAAATATGCAGAAAATCGGGTGGATAAGACAAAGATCAAAAAGCATCACCCCATCTGGAAAAACACGAGGTTGACTGGATCAACTATGTATTCAATCCAGTGTAAAAGAGAAACTTGGTAAGGAATAACAGATTGAATGTGACCTATAGGCTAAAGATAAAATCAGATACTTAGCGCAGACGCTTCACGTTTTGATTGGATATCAACAACTTAGGGAGATGTAGCTTCTCCTCAAAATTATGAATTACCCAATTTATCACGTAGAAGGTCTCAACGTCATCAACAAGGTCAGATCGGTGTGATATTTTAGAACAAAACTCATCATCTATATGTGCCGGAATGGCCAGAAATTTTTTGAAAGTGAAATCTTCCGGTAGAAAGAGAAGTTGTTTTTTGATCGAACCAAAGACTTTTAAAAGCTAGCTAGGGTCAGAGCTACACTTACCCCAGCGAGGATGATGAAAACCAAAATGATGAAACATAATCATTAAAACTTAGCAATTTAATAATTCCGCAACAAAAGGGTATCTTGTAAAGAAAATGGAAGTTGAGATTATGATGGGTTTAGAAAAAGAAAGTGAAGGATGGTAAGAAAAGATAAAGGTTGGGTAAGACATTGTGTTTTGGGTGGGTTGAAAATTGGTTAAGGAAACTGATATGGGTAGGTATTGGTTAAGGTATTGGGTTAGGGTGGGAGAGTGAAATAGATGAAAAGACAGAGTGGGAATGAAAGAATGGTTAGAAATGTGAACTATTGGGGCAGATTGGTGAGAGAATAGAAAAGGTTGAAGGTGAAAAAGTGTAAAGGGAAAGATAAGGATAGTTGCAGAACGAACTGCACACCACTTTGGATTTTCACTTGGATCACCATTTTTAAAAGGTTTTGGAAGTTGACCAAAATTGTTCTTGTTCGCACCAATCATTCTGTGGTACATTTTCAGTAATTCTCAAGCTCTCTTAATGCTTCCATCTTAAGGTTGATTGCTAAATTTCCTTTCTTTAGCAATTTCTCGACTCTCCTACGAAACTCTACTTCACGTGGTCTATATTGAGTAAAAAAGTTTTGCACATCCTTAGCCTAATGGCCATCGGAACACGGCAAATAAAAAACCTCAACATATGTCACGTTTCTCTTATTTGACTCAAAGAAAACAAAACCTAAAAAACTAAAAAGAAATCCTAAGGGTTTTAAAGAAGTAGTTCTGAGTTTAAAGTCCTCAGCTCGACTTTCCAAAAATTATCCTTATCAGTTATCATTCTTGGATCGCCAGATATTGACCCCTCGAGCACTATATGAGGTGGGCTCGTCGCTTTTGCGGATTAATACCCTTCCCTTTGTTGTGAGACCTAGGAAACGACATCTATCCATACCATTTATACAAAGCTCTTACCTCGGATCCCGTTTTAGGAACTAGTGAATGCTAAGAAGATTTAGTCCTAAGGACCCATTTTAATCATATCCTCTATAATGCTGCTTCATTATGCTCTCTCAAAACTCAACGTCTTCTTTAGATTGAGAATTCTTAAAAACTACACAAATTGTTGCTCCCATGGCCAGTAGAAGCAATCTCATGCATAGGACATGAGATTTTAACAGAACTACGAGGAACTCTTCATTCACTGCTTCCATTCAACAACTACATGTTTCCCTACACCCTCTAGATGAGACAGATTTGGGGCAAAACCTTAGACACTAATAAAAATAATCTTATAAACTCACTCCGGTTTATTATTCATACTCAGGTTCATGTATAGGCTAACTTATGCTCAAAAAAACCCAAAAGATAGTAAAGCATAATCAAAAAAGGTAGTACCTTGCCTTCAACATTATACCACGGATAATTCGAACCTTTTAATATTTATTTTCTCGGAGCCATCTTGGTGCTTTAAAGGTGTTGCTTCCATTGCTTTTCCCATCGTATATTCGTAGCTCCACATGTTGCTGGGTTATTTTCTCAGCACCCACGAAAAATTACTGACTCGGATTATTGCTTCCCTGGTTTCTGCAAACAGAAGAAAAACAAAAACAAAACGGACCGTAGACTGATTTTAACATGGTTTCCCATGCTTCTATCGACCTACGGGATTAAACATACGGAGATAAATGACACGCCAAGTCCCGTAAAACAGAACCAGGCTCATTGGCAATGAAAGGCGCCTCTCGCTGGGGCGAAACTAGTTGTTCCGCATTCGGAATTTTTACACAGAGCGCACAACCCGAGGACTCAAAAACATAAAAAAGCAGACTTAAAAAAAAAACTTAACATGAATAAAAATTAATTATATATAAAATTGACCGTTGGTTCCCGGCAACGCGGCGCCAAAAACTTGATGACGAGATCAAGTGATATATAAAATACTTGACCACCATAAACCAATACTAGCAAGAGGACTAGGTCCATCGTAGTATAGTATAGCTATAAATCAAGGTCGATCCCACAGGAACCAATTGTGGGTCATTTATATACTGAGACAATTAATTATTCATGTCAAGGACACAAAGTGGTCTACGACCAACAAAAGACAAGAAAGATAAAGGACTCGACTCGACACAACACAAATAAAGACAACGTAATTAACCTCCCCAATTATTATGTTATCGTTTGGATCTAGAGATTCTATATAATTAAGCTAGACTCGACAACTATTAATCCGATTCGTATTTCTTTTAAGTTGGCTACGGGAGTCATCCCCTAAACTTGACTTAGTTCCGGGTAGGACACTAGATCACTCTGCTACATTACGTGACTTCACCTTTTAGGTCTCCATCTCATATAACTCATACGCTTACAATACTAGGGATGCCGATATTAACCGTATTCCTCACCTAGGCAACATTCATGTGGTTAGGCGTACTTCCTAAGTGATCGCATCAGTCTCCGTCCCATTAACACTAACTTCGTAGGTATCATGTTAATCTACGATGTACGTATAACTAGGTGCTAGCAATTCCCAAATATAACACAGATCTAGATCTCGCTGAAAGTCCCGGAAGATCAATTCATGAGCCGATCTAGGAGCACTATATTGGTATTTCCTAATAATCTGCTAATTAAAACAGACGAGCAACGTAGCCGTAGCCATACCTACTAAGACAAGAAATTCTAGGCGGACAATCACACCATAAAGACGTGGCTAGATTGACGCGGCGAAAACCTAAATCTTAGCGTTTCTATATACGTAAAGGATAAAATAGAGATTCATAAAGCAATTATATAGACCTACTAGAAACACGATTGTCGATCATACCAAAGTCATCTATAGATCACCGGATAACAGATCTGGGCGTGTGGATCCTTATAGACAAGGAATCCCCACTGCCTCATATCGTATCCTTAGATCTACATCATTCGGTGAATAAAGAACAACCTCAAACGATAAACAATAATTGGGGGGACTTAATTACAAAGAACAAAGAAGAAATTAACACAAGAAACTCACATAATTGCTGCTGAACTTGTATTAAAACTGCTCTGAGAAACTCAGAATTTGTGTTATGAGTTGTGTGTAAAGTGACTAATGAAAGAGAGTTTATATAAAGCGGTAAAACCGACTTAGGATAAACTCCAAATTGACCTAATTTACGTTTCCTAAACCCTAATAGTCTAAAACGCATCGAGATAACTCCGAGCCGATCCGGATTCGCCACTCGCTCCCAGCCGAGTTCAACGCTCCTCGCCAATGAGTTCACTGACCTCTCGATTGGCTCGGGGGCTTTCTTGTTCCATACTCCACTCCTCGTCTTGATTCCATATTTATCTTTAATGCAATCCGATTCCGCTCCGATTTATCTTGAGATTTACTTCCTTCATTGGTAGATATCCTCCGATTCACCGTAATCTATAAAATCAATAATTATCGCACAGTAAATCATATTTTAATAATAAAAATATATAAATACCAAATTATATTCTATAAATCACATAACATTAAATAATCCTTATAAACATGTGATTTAATATAAAATATATATTATTAAGCTCGATTTAAGGATAACGTTGATAACTTTTATGGGTATAATTTGACCGTTATCAAGAACCCTACCTAAAACTGTGCGGAAATGATGAGGAAGCAAAAAGATTGGCAGATGTTGCAAAAATCTGAAATTGCTAACCTTTCTAAATCCTCCAATCACTGATGTTTTCAATGATAAAAGTTACTCTATTGAGCGAAAATTCCAGGCCATTACTGAGTATATTGATGCACAGAATATTGTTGTGCAACGACAAGGAGATCTGATGAGACAGCTCAATATCAATATCACTAACAACCTTGCTGGTCTCAGACAACACATTTCTCAAGAAAATGATTCGATGGCGTTGGCATTCGGCACCAAATTCCGCAGTGTCACTGAGAAACTGACTGATCATGACAACAGATTCACATCCACTGAGTCAAAATTGGACTCTCTGATTGGAACAACGCAGAGGCTACAAATAGCATCTTACTCCAGCAAAGGGATGATGCTGCCAAAAAGGGGGGAACAAGTAAGCCTGAAGGATCAACAGTAAGACCCCCAAATTTTATAGAGGAACGGCTGAGAGCAAGGGACAGAGAAATAAGAATCAGAAATGAAGCTGAAGAGCAGCAAAGGAAGGCCAGAGAAGAAAGATAAAAGGCCTTGAATGAACCATGCATAGGATTTCCCCATCCTATTCAAAGAAGGGATGATGATACAGATAGATCAGGTGGACAGCAAAGACCTGGATCAAGTCAACAAAGGAGGTCAGCAAAAGAACACAGAACTAGCACAAGCAGAGAAAAAAGAAGTTTCCCAACCCACAGAAATAGGCAAGAATATGAGGCTAAGATCCTAGATCATGTGAGAGAATTTTTTAGAGTTCAGGAAGGGCTATATCCAAATCAAAAACAAGATGAAGCTTGGGCAGACTAGCTAAGCTACTAGGATGAACAGAGGAGAGTTGACATGACCAAAATATACAATGACATTAAAAGACAACATGCATCTCTCCAGCATACCAAGTTCAGCCATACCACTTTCTGCAAAAGGACCAGAAGATTTGCCAACCGAGCAACAAGAAGACTTCAACTATATGGCAAAATTCTTCAACCCTATGGAGAGAATGAATAAACAAGACCAATGGGGTCTGTACAAAAATCTCAAGTTTGCTGACTCACACATTGTAAAAGCTAGGGAGAGACTTGAGAAGTATTTTGGAGAGCCCAGGGCAAATGAAACTATGCCTGACTTTAACAGACTCTTTACCAAAAGAGTATTCCAAGGAGTATCTGAATACACTGCTATGGCATACAGGATGTGGAAGTTTCTAGAGATCGATTGGAAAGACATTGAGGAGGTTCAGACTACAAAATTTAAAATGTACAAAGCAGAATTAAGCAAAATGTAGTTATTGTACCTTTAATACGTTTTGAGATCATATTTTCTGATTGCCCTTAATGGATGAATAAAATTATTGAGCTGTATTATGTTGTTCTATTATGAAAAATTTGGCATACTTATGTTCAGGCTTATGAGGGTTTCGGCATCATCAAAAAGAGGGAAATTGTTAGGAACATTTTGTTATGTTTTGATGATGGTCATACTAGCTGTTATAGCAAGCCTGAAATAAGTTAGAATTCTCTGTATAAGTCTTTACTTAGAGACTGACATGTTGTATAAGTTGAGTCAGACAAGTATTGTACTAGTTGGTAGGACGGCAAAGTATAAACAGATTTTCGGCAGAGTGAAGCCAGCCAAGTACCAGCAGAGAAGTAATGAAGACATTATGGTCAGACTTATAACCAAGGAAGTCTGTAATGACCTTGGATAAGTCTAAGTTATGTTCCAAGTGATGAAACTTAATGTTTAAATATGGTGTACACCGATCTCACACAAATCAAGGATCGATGAAGTACAAAGATTCTCCTTTAACCGAAAGAATGAAGGAAACAAGTGAATCGGCAAAGTAAACTAACTATCGGTGAGTGAAGACAAAGCGGTTGAAGGAAGATCCAAGCGGCAAAGTCGGAAGGATCACTTGACCGATCAAAGAACAACTAAGTAAACCTTACCTAATCGATTTTGAAATATGTTGAAGATTCGAGGATCAAGCATTAAATGCATAATAAATAGAGGATCAATCAAGGATGGATTTTCTAATAAATATTTGAAGAAAAATCCGAACACTGAAATCAAGGAGAATACAATTAAGGGGGAATCAAGAATAAAATCAAGGATTATTCCTCATTAATATAGCCAACGGACGGAAATTCAAATCAAGGATTATCAAGGCTATAAATAGAAGGCATTGACAAAAAGAAAAAGAGAGAGGAACGATAAAAATCGAGCAAAACTCACAAAGTGAAAAGCTTTCTAACTGTGGTGAAAAGATATATCTAGTGATCAACTCAAAACTGAGAGCTACAATTCAAACATCAAGCATTGAAATTGATCAACAAGTTTGTGAATCCAATTCACATCAATCAAGCAACTGAATCAGTGCCATCTGAGAAGGAGTTGTGTTTGTGATAGCTGCTGAAGGATTTGATCCCAATGAGAAGTGAAAGAGACTGAGTCACTGAAGCTGTTGCAGTCAAGGAGTGATAGTCTTGTAGATTGTGAAGCTTGTGTAGTCAAGGACAATCAGACTATTGTATCTGTGAAAACAATAGTGAATTCCTCCAATCATCACAGGAGAAGAGTGGATTAAGGGATTACACCACCCTGAACCACTATAAGCCTTGTGTCAGTTTACTTTCAGCAATTTACCTTACTGCATTCATTTAATTACTTATATTATATCTTACATCTGTGATTGCCTAAACTACTTTGAAACAACATAGTAAGAAGGGACTTATCCGCTGCCCAAAAGCTTTTAAAAGCAAGAAAAGTTTTTGAAACTCCACTATAGTCATTCACCCCCACCCCCTCTCTGACTATAGTTTTACCCTTCTCTGGGACCAACATTGAGGGAGGTGAATAATAGTACCTAATCACATCTAGACCCTACACTTGTAATGTGATCACTCTTTTCCTAGTTCTAGCGGTCCACATAGCTGATAGTATTTACATATATTCTGCATTCTCTGTGTAATTGGTTAAGATATAAATCTAATGAAAGATTGAGTGAATCTATTTCTCTATGAAAAACCTTTCACAATGTTATACTTACTCATCTGAAAAGTATTTTTAAAAGGGGAAAAGTTTAGAAATTATGACATCCCTCTTGTCTGTGGTTAGTGTGGTTCTGATGAGGAATCTATTGATCACATTCTGGGTGAATGCTCTATATCTAAGCTCATCTGGAGTCTTTTCCCTGTCTCTTGATCTAACTTTAGCAACAATTCTTTCCCCCAAAACAGTGGGTGGGCTGATATAGTTAATGCTAAAGACACTAATGCTATTTAAAACATAACTGAAATCACAATCTGCGTCTTTTGGCACACTTAGAAAGCTAGAAATGCATGATGCTTTAAATCAAGAAAATAATGAACCTTGTTCAGTTGTTTCTATGGCAAAAAAATCCTGGAATGATTGTTTTCATGCAAATTCAAAGGATCATATCACAAATGCATCATATGTTATTGCAAGTATTACTCATATTGCCAATGAGAATTTCTCTAATGTTGATACTTCTAATCTTTCTCAGCGGGTTCATTTTGCTTAAATTGATGTTGCTTGGTCTTATTCCTCCAAACCAACTGGAGGAGGAGTTGTTCATGATAAGAATTATAATGTTCGGAATTCAAGGATAGGTCATTTCAGAATATAAGCTCTGCCCTTAGAGCTGAAGCTAAATTCATTCGATGGATGCTTTTGATAGCTACAAACAGAGGCTGGAGAAATTTCAACATGTAGAAAAAACTCTCAAACTGACATTCTTATCATTATGGTTTCTTTTCCTAAGAGATTATATAATCCAGCCTTTTAGTCTGATAGTTTCCTTCATAGATCTTAGCTATAATCCGTGAAGATGAGATAGCGTTAGGTCCAGTCTACATATTGATCATGTAAGTTTGTTTCTTTTTAATGAATTCATTTCGTTTCTGTCAAGAAGTTCGGGGAAAATATTTCTTATATTGATTCATCGAAAAAGGTTACATGTATAGTGTATATATACACTTCAAAGAGTGTTCTGGAGATCCTACGCAATTAATACAAAATATTTTATACATATTATGTTCACACTGTCTGTTCACACTAATATCGTAATACCCCTCCCCCCTCAAGGTGAAGCGTGAAGATCTCAAACGCCCAACTTGCGCAATAAGAACTCAAACTATTGTCGTCCCAATGCCTTCGCAAAAATATCCACCAAGTGATGCTTCCTGGGCACATATAAAGGAATAATCAAACCATATGTAATTGCATCACGCACAAAATGACAATCTACCTCGATGTGTTTCGTGCATTCATGAAATACCGGATTATATGCAATATATATCTCCGACTGACAATCACAAAAGATCTGTATCCCTTGAGGGTGCCACGCCTCAAGGTCGGCCAGCAACTGCTTCAACCACTTTAATTCTCATGTAAGAGATGTCATAGACCGATATTCCGCTTCAGTAGAACAACGAGAAAGCAAAGGGTTTGTTTCATGGACTTCCAGGATATGGGCGAAAGACCAGGAACACAAACCATCCGCTCAAGGAATGCCGAGTAAGTGGGCAACTCGCCCAGTCAGAATCACACCAAACCACAAGAATTAGAGAGATATCAAAACGTAGGAGAATTCCCTGACCGGGATGTTTATTCAAAAAAATGAACAAGGCGTAAAGTAGCTTCCCAATGATCAACCCGAGGTGCTTGCATAACCGAGACAAGACATGAAGGGAGTACGCCAAGTTGGGTCGTGTTACCTCAAGATATATAAGTCGTCCAATCAAACAACGATAGGGCACAGGATCACTCAACAACTCTTCAGTGGCAAGAGCAGGACAATGAATCCTCAGGAGAAAGACAAAGGCAAAGAAAGTGCATTACATTACTTGAGCAGGACAATGACTCCTCATGAGCTGAAATACTCTCCAATTGAGAAGCTCTGCTTGTCGCTTATATTCTCCATCCAGAAGCTAAAGCACTACTTTCAAGCTCATACTATGCATTTGGTGTCAAAGGCAAATCCACTGAAATATGTCATGTCCAAGCCCGCGCTGTCAGATAGATTAGCAAGGTGGTATCTCCAACTTCAAAAATTTGAAATTGTTTACGTGCCTCAAAAGGCTGTCAAAGGGCAAGTGCTTGTAGACTTTTTGGCTAATCACCCAATCCCGGCAGAATGGGAGCTCTCAGATGATTTGCCTGATGAGGATGTCATGGTGATTGAAGTACTTCCGCCTTGGAAGATGTATTTTGATGGACCGGCGAGACAAGACAGTGCTGGCGCTGGAGTCATTTTTATTTCCCCAGAAGGTGAAGTGCTGCCGTACTCGTTCAAATTGACGGAATGTTGCTCCAACAATGTTGCTGAATACCAAGCTTTGATCTTAGGGCTTGAGATGGCAATGGATGTAAAGCAATGCAGACTAAACGTCTATGGCGACTCTCAATTGATCATCAACCAGCTTGAAGGCACCTACGATGTAAAAAAGCCAGAGTTGGTCCCATACTACAATTATGAAAGAAAAATTATTTCTTACCTTGGCGACGTCACAATTGAGCATGTTCCAAAGGAAAGAAAATAAGCAAGCAGACGCTCTAGCAAACTTGGTTGCGACACTGGCAATCGGCGATGGAAAGATCCAAGTCCCCGTCTGTGAGCAGTGGGTGGTTCCTCCATACTTTAAAGAAGATAATGATAGTTATGCCGTCTGTGTCTATGAAATAGACCAAGAGTACTGGCGTCATCCATTAGTGGAGTACTTAAAACACGGAAGGCTCCCAGACGATCAAAAGAAGAAAGTTGACATAAGACGAAGAGCTCCACGTTTCTTCCTTCACAACGATACCTTGTATCGTCGCTCTTTTGAAGGAGTCTTTCTTCGTTGCCTTGGAGAGGATGAAGCTCTTCGCGCTTTAGAAGAGGCTCACTCTGGGATTCGCGGTGCCTATCAATCTGGTCTGAAGCTCCACTTCCGCATCAAAAGGATGGGATATGGATGAAGTCAAAAGGATGGGATATGGATGAAGAGGCTCGTGCATTGATTGTCTATGAAGCATTTCAATTCCACGCCAACTTCATACATCAGCCTTCTGAGCCTTTGCATCCAACTGTAGCAGCATGGCCTTTCGATGCTTGGGGAATGGATGTGGTTGGCCCATTGCCGAAATCATCAGGCCAACATCTCTACATCTTGGCGGTGACTGATTACTTCTCAAAATGGGCCGAGGCTGTTGCACTATGCCAGGTAAAGAAAGAGGATGTAGGAGCTCCACTCCCATCATCTGCCGGTTTGCTCCCAAGTAAACCAACTTCATGATTGATGTCAAAAGCATATGTCCTATGATTCAAGAAAATCCCATCTTTGTTCCGGGACACCTCTATCCCGAGAAAGTATTTTAAGACCCCAAAAGTCCTTCATCTTAAAGCACTTTCCCAAATATTATTTAAAAATAGTCAAGGTCACCTTATCATTCCTGGCAATGATCATATCATCCACGTACACCAGAACATTCAGTTGAATTCCAGCTTGATTCGAAGTAAACAAGGAATAATTGGAGTACGACTGACGAAATCCATAATCCTTTAAAGCAGAAGAGAGCTTCGCAAACCAACACCGCGGTGCCTGTTTCAAACCATACAAAGATTTGCGCATTTACAAACCAAGTTCGAGCCCTTCTTCTCAAAACCGGTAGGAATCTTCATGTAAATTTTGCTCCTCCAAATCTCCATGCAGGAAAGCGTTATGAACATCCATCTAATGAATATCCCATTGTTTCACGGCAGCTACACTGAGGAAAGTCTACACAGTAACCATCTTTGACACATGAGCGAAAGTTTCAGTATAATCAATTCCTTCTTCCTGATGATGCCCAAAAGCCACTAACCGGGCTTTCAACCTTTGCAAGGTCCCATGTTCATCATATTTCTCGGTATATACCCACTTACTCCCCAATGCCTTTTTTCCGGGAGGAAGTGGTCAGAAACCCATGTACCACTGGTCTTCAGAGCCCGAACTTCTTCAATTTGTTGCCTTACGTCAACCTTCTTGTTTATCCGCCTCCTTAAAAGATTTTGGAGGATTGCCAACAAAGATGATAGATGTGAGATACTTGCGGTGTTTATCAAAAACAAATCATAGTTTACAAAATGCGTAAGAGGATACAGAGTACCTGAGGATGCAGCTGGAGTGGAAGATCGTGGAGTAGGACTTTTCTTGTCGACCAGAGTATGTGACACAAAATCCTGAAACAACAAATTTGGGATTTTTTGTCGTTTACCTCGACCCAATTCTTCCACACCTTCACTTGTTTGTTGAGGTGGTTGTTAAGGGTGAAATTCTATGGTTTTTAAGAGTATATTTTATGATATTTTCCCTCTTAATTGTATAATTTGCATAATAAATAGGTCTTATATTGAAATGTTGAGCAAACGATGTTTTTAAAGACTTAATCGCAAAATTGATATAATCATGTGGTTTTATGGTGAAATTATGATTATGTGGACTTTATTACAGTTTGCGACATTTTCCGTGTGTTATAGGTGCAATTATAAGGCTCAAATGATGATTCAAAGAAATTAAAATTCGAGCTAAGTGATTGAATAAAGAGATAATGATCAAGTGGAGTGAAGAAAAAGAGATAAATATGAAGATATCACCTTCAAGTCACCCTGAACGAGCGTCTATACTCAGTCCATACTCCGTCCAGATCAAACGGGCGTCTGAAATGTCGAACGAGCGTCCAAGGTGCCAAAAAGAGATCAGAGAGTTTGAACTGAGGACGGACGAGCGTCTGAAGAGAGTTCAAGGAAGTGAACGAGCATCCACTGTGATCAACGCCGTCCGTCCGCCGACTCAGCCAGAACCGACTTTAACCTCAATAAATACCTGCCTATTTTCGCACATAAAAACGAAAATTCGACATTATACAAACCCAAAACCCTAGGGGCGGCTAAGGCTGCGGTTTTACTTCTTTTCCTTTCACTTTTCTGCAACTTTAAATTAGATTAGTTTAGAGCAGTTTTTATGTTCTTTTTTCTGCAAAACTGAGTTGCTGAGGATGCTCAGGAGCTAAAGCTTCTTTCAAACGAGAATTGTGAAGCCATCAACTTGGATTGATTTCTGTGTTTCGATTATACTGTGAGTGATTTATTAAGGTTGTTTCTTATTTATGTTTATCCATGTTTAATTGCATTTATATCAGAAGATTTGCATGTATGATTATGTTTATTGATGTTGCGCTGAACACCAGATTTGCGGTAACAGTGTTTATCTTGAGGATAAAAGGCTGAAATGTATGATTTCGACGGTGAGGGTACGGTTGTGTTTTAGAACAATGGTGGCGATTTAAGTGTTTATGATGAACAAGTTAATTAGTCGACAAATTGGCAGAGTTTCTGCTCGTAGTATATTAATAGCTTGAAGCTTGAGAGATTAAGTCCCCTTTTTGTTACAATGTGATCCCATATTTATAGGCTAAAAAAGTAAGTCGGTCTACTGTTCATCGATAAGACATCTGAGAGTACATAGCTAAGTTAACTCTGTATGTAATACAAGTGTCCTAGCCAGCTGTCACGTTTGGCCAGCTGTTTTGTCTAGCTGGATTGATAAGGATAGCGGGCAGCGATCAGCACTCAGCGACTTTCAACAAATACGACGAGTAGCGGACTCATTTGTGTATTGTCTTGAATTAAGCTTGATTATATGGGTAGAAATCACATGAAGAAGGCAGATCCGACATAGAACTAACGGACATGATCCGGCTTATTGTTGGCGGACAAGAGAAGGTTGTGGCAGCGGCCAGAAGAAGCTAGGTGGCAGCGACCATAAGAAGCTTGGTGGCAGCGACCAGTGAGGGTATGAGCCCATTATCTGTGTTGATGGGCCAAGATTGTAGGCCCAATATGGAGGAATAGGGCCCCATTCCAATCCGGGTATATCAATGGCCCCCTACTCTGTGCCTGGCGTGTCCGCCAAGGCGGAGAGTAGAACTTGAAGAAGGGATTTAGGTGAAGCTCCTTTGTAGTCGCTCGTGATAGAGGCTTGTCGATATTGCTTCATCGGACTTGAACCAGTGTTGGTGAAAACCACTAGCTATGTGCTGTGCATTTGTAGCGAACAGGCTTAATCGCCGACAACGCTCTGTCGGGCTTATTTAAGTGATAACGCTCTATCAGAGATGTTTCGTCAGGATAAGCCAAGCGGCCATGGATTGGTGATAGTCGCTTGAAATAATGTTGGGAGATGGTAATATGCCAAGGTCGCGTATTCTGCGGTTAGGTTGGTGGTCATTAGGAGAGGTTTGAGCGGTTGGTATATACAAACGGATGTATCGGTACACGAAACGTCACATCGATTCGTGCTCGACACGCGCGTTGTTGAAATCGAACCGCCCCTAGCTCTGATTGGTGGAGAAAAAATCGGTAACCGTTCCTGCCATCATGACGTTTGAATTTCGAATCCCAAGCGTCGTTCCCCCTCAAATTTCCCTCTATAAATATAGGAGTTACCCTCAACTCCTCCACTTTTCCCCCTTCTTCTTTCTGATAAATTTCTCCGGCGATTTAAGCAAGGAAATTCCGGCTATTGCAAGCAGGTTCCGGCGAGTGCTCGTTTCAGTCAAAGCTCAACACTTTATCACCTTCATTATCAATCAGGTGCGAAATTTTACTCTTTTATTGTTTGTTGATTTGATTATGCTACTTATTCCTCCCATTCTTCTTACAAAATGGGTGAATACTGTGATTCTTGCCCTGCAATTTTACCTCTTTCCTCTGATGACTGCCATGAGCCCAGCCTGTGTTTTGCGATTTTGTGCCCTTTTTTCCCAGAAAAAACACCCAAATGCATGTATGTTTTGATTGTTAGTTCGATCGTTTGTTGGGTAGAAGTTTGAATGTGTGTTGCTTGAAGCCTTTTCTGGTTTGAATTTAGGGTTTTTATGAGAATTTGGGGTTTTTCTGGGTAGATGTTTGGGGTTTTTCTATTTGCTAAGGAAGGTGGAAAGGGCGAGGTGTCGGGGTGTGATTGATTTCACCTCGACCTGATTTCCATATCCGGGTGACAAACTGATCCACCTTGCCCTTTTTCTTTCTTTTTCAGAATGTCGTCAGAGTATACCCAGTCGGATGAAGAGGTCGGGGCATTTGCTGCGGGCTACGGGTCGGAGGAGGTGAGTATGGAGGACGCTTATCTGCTGACGGCGAGGAGGAGATTGAAGAAAATCCGAATCCAGCATCCATTAGTATAGAATCCGACCCTGAGGTCTCCGTTATTGGTGAGGGCGCTGCTGGGGGCGAGGTCGAAGATGACGCCCAAATGTCGTTAAGCGGTCTGCTTACCAGGATGGAGAAAGCCCTACATTCTGGAGCCGCCAAACGTAGCGGCAAGGTCAGGAAAGCCGTGGAAACTGCTGGGGTGACGGAGAAGCATAAAAAATCTCCAAAGGTTGTGGTGTCCAAGAAAAAAGCCGTAACCGTTGATGAGCCCGCCAAGAAGAAAAGGGCTCCTAAGAAAAGGTCCGCTGCCGTTGAGAATGAACTCGCAGAGCAAAAGCGAGCAGACAGTGATCTTATATCTCGATGGAAGGAGTTCAAAGATCGAGAAGATTATACTTTGGCGTTGGGGGCGTATGATATTTCAGCGGACTATCGTTTCGCCAGTATGGGTGCGACCAATGTGTCGTGGGTTTGTGGTCGAGAGCAACAAGACTATCTGTGGCTACATTACGACCACTTCACGGCCGGGCTCAGACCTCCCTTCGATCCATTCTTTGTTAACTTCATGGAGGAGTTGCAGGTGATGCCCTGCGATCTTAGCCTGTGGGTTGTCCGCGTGGTTATGTCTTTTTATCATAATCAGTAGGTTGAGCGGACGCGAACCGTCGATGCCGGTGCTCTTATACTTTTATAGTTTTTCCCGGAAAGGTGGGGCCGGTCAGATCCAGCTGCGTAGTCGATCAAGACATGGGAGGCTGTCCCGGATTTTATCAATACAAAACAACAAGTAATAAACCGGTTAACCTCAAGTGCAAGGATCGTAGTGTAGAGGCTATGCCGGGTCGATCTTACGGGGAACTAGACTGTTGAACCCTAGCTTTTGTTTTTAACTAATTATTGTCACGAAAACTAACCTAAACAGGAACTAAAAGCGACAAACATGCTTTGAAAATAAACTAGACAGAGGATGAAATCCAAAGCTAGGAAAGATTGAAAGCGATAAACTAAACTAAACTAAAGTGCGTAAAAAAGTAAACTAATCTAACAATTCAAGTTCAAAGGATTAAAATCAAATTATAACGAAATCTACAAGCAATTGATCCACCTATCCTATCAACATTCAATTCTAATTCGGATTAATTCGTGATCTCTACTCAAGTCGTGATTCACCTAATCGAAGGCATAAACTCCTATTCTCGTGAGACGAGTTCGCTTTCTAATCCTTTATCTCTCGATGTTAAAGATTACGCCTTTCTAACCTAGGCGTGAAATCTTTCAATTTCTAATCTAGAAAATCAATCTAATAACTCGTTTTAGTTAGATCGAAGATCTATTCTTTTATCACGGTGATCTATCGTTAACATGATTTTCATCAAATAAACAATCATCAAAGCAAGCATCTTTCGATTAAACATGCAAAAACATACAAAACATGATAAAAGAGACGAACTTGAAATAGATACTCACAGATTAATCACGAATCAAAACTAAATTGTTGAAGGAAGGCTTCACAACGCTTGTTCAAGAGGGTTTTAGCCTCTTAGCATCCTTGTTGCAACTTGAATTGATGAAGTAAAAGACATGAATATATCTAATCTAATCTAGGAATTTAATTGCATAAACTGGAAGAAAATAGAGTAAAACGCAGCTGAGCCGCCCTATGAAATTAGGGTTCGAATTGTATGTCTAGGGTTTGAGAAATCGCGCCTATTTATAGATTTTTAGGTCGGTTTAGGCTAAGGCGGTGCTTGGACGCCCGTCCACTATCTTGGACGCTCGTCCAAAGAAGCCTTTCGACGGAGAGTGAACGCCATCGCTTTCGGCGTCAAACTCTCTGTATTAAAATTTTCTTCTGGACGCCCGTTTAAGGTCTTCAAACGCCCGTCCAGGGTTGCTGCAAGGTGGACGCTGCTCGTTCGCTTTGATCGCCTTGATCCATCTTCGATCAAAAACGGATTTCTTCAACTCTATCTCTTTTCCTTCTCAATCCAACTCACCATTATCTCCTCTATCTTGATTTAGCTCGAGTTTTATCAACATTTGATCATCAATTTAGCCTCAAACAAGTACCTACATGACATCAAAAACACCGCAAAGCGTAACATAATTCCAATAAACATAAAATCCTAATTAAAACATATAAATTCACCAACTTTGCGATTAACTCATTAAAAATATTATTTGCTTAATAATTCATTTAAACACTTTATTCCCATGCAATTAATACGAATATGGGGGAAAACATTATAAAATATAACGTTATAAATCATATAATTTCACCCTTAACAGAGGCCCCGTTTATTATTCGATCTTCCGGACAAGGTAGCGGACTGTGACAAGAGGTGTATGAAGGTTGAGTCCCGGGTAGGATGGCCGTTCGAGAAGCTACCAGTGAATTCGGTTAAAACCGAACACTTGGTAAAAATAAATACCCAATTTGATGATGATACCTTTATATCCGAGCTGAAAGATGATCTGGGCTATACCCGCAAAGGTGAACCCCAAGCCCGAGCATTTAACTGGAGGTTGTTGCTAGATGTTGGCCAGCCCTATCTCGCATAAGGCCGGACTTTTTGGAGCCGGCATCGGCGATCCTTTGGTTATAGTCGACTCGTTGCCGACTCATCCCGATTGATATGGCGAGTGTCACCATGGCGTGTTCATGCCTTCTCAATGTGAAATCTGCGGCGTTATCCTAATATACGAGCTCCGAGTAGGATTTTTACTTGTATTATTTTTATTCTTCTCGAATTTGTTTCTTTTCATAACTTCGGTCGCTAATAAACTTTGTTCCCAGTACCATGGATAAATTAGTTCTACTACGACCACCATCAAAGAAAAAGATCGTCGGCGAGGTGAAAAGAATCACTGAGTGAAGGGATCAAAACATCCCTCCCCATGGTCGACTTGCAGACGATGGCGGCTGGAGCTTCTGGAGCTAAGGTCGTGAAATCATCCCAGCCGCCCGTAGTAGAGAAAACCGCGGCAAGTAAAGCTATGAAGCAGACCCTTCTGACGAAGCCGCCGGCAGGCGATAAGAAGAAGAGGGCAGTTGTTGAGGAGATTGATGCCGCGGGCGAGCAGGATGTCCCTTTTCAAAAGAAAGCCAGAACTGATGATCCCCCGAGGCAAGATGCCGCTGAAAAGAGTAAAGGCAAATCTGTAGCCGCTGAAACTGTTTCGGCGGGTACAAGAACGATGGTGCCTTTTGCTGGGGTCCCTTCTGGACCTAGAGGGTGTCCCGCCGCCTGGTTGGACAGAGATTTTATGCGGCAACAACCCCTCGACCTGCCCAAGGCGCGCATAATCTCAAGGGGCATTGCTGACGTGCCTCCCTTGAGGCATTTTAGATGGGGCATCCCAAATGCCATTCAGATGGAGATAGGTCACGGGATAGCGGACAGGGTTGTGATGGCGGACCAAACTGATCCCCGCCGTGCCTTTCTTGGGAGCATAGACGATTTGTGGGGCTTATACGGTGCCACGGTGAGCATGGTAAACTTCCTTTCTTGCTTTTGTCTTTCATTCTTTTATTGCCATTTTTGCAAGTCAATATTGATCCCGCTGTTTTCCTTAGGTTGGCACCGGCTTGGCGCAGTTTATCATTGATTACAGAAATACCATTTCTGAAAGTGTTGACGTTAAGAAGGAGTTGGACGATAACAAGAAAGCTCTAGCCGCTGCAAATGAAGTGTCGGCTGGTCTTCACGGTAGACTAGGCGCGGCTGAGGCAGAGAATGAGAAGCTAAGGGCGCAGCTGGCCGAGGCCAAAAAAGCTAACTCTGACCTCGTGGAGCAGAGTAAATCTGTTGATCGGGCCATGCAGGAGATGAAGCTTAAAGTTACCGAGGCTCAAGCTCATTGGGAAGCCGAGCAAGCAGCGTGTGCGGATCTGCGGGCACAACTGAAGGATCTAGGCTCAAGTGTTGAAGGCCAGCTCAAGGCCGCTGCTGATGACGGCTTTATGATGGGATATGACCAAGGGTTCTATCATATCGCGAGGTGCGTCTGGCTCATGACGGTGGTACCCCGACCTTGATGTCCTGTAGGAATGGATTCTCACCCATCCTTCTCGGTTATCTAAGAGAATTTCATGATCGCATACCCTTTTCTGATATTGAGCTTCAGCGCTATGTTCCAGAGTGTGATCCTGATTGGGTGGCCCCCGCTGTGATTGAGGCGAATCTGAGGGAGCGTGTGCGCTTGGCTACCGAAACGAGAGAGAGAGCTGCTGAAGAGGGCGTGCAGGCTGGGGGAGAGGTAGAGCAAACAGTTGTGTCGACAGTAGAGCCCACCGGATCTGAGACAAATGTTGATCAGATGCTGCACCATTCTCTCCGCGAAGAGAATGTCCATAATGAAGAGATGCGGCCTGAGAATTCTTAGATTTCTGCCTCTGTTTTGTAAAACATTTTTCTGAATTTGCATATGTATAACTTTTTCCTTTCCGCACTTTAATCCGTACATTTGTTTTTTGTAATAATAATTCCCAAGTTTGTTTTCTATCCACTTGATGTACGCTTGTTTTTTGCTCGAATTTATTGTCTAAATTGAGTCCGATCATATTGTAATCCGGCCCCCTTGTTTTAGATAAGATTTCAGGTCGAACTTGTGCGGACTCATCTTCGAGATATGTCCCTCTTGAATATTATCTGAAATAGCTTACTCGCTGGAAGCTCGTGGCCGCTTTAAATTTATCATAGTAGCCGTGGATTATTTTACAAAGTGGATTGAAGCAAAGCCTATGGTCAAGTAGCAAAGCCTATGGATTGAAGCAAAGCCTATGGTCAAGTTGCCTCCCACCAAGCGCTTTATTTAACGTCGTCAGCCCGACGCATTGAAAGCTCAGCCTGGATCGAGGCCATTTTAACTTTTCGCGCCACCACTACCTCGTGTAAGCTCTCATCGAGAGTGTGGGCTGCAGCAAAACAAAGAATGAACACAAGGGGTTAATTCTTTAATAGCTCTCCAAACACGCTTGAACTTCCCATGGTCGATTTCTTCTTTGCCGCCTTCCTCTTAAGTTGTTGCTCTTTGAAAAACTCTTCCATATCCCAACTACCGCTAAACTTCTTCGATTTACCACAACCGTCATCCTCGTAAAATAAGTCGAGCGAGAACTCGTCAAACTCATCGACTTTAGGGGTGCTACACCGAGGATATCGAAATCGAATAGTCAAAGGCTTTACCTTGGGTTCACCAATGTAATGCTTGCATCTCGACCATTCACTCGGAACGGTTGATTGCCATAACCGCTGCAGCTCTAAACGCCCTCCAGGAATGATTTGGAGAATCTCGAAAGGACCGGACCAACGTGTCCTCAACTTGCCGAGAAACAAATGCAACTGGAATTGTAAAGTAACACTTGCTCTCCGACTTTAAATTCTCGCTTCTTAATTTTCGCGTCGTGGAGGGGTTTCATTTTTTCCTTACTAATCCTGGCACTCTAGTAAGCCTGAAGCCTAAATTTGTCCAACTCATGCAACTGCTGCAGTCGGTGTTTGCCACAGGATTGGGAATCGAAGTTAAGAAACTTTATAGCCCAATAAGCCCTGTGCTCTAACTCAACTGGCAAGTGGCACGACTTACCATAAACCATCTGGTAGGGTGATGTGCCCATGGGGTCTTATAGGCGATCGATATGCCCACAAGACATCATCCAACTTTAGACTCAGTCTTTTCTATGATCGCTCACCGCTTTCTCCAGATCTTCTTCAAGCTCTCGTTGCTTCGCTCAACTCGACCACTAGTCATCGGATGATATGGTGTGCCGCTTTGTGGCGAACACCATACTTCTCGAGACTTTTTCCAAAGGTCGGTTGCGAGAAAGTGGCCCTTCATCACTAATCAAGGCACGTGGACATCCAAACCTCACAAAGATATTCTTCTTTAGAAAATTCATGACCGTTTTATGATCATTGCGAGGAGTGGCTATTGCCTCCACCCATTTCGATACATAGTCTACGCAGACTAAGATGTATTTATTTCCACAGGAAGATGGGAATGGTCCCATAAAGTCAATCCCCCATACATCAAAGACTTCGCATTCAAGAATGGGTTTCAGTGGCATGTCGAATCGCCTTGTCAGAGTACCGGTTCTTTGGCACCTATCACAAGCTTTACAGAAAGCTTCTGTATCCTTAAAGATCGTGGGCCAATAGAAACCGGACTGGAAGATCTTCGCAACCGTTTCCAAGGACCAAAGTGACCACCGTGGGTCCACTATGGCATTGCTTTCGATTATATCGCGTTGCTCGATTCGAGAACACACCTCCTCAAAGAAACCATCTTTGCGGATCTTGAAGAGGTAAGGTTCATCCCAAACGAAATATTTCATATCGTAGAAGAACTTCTTCTTCTCTTGATAAGACATTTCAGGATCGAGATAACGGGCATGAAGGTAGTTTACAATGGAGGAGTACCAAGGGACGCCTGGAGCGCAACCATCTCTATCGAAGATGATGTTTTCTAGAGGAAAGTAAAGATCTATGTCATCGGGATCACCTTTTCCTCACTTAACATCCTAGAAACATGATCCGCCACTACGCTTTCACCGCCTTTTCTTTAATTTGAACGTCAAACTCTTGGAGGTCGGATCCAACGCAGATAAGCGGTTTAGTTTAGCCTCTTTCTTTGTCATTAGATACCGCAAGGCAGCGTGATCAGTCCACACAATTACTTGAGCTCCTAACAAGTAACTACGAAACTTGTCCATAGCAAAAACTACGGCCAAAAGCTCCTTTTCAGTAGTGGTATAGTTCACTTGAGAAGGATTCAGTGTGTGACTGGCATAGTAGATAGGATGGAACTTTCCGTTAAGCTTTTGCCCTAAGACTGCACCAACTGCATAGTTGGATGCATCACACATAAGCTCAAAGGGTAGGTTCCAGTCAGGCGATATAAGAATTGGAGCAGAGATCAGTCTACTCTTAAGCTCCTCAAACGCGTGCTTGCAATTCTCATCAAAATCAAAAGTAACGTCTTCTTTGAGTAAAGTAGACAGGGGCTTGGCAACTTTGGAAAAATCTTGGATGAATCTCCTATAGAAACCGACATGTCCGAGGAAACCTCTGACTTCACGTACATTCTTAGGATAACTCATCTTCTCAATGGCTTCTACCTTGGCCCTATCTACTTATATCTTGTTGGCGGACACTTTGTGGCCAAGAACTATCCCTTCATCGACCATAAAATGGCACTTTTCCCAATTGAGTACTAAGTCCTTTTCCACACATCTAGACAACACCTGATCAAGATTATCGAGGCAATCATCGAAGGATCGACCAAAGACCGAGAAATCATCCATAAAAATCTCCATGCACTTTTCAACTAGCCCGTCAAAGATTGCCATCATACACCTTTGAAAGGTGGCGGGCATTACAGAGACCAAATGGCATCCGCCTGTAGGCGAATGTCCCATAGGGGCAAGTGAAAGTGGTCTTCTCTTGGTCAATAGGATCGATGGGTATCTGAAAATATCCTGTATAACCATCCAGGAAACAGTAGAATGCGTGCCCCGCCAGACGCTCAAGCATCTGGTCAATGAATGGAAGGGGGAAATGATCTTTCAGTGTGACCTCATTGAGCTTTCGATAATCGATACATACTCTGTATCCAGTAACGAGCCTCAATGCTATCTCTTCTCCCTTCTCATTCTTCTCAATAGTAATTCCACCTTTCTTGGGAACTACTTGAGTTGGGGATACCCACTCACTGTCTGCAATGGCGTAAATGATACCCATATCTAGAAGTTTAATGATCTCCTTCTTGACTAACTCTTGCATGTGAGGGTTGAGCCTTCTCGAGGTCAGTCTAACTCGTTTTGCACCCTCCTCAGTCTTGATCTTGTGCATACAGATGTCGGGAGATATCCCTCGGATATCTCCCACCTGCCATCCAAAGGCTTTCTCATTTTTGCGCAAGACGTTTATCAATTTCATTTCCTCCAAACGAGAAAGCTTGGCAGATATAATCAGTGGAAGCTTGTCACCTTCTCTTAAAAACACATACTTAAGATGCTTAGGCAACGGCTTTAACACTAAATCTGCAGGGGGTCTTCAAACTAGACTTGAGATCTCCACTTTTCAACTCAATATCGCCGAGTTTACTCTGTGGTCCCACCGCCAAAGCTTCTCCTTCGAATAATTCTTCCTCAAAATCACCGCTAATTGATCTAGATTAACCACACCATGAGTATTTAGGTTGTCAACTAATCGCTCAGATTCTCGCTTCTACACCATGACTTGTCTATCCATATAATCGGTGAAATCATCTCATCATATAATCAATGGAAAAGCCGGTTGGGGGCGGAGGTACTTGAATGGACTTCAAGACATTGTAACTCACCTCTTGATCACCAACTCGGATAGTCACTTGCCCACCATCGCAATCTATGAGGGCTCTAGTCAATGTAGATAAGAAGGGCCTTCCAAGAATCGGGGGGCGTTTTCACCCTTTTCAATGTCTAGAACATACCAATCAACCGGAAAGGTAAATCTATCAATCAACCAAAACGTCTTTCAGGATCCTGAAGCTTCCTTAGAAGATCTATCAGCGAATTGTAAACTCATAGTAGTGGGTTCTAGAAGACTTTGTAAACCCAAACGCTTGCAAATAGATAATGGCATCAAGCTTATGGATGCACCTGTGTCACATAAAGAATTTGAAAGACTAGGCCTCCCATCCGCAATGTGAGAACGAATTTTCCGGGTCACCTCTTTTGATTGGTAAGTCCGGATAATTGATCATTGAACAATCCTCACCAATTGCCTGATCCATTTCTCGCTAACTTCTTCTTCAAGAAACAACATCCTTTATGAATTTGGTGTACTTAGGCATCTCTACCAAGACATCGACAATGGAAGATTAACTTTGAGTATTTTTCAACAAATTAACCACCTTTTCGTACTTCTTATATTTGCTCAATGGGATGTTGCTCTTTACGGGTGGAAAGGAAGCTTTTTCAAATCATCCTCGGAAAATACTTTCTTTGAGGACGACCGATGCTTTGTCTTCCATGTCTTTCCATCGAACCGTCTTTCCATCCTTTTTGTTAGTCAGGGGATCAGCCACCTGACCATCATTTAACTCATCATTCCTCAGGGGATCAGCCACCTGAGGATTTTCAATTGATTCTTTATTCCTCAAGGGATCACCACTGAGGAATCTCATCTCTTTCTTCTATCGTGGATCACCACCGATTTGCCTTCTCTCGCAGCCCAAGGGGATGATGGGTGCTCAACTTCCCCTCCCGCCTTATCGATGGCGGGGGGGGCTAGTGGTTTCCACGAAGCCGGGGGACCACTCACCGAGTGCCACTTAAATTCATCGCACCGCCTCCTCTTTACCGTATTGCATTGTTGGCACGAGGTCAGTGCATTGGCTGTTGCTTATATCGGCCTGAGCGACTTGACCGCCTCTTGGATTCTTTTTCGTGAAGCTCGGCAACTGCCCTGACGGTCTAGAGGCTAGTTGCTCAGCCAATTGCCCTATTTGTCTCTCAAGACTTTTTATTGTCCTACTTTGCTCCTCCAACTTGGTTTCGAAATTGTTGGAGTGTGAGGGGCCTTGAGAGTTCTGATGATTTTGAGCGAGAGGCTGATTGGACTGATTTGGAAATGTAGAATTAGAATTGGCGGGCCAATTCTGATTGAACCTCGGGTTGGAAAAATTTGAGCTTTGGTTCAACATAACCAGGGTTTCTATTGAAATTTGAATTGGATTAAATCCTGCAGATTGATTAAACCCTTGGTTTTGGAAATTGTTCGGCCGAGAGAATTGGTTGTTGAATCTCGATTTGTCCGGCCATAAAAGCATTGACTTCCGCGATTCGCCCAATCATGGGACGAAGCAAGATGTGCCCTATGCTATCACATACTTGGCATGTGATTGGATTATCTCGTCCATAGTCATGAAACGGCATTGACTTGCTGGCGAGAGGAAGAAAATTGACATTGGCGATCCATATGGCGGTCGGCGACAAGCTTCCACAATGCCGAACTTGAGAGTTCTGTGAAGGTGAATGAGCCTGATAACTCGGATTAGGAACAGTTTGGAATGTTGTCAGTTGAGAATTAGCCATTTGCTTTTGCAACATGGCAATCAGATTCTGCATAGTTACTTCCTCGACCTTGGGAGGAGGAGGTGCCTGAATAGCTTGATAGGATGGAGCATAGTTATATTTGGCAATGTCTTCGAACAATGCCCATCCTTCGTCTGGAGTCTTCTTCAAAAACGCCCCACCTGATGAACTATTGACCATGCCCTTAGTGAGCTCAGTCAATCCGCTAAAGAATGTATTGACTTGCCTTTGCATCGGCAAGCCATGGTGGGGACATTTTTGGAGGAGGGACTTGAACCTTTTCTAGCAATCAAAGAAAGACTCATTTTCCTGCTGACGGAAAGTGAAGATTTCATTCAAATACTGGGCCGTCTTTGATGGAGGGAAATATTGACTCAGAAATTCTTTTTCAAGACCGGCCCAGGTTGTAATGGATTCGAAGGAGAGAGTGATACCACTCTAGTGCTTCCCCATAAGGAAAATGGAAAAAGTTTGAGCTTGATTGCGTCCTCACTTACACCTTGGATGCGGGTAGTACCGCATATGTGTAGAAATGTGTGTAGGTGAGTGTGGGGTTCTCTTGATTGATAGCCGTGAAAAATCGATGCATGCTGCATCATCTGAATAAGTCCTGGCTTTAGCTCGAAAGTTGGAGCAGTAATGGCCGGCATAACAATTGCGGGGTTGACGGTGACTGTGCCAGGCATGGCGTAGTCTGCCAACGATCGTCTATCTTCTGCCGCCATTATCACTATTTTTTCGATTTCTCCTGCAAGATTTTGCTCAAATTCTTGATCAAAAGCGTTTCCTTCGTCGAACCGAAGTCTCCGCCTATTGGGTCGGACTATGGTCCGCTCGGGGTCAGGGGAGTAGATTAGTGGTCCCTTCTGACTACGAGTTTGCATACACCGAAATCCAAGATCAAGATGTTGAGCAAAAAAGAAAGAAAGAGAGAAAGAGAACTATAAACTAAGAAACTAACAACTTAAACTAAAGACTTACAATCTAATCTAAGATCAATACCTAGAGAAAAGAAAAGAAGAGAAAAGAAGAAGATGATAGGAGGAAAGAGGAACGGACGGACGTCCAAAATTATGGACGAAGCGTCGCCGACTTCGAGAATGGGCGGGCGTTCAAAATATGAACGCTCGTCCTCTTTAAATTCCTTTGGGCGGGCGCCCGTAAGTATGAACGCTTCGTCTGCGGGGGTGTCGTAATGATACAGATTGAAGAATTTTCAGCGGACGGGCATCCAGGTGAACTAAACGCGTCCGATCGGCAAAGAAGAAGCGGACGGGCGCCTGGTAAACGGACGCTTTCGTCAATCAAGCGTAACGATTAGAAAAGCAGAGCGTGATAAATGAAAATGAGTATATACTAGAGCAAAAATTTTATATTAACTACTAACGAAACACAATTAAAACGATGCAGACAAGTGAACAAAAACAACTAAACGATTAACCACAAACAGAAACTGAGAAGATCTAACCTAAAAACAGGAATTGAAAACAAAACAAAAACTAGGCAACGTCCGGTTCCCCGGCAACGGCGCCAAAAACTTGTCCCGGATTTTATCAATACAAAACAACAAGTAATAAACCGGTTAACCTCAAGTGCAAGGATCGTAGTGTAGAGGCTATGCCGGGTCGATCTTACGGGGAACTAGATCATGTTGTGAACCCTAGCTTTTGTTTTTAACTAATTATTGTCACGAAAAACTAACCTAAACAGGAACTAAAATCGACAAACATGCTGAAAATAAACTAGACAGAGGATGAAATCCAAAGCTAGGAAAGATTGAAAGCGATAAACTAAACTAAACTAAAGTGCAGAAAAAGTAAACTAATCTAACAATTCAAGTTCAAAGGATTAAAATCAAATTATAACGAATGAACAAGCAATTGATCCACCTATCCTATCAACATTCAATTCTAATTCGGATTAATTCGTGATCTCTACTCAAGTCGTGATTCACCTAATCGAAGGCATAAACTCCTATTCTCGTAGACGAGTTCGTTTTCTAATCCTTTATCTCTCGATGTTAAAGATTACGTCTTTCTAACCTAGGCGTGAAATCTTTCAATTTCTAATCTAGAAAATCAATCTAATAACTCTCGTTTTAGTTAGATCGAAGATCTATTCTTTTATCACGGTGATCTATCGTTAACATGATTTTCATCAAATAAACAATCATCAAAGCAAGCATCTTTCGATTAAACATGCAAAAACATACAAAACATGATAAAAGAGACGAACTTGAAATAGATACTCACAGATTAATCACGAATCAAAATCGAATTGTTGAAGGAAGGCTTCACAACGCTTGTTCAAGAGGGTTTTAGCCTCTTAGCATCCTTGTTGCAACTTGAATTGATGAAGTAAAAGACATGAATATATCTAATCTAATCTAGGAATTTAATTGCATAAAGCGAAGAAAATAGAGTAAAAACGCAGCCTTAGCCGCCTATGAAATTAGGGTTCGAATTGTATGTCTAGGGTTTGAGAAATCGCGCTATTTATAGATTTTTAGGTCGGTTTAGGCTAAGGCGGTGCTTGGACGCCCGTCCACTATCTTGGGCGCTTCGTCCAGCGGCCTTCGACGGAGGTGAACGCCAGATCGCTGCTCGCGTCAAACTCTCTCAGATTAAAATTTTCTTACGGGCGCCCGTTTAAGGTCTTCAAACGCCCGTCCAGGGTTGCTTTGCAAGGTGGACGCTGTCGCTTTGATCTCGACGCCTTGATCCATCTTCGATCAAAAACGGATTTCTTCAACTCTATCTCTTTTCCTTCTCAATCCAACTCACCATTATCTCCTCTATCTTGATTTAGCTCGAGTTTTATCAACATTTGATCATCAATTTAGCCTCAAACAAGTACCTACATGACATCAAAAACACATAAAGCGTAACATAATTCCAATAAACATAAAATCCTAATTAAAACATATAAATTCACCAACTTTGCGATTAACTCATTAAAAATATTATTTGCTTAATAATTCATTTAAACACTTAATTCCCATGCAATTAATACGAATATGGGGGAAAACATTATAAAATATAACGTTATAAATCATATAATTTCACCCTTAACAGAGGCCCCGTTTATTATTCGATCTTCCGGACAAGGTAGCGGACTGGGACAAGAGGTGTATGAAGGTTGAGTCCTGGGTAGGATGGCCGTTCGAGAAGCTACCAGTGAATTCGGTTAAAACCGAACACTTGGTAAAAATAAATACCCAATTTGATGATGATACCTTTATATCCGAGCTGAAAGATGATCTGGGCTATACCCGCAAAGGTGAACCCCAAGCCCGAGCATTTAACTGGAGGTTGTTGCTAGATGTTGGCCAGCCCTATCTCAGGCAGGCCGGACTTTTTGGAGCCGGCATCGGCGATCCTTTGGTTATAGTCGACTCGTTGCCGACTCATCCTGATTGATATGGCGAGTGTCACCATGGCAGGTTCATGCCTTCTCAATGTGAAATCTGCGGCGGTTATCCTAATATACGAGCTCCGAGTAGGATTTTTACTTGTATTATTTTTTATTCTTCTCAGAATTTGTTTCTTTTCATAACTTCTGGTCGCTAATAAACTTTGTTCCCCGCAGGTACCATGGATAAATTAGTTCTACGCAGCCAGCTGTCAAAGAAAAAGACTGTCGGCGAGGTGAAAAGAACTGCTGAGCTGAAGGGGATCAAAACATCCCTCCCCATGGTCGACTTGCAGACGATGGCGGCTGGAGCTTCTGGAGCTAAGGTCGTGAAATCATCCCAGCCGCCCGTAGTAGAGAAAACCGCGGCAAGTAAAGCTATGAAGCGAGACCACTTCGACGAAGCCGCGGCAAAGCGATAAGAAGAAGAAGAGGCGCTTGTTGAGGAGATTGATGCATGGCGGCAGGATGTCCTTTTCAAAAGAAAGCGAATCGATGATCCCCGAGGCAAGATGCGGCCGAAAAAGAGTAAAGGCAAATCAGTAGCGGCCAAAAGCAGCCAAGCGGTACAAGAACGATGGTGCCTTTTGCTGGGGTCCTTTCTGGGCCTAGAGGGTGTCCCGCCGCCTGGTTGGACAGAGATTTTATGCGGCAACAACCCCTCGACCTGCCCAAGGCGCGCATAATCTCAAGGGGCATTGCTGACGTGCCTCCCTTGAGGCATTTTAGATGGGGCATCCCAAATGCCATTCAGATGGAGATAGGTCGCGGGATAGCGGACAGGGTTGTGATGGCGGACCAAACTGATCCCCGCCGTGCCTTTCTTGGGAGCATAGACGATTTGTGGGGCTTATACGGCGCCACGGTGAGCATGGTAAACTTCCTTTCTTGCTTTTGTCTTTCATTCTTTTATTGCCATTTTTGCAAGTCAATATTGATCCCGCTGTTTTCCTTAGGTTGGCACCGGCTTGGCGCAGTTTATCATTGATTACGTAAATACCATTTACAAAGTGTTGACGTTAAGAAGAGTTGGACGATAACAAGAAAGCTCTGGCCGCTGCAAATGAAGTGTCGGCTGGTCTTCACGGTAGACTAGGCGCGGCTGAGGCAGAGAATGAGAAGCTAAGGGCGCAGCTGGCCGAGGCCAAAAAAGCTAACTCTGACCTCGTGGAGCAGAGTAAATCTGTTGATCGGGCCATGCAGGAGATGAAGCTTAAAGTTACCGAGGCTCAAGCTCATTGGGAAGCCGAGCAAGCAGCGTGTCGCGGATCTGCGCACAATCAAGGATCTAGGCTCAAGTGTTGAAGGCCAGCTCAAGGCCGCTGCTGATGACGGCTTTATGATAGGATATGACCAAGGGTTTTATCATATCGCGAGGTGCGTCCTGGCTCATGACGGTGGTACCCCCGACCTTGATGTCCTAGAGGAATGGATTCTCACCCATCCCTTCTCAGATTATCTAAGAGAATTTCATGATCGCATACCCTTTTCTGATATTGAGCTTCAGCGCTATGTTCCAGAGTGTGATCCTGATTGGGTGGCCCCCGCTATGATTGAGGCGAATCGAGGGAGCGTGTGCGCGCTGGCTACCAAACGAGAGAGAGAAGCTGCTTTGAAGAGGCGTGCGGTGGGGAGAGGTAGAGCAAACAGTTGTGTCGACAAAGAGAGCCCACCGGATCTCGAGACAAATGTTGATCGATGTCTTTGCACCATTCTCTCCGCCAAGAGAATGTCCATAATGAAGAGATGCGGCTGAGAATTCTTAGATTTACGCCTCTGTTTTGTAAAACATTTTTCTCGAATTTGCATATGTATAACTTTTTCCTTTCCACACTTTAATCCGTACATTTGTTTTTGTAATAATAATTCCCAAGTTTGTTTTCTATCCGCTTGATGTACGCTTGTTTTTTGCTCGAATTTATTGTCTAAATTGAGTCCGATCATATTGTAATCCGGCCCCCTTGTTTTAGATAAGATTTCAGGTCGAACTTGTGCGGACTCATCTTCGAGATATGTCCCTCTTGAATATTATCTGAAATAGCTTACTCGCTGGAAGCTCGTGGCCGCTTTAAATTTTCCCAAATATTGCGAAAAAAATTTTCGAGCACAATTCTTTTCTATCCGCGCATACTTATAATAATTTGCATAAAAAGAGAATGTAAAATCGGGCTTTATTAATTTTGACTCACCCCGCTAGATGAGTAAAGATTACAAGCAAAATAAGAAAGCCTAACCACTCACGTTGTAAACGAGAGGATAGCCATAACCCTAACCGATTTATTACATGTAGTACCTTTTGAGGTTGTCCGCATGCCAAGGTCTATTGAGTTCGTAGCCTTGATGATTTCTGAGAACATAAGTCCCTTTTTTGATCTCCCTCGCGACTTGATAAGGGCCTTCCTAATTTGCTGTTAGCTTCCCTTTATTGGGCTCCATACCCGTGGCCTTTCTGTTTCGAAGAACGAAATCCCCGACTTTAAATGAGTGGTCGCGGATTCGCTTGTCGTGTTGTTGTTTAGCGATTTGCTTGTAGTTCGCGAGTCGATGGTATGTCGCTAGTCTTTTTTCCTCCACTAGATCCAAGTCGATCTGTCTGTTCAAAAGATTATCCGCTGGGTCATACAAAGCGACCTTGATGTTGGGTAGAGCCATTCAACTAGAGTCATGGCCTCTGATCCATAAGTAAGAGCAAAAGGAGTTTCTCCTGTGGGTGTTTTGATAGTGGTGCGGAGTGCCCGAAGTATATCGGGTAACTCATCAACCCACCCTCCTGCTTTTACTTTGTCGTCCACGCTCTTCTTCAACATTTTGATTATTTGTTTGTTGCCGGCCTCGACTTGTCCGTTTCTCGAGGATAAGCTACGATATGATACGCCGTGTTTGACTTTGAATTAAATCGCAAAGATTTGAGAAGTCCTTCCTAAATTGCGGGCCGTGGTCCGATACTACTGCCCGCGGGACGCCAAAACGTGAAAAAATTTGATCGTGTAAGAAATAACCCGCCGCTTTTGCGGTTATCTTGACCATAGGCTTTGCTTCAATCCACTTTGTAAAATAATCCACGGCTACTATGATAACTTTGCATCAATACTTTACACGATAACTTTGCACGGCTACTATGATAACTTTGCACGGCTACTATGATTGATGAAAGTCATGATTAACCTTTAGATCACCATAGATAAGAATAGTCCTTAGATTTATAATAACGGAAGGTAATAAGTCTAATCACTAGATTTAAACGTAAAAGTTGACACCTTCGATCTTAAAACGCGTTAATCTAGCATTGGAAGATACTAGGTTAAAAGATGAATTACCTAAGGAATTAGGGTTCATGTTTAGGTAAGGTGAATCACAACCTAGATAAATACCACATATAATCGAGATAGGAGATCAATACATGTTGATAGGTGGATCAATCCTCGTTTGCCTTTTATAATTTGATTTTAAATCCTTGCAACTTGAGTTTTGTTTAGCTTTAATTTAGTTTACTTTTTGCACGTAGTTTAGTTTAGTTAATAAGTTCGTTACCCGTATCTTTCCTAGCATTGGTGTTCACCTCTTCGCCTAGTTTAGTTTTCTGCATATTTTTTTAGTATAATTCCCTGTTTAGTTTTCGTGACATAGTTAGTTAAAACAAAAGCTAGGATTAAAAACAGTCCAGTTCCCCGTAAGATCGACCCGGCATAGCCTCTATACTGCGATCCTTTATTTGAGGTAAACCGGATTATTACTTGTTTATTTTGTGTTAATAAAATCCGTGACAAGTTTTTACGCCACAGCCGGGGACCCGGACGGTTGCCTAGTTTTTGTTTTTAGTTTTCCCTGTTTTTAGTTAATAATTGTCTAGGTTATTAGGATATTAGGGTTTTAAATTTAGGGTTTAAGGTTTTGTGATTAGTTTTTCTTCTCCTCTATCTGTCTCTGCAATTTTACGCTTCGTTTTATTTTTTCCCATTTACCCGAGCGGGCGTCTGGTTCATCAAACACCCGCCCACCGGAAAAATATCATCTCTCAGATCAATTTTCAGACGAAGGCGTCAAAGATTTTGAACGCTGTCTGGGCAAAATAAAAATAAAAAAATAATTTGACATCCAAACGCCCGTCCAGTCCGAATTTTGGGCAGACGCCCGTCCAAATATCTGGACGTCCGTCTGACCCTTCCTTTCTTAAAATTTTTTTTATTTCCTTTCTTCCTCTCTTTTCTTTTCCTCTCTTAGGCTTTTAATCTTTTAGTTAAGGTTTTAATTTCTTTAGTTTTTTGGTTCAATACCTTGAGTTGGGTTTCGGTTTATGCAAACTCGAAGTCAGAAAGGACCATTACTCTTTTCACCTGACCTCGAGCGGACCATAGTCCGACCAAATAGGCGGAAACTTCGTTTTACCGATCCTTCGGACGAAGGAAGTTCAGCCGATCAAGATATTGAACGGAATTTGATAAAAAAGATCGAAGAAATAGTAATAATGGCGGCAGAAGATCGACGTACGTTGGCAGACTACGCCATGCCTGGTGCAGTCACTGTCAACCCGGCTATAGTCTTGCCCGCCATTACAATTCACACATTCGAACTCAAGCCAGGACTCATCCGGATGATGCAAAGCATGCATCAATTTTTCATGGCTACTGTCGAAAATCCATACCCACTTACATGCGTTCTTAGAGATATCGCGGTACCACCCGCATCCAAGGAGTAAGTGAGGATGCGATCAAGCTTAAATCTGTTTCCTTTCTCTCTCGAAGGAGAGGCTAGGAGTGGTATCACTCTCTCCCTTCCGAATCCATCACTACCTGGCCGGACTTGAAAAAGAATTTCTAAGTCAATATTTTCCCCTTCAAAGACACCCGATGTCTCGAATGAAATTTTCACGTTCTATCGTAAGGAAAATGAATCTTTCTTCGAGGCATGGAAAAGGTTTAAGTATCTTCACGTAAATGTCCCCACCATGGCTTGCCTTTGGAGAGGCAAGTCAATACTTTCTTCTGGTTTGACCGAGCTTGCTAAAGGCATGGTCAACAGCCTCATCCGTGGGGCGTTTACGAAAAGACGCTGATGAGGATGGGCATTGTTCGAGGACATTGCCAAATACAATTATGCCCCTCCTATCAAGCAATACAGGCACCTCCTCCTCCTCCCAAGGTTGAAGAGGTGAATGTTCAAAATCTCATTGCCATCTTTGCAAAAGCAAGTGGCAAATTCTCAAATGATGCGGCTCGTAATTGTCCCAATCCGAGTTATCGAGCTCTTTCACTTTTACGTAACTCTCAAGTTCTCAGATGTGAAAAATTGTCGCCGACCGTCACATGTCCGCCGAGTGTCAATTTCACCCCTCTCTGCTCATCAAGTCAATGCCGTTCATAATAATGGACGGATAATCCAATCACATGCCAAGTATGTGATGATCCGAGCACACCGCCGCTCGTCCCATGATTGGGCGTAATCGCTGAAATTAATGCTTTCTCCGGCCACCCAATCGAGAGATTTAATAATCAATACTCGACGAGTAATTTTCAAAACCAGGGTTTTCATCGTAATCCAAATTTCAACCCCAATTCGAATTTTCAAAATCGAGCTTTAATCGAAACCACCTGGTTCAATCGTAACTAAACTCCAATTTTTCAATCCACGGCAAGGTTCAATCGAATTGGCCCGCCAATTCTAATTCTCGCTTCAAACTCGCCTGCCACCATCTCCCAGAACTTCCAAAACTCTCAAGGCCCCTCCCACTCAAATGATATAAAAGCCGAATGGAATTCATTTCGGGAGGAGCAAAGCAGACGATGAAAAGTCTTGAGAGGCAAATCAGGCAAATTGGTGAAAGCGGTTAGCTTCAGACCGTCAGATACCGCCACTTTACTTAAAAGAATCCAAAAGGCGGTCAGTTGCTCAGCCGATATAAGCAACAACCAATGTACTGACCTCGTGCCAACAATGCAATACGGTAAAGAGGAGGCCAGTGCGATGAATTTAAGAAGTGGCACTCAGCTGAGTGGTCCCCTTGGCATCCAGGGAAACCACTAGCCCCTCCTGCCAATGATGGTGCAGGAGGGGAAGTTGAGCACCCATTATCCCCTGTCCTCGAGAGCATACTCGGGTGGTTGATTCCCCGAGAAATGAAAGAGTTGAAACACCTCAGGTGGCTGTACCCCTGCGAAAAAAAGATTCGGTTGAGAGTCAGGTGGCTGATCCCCTGACTAATAAGAAGTCTGAAAAAGTGGTGAGGTGGAAAGATCTGGAAGACAAGGCCGTAAGTGCATCCTCAAAGAAAGTCTTTTCTGAGAGTGACCTTAAAAAGCTTCCATTTCCACCTAGAAAAAGCAACATTCCCTTGCATGAAGATAAGAAGTACGAAAAGGTGCTTAACTTGCTGAAAAATACTCAGGTTACTCTTCCACTCTCAGAAGTTTTGGTTGAAATGCCTAAGTATACCAAGTTTATCAAAGATGTTGTTTCTTCTAGAAAGAAGTTAGCAGACATGGATCGAGCAATTGGTGAGGACTGCTCAATGGTCAATTATCAAGACTTACCAATCAAGAGGGGTGACCAGTAAGTTTGTGCTCACATTGCGGATGGGAGGCCTAGTCTTCCCAAATTCTTTATGTGACTCTGGGGCATCCATCGACTTGATGCCGTTGTCTGTTTGCAATCAGCTTGGTTTACAAGATCTTCTAGAACCCACCACCATGAACCTTCAGTTCGCCGATAGATCTTCCAAGAAAGCTTCAGGGATCCTGAAAGACGTATTAGTTCAAATTGATAGGTTTACCTTCCCAGTTGACTGGTACGTCTTAGATATGGAGAAAGGTGAGGATGTTCCCCTGATTCTTGGAAGACCCTTCCTTTCTACAGCTAGAGCCCTCATCGATTGTGATGGTGGGCAAGTAACTATTCGAGTTGGTGACCAGGAGGTGAGCTATAGTGTCTCTAAATCTATTCAAGTACCCTCTGGTTCTCCAACCGGCTTTTCCGTTAAGGAGTCAATTATCTTCACTTCAATGATGCAGGACGAGCAAGTCAAGGCCATGGAGGCGGAATATGAGCGATTGATCGATAATCTGAATAGTCATGGTGTGGTTAATCTAGATCAGTTAGCAGCTGACTTTTAGGATGAGTTATTAAGAGAAGAAGCTTTGGCAGTGGAGCCACTAAGTAAGCTCAGCAATGCTGAGTTGAAAAGTGGAGGGCTTAAATCGAGTTTAGAGGACCCCCCATGAGATCTAGTTACGAGCCGTTGCTAAACATCTTAAGTATGTGTTCCTACGTGAGGGTGACAAGCTTCCTTTGATCATATCTGCCAAGCTATCTCGAATAGAAGAGCTGAAACTGTTAACCGTCTTGCGAAAAAATGAAAGAGCCTTTGGATGGCAGGTGGGAGATATCCGAGGAATATCTCCTGACATCTGCATGCACAAGATCAAGACTAGTGAGGGTGCTAAATGTGTAAGACAGCCCCAAAGGAGGCTTAACCCTCACATGCAAGAAGTAGTCAAGAAGGAGATCATCAAACTTCTAGATATGGGTATCATATATGCCATCGCTGACAGTGAATGGGTATCCCCTACTCAAGTAGTCCCCAAAAAAGGAGGGATTACTATTGAGAAGAACGAGAAAGGAGAAGAGATAGCATTGAGGCTCGTTACAGGCTATAGAGTCTGTATTGACTATAGAAAACACAATGAGGTCACAATGAAAGATCATTTCCCCCTTCCTTTCATTGACCAGATGCTTGAGCGTCTGGCGGGGCACGCATTCTACTGTTTCCTGGATGGATATTCATCTTTTTAACCAGACGTTCGTCCACACGGTCTGGACGCCCGTCTGGCAAATTCCCTCCAATCCTGTATTTGATTTTGGATCTTGGACGAGCATCCACTTCAATGGACGCCCGTCCAATTCATACGGATTTCCGTGAGACGCCCGTCCACCGAGTTGGATGAGCGTCCAACCCCTCGTCTATATATATACCGCACTTCTTGAACCTTCACTTTTCGATTTTTCAAAAGGAGAAACCGACTCTTGCCCTCCTCTCAACCTAAATCCTCGATTCTACACCAAATTGGGCGATTTTCGAGTGCTATAGGACGCCCTGACACCTCTCTCATCAATTTTCAAAGCCAAATTCCCCAACATTCCATATTTTTGAAGAATCGGCGCTTTGTCTAGTCCGACCTTGTTCAACAAAAAATCGGATTTTTGGGAACAAATTGGGTTGTTTTGGACATCTAGCAAGCATTATCTTCATCTACTCACCATCTTTGGTAAGTTTGTAGCAACTTTTCTCGCTTTCTTTCACGTTTTTGTGAGTTCGATCTTTAGGTCGGCTCATTTTCTAGTAATTTGTCTCATTTTGTGTTTTTCTTTGGGTTGCTCTTTCTTTCTTCCTCTGTATGGTGTTGTGGTGATGTGGTGGTGATGGTTGTGGTGGTTGGTGTTGATTTGTTGCCTTGAAATCCCGATTTGGATGTTAAACGGGTACCCTTTGTTGTGAATTGGGACGATTTAGTGTTTGTGGTCCTTAAGGTTTAAGTCATGGTGCGGGTGAAGGAGGTTCAAACAATTTGGTAAGGGTGTGGCTAGGGAGAGTGGTAAGAAGCGTAAAGAGTTGGGCCCTCCCATAGTTGATCCGAATCGAGGTGTAGTAATCCGGGAGCAACCTCAGGGCTTCACAACAAGCTAGAGCCGATTTAAGAGACGAGTCCACCTCCGGTCTCAGGCGATTATGATGTGCCCTTGGCACGGTTTGCTAAGAATGCCCGAGGTGGTGAGCCGCCAGGGGTGAAATCACTGAAAATGTTGCTAGGGAAGTTGACGCCGAACCTAGGGTGAGACCTCGAAAGAAAATGAGACCAGCTGTGCCTATCCTTATGCCTCGTCGGTTCGTAAATCCTAAAGCACACGAGGTCTACACCAAACACTATTTTGCTAGGAATATGTTGGTTGAGCGAGCGGTGTGTTCGGTAAAAACTAGTTTTATAATTTATAAACCGAAACACCCCAAGTATAAGGATCGTAGTATAGGATGTTTACGGGTCGTCCTAAGGGAGTGGAATGTTTATCGGATTCAAATATAAATCTATATCAATTGTGTCACAATTATTAACTAAACTACTAAACTAAGGCTGAAACTAACTAAAACCTAAACCTAAGAATTGAAACTAAAACAAGAGTAAAAACAAGTCAAAAATAAGAAAATAAAAAAGCGACGAGCGTTCACTAAAGTGAACGAGCGTCTAAAACTAAACCTAATGGACGAAGCGCTCGCTATTGCGGACGAGCGGCCTGATTATGAATGAAGCGAAAATTGCGTAAAAACAAAGCAGAAACTAGGGTTTATAAAACTAAAACTTAAACTAAACTTAATCTAAACGATTTGATTAAAACAATTAAAGGAAAACACAAAGAAGGCGACTAGATTCCACCTATCAACCAACAATCCCAACTAGATGGTGATTAAAAGACATAGTTTTTAGTAGTGATTTATTCACGAATTCAATTAAATATCTTCAATCAAATTCTAGGGTTTCGTTTATCTTTTCAAACAAACTAAACATGCAATCAACACGAAATCACGAGATCGTTTCCAAACTCTTACTCAACTAAACATGCCTAATCTCTTATAACATGATTAGATGCATTACTTTGAATAAAATCAAACTCAAATAAACATACTTTCATATATTGATTCAAGCATAAAATAAACATAGATTGTTTCATCAAATCTTAATTCAATAAAACTTAAACAACATAAAACAGATCCAAAGTAATGAAAAACTATGAATTAGACTCACTAAACATAGCATCGAACTCTCTAGTTGGTTTGTGTTGTTGATAGGCTTCCTCCGTCGACTCACTGCAAGGCTTTTAGCCAACAATCATGTTGAAGATGATTGTTGGGTTGGAGAAGTTCATCTCTATGGAATTAGGGTTCTGGCCGCAGCTTTTTGGTGTAAAATTGCGATCTCAATTATGTGGTATCAATTAGGGTTGAGAGGCTGCTGCTATATATAGAGTTTTAAGTCGGCTGGAAGTAAGTCGGCTTTGAACGATCGTCTGGTCTTGTGGACGCCCGTCCGGTGGATCTTGACTTTGCTCTAGACGTCCGTCCATGCTGCGTCCAAACTCTCTGTATGTGATTTCCTCTCCTGGACGCTCGTCCAAGGTGCTGAGGGTCGGATTTCATCATCTTTATCCAATTTCTTTGAGCCAATTCCAACTCTATCTCTTATAATTCGACTTGAGCTTCATTTATCCTCATTATAGCACTCGAAAATCAACACCTACATGATAAATAAACAATGCAAAAATGTAATAAAATCCAAATAATACTAATTCCATTAAATCAACACTTAAAATCATCAATTTTGCATACAACCCTCTTAAAATCATCTTTATTAAATAATTACACTTAAACCCTTAATTCTCATGTAAATTACGCAAATGTGGGGAAAATAATAATGAAATACACCCTTAATAATCATATAAATATGGCCTTAACACGGTGATAGAAACAAAGGTGGATCCCGCTTTTGTGAAGTTGTTGAAGGATAGGAAATGGGAGGAATTGATGAAGATACCGACTACCCCGGTTAATGATTCGTTGGTTAGGGAGTTTTATGCTAATTTTTCGGAAACCGACTTAGACACGGGGGTGGTGATGGTTCGAGGCGTTAAGGTTCCATTTACACCGCAAGTGATTAATGCGCAGTATGGGTTGGAGGCATTTGAAGGCTTGGACTATAAGGAGGAAATCAAGCGGAGACAGGATTCGGGACAGGATCCTTGGAGGAGCTCGACATACAAGTTTGCCCCGATGTTGCTTGGGCCTTTCCGGACCGGGTGGAGACCGTAAGGAGATTGTTACTACGGCATGGTCTGAAGATTGGAGAGTCTATTGCCGCTTCATCCAGAGTCGTTTATTGCCGAAGAACAATTTGACGCACTTTCACATAGGCGATCTTGGGATGATGTATGCTTTGGTTTTCAAGTTAAATGTCGATGTTGGACAAGCGATATATGATGAGTTGGTGTCTAGTCAGAAAAATTACAAGCGGAGCTTGATTGTCCCCCACTTGATTCATCGATATGCATCGATGCCGGAGTGCCGGAGTATAGCAGGGATCATAAGCCTAAGAACCCGAGAGGTATTCAAAGAGAGAAAGTTCCGCCACGGGTGAGGCCGAGGCAGCCCGTGAGCCTGGTTCTTCTTCGCACCACCTCCGGTTCCTCCTTGTCTAGTTTATCTCCTGCGGAGAGGGCTCGGCATGAAGATGGCCAACATCTACGAGATTGGATGACTGATATCCGTGAGACGCAGAAGAACATGATGTACGTCTTTGAAGTGCATTGTGGAGGGCAAGAAACCGAGGATATGCATATTTTCAAGGAGAGTGATACGAGTTCGTCTTTTCCGATGCGATCGAGCGAGTTTATTGCCGATGTGCTTGAGGCGGAGAAAGAGCCTGATGATGAGGAGGTTGCGGAGGAGAGACTCACTGGATCAAGCACGCCCGGTTACACAAATTCTGCACCTTCATCGACGACGCGTCACGGCTGCCGTACCTTCCACTCGACCCTACTATCGCTGCCGATTCTCATTGTTCCTCCTCCGGCCGAGCCTACTCCGGGCCTTTCTTGAGCTTTATCTCTTATTTTTCTGATTTCATGTTGCACTTTCATGATACCTGTACTTTTCATTTTCTACGTTTACGGATCATGTCAGCCATAAGGCATCCCGACATTCTGTTTTGATTTGTATCAACTTTATGATCACTGTTTTGTATGCTTACCGATGGTTCTTTTGTCTATTCGATTTCGATTTATTACCTTTTTCATTGTTGCGATATTATTCCCCATTGTTCCCCCGAGGTATTTCTGGTTTCTCGAGTAGTGCAGATCTAGTTTTTGTCGAGCTCTCGGTTGAGTTCGGTTTGGACGTTGTTTCCGACGCTTTTGCGGGCGTTGTTTCTTTTCATGCTCCGGCCTGACCAACATCTCGATTTTCTACGCGCAAACAGCTAAGTTCCTTCTTTCTTTACTTTCTGCACAACATGAGGACATGTTGATTTTTAAGTGTGGGGGAGGGGAATGGTCGACTATGTATCTATAATCATTTGTTTAATACGTATTGTTTCTATGAAAATGAGCTAAATTTTTAAATTTTTCGACACTTTTGTTTTTGTTTTGTCCCGAGTAGGCAATTCAATTTGGTGTTCGTTATTTTTGATAGTTATCTATGCTTTATACCATATGTTTGATAAGTTAGATGTTTCACCCAACGCTATTTTTCACGAGCCATAGTAAATGACGAGCTAACTTATAAAGTTATACCCCGTTTTGGATTAGTGATTTTTGATTTTCTTATAAGTCATGTGCTTAGTGCCACGTTTATATCTCGAGAATTATGATAGTTTGTATTCAGTTCCGAGTATGTTATACTGTGAATATCTAGAAGTTTGAATGTGATAAGTAAAACGTGACTATTGTCAAATGCAAGTTGAGTTAATAATTGAATTAATTGTGTGTGTCGAAAGCTAGTCGATGATTTGAGTGCGGTAGGGTATGCCACGTATGTCATATTCCACTATGATGACTAAAAGCTCACGACAGTTAGAAGAAGCTGCCTTATGATTGGAGTAAGGTAGGGGATTATCTCGAAATGTCCTATTCTGCTATGAGGGCAATAGCTTATTCTAATGTGTGTTTAAAATTGAATAAGTTAAATCCACTTAAGAATTGGTATGAATTGAATATAAGACTTAGTTTCCGTATGTCTTATCCCCAGTATAAACTGACAGATATGCTGTAGGGATTATCCTCTGAGTGTTTCAGAAAGGCTCTAGATATATTCGATCGTTCTTTTCGGGATATGTCACGTTTGTAGGGTGCATCTTATGAGTGTCATTTCTTGCTAGTCTAGAGGGGGTATTAGCTAGTTTGCTTGATAAATTTCAAGCGTGGATTTAGTGGAAATTTATTATGGCTTTGCACACACACCCGGGTTGAACCTCTAAGTTATTGAATGTATGTTATATTTGTTGAGATGTCTATATTTTCTCGAACCTTTGTTTCGTTTTGTTTTGCTTGGGACGAGCAAAAGCTAAGTGTGGGGAGTTGTTAAGGGTGAAATTCTATGGTTTTAAGAGTATATTTTATGATATTTTCCTCTTAATTGTATAATTTGCATAATAAATAGGTCTTATATTGAAATGTTCAAAGAAACGATGTTTTTAAAGACTTAATCGCAATATTGATATAATCATGTGGTTTTATGGTGAAATTATGATTATGTGGACTTTATTACGCTTTATGACATTTTCCATGTGTTATAGGTGCAATTATAAGGCTCAAATGATGATTTAAAGAAATTAAAATTTGAGCTAAGTGATTGAAGAAAGAGATAATGATCAAGTGGAGTGAAGAAAAAGAGATAAATATGAAGAAATCACCTTCAAGTCACCCTGAACGAGCGTCTATACTCAGCCATACTCCGTCCCAGATCAAACGGGCGTCTGAAATGTCGAACGAGCGTCCAAGGTGCCAAAAGAGATCGAGAGTTTGAACTGAGGACGGACGAAGCGCCTCAAGAGAGTTCAAGAAGTGAACGAGCATCCACCAGACTGAACGCTCGTCCGTCCGCCGACTCAGCCAGAACCGACTTTAACCTCTATAAATACACGCTATTTTCGCACATAAAAACGAAAATTCGACATTATACAAACCCAAAACCCTAGGGGCGGCTAAGGCTGCGGTTTTACTTCTTTTCCTTTCACTTTTCTGCAACTTTAAATTAGATTAGTTTAGAGCGCTTTTATGTTCTTTTTCATCAAAAACTGAGTTCTTGAGGATGCTCAGAGCTAAAGCTTCTTTCAAACGAGAATTGTGAAGCCATCAACTTGGATTGATTTACGTGTTTCGATTATACTGTGAGTGATTTATTAAGGTTGTTTCTTATTTATGTTTATCCATGTTTAATTGCGTTTATATCGGAAGATTTGCATGTATGATTATGTTTATGATTGATGGAAGTCATGATTAACCTTTAGATCACCATAGATAAGAATAGTCCTTAGATTTATAATAACGGAAGTTAATAAGTCTAATCACTAGATTTAAACGTAAAAGTTGACACCTTCGATCTTAAAACGCGTTAATCTAGCATTGGAAGATACTAGGTTAAAAGATGAATTACCTAAGGAATTAGGGTTCATGTTTAGGTAAGGTGAATCACAAACTAGATAAATACCACATATAATCGAGATAGGAGATCAATACATGTTGATAGGTGGATCAATGCTTGTTTGCCTTTTATAATTTGATTTTAAATCCTTGCAACTTGAGTTTTGTTTAGCTTTAATTTAGTTTACTTTTTGCACGTAGTTTAGTTTAGTTAATAAGTTCGTTACCCGTATCTTTCCTAGCATTGGTGTTCAGCCTCTGTCTAGTTTAGTTTTCTACATATTTGTTTAGTATAATTCCCTGTTTAGTTTTCGTGACATAGTTAGTTAAAACAAAAGCTAGGATTAACAACAGTCCAGTTCCCCGTAAGATCGACTCGGCATAGCCTCTATACTGCGATCCTTATACTTGAGGTAAACCGGATTATTACTTGTTTATTTTGTGTTAATAAAATCCGTGACAGTGGTGGTGAAGATGCTATCTCAACTGCTTCTTCTGTCTCATCCGCCCCGTGCATTCCCCCTCAACCGGTGCATCCGGCACCGGAGGACTCTCGGGCTTGGAAGAGGAAACTCAGAAGTTGTCATCATGTATTATAACATCATCTAGCAATTGATTAGGGAAATGAGAAGGGACGGCCTCCACATCTTGGTGGAAAGGAAAAACGTGCTCATAAAATTTTACATCTCGGGACAAAAAAATCTCCTCAGTGTCAAGGTCATACAAAGTCCACCATTTCTTTGCAAAGGGATATCCCAAGAAAACACACTTCGACTACGGCTGTCAAACTTATTCAAGTGGTGGTGGTCATGGGCATAACACAAACAACCTAAAATGCGAAGCATAGATAAATCGGGTGGCTTTCCAAACAAGGCTTCATAGGGAGTTTTGTAATTCAAAACACTCGAAGTGGTACGATTAATGATATGGGAGGCCGCTAACACACGCTCTCTCCAAAACTTAAGAGGCAATTGACCCTCAAAGCGATGGGCCTGGGCAACGTTCAAAATATGTTGGTGTTTACGTTCAACACAGCCATTCTGTTGTAGGGTAGCAACACAAGAAGTTTCAAAAATGATGCCTTTTTCCCGAAAGTAAGGAAGCAATTTCCAGAATTCGGTGCCATTAACGCTACGAACATGTTTAATAGTAACATCAAATTGTCGCGAAATCAATGCCACAAAGTCCCAAAATACTGTTCCAACCTCTACTTTATTCAAAAGTAGGTAAACCCAAACAGATCGCGAATAATCGTCAACTAGAGTCAAGAAATAAATAGCACCACACGTAGAATGAGTACTATAAGGTCTCCACAAATCACAGTGAACAAAAATACGACTAGCACGACTCTCACTTAGGGTAAAGTGTTCACGATGCTGCTTAGCCCAAAAACAGACATCGCAACCATTTTTATTCAAATATTTGGAAACGGTAATATTAGGAATATTCTTAAAGACCTTTTTGGAAGGGTGACCCAAACGCCGGTGCCACAAATATGCATATTTCCCATCATCAATATCCAAAACTCGAACCTCTGGAACACCCACATACAAATAAATCTATCCACATGCTCACCCAGTCCAATTAGCGTCATCGTTACTCGGTCTTGCATAAGACATAATTATTTCGTAATTTGCATAATACAATTATGATCATCCTGAAACTGGGTAACTGAGAGCAGATTGCAATTCAAATTGGGAACATATAACACGTTATGCAAACGTAAATTTCCCGGAAAAAAACGGTTCCTTCATGAGTGGCCGGTGATGATTGTTCATCCGGCAACCCGATGGGACATTGAACAATTTCCCATGGGTCAACGAGCGACTCAAAAAATCATGTCACAAGGTGAGTTGTCCCATGTCAATAATCCATGTAGAGCTAACTGTCAAGTGATCCCGAGGTTTTGGAAGGCTTAAAAGGTCCAAGATGTTAGGAAATCTACGCGGGAACGCAGCGGAATTCAAAATTTTGATTTCCTTTTACCCAAGATCGACTTCGTTTAAGCAATATACAAATAAGCTAGTAGATGGTGGTTACCTTGGTTGATCTAAAAGATCGACGCTTTGACCGTCTAAGGAGAGTAGTTCTGCATAGAGCCGCCCAAGTGTTCGGCATCTACCGCTAGTCCACATGATCAGCCCGCCGGAATCCCATCATGGATTGCTATTGAAAAACTCTGGTTGCTAGACTGGCCTTTTTCTCCTCTCTCCAACTCTCTATAGGATGCTCTCTATTTTACACAAGAACTATTAGCTCTTGGAATTATGATGTACAAAAGAGCTTGACACCCACATCTTATTTATAGTAGAAGGTGGCGCCCCATATGTGTGGAGGAGAAGAAAACATTTTCCCAATAAAATAAGAAAAATATAATTGATTGATTTATCTCATTTAATGTAATATCCTATATTAAATATTTCCAAGATATTGTCAATATCTTATATTGACTATATTTATCTTATTACAATAAATCAATTTACACATGTGTGCAAATCTATAGTCATTAATATCTAATATTAATATATGGTAATCTTATTAATTAAATTGCTCAATCCAAGTGTATCTTAATACACTTAATCCTGCACCCCATATAGCCTATTATTGGCTTCCGGAACTTTTAATTAACAATATAATACTATGATTAATTAATTTACAAAATACATGTATACCATATACACACATAAATTCGACATGCATATCTAATATATGTATATTTAATTAATCAACATAATTAATATCTTGTATTATATTTATTCATAATAAATAAATACCGCTATATTAATTTACCACTATAACCTTTATAGTCTCGAGATAAACTTTCCTTATTTGGTCATCAACTATAACCACCTTTTAATCCGGCTAGATGTTCATATGTGTGTGACCCGATAGGCTTCCGAATATGTTGGCCGTAGACACTACGTGCAAATTACAAAAATGCCCTCCATGCCTAACGATCATGGGATAGCGTCTAGCAACACACCGTGACCCCCAATCATTGGAAGAGTCAAATGCAATGACTACTACCTTTCATGTGAAACAGTTACCATATAACTTACAATTCTATCGCTGTAATAATATCCATACGGTCGTACGTCGAGTGTCAAACATTAACGACCGTATCTTATAATCTGGATATCAAGCTCTCTCGAAGTAACTCATTTACTTCCATTTTGCAAAGATTCACGAGTGTGAGACATTCCTTATAAGAAGGCCCTTTGGATATTCACCCCTACTGATAGGGTACGCGATTCCCAGACGACCAAACATGTATACTCCGCATGCTTCAGTATCACACCCAATCACTACCGCATGACGGCCCTGTGGCTAGGGGAAACCTCAATAGTGTCAAAGCATGACAATCCACACCGTGATGCCATGTAGACTCCGGTCCTAAGGATAATTACACAACCGTCACATAGTGTGACACTTATCCGTGTAAGTGGGTCAGTCTAACGTACGCATTCTCTAATACATGTCCACACAGTCCAAGTGTCTCTACACTTCGATAGACGAGATCTATCTCTGCCCTTAAAGACAGAAGACATCTAATACGTGCTAGTCTGTTTGTACTATCAATGTCCTATTTAATAGTACATCAGCCTAGAGACATTTAAGTATCAAACTTGTTAAAGTGATTAGAGATCTCATCGACCATAATCGCCTATCATGGTTTCCCTATCACAGGTTAATACTAAAGACGTTATCATATAACAATTCATAATTGGTTCTTTAAAAGAACAAATATATGACAACAGAAAGCCATTTAATCTATGTATAAACATAAAGAAATAGTAGAAATGATCCGACCCGGTCGGATCTGGTCCAACCCGATTGGGTTTAGGACACTATTTCAACAATCTCTCACTTGGCCTAAAACCAATCACTCGCACACATAAGACCAAGTTGAAACACAAGAATCTCATGCAATACTCGCAACCAACCCTAGCCATAAACGGATCGCTATCCGTGGGGACTCAGATTATCTTCATACCATGCTCTAAATGACCAAGTCAAAGAAACCGCCTCAACACACACATGAATCTCCGACGAGACCTTGGTCCTTGCTCCAAGCAATGAATCCACTTACTATATCAGCCATATAGAAATGGTGGAAGAACCGTACAAGGTTCAGGAATGAACCACATAGACCCATGTACTGCTCCCGCTGCGCCTCCAAGGCACTACTGTGTTTTGGCCTAGTTGTAGAATTTACAGTGACCCATAGCTAAGAACATTTCCAGCTCACTGTATCACTTAATCAAAGTGACTGCAAACCCAGACTGTAGCTCCCACTAGCCTTTATAAGACTTAGGATACACGTCTGTATATCTACGTTTATTTAATTCCAAGTTTCAACAAACTAGGAAACTTTCCTTAACTTGTTTAAGGATATTCTCGACATTCACCAGATTTACTTTCATACTTGCTCATGACTCTTCATGGACTGTGAATATCCGGCAATACCTCTATGTGTGTTCCTATTGCAGTAGCAAAGGGAACCTTCCATAAGTATCATCTTTCATCTTATCTTTAGGACGAACGTCCTAACATAGATAGATCTTGAGAACACTGGCTAGCAGTATCCCGTCGCGATCTATGCTAAACTCTTTTATATCATATCTATATGGGTAAACTATAATCTAACAACAGTTAAATATATCGCCATAGATTCTTATTTCTAAGATAAGTACTACTAATCCAAGTGCTTTCGTAAAGACCTTGAACTATCAAACATTAATTGACTGTGACATAGGGTGGCAATTCCTGAGAGAGATATCTAATACCTTACTCAAAAATCATAACACACTCCCACTATCCATCTTGCACATTGGGCATATCCTTCTTTTGACTAAATCAAACTCCTTTGATTATCAAACAAAGTAATCATTTAGAGAAACTTATTTGAGTCCATAAATGGATCTCGTGGGCTTACATATCATGTCATCGTCTATGAACATCGAGCTTTCCGCCCAACGTCTTCAACACTATCATATAGCCATGAATATGATACGAAGTTAAAACAAGCATAGTCTGAATAGAACTGGGCTCAGCCTTACAGGGACATTCCCTCTAGGTAAGACATGCTAGGTTCATTACCTAGTTGTCACTAATGGAATCTTATTCAGATATTATGACTCCTGGCCATATCTTTCAATCTTGCCTTTCAAACATTCCTTCATAAGTCGTGAGATATTCATTCTTCAAGACGAACATACCAACAGCCTTTTCAGGCCTGAGGTTATCTACAGACTTACAGAACTTTCGTGTGCACTGAGCAGTGTTCTACACCTCATTTCTATGTGGCGTCTGCTCACGTTCCTACGGTTGAATATCTCCTTGTGGTTCTCAAACTACCTTTGAGATCTTAATCTACTCCCACTGTTTCTTTTGGAAGAAACACTTCCTCTAGAAGACAGCATGTTTGGAGACAAACATTTTGCTCCGCGGACAAGTAAGTAATATCTAGCGTACTTGCTAAGATATTCCACAAAGTTGCATATGTCGTACTAGGCTCTAAGCCTTTCTGACTCTGCCTATGACAATTTCAAATCATCGGTTAAGATAGATTCGACATTATCCCCTTCCATATCTAATATGGAATTTATTCAACCTTTATTATTTGGAACTCGGTTAAGTATAAGGGCTTGCATGGCTTGCGTCACACCTTTATCATATAAAGTGTTGTTTCCATTTTGGGAACACAATCTAATTGCATATCCCAAAGATGGTATCCTTCAAGGGAAGAATCTTATTCCTTTTCAGATGACTTCTGAAACACCCTTTAGGTATTAATTGCTTCAATCCAGTTGAAGATTAATTCCTAAGTGGCTCATCAATCTCATATTCGTACTAGCTCAAACTTTTCGGGCTTTTCGAATTATGCACTTCACTGAGTACACTTGACTATTTCTAAAAATAGTCGTAGTGATTAATAAACAATTATTTGTGGCATTAATTGTCACAAGCCAACAAACATTGGTATGTTTAGGCTTTAGACAAATTTTCTAGATTTTACAACGTTTTCATAAAATGGTATTTTAGTCATCTTTAGATAAGATACGTATTACCCACATGGTTCATAACCACATGGTTCAGACGTCATCAAAATGACATTTGATCACACGATTCCCTTCCATAGAGACTATCTCTAGAACGACCACCAAATATTAAGGATAACAGCCATATAATACTTAGTTGAGATTTCATCACATATATCAACTATATAGTGACAACAATCTAGTATGTTAGATTCAGTGACCTTTCAACTTTATCGGAATAACATTTATTCTTTACAATTGAATATGTCTACTAAATCCCAACAAGCAACTGAAAACATGTTCTTCATAAGAACCGGAACATAATAACATTTATTTAGTTCTCTTATCAGTTTACTAGATCCAGAATATGGTAAGTGTTACAACGTTTGCTTCACCTTCTGTATCTGTATTTAATCTTTCTAATTTAATCACACTCGTAAGATATCATATATCTTATAGTGGAATTTGAACTTAGATAGATTTATCGCAACATACTTGCCTAGAATATAGTCTTCGATAAGTCCTCTATTTAAGCACTTGCCCTAACTTTCCTTTTTAATCCTTTAAGCACTTGAAAAATGTTTCTTATCGTAGTCTTCATAAGACTTAAGAAAGATCACAAGAGCCATGTCTTTAATTTTCTTTCATAAAGAAAATCTAAAGTTTATTAAATAGTTTATTTAACCTTTTGAATCGTATTCAAAACATTGACTATTTAATTAACCTTTAAGCAATGATAGAATTAAGTCGATACTTAAATCTTACAATTTTTGAAAACAAACTTTCCAAAATTAGATGTGGTCATTCTTATCCAACGTTTGAATTAATTGTCATCGTATGACTGAATGATTATCTTGGATCGTATCCAATATATGATTAATTCGTTGAAACTTATTTCAAATGATTCAATCATTAGCTTCCACTTTCATTAATAATTAAAGCCTTGGAGTACTGCATCAAATATGTAATCTCCTTGTCTCTAACTACTATAGCGGGATTGCTCGTGTCATTGCTTATTTTAAAAAGGATTAAAATTTCTTAACCAAATTTGAGAATGTTTCTCAAAAGGTAACAATCATGATTTGGTTTTACTAATCGAGAATAAAACATAAATATAAAGTTTGCTAACACTACAACCTAAAATGAAAATAAAAGAGTGTTGTTGTTTATACACGCAAAATCAAAATTGTCTTTTGGTTTATGATTTTGCTCCCACTAGTCAACTACTCCCAATTGACTTTCAATAATTGTCCAAAATTCTTTAGTGGCTGAGATCCAATCTAGTTACTTGATTCCCGGGAGTGGTCGATCAATCAAGATAATTTTGAAAGGTAGGTAACGCTTTACCAATCACATCACTATGTAATTCTCAGTGGTTGACTAGTCAACTCTTTGGCGATACACATCACTATGTGTTAGTCAACCCCTTGTCTCTAAAGTAAGACGGCCCTGACGATGGCTAATCACCGAAAGACTCTAGTCAAGTCATAACCCAATATTCACGAGATCTCATACGATCATATCTCAATAATGACGATATACCTGAGGTAGGTCAACTCCCGGCCGTCGTCGATCAGTTGGATCCGAACAAGGACTCTTCACCGTCTTTATAATATTGGGAGACAATATTTCGACTTGATTTTTGTTGTGGAAGTATTTATGTAAATTAATTCACTTAATTAATTTTAATTACGGTCTCATCAAATATATCTATCTCTATAGACATACATCCTACACATTTATCTAGATCGTGCCTAGTCATGCATCTATCGTATCATATAAAATAAATACAAGCACAAAATAAATAAATGCGTAAAGTAATGTATGATCATGGACTTTTCCTAGAGTGCGGTTTCGAATACAAATCGACTTAAACTGCAGTCACAATCTAAGGTAGCTGCAACCGCCAATATGATCTTTAATGTGCCATTCTCCAATGGGATCTTTATTCTTCTTTCTTTGATCTCCGTCTTCTGCTTCATTCTTGTTACATTTAATTCTATCTAATAAAATAAATACATCCGTCGCACACGGGGGGAGCCAACCGGAATGGGATAAATGCAGAAAATAAACTAGGTCACGTTCTTCATAACGGCCTAGGACAATTTTTAAACCAACAGAAAAATTAAATCATTCACATCTATCCTATCGGCCGAGTCCATGAGCAATCGGGGTCCATATAACCATATTATATCTACTATATTTAATCCATACAATAACATATTATGAAAAAGATAAATTAACATTTAACTACTTGCGTCTTAATTAATCAATTAACGTTTAATCTATTAAATAATTTTATCCAATCAATTAACTAATTAACATTTAATTAATTAAATGATTTTAATCGAAATAAAATTAACGATTAATTTTAAACCGACTTCAATTTTAATTTTAATTAATTAGAACTATTTCAAAAATAAATCAAAATTAAAATTATGTCTCTTTTGTTTCTTTCCTTTTGATTCCTAATCAAAAGGGATGCATTTGTTTAAATAAACCAAAAGGCATCTCCTTATTAGCCTTTCAAAAATCAAAATTTTGAAAGAAACAGCCTTTTCAAAATCAAATATTTTGAAAGGCGGCTGGCAGCTATTCCAAACAAGATTTGGAAATGCCAATATTTTGGTTAATATGCCTGGCCACTTTCCAAAATCAAAATTTTGAAAGTGACCTAGGCCTAGGCATTTTCCCAAATCAATAATTTGGAAAGGGCCTAGGCCTATTCCAAACAAAGTTTGGAAAGACCATTATTATTTTAATGCCATGTGGCATCCCAATGGCCCAAACTATTTGAACCATTGGTTAGTCATATGACACAACTAAACAAAGGAGGAATTACCAATCACAACCAAGAACCATATTGAATCACAAAATACACAAAACAAAATTTAGGAGATCCGCTAGCATTGACCAGTCAACCGACGCCGGCAGCAGGTTTCCCTGCAGCCGCCGCCGCCGACCAACCGCCGCCGGTGGTGGTGCCGCCGCCAGTCGGCCGAGCCCCACACGATCTCGGTTTTTTTTTTCTTTTCATGTATCACTTTTGCGAATAAAAAATCTTTCATCTTTTAATTATGTGATCTAAACGATAAAATTAACTACGCAAAATAACATGCTTATTGCTTAAGCTCGAAGCTCTCTCTGATACCACTGTTAGGAAATCTACGCGGGAACGCAGCGGAATTCAAAATTTTGATTTCCTTTTACCTAAGATCGACTTCGTTTAAGCAATAAACAAATAAGCTAGTAGACGGTGGTTACCTTGGTTGATCTAAAAGATCGACGCTTTGACCGTCTAAGGAGAGTAGATCTGCATAGAGCCGCCCAAGTGTTCGGCCTCTACCGCTAGTCCACACGAACAGCCAGCCAGAATCCCATCATGGATTGCTATTGGAAAACTCCGGTTGCTAGACCGGCATTTTTCCCCTCTCTCCAACTCTCAATAGGATGCTCTCTATTTTACACAAGAACTAATAGCTCTTGGAATTATGATGTACAAAAGAGCTTGACACTCACCTCTTATTTTAGTAGAAGGTGGCGCCCCATATGTGTGGAGGAGAAGAAAACATTTTCCCAATAAATTAAGGAAAATATAATTGATTGATTTATTTCATTTAATTAATATCCTATATTAAATATTTCCAAGATATTGCCAATATCTTATATTGACTATATTTATCTTATTACCATAAATCAATTTACACATGTGTGCAAATCTATAGTCATTAATATCTAATATTAATATATGGTAATCTTATTAATTAAATTGCACAATCCAAGTGTATCTTAATACACTTAATCCTGCGCCCCATATAACATATTATTGGCTTCCGGAATATTCTTTAATTAATAATATAATGATTAATTAATTTGCAAAATACATGTATATCATATACACACATAAATTCGACATACATATCTAATATATGTATATTTAATTAATCAACATAATTAATATCTTGTATTATATTTATTCATAATAAATAAACTTATAGTCTCGAGATAAACTTTTCTTATTTGGTCATCAACTATAACCACATTTTAATCCGGCTATATGTTCATATGTGTGTGACCTGATAGGCTTCCGAATATGTTGGCCGTAGACACAAAGTGCAAATTACGAAAATGCCCTTCATGCTTAACGATCACGGGATAACGTCTAGCAACACACCGTGACCCCCAATCATCGAAAGAGTCAAATGCAATGACTACTACCTTTCATGTGAAACAGTTACCGTGTAACTTACAATCCTATCGCTGTAATAATAGCCGTCTCTACCCAAACTTTTCTGGTTCACCTCAAGATTCCCCACCTGTCCGATCGTTTCTTTGGCGGTTTTTGGATATCAAACGGACCTCCCGAAGGTAATTTTAATGTGGCCGATTTCCTCTTTTGCAATCGGTTTATTCACAAAGACCACGCTATCTAGCTAATTGTCCACCCTTCCAAGTGTGATTTGTATGTTATGTATGGTCGTGCCTAAGGGCATATCGGTTGAAGTAGATTCTTCTTTTTGATCAATCAAAACCCCTTCCTAAAGTGTTGGACCATTTGTATATATATGCATCAGGATTCCGATTCATGGATCTCTCGGTTCGAGAAATCAAAATAAGAGGATCGAACCATTTCTTCTGACTCTTTTTCGAATTCGATAAATGCTGGTTGATCGTATATTTCACTAGAATTCTATGATTCAAAGTATCCTTTCCTATTTGATCCCTTTGAATTCCATATTCGAAGTTGCGATCGGAACGGTCGTACGTCGAGTGTCAAACATTAACGACCGTATCTTATAATCTGGATATCAAGCTCTCTTGAAGTAATTCATTTACTTCCACTTTGCAAAGATTCACGAGAGTAAGACATTCCTTATAAGAAGGCCCTTTCGGATATTCACCCCTACTGATAGGGTACGCGATTCCCAGACGACCAAACATGTATACTTCGCATGCTTCAGTATCACACCCAATCACTACCGCATGATCACCCCGTGGCTAGGGGAAGCCTTAATAGTGTCAAATCATGACAATCCACACCATGATGCCATGTAGACTCTGGTCCTAAGATAATTACACAACCGTCACATAGTGTGACACTTATCCGTGTAAGTGGGTCAGTCTAACGTACGCATTCTCTAATACACGTCCACGTACTGTCCAAGTGTCTCTACACTTCAATAGACGAGATCTATCACTGTCCTTAAAGACATAAGACATCTAATACGTGCTAGTCTGTTTGTACTATCAATGTCATGTTTAATAGTACATCAGCCTAGAGACATTTAAGTATCAAACTTGTTAAAGTGATTAGAGATCTCATCAACCATAATCGCCTATCATGGTTTCTCTATCACAGTTTAATACTAAGGACGTTATCATATAACAATTCATAATTGGTTCTTTAAAAGAACAAATATATGACAACAGAAAAGCCATTTAATCTATGTATAAACATAAAGAAATAGTAGAAATGATCCGACCCGGTCCAACCCGATTGGGTTTAGGACACTATTTCAACACAAGATCCCCTGCCATTGGGCTAGCGGAATATTGGCCAACCCGGATTCGTCTAAATAGCTTATCTAAGCCGAAGCAATGGGTCGAAATTTGAACCCACAATGCTGCAATGTCAGTATTGTGCGCTTGTAGGCAAGAATGAGTGAACTCGCTCCACGCCCCGGCCCTCGTCCCACCCATCCGACCCGCCATCGGCGCTCCTGCGCTCTTGATGGAGGAAGGATGGATTCCCGTCATGTCTATTAAGGTTATAATGGCTGCAACAATTCGATCCATCGATCAGCAGCATGCGTTCCGCGTTCAGGTGTGCCGTCGTCCTAAAGCTTGACCGCCATCGCGTGTCGGCATCCTACTCGTTGTAGTCATTTTCCGGTACAGCCTGTAGTCTGTCCTTCTGTATCAATTGTCCACGGATTTTATTAACACAAAACAAACAAGTAATAATCCGGTTAACCTCAAGTATAAGGATCGTACTAATAGTGGTTAATGCCGGGTCGATCTTACGGGGAACTAAACAGTTGTGATTCTAGTTGTTGTCTAACCTAAACTATGTCACGAAACTAATCTAAACAGCGAATAAAACAAAACAGAAACGAAAATAAAGCTAGACAGAGGATATAGTCCAAAGCTAGGAAGAATACGGGTTGCGACCCTTTAACTAAACTAATCTAAGATGCAAATAAAAGTAAACTAACTAAACAAATTCAAGTATTTAAGGATTTAAATCAAGTGTGTAACGAACAAACGAGGATTGATCCACCTATCCAACAAGCATTGATTTCCTATCTCGATTATATCGTGGTTTTTATCTACGTTGTGATTCACCTTATCTAGGTATGAACCCTAATTCCTTAGAAAGTTCATCTATTAATCTATTATCTTCCAATGCAAGATTAACGCGTTCTCTAACCAAAGGTGCAAACTTTACGTTTATAATCTAGCACTTAAACCTATTAACTTCCGTTGTGAGAGATTCAAATTACTATTCTTATTCATGGTGATCTAAGGTTTATTAAGATTTCCATCAACAATAAACAATCAACACATGCATATCTTCCGATGTAAAAGCAATTAAACTTGTTAAACATGAATAAAGAAACAACCTTTAATAAAAACTCACAGTATAATCGATGAAAACGAAATCAACGATCGTTGGATGGCTTCACAATACTCGTTTGATGAAGCTTTTAGCTTCTAAACATCCTCAGCAACTCAAAATCGCAGAAACAGTGCATAAAAATAGCTAATCTAATCTAAATCTAAAGTGCATAAAAACTGGAATAAAAAGGAGAAAAACGCAGCCTAAAGCCGCCCCTAGGATTAGGGTTTTGAATAATGAGTGTATGGTATCTCCAGGGTTGAGAAACAGCCGCCTATATATAGATTTCCAAGTCGGTTCAGCAAAGTCGGCTACCGGACGCCCGTCTGAAACCTTGAACGCCCGTCCACTCTTCAATAAAACTTCGAATCGGGCCGAGTCATGACCAGACGCTCGTCCATCCAGCGTCCACTCCAGCGTCCAAACTTCCTGAATCAAAGATGTCATCCTGGACGCTCGTTCACTTCATCAGACGCCCGTCCACTGGGCGGAGATTCTGGACGCCAGTTTGATATAATCGAATTCTGATTTTTTTGATCTTTATCTCTTTTCTTCTTGTCAATTCCTTCATTATCTCTTTTATCATCAATTAGCTCGAACTTAGTCAACTTTTGATCATCTTTTGAGCCTCAACCATGTATCTATAACACATAAAAACATCACAAAATGTAATAATGTCCAAATAATCATAAAATCATATTAAAAACACCAAAATCAACCAATTTTGCGAATAACTCATTTAAAACCTCATTTACTCAATATTTCCGTTAAACACTCGTTTCTTATGCAATTTAGTACAAATACGGGGGAAAATCTCATAGAATATAGCGTTATAAATCGTATGAATTCACCCTTAACAACTCCCCCACACTTAAGCTTTTGCTCGTCCCGAGCAAAACAAACGAAAATTAGGGCTCGAGACAAAACAGACATTTAAACAAATATAGCACACATTCGATAACTTAGAGGTTCACCGGTGTGTGGTGTGCAAAGCCATAGAAAACTTCCACTAAATCCAAACTTGAGAAACTCAAAGCACAACTAGCTAATACCCCCTCGTAGACTAGCGATAAATGACACTCATAAGATGCACCCTACAAACGTGACATATCCCGAAAAGGATGATAGAATATATATAGGGCCTTTCTGAAATACTCAGAGGATAATCCCTACAGCATATCTATCAGTTTATATTGGGGATAAGGTAGACGATAACTTAGTCTTTCATTCATTCTATACCAATTCACTAGTTGATTTAACTATTTCACTTTAAACACACATCAGAATGAGCTCTTGCCCTGTCATAACAGAATAGGATATTCGAGATATACCTTACCTTACTCCAATCATAAGGCAGCTTTTCCCAACTGTCGTGAGCTTTTAGTCATCATAGTGGTATAGGACATACGTGGTATACCCTATCGCACTCAAATCATCGACTAGCTTCCGACACACCCAAGTAATTCACTTTAATTCAACTTTTTCATTTGACAATAAGTTACGTGTTACTTATCACATTCAAACCTTAGATATTCACAGTATAACACACTTCGGATCTAAATACAAACTATCATAAGTCTCAAGATATATACGTAGCACTAAGTACATGACTTATAAGATAATCACAAATCACTAATCGAAAAGGGGTATAACTTTATAAATTAGCTCATCATTTACTATGGCTCGTGAAAAATAGATCTCAGGTGAAACAACTAACTTATCAAACATATGATATATAGCTTAAATGACTATAAAAATAACGAACATTGATTCGAATTGCCTATTCGGGACAGAACAAAAACAAAAGTGTCGAAAAATTTCGAAAATTTTAGATCATTTTGCATAGAAACATTACGAATTAAGCAAATGTGTAGATACGTAGCGAATCATTCCCCTCCCCCACACTTAAAAATCAACATGTCCTCATGTTGTGCAGAAGGAAAGAAAAGGAAAAAACACTTAGCTGATTTCAAGCGGTACTCGAATGTCGGTCAGGCCGGAGCCTATATAGTGACACATAGAACTCGTAACCGTACAATGTAGCTCGACAAAACCGGTAAAAATATACCTGCACGACTTGACAAACACGGAACCATCTCGGGGAAAACGGGGAATCATACCAGAATGAAAAGAGATAATAAAAACGAAGAAGACCAATAGATAAAACATTCAATACATCCAAAAGTTGAAACAAGCTAGAAATAAAAGTACTGATGCCTTATGGCTTACATGATCCATCGAAAAGAATAACCAGTAGCTAAATACGAAATACAATGAATCACGTAATCAAAAGTAGCAAAACTATACAATCACAGTAGCTAGTGCAAATCAAAATCGAAAAATAGACAAATGAAAATCATGACTGCCCTGGGGCCGGAGAATCATCAGCTGGGGGATCAGAAGGGGGTCCGGATGGTGGTGCTGGAGTCCTATCTACGGAGTCGGGCTGCTCCTCAACAGACGACTCAGACTCGTGAATAGCATCCGCAATAGCCTGCTCGATCTCCGAAGAATAAAGATAATCAATGGTGTTCGAACTGAAGATCCTGTCATCCCTTGGCTGCCGGCCTTCACTCAAACACTTCAAAATAGTCAGAATATTATTCTGAGACGTCCGAATATCCTCCATCCAGTTGCGAACACTGTTGGCCATACTCAACCTCATCCGGACTGAGGGAGATAAAGTAGGAAGTGAGGACGCTCGAGGCGATGCTGATGACGAACCAGGCTCCTGCAGTGCCCCTGACTCAGACTGACCCGAAGGCTTACTCTTTTCCCTCTGTAAAGGCCTCGGGTTCTTCGGCTTATGATCGGCTCCAAACTCAAGCACACCGGCATCGATACACAAACTGTGGATAAGGTGAGGGACGATCAAGCTCCGCGTGTAAACCTTCTGATTTATAGATATCTCGTCATACAAAGCTTGTCCCACATCCACATTCAAACCAAACGTCAACGCATACAACATGCCCAGGTCACCAATATGAAAATAAGTCAAGTTGTTCTTAGGCAACAACCGACTCTGAATAAATCGACACTGGACCTTCCAGTCCTCCGTCCAGGTCGTGGTAACCAACTCCTTCCGGTCTCCACCCGGTCTCAACGTCCAAGCCACATCCGGGCAAACTCGCAATCTCAACTCCTCCAAAGGATCCTGCCCCAAACTCTGTCGATATACAATCTCTTCCTTGTAGTCCCGACCCTCAAAAGCCGCTAAGTTATAATTCTGATTAATCACCTCCGGCGAAAACGGAACTTGTACCCCTCGAACCACAACTACCTTCGTCCCCAAGTCGGTCTCCGAACAATTAGCGTAAAATTCCTGAACTAGGGAGCCATTTACCGGGGTAGTCGGGATTGTCATCAAGGCTTCCCATTTCCTATCCTTAAGCAACTTAACGAAATCCGGATCTACCTTTGCCTCCAAAGTGGCCCGCTCTATCAACATCGTTCTAGAGAAATAGTACTTGGTATACGCGTCGTGGGCCCTAGGATTCACGAATCTACGAGGCATAGGCATAGGGGGTACGGTCTTGGCTTTCTTTCTAGGTTGGGCAGCCCTAGGTTGAACTAGTTCCTCCTCCCGGGTAGCATCTACAGTTTCCTCAGCCTTAGATGATCCTCCACCTCGGGGAACCCTGTGCATCCGTGCCAATGGCACATCCTCATCCGTCTCAGAGTCTGAGGTTGGTTCATCTCTCAAAGTAGCCCTAGCTTGGGTGGCTCTATGAGGTTGCTCTCGAATATTAATACCTCGGTTAGGATCAACTAAGGTAGGATCAATCTCTTTACGCTTCTTCCCGGCCTCCCGGGCCACTTCCTTACCATGACGCTTCACCACCGCCTTCTTGTGAACCATTATTCAAGCTTAGACTAAACCAAACAATCCCAATGTGCAACAAGATACCCGTTAACAACCAAAGCGGGATTTCAAACCAACCAAACCACAACCACAACCATAATCATCACCAAACAACCCATTCATCACCCATCACAACACCGTATCACTAAAACAGAGCAGAAAGAAACACAAAACCAGAAAAAAAAAAAAAAAAAAAAAAAAAAAAAAAAAAAAAAAAAAAAAAAAAAAAAACGAATTAAGGTAATATCCAAGTGAACGAGCCGACCCAAAGATCGAACTCGCAAAAACGTGAATAAAATCTAGAAAATTTGTTACTAACTTACCAAGTAGGGTGAGTAGATGTTGATCGAGTAGAAAACGAGTCCAAACAACACAAATATGGCCTCCAAAATCGAATTTTTTTCCAAAAATTCGGACTGTAAGGGGGACCTGATTCTCCAAAAAGATGGCGTGTTGGGGAATTTGGTTATGAAAATCGAAGATAGGGTGTCAAGAGCGGTCTATAGCACTTGGAATCGCCCAAAATGGTTTAGAATTGAAGATTTTAGGGCAAAAGGAGGGGAAAAGTCGGTTTCTCGCGTTTGAAAATCTGAAAAATGAAAGTTCATCGAAGGAGGGGGTATATATAGACAGAGGTTGGACGCTCGTCCAACGCAGTGGACGGGCGTCCACTGGGAAATAGATGAACTGGACGGGCGTTGTTAAGGCCATATTTATATGATTATTAAGGGTGTATTTCATTATTATTTTCCCCACATGTGCATATTTATCTAAGAATTAAGGGTTTAAGTGCAATTATTTAGTAAGGATGATTTTAATATGGTTATTTGCAAAATTGATTATTTTATGTGTTAAATTAATGGAATTATTATTATTTGAGTTTTATTACATTTTGCAATGTTTATTTATCCTTTAGGAGGCTGAATTCGAAAAGCTAAAGAGGATACATGAAGCTCAAGTCGAATTATTCAAGATAGAGTTGGAATTGGCTTGAAGAAAATGGATAAAGATAAAGAAATCCGATCCCAAGCAGTCCAGCCGAGCGTTCAGTCTCCGTTCATGATGGACGAACGTCCATGAATTCGAACGGGCGTTCAAAGGCATAAAATAAATACAGAGAGTTTAGCCGCAGTGCGAACGAGCGTTTAATCAGCGTCTGGGAATTCCAGATCAGCGTCCAATTTGATAGACGAGCGTCCGGTGCCGACTTAAACCCTAACCGACTTAGCACTCTATAAATACAGCAGCAGCCCCAACCCTAAGGGATACTTTTTACCACATCATTGAGATCGCACTTTCACACCAAAAAGCTGCGGCCAGAACCCTAATTCCATAGAGATGAATTTCTCCAATCCAACAATCTTCTTCAACATGATTGTTGGCTAAAAGCCTTGCAGTGAGTCAACGGAGGAAGCCCATCATCAACACAACCAACTAGAGAGTTCGATGCTTTATGTTAGTGAGTTTAATTTATAGTTTTTCATCACCTTGGATGCTGTTTTGTATTGTTCATGTTTTGTTTGAATTAACGATTCGATGAAACGATTTATCTATATCTATATGCTTGGATCTATGTATGAAAATATATTGGTCTAAGTTTTATTTCGTTCAAGTGATGCGATTAATTGTGTTATAAGAGATTATGCATAGTTGATTGAGTAAGAGTATTAGAGATAATCTCGTGATCATGTTTGGTATGTCTTTTTTAGTTTACTTGGAAAAGATAAACGAAACCCTAGAATTTGGTTGAAGAAATTTAATTGAATTCGTGAATAGATCACTACTAAAACTACATCTTTAGATCACCATCTAGTTGGGGGTTGTTGGTTGATGGGTGGATTCGTTGCCTCGCTGTTTTCCTTTACTTATTTGTTAATCAATTCGTTCGTATTCATTTAGATTAAGTTTAGTTAAGTTCTAGTTTTATAAACCCTAATTTCCTGCTGTTTTTCCTGCACTTTTCTGTTTATGTTCGTAGTTAGACGCTCGTCCGCAATAATAGCGCACCCTTTGTCCGTTAGATTAAGCTTTGACGCTGCTTCACTTTAGTGAACGCCCGCTCGTTAAATCTTTACATTTTCTTATTTTCTGCTTGTTTTTATTCTTGTTTTAGTTTTAATTCTTAGGTTTAGGTTTTAGTTTAGTTTCAACCTTAGTTTAGATAGATAATTGTGACATAATCGATATAGATTTATACTTGAATTCGATAAACATTCCATTCCCTTAGGACGACCCGATAACATCCTTTACTACAGATCCTTATACTTGGGGTGTTTCGGTTTATAAATTTTAAAACTAGTTTTTACCGAACAAGTTTTTGGCGCCGTTGCCGGGGAATCGGTAACGGTTGTCGGATTCTTTTAGGTATAAAATTTTATATCGATTCTAATTTTAATTCGTAGGTCTAAATTTTAGAATTACGTTTATTTTTTGTTTTCGTTTTACCTTGCTTTATTTAATTCTATATTCCTTCAATTATTTTCTTTAATTTTTGATAGTTATATTAGTTTCTATAATTTTAGATTTTTTTTTTTTTCGTAGTTTTAGATTAGCCTTTATTTATTTTCATACGTTCTTTTTAGTTTCCTTAATTATTTCTATTTCATTTTTAGGTTTTAAGCCTTAGTTTTAGATTTTCGAAGTCTGGACGAGCGTTTAATAACTTGAACGCCCGTCCACTTCAATCATGTTCCCCCGAACGACCGTTCATAAATCAACGAAGCGTTCACTCACGAACGAACGCCCACTAACACCGACGCCATTCGATCTGTTCAATCATCACTTCTTTTCTATCTTCTCTTCTCTTTTCTTTTCTCCCTCTAAACCATCAAACCTTTTCTAAACCTGTTCTAATCAACCCTAAGGTTGATTTCTTCCTTTTCCTTTCTTCTGGTTTATGCAAACGAGAAGTAAGAAGGGACTTCTAATCTTCGATCCCGAGCCTGAACGATCTATTTTTAGAAGGAGGCTTTTCCCTGATTTGGACATAATGGCAGATCAAGATCCTCCAATTCCAAATCCTGATCCCCAAGCTCAGTTAAATTTAATCCTTCAAAGAGATGCAAGCTCTGCAAAGAACAACAAATCAACAAGTCGGCATAAATCAACAACTTCAACAATTTAGACAAAACCGGCTTAATCAATTGAACGAGGACCCCTACACCCCATATCTAAATCAAGATTTTCTCGAGGGGCATAGACCTATTCGTCCTCCTGACATGGGAGGAGTGAATTTCGATCTAAAGAACGGAGTAGTTGCTCTAGTTCAGAATAGCTCTTTCCATGGTCTTGCTCAGGGAAGATCCACACGACTTCTTATCCACATTCGTACAAATCATGAAAGCGTGCCATTATCCTGGTGTTGATTCGAGAGATCGTAAAGTTGAAGCTATTTCCTTTTGCTTTGAAGGGTGAAGCAAGTCGATGGTTTAAGTCGTTAGCACATCATTCCCTCCATACATGGAATGATCTCAAAAGAGCCTTCGCTCTTAAGTGGGTTTCACCAGTGCAAGATTATGGAGATGAAACGGGAAATAGCTACGTTTGAGCAATTGGAGGATGAGATCTGTTGGCAAAGCTTGGGAGAGATTGAATCTCTTGATGAGAAATGCCCCAATCACGGATATAGCGGACATGAGTTCTTTGAACTGCTTCTATATAGGTGTCTCTCAACCTAATAGAGACTATCTTGACTCCACACCTCATGGATCCTTCTTAGGGGAGGCGATGAGGCTAAGCTACAGAGTGGCCGAGACCATCGCCAAGAACAATATGTGGTCGACCCCAAGAAGACCAATGTCGTTAAGAAAGAAGGTCATGCAAGCGATCCCGATACAAAGTCGTTGGTTGCTCGGATGGAATTGATAAGCAAGCAAATGGCCAATCTTCGACGCAAACCTTCCGATCTTGGAATGCGGTAGGAACGGAGATGACGGAAGATGTAAATTTAATGGATAATCAAAACCAACCTTCCAAAACTTCAATCAAAGCCGAAACTACTCGGGATTTCAACGACAAAACTTCAATCAAGCCAAGTTACCACCCGCCCTTCAAATTCAATTCTTTCAACTCAAACTATCAAAGGACGACTCCCTAACTCCCAAAGGCCGCAGGTGGATGGAACCAAACTCAAAATCATACCACCTCATGTGTCCTCAACACAAATTCGATGAGTGGTAGACATGGTGAAGACCTTGTCTACTAGCGTTAAAGCTATTGAGAGACAAGTTGGTCGGATGGCGCACCAAATAGCAAGCGGACCTCACGGTAAACTTCCGAGTTATACCGAGAGAAACCCAAAAGTCGATGTGAATGTTTGCACTGCCATTACACCACAATGGGAGTATGGACAAGAAGAGGAGTTGAATGAAGTAACGTTGAGAAGTGGTAAGAAGGTGAATCCGGCAAGATGTCGGAAGCGAGTAGCCCTCCTGACGCCATGAGTTCAGGAGGGGGAAATCAGAAACCACATGCCGAAGAAAGCACCGATGAGGAGCTTAGTGACAATTCTTCGGAGGACGAAAATAATTCTGATGATGAGGAAAGAAAGGAAAGTCAAGGGGCGGTACCCCTGACTAAGAAAAAGAAAGAAAAGTTCGTAAGATGGAAGGATAAGGAGGATGAGGCGATAAAGAATCAGGCCACAGGGAATGATAAAGCCCTTCCTTATCCCCCAAAAAGGAAAGAGAAAGCCCTCACTAATGACAAGCAGTATGCTAGAGTGAGGAGGATGCTTAGAGACACTCAAGTTAGTAACTGAAATGCCTAAATGCTCTAAGTATCTTAAAGAATTATGTGGGAGTAAGAGAAAGCTTCAGGGGATGGCTGAAGAAGTGCTACGCGAAGATTGCGCGATGGTTTCACAGAAAATTGCTGTTAAGCGAGGTGATCCTGGAAGACCTTCAATCTCCTGTGAGATCGAAGGCCATTTGTTCGAAAATGTCTTATGCGACTCAGGGGCCTCTATTAATGTGATGCCATTAAACGTATGCGAAAAGCTCGGGTTAGATAAAAGGATGCGGGAACGCCCTATTTCTCTTCAGATGGTAGATAGATCTAGCCGGTCTGCAGCCGGTTGTGTAGCTAATGTTCTCCTTCAAGTTGAACATTTAGTCTTCCCTACCGACTGGGTTATTCTAGACTATCCACCTGATAAGGAGATGCCTCTAATTCTAGGCCGAACCTTTTTAGACACTTCTAACGCTCTCATCGACTTCTGCAAGGGACAGATTACTCTTAGAGTCGATGACACATCCGTTACCTTCACACGAGGGACATATCCTGAATGAGCCGTAATTGATGAAATATCGTTTGTCGAAGCTATTTACGAGGATGAAAAAGATGCCTACTATGAAGAAGCAGAGGAGTTGACAGAGATAGGTGTTTTTGAAGTCATGGACATTGAAGATCAAGCCGATCATGGACCATCTTCTCGATTCATTACAGCCCGTCGTCATTGACGAGTCATCTACACTCGCCCACACTGAGCCTGTTAGTGAGTTAGAAGCATGGAGATGCCCAGCAACAAACGATGATCTCAAAGAACTGAGTCAGGAAGACTTCATCCCTGGTGAAGAAGAAGCTCTGATGGGTAGTTAGGATGAGGTAGACTTTTGGAGAGAAGCTACTCATTGGGAAGTAGATGATTGGGAAGAGTTGGCAGAAGAGCTTAAAGATGAAGAGTTAAGACGAATGATCGATCATAGGAAAAAGGAAGCAAGTGTTGACCGGAGGATTCCGATGGATGATTTGATCCAGTACCTTTATGGGGTTGAGCCTCGGGAAGATGAGTTATTCTTTAGTCAACCACTCCAAGCTCATAAGGAGAAAGGTGGCCCGTTAAAGTCTAGTATTGAGCAACCACCTACTGATTTAGAGCTCAAACCGCTTCCGAAGCACCTTAAGTATATCTTTCTTAAGGATGGAGATAAATTGCCTTTGATCATTTCTTGAAACTCGACCACGAGCAAGAAGCACAAATGATAGAAGTGCTTAAAAGAATATCCTCGCGTTCGGATGGCAAGTGGGTGATATCTCGAGGAATCACCCCGATGTATGCATGCATAAAATCCGAACGGAGGAGGAGCTAAAAGGTTAGACAACCTCGGAGGAGGCTAAATCCGCATATGCAGGAGGTTGTCAAGAAAGAAGTGATAAAGTGGCTTGACATGGGCATCATCTATGCAATCGCCGATAGCGAGTGGGTCACCCTACTCAAGTTGTGCCAAAGAAGGCGGAATCACGGTCGAAAAGAATGAAAAAGGGAGGAAGTTGCCTTACGACTCATGACAAACTCTGAGTCGTATTGACTATCATAGACTTAATGAGGTTACTTGCCAAGGACCACTTTCCCTACCCTTCATTGACCAAACTTATTGAACGACCGAGTGGTCATAAGTATTATTGTTTCCTTGATGGCTATTCAGCTACTTCCGGATAGCCATTGATCCTAATGACCAAGAGAAGACAACTTTTACATGTCCATCTCGGTACTTTTGCTTTTCAGCAATGCCATTCGGCCTATGCAATGCACCCGCGACTTTTCAACGGTGCATGTTAGCCATTTTTGATGGACTTGTGGAGCAGTGCATGGAGGTCTTCATGGATGACTTCTCAGTCTACGGCGATAGCTTTGATGAAATCTTAAAGAACCTAGATATGGTACTCCAACGGTGTGTTGAGAAAAATCGGTGCTTAATCGAAAAATGCCATTTTCTAGTAGTAGGCGAAGGAATCGTTTTGGGACATAAGGTGTCCAATGTCGGTATTCAAGTTGATAAGGCTAAGGTAGAAGCCATCGAAAGGATGACGTACCCTAAGACAAAGGAAAGAGGTACGAGGTTTTCTAGGACACGTTGGTTTCTACAAAGTGTTTATTCGAGACTTTTCTACTATTGCCAAGCCTTTATCAAATCTTTTGAAAGATGATGTAGATTTCTTGTTCGATCGCGAAGTGCAAAGAAGCTTTCAATTGTCTGAAAGACAAGCTTATCGATGCCCTATTTTAGTTGCACCCGACCGACCAAGCCTTCGAGTTGATGTGCGATGCCTCTAATTACGCCGTGAGCGCAGCTTTTTAGGTCAACGAGTTGATAAAAGGTTCAGCCCATTTATTATGCGAGCCGCACCTTGAACCCGGATCAATGCAATTATACCACAACCGAGAAGGAATTCTTAGTTGTTGTTTTTGCCATTGACAAGTTTAGAAGTTATCTTCTAAGGTCTCAAGTTGTTGTTTGGACCGACCATGCGACCTTGCGCTACCTTATGGACAAAGCGGATGCAAAACCAAGGTTACTTCGATGGATTCGATTTTACAAGAGTTTGACCTTGTGATTAAAGATAAGAAAGGTAGTGAGAATATTGTGGTGATCATTTATCTCGCTTAGTAAATGAGGGTGCAGAGAATCACAATGATATAGGCATTGATTTTCCGACTGAGCAATTGATGAAGCTTGAAATGGTTAGGCCGTGGTATGTCGACTACGCCAACTATTTAGCGAGTGGTCATTTAGAGGACATGACGTGTCGTGAGAAGAAAAGTTCTTTTCTCGATCTTAAATATCTCGTATGGGAAGATCCTTATTTGTTCGAGTCCAGTAAGGACGGGTTGCTTCGACGGTGTGTTTCCGAGCATGATCGATTGGGATATCCTAGAACAATGCCATAAATGGTCCTACCGGAGGTCATTATGGAACACCAAGACGATTGCAAAGATCCTTCAAGCCGGATTCTACCGGCCGACTCGCTTTAAAGATGCGAAGCCTTTTGTAAAGGTTGTGATATGTGCCGAAGAACCGACGGCAGAGTAGTAGGATGGAAATGCCACTTAAGCCCATTCTTGAATGCGAAGTTTTCGCGTTTGGGGCATAGATTTTATGGGACCCTTTCCATCTTCGTGCGGTAATAAATATATCCTCGTCTGTAATTACTATGTTTCTAAGTGGGTTGAAGCCATAGCTACCCAAACTAATGATCATAAAGTCGTGAAGAAATTCTTGCAAAAGAATATCTTTACCGATTCGGGTCGTCGAGAGCACTCATTAGTGATGAAGGTACCCATTTTTGTAATGCGCCGCTTGATAAAATCCTTGAAAAAATGGTGTCAAACACAAAGTTGGTACACCATATCATCCCCGCACGAAGGCCAAGTCGAGGTAAGCAACCAGAGCTTGAAAAGAATTTTAGAGAAGACCGTGAACAATAATCGATCTAATTGAAGTCTTAAGTTGGATGACGATTGTGGGCTTATCGTCTCGCATTTAAAACCCCGATGGGCACGTCACCCTTCCAAATGGTCTATGGCAAAGCTTGTCATTTACCTTGTCGAACTTGAACACAGAGCTTTACGGGCAATTAAATTCTTAAATTTCGATAGCCAACTCGTGGGAGAAACGGTTGTTACAATTGAACGAGCTCGACGCAATTCGCACTCGAGCATAAGAGAATGCTAAGCTTAGCAAGGAAAGAACGAAGATACTCTATGACGCTAAGATCAAGGACCGAGAATTCAAAGTTGGTGAAATGGCTTTACTCTATAATACTAGACTTCACCTGCTTCCGGGTAAACTCAAGTCTAGATGGTCCAGTCCTTTGAGATTCTCGAGGTTAATCCAAGTGGAGTAATTACTTTGAACGGGTATGGTAATCAAGCTTTTAAAGTGAATGGCCATCGACTTAAGAAATATTTTGGGCAACCAAAGGAAAAGCCTGAGACTCTTTATTTCCAAAGAAGAGATGAGGTGCAGATGTCCCGATTTGTGAAGAGATTCCATCTTATTTCTTTGAGTCGATGATGACATTCCTACCTCTACCTATGAGGAACCTTCTTCTGAGACTCCTGAGCATGTTAGCACACCTATGCCTATCATCCGCAAGAACACGAAGAAGAGAGTCAGTGTAGTTTGGAGAGAAAAGTTTAATGCTCTTATTGCGCACTTGACTTGTTGTTGTGGTGAAAATCATTTCCGCCCAATACTTCGATTCCGATCTCGAGGTGGTGGTCATTAAACCAAAGTGGCCCGATCCGGTTGATCTTTTGAAATCTGTGTCAAGCTATTGACATTAAAAGAGCGCTCTGGAGGCAACCTAGTTTTCTTTGTTTGTTTTCTTTTCTTAGGTTGTTTTGTTTTCTTGTTTTTAGAAATAGTACTCTAGTGGCGTGTTGATGGTTATTCCTTTTACTCGTGTTGTAAGTGTTTTGTGTTATGTGTTGCTCATATACCCCGTGTACTCCGAGATTATATGGTATGTCGAGTGTGGCGTATACTTTTGAGCGTGTTCGCAAGCTTTTATGTCCAAAGTGTTGTCTATTCGAGTTGTCGCGTACATTCATGCTCCGGCCTGACCTCCGCCAACTTTCATCCGACAACCACCGCTGAAACCAAATAAGTTTTCTTTTCTTTTATTCTCGCATTCTCGAGGACATAATGTGATTTAAGTGTGGGGGTAAATTGGGTATGTTTTTATGCTATATCCTTTGAAATATGAGTGAATGTTAAATTTCCACGAAATTTAAATTTTTGTTAGTCTCGAGCATGTGATTGAAACTAAATGCTTGCTAGTTGTAGTTTTCTAACGATGATAGTATGTGACTTTATGAGATAATTATAGCATGTCTTTACTTTCATGGAGATAGTATTCATTTTTCACTCACGAAAGCCTTTGATTTTGAAGCAAGATTTTTGAACTATATCCTTTCATTGTTTTAGTGATTTATCTTAGGAAGGTCAGTATAGTAACACCTTAGTTAGACCGGGTGCTGTGAATATCATAAAGTTCGAATGTGATAAGTGAGATGTAACTTATGTCTTGAAGAAAAGAATGAATAAGCAATCATAATAAATACGTTTGTCGAAAGCTGGTCGATGATTTGAGTGAGGTAGGGTATACCACGTATGTCCTATACCACTATGATGACCAGAAGCTCACGACAGTTGGTAGAAGCTACCTTATGATTTGAGTAGATAGTCATTGGATTTTTGAGAGGATATTTCTTTGAAAGGCTTGTTAAATTTGAAAAGGGCTTGTCACACATACACTGAATCTATCTCTGTGATGGTATTGTTTGCTATAGTTGTTGTATCTTTTGTTACGTGAGTTAGAGATCTATGTGGATTGCATGAAAGTTGAGCTATAGTTTTGATTGTTTTGTCCGAGGACGTACAAAAAGCTAAGTGTGGGGGAGTTGTTAAGGCCATATTTATATGATTATTAAGGGTGTATTTCATTATTATTTTCCCCACATGTGCATATTTATCTAAGAATTAAGGGTTTAAGTGCAATTATTTAGTAAGGATGATTTTAATATGGTTATTTGCAAAATTAATTATTTTATGTGTTAAATTAATGGAATTATTATTATTTGAGTTTTATTACATTTTGCAATGTTTATTTATCCTTTAGGAGGCTGAATTTCGAGTGCTAAAGAGGATAAATGAAGCTCAAGTCGAATTATTCAAGATAGAGTTGGAATTGGCTTGAAGAAAATGGATAAAGATAAAGAAATCCGATCCCAAGTAGTCCAGCCGAGCGTTCAGTCTCCGTTCATGATGGACGAACGTCCATGAATTCGAACGGGCGTTCAAAGGCATAAAATCAATACAGAGAGTTCAGCGCAGCAGCATCGCGACGAAGCGCGTTTAATCAGCGTCTGGGAATTCCAGACGAGCGTCCAATTTGATAGACGAGCGTCCGGTGCCGACTTAAACCCTAACCGACTTAGCACTCTATAAATACAGCAGCAGCCCCAACCCTAAGGGATACTTTTTACCACATCATTGAGATCGCACTTTCACACCAAAAAGCTGCGGCCAGAACCCTAATTCCATAGAGATGAATTTCTCCAATCCAACAATCTTCTTCAACATGATTGTTGGCTAAAAGCCTTGCAGTGAGTCGACGGAGGAAGCCCATCATCAACACAACCAACTAAAGAGTTCGATGCTTTATGTTAGTGAGTTTAATTTATAGTTTTTCATCACCTTGGATGCTGTTTTGTATTGTTCATGTTTTGTTTGAATTAACGATTTGATGAAACGATTTATCTATATCTATATGCTTGGATCTATGTATGAAAATATATTGGTTTAAGTTTTATTTCGTTCAAGTGATGCGATTAATTGTGTTATAAGAGATTATGCATAGTTGATTGAGTAAGAGTATTAGAGATAATCTCGTGATCATGTTTGGTATGCTGTTTAGTTTACTTGGAAAAGATAAACGAAACCCTAGAATTTGGTTGAAGAAATTTAATTGAATTCGTGAATAGATCACTACTAAAACTACATCTTTAGATCACCATCTAGTTGGGGGTTGTTGGTTGATGGGTGGATTCGTTGCCTCGCTGTTTTCCTTTACTTATTTGTTAATCAATTCGTTCGTATTCGTTTAGATTAAGTTTAGTTAAGTTCTAGTTTTATAAACCCTAATTTCCTGCTGCTTTTCCTGCACTTTTTTCGCTTATGTTCAGTAGTTAGACGCTGTCCGCAATACAGCCTTTGTCCGTCTGCTTAAGCTTTGCACGCTGCTCACTTTAGTGAACGCTGTTAAATCTTTCTGCTTTTCTTATTTTCTGCTTGTTTTTATTCTTGTTTTAGTTTTAATTCTTAGGTTTAGGTTTTAGTTTAGTTTCAACCTTAGTTTAGATAGATAATTGTGACATAATCGTATAGATTTATACTTGAATTCGATAAACATTCCATTCCCTTAGGACGACCCGATAACATCCTTTACTACAGATCCTTATACTTGGGGTGTTTCGGTTTATAAATTTTAAAACTAGTTTTTACCGAACAGCGGCCAGGCTTATCGACGCGCTCGTCCAATAGTTTAAATCACGTCTGTGATTGGAGGGAATAAAGCGGCGGGCGCCCAGGATTAGTGGATGCTCGTCCAAAATTGGTCAAGGCGAGACGGGCGTCTGCACTTCCTGACGGGCGTCAAGCGAGAAAAGTGCAAAAATTATAAAATTTCCATACAAATCAAATTCAAAATTGCACTTTCTTATTAAACTTAAATAAAACTTCAAAAATACAAATAAAAATCAAACGAAGTACATAAAATTACTAGAAAATAAATAAAAACAAATAGAGAACAATGGGTTGCCTCCCACTTAGCGCTTTTGTTTTATGTCGTTTGCTCGACGAAATATCCTAGGAACGCTAGTCATCGTAAATGGCCGACCAATCTATTACTCGAATGAGACGGCGGAGCATGTCAATCGCCGGAGGAAAGTCATATTCATCTTGCAAACCCCAATTCACACGGCTACATCAACACCTCGAAAATGCTCGACTTGCGAAGACTACTGCGCTAAATCACAAAGATCGGATCATTCAGATTGTGTATGGACGCCCTAGAGCTGCCTCAGAACTCCTCGCAGAGTAAAGTCTGCACCTCCCGAACAAATGGGAACAATGAGAACATAGGTGACCGCCTTGACGCTGGTACTAATGTCGAAGTCTACGTGCAAAACAATGGTTCCACCCGGTCCGTCATCTACAAAGTGATTAGTGGGATCTTCCTAAGGAAAGGTAACTCCTCTGGCCGAACACCGAAATCCATATCTAAAAGCACAACTAATCGATGATAAAGCGTAAACCGAGTAAGGCTAAAACTAAATAAACTAAACTTAAATACTAAATCATAAAACAAGAATAACTAAAGAATGATATCTAGGTTGCCCTAGTGGCGCTTTTTGGTTAATGTCGTTAGCTCGACACCGCTTAAAGCTCACCTGATCAAAGCCATTTGACTTTTCTCGCCACCACACTACCTCGTGTAAGCTTTGATCGAGAGTGTGGCCGCAGAAACAAAGACTTAACACACGGGGTTAAATCCGTGATGGCTTTCCAAATACGCTTAAACTTCCCATGGTTGACTTCTTCCTCTTCTCGATTCTTCCGATGACGCTTTGATTGACGCCTCTCCAATACTCTTCCATATCCCAACTACTACCTAGAACTTCTTCGATTGACTATTACCGTCATCCTCCGAAAATAGGTCGGGTGAAAACACGTCAAATTCATCGACTTGCGTAGCACCACACCCGAGGATATCGAGGCAACGAACAGTCAAAGGCTTTTCTTTAGGTTCACCAATGTAGTGCTTGCACCTCTGACCGTTCACTCGAAACGGTTTACCGCTATAACCGTGAAGTTCTAGAACGCCTCCAGGAATGATTTGGAGAATCTCGAACGGACCGGACCAACGTGTCCTCAACTTTCCAGGAAACAGATGTAGCCTAGAATTGTATAGAAGAACTTGTTCTCCGACTTGAAATTCTCTTTTCTTAATCTTAGCATCGTGGAGGAGTTTCATCTTATCTTTACTAATCTTGGCACTTTCATAGGCCTGGAGTCTGAATTCGTCTAACTCATGTAACTGCTGCAGTCGATGTTTTCCACAAGATTGGGAATCAAAGTTCAGAAACTTTGTAGCCCAATAAGCTCTATGCTCTAACTCGACAAGCAGATGACATGGTTTTCCATAAACCATTTGATATGATGATGTACCCATAGGAGTCTTATAGGCAGTCCTATAAGCCCAAAGTACATCATCCAATTTCAAACTCCAGTCTTTCCTATTACTATTTACCGTCTTCTCCAGTATTTTCTTGATGCTTTGGTTGCTCCTTTCAACCTGACCACTAGTCATCGGATGATATGGTGTGCCAGTTTTGTGATGAACACCATACTTCTCAAGCACTTTCTCCAGAGGTCGGTTGCAGAAATGCGTCCCTTCATCACTGATCAAGGCGCGTGGACATCCAAACCGCACAAAGATGTTCTTCTTTAAGAATTTCATGACCGTCTTATGATCATTGTGAGGAGTGGCTTGAGCCTCCACCCATTTCGACACGTAGTCTATGCAGACTAAGATGTATTTGTTACCACAAGATGATGGGAGGGGTCCCATAAAATCGATACCCCACACATCAAAGACCTCGCATTCTAGTATGGGTTTCAAAGGCATGTCAAAACGCCTCGTCAGAGTACCGGTTCGTTGGCATCTATCACAAGCTTTACTGAAAGCTTCGTGTCCTTAAAGATCGTGAGGCCAATAGAAACCGGATTGGAAGATCTTAGCAACGGTTTTCCACGGACCAAAGTGACCTCCAAGGGTCCACTGTGGCATTGCTCAATAATATCCCGCTGCTCATTCGTGTACACATCTTCTAAGCAAACCATCTTTATAGATCTTAAAAAGATAAGGTTCATCCCAAACGAAAGATTTTAAATCAGAGAAGAACTTTTTCTTCTCCTGATAAGATAATTCTGGATCGAGATAACGGGCATGAAGGTAGTTTACAATGGAAGAATACCATGGAACATCAGGAGGACAACCGTCTATCAACATAATGTTCTCTAGAGGAAAGTAAAGGTCTATATCATCTGGATCATCCTTTTCCTCACTCAACATTCTAGAAACATGGTCAGCTACTACGTTTTCACTGCCCTTTTTGTCCTTGATTTGAACGTCAAACTCTTGTAGGGTCAGTATCCAACGCAGTAGGCGCGGTTTAGCCTCTTTCTTAGTCATAAGATACCGCAAAGCAGCGTGATCAGTCCACACGATCACTTGAGCTCCTAACAAGTAACTACGAAACTTGTCCATAGCAAAGACCACGGCCAATAATTCATTTTCAGTGGTCGTATAGTTAACTTGAGAGGGGTTCAACGTGTGGATCATAGTAGATGGGCTGGAATTTCCTTTTTGATCTTTTGTCCTGAATGCGGACCAACCGCATAGTTTGATCGTCGCATACGAGCTCAAAAGGTATATTCCAGTCAGGCGATATAAGAATTGGAGCAGATATTAAACGTTTCTTGAGCTCCTCAAACGCTTGCTTGCAGCTCTCATCAAAATTAAACTCAACGTCATCCTTAAGTAAAGTAGACAGGGGCTTGGCTATCTTGGAGAAGTCTTGAATGAATCTTTTGTAGAAACCGACATGTCCAAGAAAACCTCTAACTTCACGCACATTCTTAGGGTAGCTCATCTTCTCGATAGCTTCCACTTTTGCCCTGTCAACTTCTATACCTTTGGCGGAGATTTTGTGGCCAAGAACTATTCCCTCATCTACCATAAAATGGCATTTTTCCCAATTGAGTACTAAGTTCTTTTCCACACATCTGGATAACACTTGATCAAGATTGTCAAGGCAATCATCAAAAGACTGACCAAAAACCGAAAAATCATCCATAAAAATCTCCATACACGCTTTACAAACCCGTCAAAGATAGCCAAAGATACATCTCTCGAAATGTAGTCAGGGGCATTGCAGAGACTAAATGGCATTCACCATGTTTAATGTACCATATGGGCGGGCGTAAAAGTGGTCTTCTCTTGGTCACCGGATCTATGGGTATTTGGAAGTATCCTGAATAGCCATCTAGAAACAAGAGAATGCGTGTCCCGCCAGACGCCAAGCATCTGATCAATGAATGGAAGGGGAAAGTGATATTTCATGGTTACCTCATTGAGCTTTCTATAATCGATGCAGACTCGGTAACCAGTGACAAGCCTCAATGCTATTTCCTCTCCCTTCTCATTCTTCTCAATTGTAATTCCACCTTTCTTGGGAACTACTTGAGTCGAGGAAACCCATTCACTATCCGCGATGGCATAAATGATTCCCATGTCCAGCAGTTTGATAATTTCCTTTTTAACGACTTCTTGCATATGAGGTTGAGCCTCCTCTGGGTCATCTAACACATTTCGCACCTCATTTGTCTTGATCTTGTGCATACAGATATCCGGAGATATCCCTCTGATATCTCCCACTTGCCATCCAAAGGCTTTTTCATTTTTCTTCAAGACGTTGATTAACTTCATTTCTTCTAGTCGAGACAGCTTGGCAGATATAATCAATGGAAGCTTGTCGCCTTCTCGTAAAAACACATACTTTAGATGTTTGGGCAACGGCTTCAGAACCAAATCAGCAGGGGGGTCTTCCAAACTCGACTTGAGATCTCCACTTTTCAACTCAATATCACTGAGTTTACTCTGTGGTCCCACTGCCAACGCTTCTCCTTCCAACAACTCTTCCTCAAAATCAGCTGCTAATTGTTCTAGATTGATCATACCAAGAGTATTTAGATTATCAACCAATCGCTCATATTCAGCTTCTACAGCCATGACTTGCTTATCCATATAATCGGTGAAATCATCCGTCATATAATCAATGGAAAAGCCGGTTGAGGGCCGAGGGTACTTGAATGGACTTTAAGACATTGTAACTCACCTCTTGATCACCAACTCGGATAGTCACTTGCCCACCATCGCAATCGATGAGGGCTCTAGTTGTAGATAAGAAAGGTCTTCCAAGAATCAGGGGGACGTTTTCATCTTTCTCCATATCTAAAACATACCAATCAACCGGAAAGGTAAATCTATCAATCAACCAAAACGCCTTTCGTGATCCTCTGAAGCTTTCTTAGAGGATCTATCCGCGAATTGTAAACTCATAGTAGTGGGTTCTAGAAGGCTTTGTAAACCGAAATGTTTGCAAACAGACATTGGCATAAGACTTATAGAGGCACCTAGATCACACAAAGAATTAATTAGGAAGACTAGACCTCCCATTAATACTGTAAGTACGAACTTGCCAGGGGTCACCTCTTGTAATTGGTAAGTTTTCATAATTAATCATGGAGCAATCCTCACCAATTTGCCTTTCCATGCTCAAGTAATTTCTTTTCAAGACACAACATCCTTAATGAATTTTGTATACTTAGGCATTTCAACCAAGACCTCGGATAATGGAAGATTTACCTGAGTATTTTTCAAAAGGTTCAGCACCTTTTCGTACTTTTTGTCCTCAATCAAGGGAATGTTGCTCTTTCTTGGTGGAAATGGAATCTTCTTAAGGTCACTCTCATTAAAGACTTTCTTTGAGGATGCACTTACAGCTTTGTCTTCCGATCCTTCCAACGAACAAATTTTCTCAGATTTCTTTGTAGTCGTGAATCAGCCTTCGACTTTCACTTGCTTTTCGGTTCTCAAGGATCACCACTTGAGGGTCTCCATCTTTTTCACCTCTCTCAGGATCACCACCCGAGTTTTCTCTACAGTTGAGGGGAGTGTAGGTGCTCACTTCCTCTCCCGCCTTATCAATGGCAGAGGGGGGCTGGTGGTTTCACGATGGGAAGGACCACTAACTTGAGTACCGCTTCGATTCATTGCACCGCCTCTCTCTTTACCGTATTGAATTGATGGCACGAGGTCGGTATATGGGCCTTTGTTCAAGTCGCCTGAGCAACTTGACCACCCTTTGGATTCTTCTCGTGAAACCGGCAACGCCTGGTCTGGGTCTAAGCTAATCTGCTTCACCATTGCCCAATTTGTCTCTCAAGATTCTTCATTGATCTACTTTGCTCCTCCAACTTAGCTTCAAGATTGGTAGATTGGGAGGGCTTTGAGAGTTTTGGAAATTTTGAGCATAGGGCTGGTTGGGCCGACTTTGGACTGCAGGATTTGAATTGGAAGGCCAATTCTGATTTAGCCTTTGAGTAGGATTGGAAAATTTTGAATTTTGGTTCTGATTAAAACCAGGGTTTCTATTGAAATTTTGATTCGAATTAAAATTCGAATTAGGATTAAAACTTGAGGATGGATTAAACCCTTGGTTTTGAACATTGTTCTGGCCAGAAAACTGATTGAACCTTTGATTGTTCTGGCCATAAAATGCATTCACTTCAGCATTCTGTCCGTTCATAGGACAGAATCTAGAAGTGTGCCCACACCTCGCCAATTCGACATGTGACTTGATTGTACTGCCCATGATCATGAACAAAGATTCACTTGATAAGGTGCGGGGGATTAATTGACATTGGCCATTCATATGGCCACCGGACAAAGATTATCACAAAGATGAACCTGAGGGTTCTGTGGAAAAAGAGAAGTTTGATTTACCGGATTTGGAACTTGAGGTGTTGCCATCTGCTTCTGCAGCATGGTGATCAAACTTTGCAAATTGACTTCCTCAACCTTGGGAGGAGGAGGTGCTTGGATTGCCTGATAAGAGGGGGCATAGTTATACTTTGCAATGTCCTCAAACAATGCCCATCCCTCTTCAGGTGTTTTCTTCAGAAATGCCCCACCAGAAGAACTATTGACCATGCCTTTGGTAAGCTCGGTCAATCCACTAAAGAAGGTGTTGACTTGCCTTTCCAATGGCAAGCCATGGTGGGGACACTTTCTAAGAAGAGACTTGAATCTCTTCCAACATTCAAAGAAGGATTCATTCTCTTTCTGATAGAAAGTGAATATTTCGTTCAAACATTGGGCAGTTTTGGAAGGTGGGAAATATTGACTCAAGAACTCCTTTTGAGTTCTGCCCTAGTAGTAGTGATAGATTCTGCAGGGGAGAGAGGTGTACCATTCTTTAGCCTCTCCTTTCAGGGAAAATGGAAAAAGTTTTAGCTTGATAGCATCCTCACTTACTCCTTGGATACGTGTAGTACCGCATATCTCTAAGAACGTATGTAAGTGGCTATACGGATTCTCTGATTGATAGCCATGAAAAATTGATGCGTCTTGCATCATCCGGATAAGTCCTGGCTTTAGCTCAAAGGTTTGTGCGGTAATGGCGGGATAACAATAGCCGGGTTGACTTTGACTTCGCCTGGCATGGCGTGAGTCCGCCAACGACGCTCTATTATTAGCGCGCCATTATCACAAAATCGATGATTTCCTTTGCTAGTTGATCTTCAAGATCTTGCTCGGCTCTGTCTGCGCCGAAACCGCAGAACGGAAAATCCGCCGCTTGGCCGGACTACGGTTCGCTTCGGGTCGTGGGTGTATAATAACGGTCCTTTTGACTCGAGTTTGCATAAACCGGACCAAAAACAAGTGAAACGGCCAATAAACTAAGAAATTAAAAGCCTAAACTAAAAATTAAAACCTAAAGAAAAGAAAGGAAAAGAGGAAAAAGAAACAAAATTATTGAAGAAAAAGGGACCAGACGGACGTCCAAGGGTTTGGACGGGCGTCCGGGTGGAATTTGGACTGGACGGGCGTTTAGTGGTCCAAACGCTCGTCTGAAAGGCAGAATACTTGAACGGGCGTCCAAATTTTATGGACGCTCGTCTAAGAGAATAAAAATAGAACAGAATTGATAATTTTCCAGCGGACGGGCGTCCAAGATCCCAGACGCCCATTTGGTAGCGGGAAAACTAGAACAGAAGCAGAAATTTGCAGAAAAGAGACGAAGGTATGACAAAAAGACAGAAAACAGAAAGAAAGACGATCTAATCTCAAGGGAAACTACTAAGGGAAAGCCCTAAACCCTAACTAAAACCCTAATTACGTAATTACCTAATTTAAACTAAACGATTATCAACTAAAAACAGGAATTTAAAACGAAATAAAAACAAGAAAAACACAAACAAACAGAAAAACGAAAAACAAAAACTAGACAACCGTCCGGTTCCCCGGCAACGGCGCCAAAAACTTGTCCACGGATTTTATTAACACAAAACAAACAAGTAATAATCCGGTTAACCTCAAGTATAAGGATCGTAGTAATAGTGGTTAATGCCGGGTCGATCTTACGGGGAACTAAACAGTTGTGATTCTAGTTGTTGTCTAACCTAAACTATGTCACGAAACTAATCTAAACAGCGAATAAAACAAAACAGAAACGAAAATAAAGCTAGACAGAGGATATAGTCCAAAGCTAGGAAGAATACGGGTTGCGACCCTTTAACTAAACTAATCTAAGATGCAAATAAAAGTAAACTAACTAAACAAATTCAAGTTTTTAAGGATTTAAATCAAGTGTGTAACGAACAAACGAGGATTGATCCACCTATCCAACAAGCATTGATTTCCTATCTCGATTATATCGTGGTTTTTATCTACGTTGTGATTCACCTTATCTAGGTATGAACCCTAATTCCTTAGAAAGTTCATCTATTAATCTATTATCTTCCAATGCAAGATTAACGCGCTTCTCAACCAAAGGTGCAAACTTTACGCTTATAATCTAGCAATTAAACCTATTAACTTCCGTTGTGATAGATTCAAATTACTATTCTTATTCATGGTGATCTAAGGTTTATTAAGATTTCCATCAACAATAAACAATCAACACATGCATATCTTCCGATGTAAAAGCAATTAAACTTGTTAAACATGAATAAAGAAACAACCTTTAATAAATACTCACAGTATAATCGATGAAAACGAAATCAACGATCGTTGGATGGCTTCACAATACTCATTTGATGAAGCTTTTAGCTTCTAAACATCCTCAGCAACTCAAAATCGCAGAAACAGTGCATAAAAATAGCTAATCTAATCTAAATCTAAAGTGCATAAAAACTGGAATAAAAAGGAGAAAAACGCAGCCTAAAGCCGCCTTTAGATTGTGGTTTTGGATAATGAGTGTATGGTATCTCTAGGGTTGAGAAACAAATTACCATATATAGATTTCCAAGTCGGTTCAAAGAAAGTCGGCTACCGGACGCCCGTGCCTCAAACTTTGAACGCCCGCCCACTCTTCAATAAAACTTCGAATCGGGCCGAGTCGCGACCAGACGCTGCGTCCATCCAAATATCCACTCCAGCGTCCAAACTTCCTGAATCAAAGATGTCATCCTGGACGCTCGTTCACTTCATCAGATGCCCGTCCACTGGACGGAGATTCTGGACGCCAGTTTGATATAATCGAATTCTAGTTTTTTTATCTTTATCTCTTTTCTTCTTGTCAATTCCTTCATTATCTCTTTTATCATCAATTAGCTCGAACTTAGTCAACTTTTGATCATCTTTTGAGCCTCAACCATGTATCTATAACACATAAAAACATCACAAAATGTAATAATGTCCAAATAATCATAAAATCATATTAAAAACACCAAAATCAACCAATTTTGCGAATAACTCATTTAAAACCTCATTTACTCAATATTTCCGTTAAACACTCGTTTCTTATGCAATTTAGTACAAATACGGGGGGAAATCTCATAGAATATAGCGTTATAAATCGTATGAATTCACCCTTAACAATCAACGCTCGTAAGAGCGCGTTCAGTAGTAGGCAGTATCGTGGCTCAAAGAATCGAGATCGGTCCGATCGGAGGCTGGCCAAAAACGGAAGAAAACGATCTATAAGCCGTGTCTCCGCTTCCACTCTTTGCCATATAGCCGCTTCGACCTCTACGATTATTATTATTATTATTATTATTATTATTATTATTATTATTATTATTATTATTATTTTGTCGAACAAAAAATATCACCAAGTCTCTGATACCATGTCATGAAATTCGAGGAAAATATTTTTCATTTTGATTAATCGAAAAAGGTTACATGCTTAGTGTATATATACACTTCAAAGAATGTTCCGGAGATCCTACGAAATTAATACAAAATATTCTATATATATTTTGTTCATATTGTATGTTCACACTAATATCGTAACAGTTTCGAAAAGCGAAAAGAAATTTAAACACCGAATCATATCTATTCAATAACAATCGTAAAATCTTTACATGAAAAACAAAATCACAAATTGATTGGCTCAAATTAATCAATTGGTGTTTCAATTTAAAATAATCTTCCTTTTAGAAACTGCGTCAAAGTTAAATGAGGCACGGCAAATAGAAATCTCCGTATAAAAACACAAGACCAAAGGCAATATAACAAGTTACTTAACGGATGGGCAACATCTTTGCTTTACTTGTACTTCGAACTTTATTATACCAACTATTTTACAATAAATTTAACAAATCATTTTTTCCAATTAATTTGTCCCGTTGTTTAATTTTTAGCATTTTGACTAGCTTGGATGCGTCGTTTTCAACTAGAAACAACGAAATACTTTATATATATATATATATATATATATATATATATACTAGTGGCTGCAACGTCTTTGACGCGTTTTACTTTCTGTTTTTCCGATGATACGTGTAAGATGTTAGAAACACAAAACGTCGTTTAATAGTGTAATACATGCATTGGAAATAAAATATAAACCGTACAAACTAAAAGTGGCTTTTTCCTTTGATACGCTCTGCTTAGATTCCAATGGTGCATTTTCCAAAGGCCTTCTCAGTGATTGTATCAAATGCAACCAAGGGGACTGACTAAAAGTCCTACAAAGATTTCCTGATTTCATACATTATAGAAGAGATAGAAACAAGATCTTTGTTAAGGGAAGACCTCCAAGACTCTTTCTTTATGGTGTCCAAAAGCTCGTGTAATATAAAAGTAGCCGAGTCAAAGTTGCTCTTAAGATCTCCATACCACACAAAAGTTATCAAGGATGTGATCAGAACGTTGTGCATTACCTCTATCGCACCTGACGATACCGGGTTACGCACCTCGATATATCATCATCGAGTGGGCTTCATGGGTTAAATATTTGCCAAGGCACAGGAGCCAGATAAGGCATACATGTCGAACTCTCGACTTGGGAGCCATAACACGCATGTCGACCCTCGAGCCTGAAGTATATCTAGGAGCTCGAGGTCACGACTATCGACTTACGGGCAGTGCAGGACGTGAGTTCTGTGAGTCGATCATCCCAAGTCGGGCGATCGATATCGAGAACAGTCCACACCACCTACGCTGGCCCAATATCCACAGGATAACTTGGGCAAGGTAAAGCCCAATTAAGGATAAATATGACAATAGCTACAAACCGACTCATATTAGGGTTAGGTCATGCATTGTCCTTATAAATACAACGCTCCAGAACTACGTAAGGCTTGATTCCCCGGAATAATAACAGATACGTAGGCACTCTAAGAATCCCACTTGTGACCCAAACGTAAACATAAAAACCCTTCTTCATTCTTGGCATTAGGGTTCTTGATTATTCATCAATAACATAAGGAAAAGCCGGATCTTTAAGGTGACATAATTTGTCATCGCTATTGGCGCTAGAAGGAGGCCCTTTTCTTTTGTCGAATACGCCAAGATCATCATGCCTCCAAAGGACAAAACCGCCGTAAGAACCACCTCCAAAAACATAGATCCGCAGAACCCAGATGAGATAAGTGAGCAGCGGTATGGAGACTCGTGGAGACAAAGATCCAGCCTTAGATACCGTCCCGAAAAATCCACCAACGCAGCTCGGGAAAATCCAACAAAGTAGGCTCAGGCCTCCTGCCTGCAGCATCAAAGCTATAGTGGATCGGTTGGCGGCGCACATATCACAATGCCCGAGAAAAATAATGGCGGAAGCATTTACACGATGTAAACTTCAACAACAAGAAGATCAGCGGAAGGCGGTCCAATACCGCCGCCAATAAGCCTAAGCCGCCTCGATTCGAAGAGATCGATCGCCTCCTCGAGTTCGGTTGAAAGGAGGAAGCGTGAAATCCAACAAGCATATACGCATCGATGAAGATAGCGTTAGGCGCAGAGTTAGACGTAATCCAGGGAAGACCTGTGGTTCGTTGTGGTTGAGTCTCCATTCACCAAGGAGATTGAAGATTATCCTAAACCCAAGGGGGTTTAAGATTCCTAAGATAGACCCGTATTATGGCACCACCGACCGGAGGACCATCTTCACAGTATCTGTCCCGAGATGAGGCTAGACTGCACACTGCATTTGAGATGCGATGCCGGGCATTCGAGACTCTACTCGTAGGTCGGGCAAGAGAGTGGTTTACCAAGTTGAAACCCGGGTCCATCTCCAGCTTCACCGTGCTCGCCCGAAAATTCAGGGACGCCTTCATCGTCAACAAAAAGTTTCAGTTGAGTGAGACGCACCTCACAAATGTGAGGCAGCACAGAGACGAGTCGGTGTTGGACTATCTGAAGAGGTTCAACCTAGAGGCCATGCAGGTCAAGGACCCACAGTATCGAGTCCTGATCACTTCATTCGTGGGGGGACTGCGCAACACAAAGCTATACGAGAAGTTAAGCGAAAACCTACGAAACATGGACGAATGTGTGAATGTCGCCCATCGATTTTGTCAAGGCGAAGAGGCAAAGCGTGTAGCACACCCAAGCCGAGTGGATGGACAACTCGAGGAAAGATGGTCGAGGAGCAAGTAAGAACCAGTCTCGACAGCAAGATGTAGAAAGAAAAGCATCGGTGTGGGATCGCATCGAGGCTCCCGTTTCGGGCCGGTCAGAGAGAAAGGGGGGTAAAAAGGATAAAGACTTTACTCCTCTCAACCGGTCACGTACAGAGGTTTTATCAATCATGGTCTCCAAGAACCTAGCCAAGAGGCCACCTCCGATCAAAAAACCTCGAGAAAAACGAAGGTCGACAAAGTATTGTGAATTCCACGAGGATACAGGCCACTCGACGGAAGAATGTTTCGACTTGAAGAAAGAGATCGACGCCCGTATCCAAGAGGGGAAGTTGGATGAGGTCGTCGACAGATCACGGTACTCCGAGCCCAAGGGGCAACGAGATTTTAAAAGGAAAAATCCTCACTGGATAGAGGTCGAAGTCGAGAGAATCGAGAGAAGAAGAGATCGATCCCCAGGGCGAGACCGATCTCACGATAACGATAGGGGACTACTATGGTCGGGACCGCTATGATGATAATCGCCCAAATAATTACGTGAATATGATATTTGGGCCAGGGAGAGTGAGAAGGAGCGAGCCGGTCGAGAACCAGGCACGACGACACCGAGACCACGTAGCGATCGAGATTGACCACGGAAGTCGGGTATGGCCCCGCAGACGACGTCCCTAAGTCGACAAGTCATAGTGAGGGGTTAGTGATTGAAGCGGTTATAAGTCGCGCCAGAGTATCGAGGGTATGCGTCGATAATGGTAGCGCAGTGAATATCTTGTACTACTCGGCATTCCAAGGTATGAAGCTCAAAGAGAAAGATTTAGTGCCCATAGCCTCTCCACTCTTCGGTTTCACAGACAGCACCCATCCCATGGGTTCCGTAAAGCTACTCACGACAAAGGTGATGGAGAAAGAGGAGGACGCTGAGCTAAACTACGTGGTCGTGAAAGCTCCCTCCGCGTATAATGTCATTTTGGGTAGACCAGCCCTTTTCGAGTTACGAGCTATAATTTCGACGTTTCATAATAGTATGAAATTCCCAACTCGGAATGGTTCCCACGAAGTAAAAGGGGATATTGAGATCGCTGAAAGTCGTAATTCGATAGTGATGAATGGTAAGATGGCGGTACAAACAAGTCCTCGCCGAGGAGCTTATTCCGGAAGAAGAGGAAGAGAAGTGTTGGGCCCCGAGCGAGGCAATCGAAACTATCAGCTTGTGGGAAGATGAAGTCGATCAGAGTGTCCAAGTCGGAGTCTGGATCCCGACTCAGGAAAAGCGTTTTGATCGACTTGCTAAAAGAATTCAAGGACGTTTTCGCATGGAAGGCATCCGACATGCCAGTCTACCGACGGACATCGCCATCCATAAACTGGTTGACCAGGCCGAAAAGCCGGAGTCAAATGAAGAAGCGAAACCGCGCAAGATCGATTGAAGCTATCGAGTCCAAGTCGGGAAGCTACCGCCGCAAATATAGTAAAAGAAGTATTTTATCCGAATGGCTCGCTAATCCAATGTTGGTGAAGAAACCAGGATGGCGGTGGCGATGTGCGTAGATTTCACGGATTTGAATAAGGCATGCCCCAAAGATTCCTATCCATTTGCCTAAGATCGACAAAAAGTTAGTTGATTCGACCATCGGTTTGAGGTATTCGCGTTCTCGATCGATACAAGGGGTACCATCGATTCTTATGGACCCCGAGATGCGGAGAAGACCGCGTTCATTACAGAGTTTGGCACCTTTTGTATGTTACCATGCCATTCGGACTAAAGAATGCCGGAGCTACATACCAAAGGGCGCAATAATAGAATTTTGCGAGGCATTGGTAAGATTATGGAAGTCTATGTGGACGATCTACTCATCAAAAGCCGATCGATGAAGCAATTTTTGGTAGACGCCAGGAAGTATTTGAGGTGCTAAGAGATACCGACATGAAACTTAATCACCTTCGGAGTGAGAACATGCAAATTTCTAGGGTACATGGTGTCGAGAGACGGGATCCGAGCCAACCCCGACAAGATCGACACGCTTAAAGAACATGCCTCGCACTCTCGAAATATGAAAGAGGTTCGAGAGACTCACAGTCGGATGGCAAAGACTGAATAGATTCTTATCTCGGTCACCAAACACACTACCATTCTTCAAGATTCTTCAAAGCCCACCCTTTCCATTGGGACAAATAATGTCGAGCAAATTTTCAAGAATTAAAAGCATATCTGTCCGAACTACCCACTCTCACTTCTCCTCGAGGGGAAAGGTTGTTGGTTTATCTATCGGTCTCATGAGGAAGCGGTGAGTTCGGTCTTGGTCCGAGAGGAAAAGGGCCAGTGCCTATATATTTTGTAAGTAAAGCTCTGCATGGCCCCGAAACCCGATACTCACCAAATGAGAAACTCGTGATTATCGTGGTACACGCTGCGTCGCGAAAACTTAGGCCATACTTTCAAGCCCACCCAATAGTGGTAGTTCTGCACAAGCCACTCAAGCAAATTCTCGCGAAGCCCGACACATCCGGGTCGACTCGCGAAATGGGTAATCGAGATGGCTCAATACGATATCGAGTTCGTGTGCCGCACCGCGATCAAGGCTCAAGCTTTAGCGCACTTCTTAGCCGAAGGTATATCAGTGCAACTCGAGCAAGAAAAGCAGAGTCACGAAGAACGATGGATGCTCTATGCCGATGGAGCCTCGAGAAAGAGGATCGGCGCAGCCTCCTATTAGTCGGCCGGCGAGGAGGAGTTCCCGTGACGCTCCGGTTTGATTTTAAGGCAACTAATAATGAGGCGAGTATGAAGCACTTATTACTCGGTCCAAGCTCCGCTCTGCTTCGGGGGGTCGAAAATCTCAACGTTTATAGTGAGTCGCAATTAGTCGTTAATCATATCAAAGGGGAATACGAGGCTAAGGAAGATACTATGAAGAAGTATTTGGCAGTAGTTCAAGGCCTCAAGCCGAAATTTAACACGGTTCAATTTGAGCAGTACCTCAAACCTGAACAAGAGGGCCGATGCCTTGTCCAAGCTAGCATCGAATTTCGTCTCTAGTAAAAAGGTGTTAGTAGAGTTGCTAACAGAAAGAAGCTACGAAGAGATAGAGGCCCAGCCGATATCTCAACAGGCCACATGGATGGATCCGATTGTCCTTTACTTAAAGGACGGCATATTACCCAATGATAAAGTACACGGTCAAGAAAGGTCCGATTGCGATCGTCCGATATGCATTCTTTAATGACATACTTTATCGAAAGTCGTTCACAAGTCCATGGTTGAGATGCGTATCTGAGACAGAAGGAGAGTACCTTCTCGAAGAAATCCATAGAAGAGCTTGTGGAAATCACTGTGGGGCTAGGATGTTAGCTCGGAAATGCAAGCTCGCGGGATACTTCTGGCCGTCAATGCAACGAGATGCGAATAATTTGTTTGCAGAGATGCAATTCTTGTCAAATACACGATAATGTCTCGCATCAACAGCACAAGAAATGAATGTTATCTCGTCGAGATGGCCTTCGATATATGGGGAGTCGATATTGTGGGACCCTTACCTCGAGCCCCGGGAACAATAAGTTTGTAGTTGTAGCAGAGATTATTTCACCAAGTGGGTAGAAGCCAAGGCTATACCCGACATCAAAGCAAATTACAATCAAGAAATTCCTATGGGTCGATATTTTATGCAGGTATGGTATTCCGAAGGCTTTAATCTCGGACAACGGTACTCAATTCGAAGACCGAAGAGTCAGAGAGTGGTTAGCCAAGTATCACATCGACCAGCACTTCACTTCGGTGGCTCATCCTCGAAGCAAATGGTCAAGTCGAATGCAGGACAAATCGGCGATTAAACTCGGATTGAAAAAAAGGTTAGAGGCCGAAGGGCGAGGATCAAGGCGTTACAACTCCCGAGCATCCTGTGGTCATACAGGACAGCTCCAAACTCGTCAACGGGTGAAACACCTTTCTCCCTAACCTATGGGTGCAAGGCGCTTATCCTCGGGAAATCGGTGTTCCTTCCCTCGAGTACTAGCATATAATATTGAGACAAACGAGCCTCGACCTCCGGCGGTGAGAAGGATAATCTCGAGGAGAGGAGAGAAATGGCCTCGGCCCGAATGGCAAGGTACAAGCGTAAGATCTCCCAATATTACAATGCGAGAGTAAAACACAGATATTTCAAGGTCGGAGATCTAGTTTTGAGGAAGAACGAAGCAAGTCGACAAGAGAAGATCGGGACACTCACCCCGAACTGGGAAGGCCCGTATCAGATTCTAAAAGTCCATTCTAAAGTTCTATTAAGTCATTTTTGTAATATTCTAAGTCCAAAAGGACACGAAGTTACACTCGACAAAGTATGGAGCAATCCGAAAGTCGGAACTCCCGACAACGCCATAAGCATACGATGCAGAAGGCACCAAGAAGACTCGCAAGGTCGGGTCAAATGTCCAAGTCGAAAGCCTAACGTACTTAAGGGTCGAATAAGGCAGACAAAGGACGGTTCGCAGGGTCGGGCCAAACGTCCAAGTCGGAAGTCTAACCAGCCCAAAGGGCAATTAGACCGGGACAAGGACAGTTCGCAATGTCGGACTAACTCAAAGATCTAGTAAGCCTATAAGGCTAAAAAGCCAAGGCAACTAGATCGACCTAAAAGCCATATAGAACCCAAGTGCATTATGAACTAAAGTTGATAAAACACTTGGGGGCAATATTACATCGATAAGGCGAGAAAAAGCAGAGCCAAAGGCTCGACAAGCAAGAAAGCCAAAGACAGTAATAAATGAAAGAGTAAATAACAACAAGAAGAGATAAAAGGGGATAAATTTCAAAACAAATTAGGGCCAGGTCGAAATGACCAACCCTGATAAAGTAAATATTCACCCAAGTCTGCTCAAAGTTGATAAAATTTACAAATAATTGCAAGTTAAAGTTCAAGACATCAAAGTTTGAAAGAAACAAGGCAACTAAATAGAAGCATCGGGAGTCGGAATAGCATCTTCAGGGGTCGGCGTAGGAGCAATAGCAGCGGAAGTCGTACTATCAGGAGTCGGGCTTACTGTGGGACCACCATACTTCTGAGCAAGGGATATACCCTGTTGAAATTCCTCGAAGTACAGGTCATACAGCGCCTCCGAGTCAGGGTCATAACAGCCAGGCTCTTCAAGCTGGTCGATCTCGACTTCCGGATAAGCCTTCTTCACCTGGTCCACCGCCTTGGTGAATCCTCCAAGTATAGTTGTCTGCATGATTACGTCGAGATCTTTGCCCAACTCTTCAGACTTCCGATATGCGAGAATCGTGGCAGCCCTTGCTTCCTCAAGTTGCCTAGGGACCTGATCGAGTTCGGTCTTCAATTGATCTCTCTCTTCGGCAATAGCCGCTCCTCGCGCCAATTCCTGCTCGAGAGTCTCTTTCAGAGTAGCCTCTCATCCCTCGGCCGCAGCCAGATCTCTCCTCAGCTCGGCAATGATGCCTTCGCTCCCCTTTACCTTCTCTATCTCAGCGGCAGCTTCTTTCTTGAAAACATTGAGCTGTGATTCCAGATCAGTGACACTAGCTGACTCGATAACCAGTTTGTCGTTCAACCTCCGAATCTGTGTCTTGACTCTTCCACATCCTCGGACGGTGTGCTCATACGCCGGGAAGCCTCTCGACTCATAAAGTGGTGTCTTGCCAAAAAGGAAAAGTTAAGGCATAAGCTTCAGAGGGCAAAAGAAGACATGAAATCGACAAGAGTTAGTGCTTACCACGCGACCCAGCTCTCGGAGGGAAGAGGCCAGGACCTGGTCGTCCAGCTTCTCGACATCGTCGGCCGACATCCTACTCGTGGCGGCAAGGTCGAGAGAGGGTTTGGTGATCTTGGCTTTTTTAGCCAGCTTTTGCTGATCTCTCACCAGCTCCTCGAGGGCCGACCTCCTCTTCTGCAACCGGGTCGCCTCAGCGCCAGAAGTATCTTCGCCCCTTCCGACAGTAAAGTCGATAACGTCCTCTGCTTCGCGTATCAACCGATGCTCATGGGTGAGTCCCCCCGACGTAGAAGGCAGATTCGATTGTGCGACAAGGGTAGTTGTCTCGACACCCTCAGTTGGGTCAACAGCATGAACAAGCCTTTCCTCGGACGCCGGAGGAACAACTCTCGACCTAGATGCAGCGACAGCAGCAGCCACAGCAGAAGCCTTCGGAACAGCGACCTTCGAGAATCTGCCCACTACACAAATGAAAAAAGGAGTCAGTATCGGAAATAGAAAAGATACAACTTCAAAGAACAATAAGACTTAGCAACAAAATAATAAAGTTTCATACGGTGTTCCCGATCGACAAGCGGAAGGCTTATACACGGTGCGGGTCCCGCTCCTCGAGGCGGGCAAGGCCGTAAAGAAGACTCAGGTCCTGTGTAACCACCTCGAATGTGAATCTCTCGAGGGAAAGAGCTTCGTTAGGTGCGGCCTCCCGACCCAGTTTGTCATCCCTTCCTTCTCTCGATCTCCATAAGCCGACATAGGGATTATCCGACCCATGTCGGAGAAAGAAGAACCTTGGCTTCCAATTTCCATGAGATGAAGGTCCTTTTGACACGAACTCATGACGATTATTGCTGGCTTCAAAGCGTGTACCATCCCGAATCGCATCGCAGCAATCTTGTGCCACCATCGAACAAAGGGCGAAGAATCCGATACCCGCGACTCGGCAGCAATCGAAAGCCCATCAGAGTCCGGATGGCATTCGGGCCCAGTTGAGATACGCCGATCTCATAATGGTGAAGAACAGCCTGGACCGCCGGACATAGGGGAAACCTGAGCCCCATCGATAGTTGGGCCTCATAGACCGTACAGAACCCTTCTGGGGGCTCATCGGCAAATTGATGCTGGCCGGAAGGAAGTTGAGCCACCACTTGAGGGCTGGAAAGGTCGAATCTCCGCCGTATTTGGTTAAGGTCATCCATGGTAAGACAGGAAACGCATCCCTTCGGCCCCTTTCCATCCATTCTGGTGGACAATTTCTTGGGCTCCCTGATAGTGCCTAAGGGCCCCTGAGGATTTGAGTGTAGAGGTTGATCGGAGGAGGCAGATATTTGTGTTTGATCACCGGAACGGGACTCCTCTATCCTATCGGAGATTGTTGTACTACTAGACATGGACAGATTTGAGAAAATGCGGTGATGGAGGTCAAGTTAAATTATTAACTCGAGACCTACTAACCCACTAGCAAGAGAACTAGGTTCAATTGTAGTATAGCCAGACAGAGTCGAGGTCGATCCCACAGAGACTCGGCACAAATAAAACACAACTTACTTTATCAGACTTAAATTAAAAGGCGGTCTACGACCAACTAAATGTCAGAAATAAAATAGCGACAACCACGAGACACAAAAATACCACAAAGACAAATCAAAGACTACTAAAACACGGATAATACGGTTGATATTATCTAGACAAATAGTATTGATTACGCTAGTAGATCATAACTCCCTCATGTGAATTAGGTTGATAACGAGACAAAACAAACGTTCAAGATTAATTATTATGACTACGGGAGTCATCCCCTAAGGTAGATTTAGCTCCGGTTAGGCCATCTAAATCATCGTGCCTCCATTACGTGACTTCGCTTTTTAATGCCTCCATCTCATATAACTTCTGACACAATTATTTAACTAGGGATGCCGGTATAAACCGTAACCTCATCTAAGCAACATTCCTATGGTTAGGCGTATTTTAGATGCCGATTCAATCTATATCCTAAGTAACAATCACCTTTTGAGTTTCATGTTAAATTATGATGACGAATAACTAAGTTGATCAGGTTTAATTACTCGCTTTAATTCCATTTGAGAGAATCGACGTGGTCGGTTTGATCATGATATTGCCCTACAAATTGCCAGGCTCGGTCGACCGAACGACGAAGACTCGGGCGACCGAGTGACACGTCTAGTCGACCGAACACGCCTTACATGTCGAACAAATCATGACTACTTCTTAACGCTTCTAACCTAAACACATGGGTTCGTAAATAGATCTACATCACGTAATCAATACAAATAAAATTACTCCATAATAAAACACAACAGATCTACGAATAAAGATTGCATAATTGAATAGTCATACCTCGAAGACGAGAGCGACTCCCACTCTTTAATGCGCTCCCTAATCGGAGAATCCGACGAATCCACAATGAACGAACATAAAGAAAATAAAACTTAAAAACTAAAATTGTATGAATTGTTTTTTTGTGTTGTAGTGGTGTGTCTTCTCAATTTCGTAGTCTTTGCTTATATAGGAGTTGTAGCCGACATAGGGAGAATCCAGAAGATTGACACGCACTTATCACCTTAGGCTTGGGTGACCGAACCGTTACGCTCGGTCGACCGAATGGCATGGCTCGGTCGACCGAGCCACCTTCTCTACGCGTTTTCAATTTGGCTCCGTCTGACTTGTTCCCCACTTCACTCGTTTGTGCTGATCTGATTAATCTTTTCTTCAATGCTCCGATTTTCTTCTCTTTTATCTTGAGATCTCCTGATTGTGTGATAATTATCTTCCCGATTTATCATGATCTCGCAAAATCAGCATTTATCACACAATTAATTGCTCTTTTATAATAAAACAAATTAAATACCAATTATCATATTAATAATCACTTATCATTAAATAATAAATATAAACACGTGATTAAATATGAAATATATATAATTGACTCCGATTTAAGGTTATAATTGATGACATAAATAGGTATATTTTAACCGTCATCAAAATGCCCCCCACTTAAACTTTGCTTCGTCCCGAACAAAGCATCAATAAGTCATTCCCCAAGACAACATTTTCTTGTGGTCAACTCATACTTACACAAGAAACCCGAGTCAACTCATACCACCATGCTCATAAGATAAACATTATCCACTACTCGCTATGAATCGAAGTGATTGTGTGCATGTCGTTGGTTTTATATAAATGTAGCCGATTTAGAGTTTATGCAGACTTCATATCTAAATTCACCAACATCAAAGATTCATACTTCTTATGCCTCGCGAATGGTTAAAGCACTAGAACAATAAGCAAGAGCGTATCTATAGGGTTTTGGACTTGGAGACCGAGTACTACTCAAGCCTCTAAAAATTAATATTTTCAATTTTTGCATATGTTTCAATACTACTAATCTCAAGGAAGAAAACTTTTAATGAGTATCTCCTATCTTAGATCATGCATAGCACCAATATTACCACAAGCGCAGGCTACTTTGGTAATTTTTCTACAAGCCAGTGTTTTAATGCATTGTCAAAACACAGTACGTCCCAAGCTTATTACTCCGCCTTGTTGGCTAGAAGATCGAGAATACATTAGTCGACAAATATCGACATTAGGTCCTCATAACCACTTATCTACGCATTGTACACATACTTCTTTCAATTATTATAACTCATGCGGTACTAAGCGATTCACATGTCGAGTAATTGAACAATACCTAACTACTTGCAATTGTTGGCATGAATATCCTTAAGTCTACTAACAATTTATCGCAAAAGTATAATATGACTACGTACTCACGCAACTTGGTTCATGTCCTATTAATTCTAAGTATAAGAACTTCACAAGTTTAAGGGTACGAGTTAAACAACTTGGCATTTATCCATAAAAATTTTAAAATTTGGCTCAAGCTTGTCTCAGTGTACCGTTTCCCTTGACTGCAACATATAGCACAATATACATATATATATATATATAGCTAAATCCCCTGCCCCCCACTTAAACATGGCATTGTCCTCAATGACAAAAAATAAATGAGAGTTCAAGATGAAAGACTTAGCTCTGGAAACGGCTCCCAAGTAAAGGAACAATATCGGAGTAATCATTGGCACAAATGTGGAGAGAGACACATCCTGTATAAACAAACAAGCTCCACGAAATCGTCAAATACCATGTCTATGGAAGTTATAAAATAATGTGGCAGTAATTAGATATAGATATCTAAAAACAGTTTAAGCCACTTTACTTTATACTGCCAAGGACAAGACCAAAAGGGATTTAAACCTAAATAAAAAAAAAACTCACATGACGGCTATCAAGGAAAAAACCTCGTTTATTCCGAACTTAGACTCGGAACTTGGCGAGATGAAAAAAAACCGTGATAGGCGCATGCTACTTTATTAAAAAGAAAAACAAAAGATAGTTATAGGTAGTAGTTCTAAATTTAAAGTCGCTAGCTCGACTCACCAAGATGGTTTATTCATAGACAGTAGTCCTCGAGTACAAGACTTCCTCCTCACCGACCTCAAGCGGCAGCCCGTGATAATGCTTAATACGATGTCCATTGACCACAAATCTGGACTCGCCTTTGAAATTGAATAATTCCACCGCCTCGGAAGGAAAACTCGTTGTACTTGAAATGGGCCACACCATCTTGATTTTAACTTGCCCGAAAGAGCCTTAAGCGCGAGTTGTATAGGAGAACCAGATCACCCTCTTGAAAGGTCCTATCTAGAATCTTTTGTCATGGAACTTCTTCGTGCGCCTCCTTGAAAATTTTGGCATTCTCGTATGCCTCTAAACGAAACTCCTCCAAAGCGAGTTAATTCTAACATCCTCTTCTCACCGCCAACGCCTCATCAAAATTTAGCATTCGTGTTGCCCACATGGCCCGGTGCTCCAGCCTACAGTAGATGACATGCTTTTCCAAAACAATCCTATACGGTGACATTCCAATCGAGGTTTTATATGCAATCCTATATGCCCATAAAGCGTCGTCTAAACGTAACGACCAATCCTTCCTAGTTGTATTGACAGCTTTCTCCAGGATACGCTTGATTTCTCGATTGGTGACTTCTACCCGTCCACTAGTTTGGGGGTGATATGCGGTTGCTAGCTTATGTCGAACCCCATACTTAATCATCGCCTTTCAAAGGTTTATTACAAAAATGACTACCATTATCGCTATAATCGCCTCGGCGTCCCAAACCTTGTAAAAATATTCTTTTTCAAGAATCTAACCACAACCCTAGCATCGTTAGTAGGGAAGCAATGGCTTCAACCCATTTGGATACATAATCAACAAAGAACTAAGATGTATCGGTTAGATAATGATGAAGTGAAGGGCCCAACTAAATCTATTCCCAAACATCAAAAAGTTCTACTTCTAAGATACTCTTGAGTGGCATCTCATTCCTCCGAGAAATATTACTGTCATTTGACAAGCATGACATCCTCTTTCATATTGGTGTGCATCCTTAAACAATGTCGGCCAATAAAAACCGCATTGGAGGACCTTGGCCGCAGCTTTATCTCCCCGTAGTGTCCTCCTCCAACTTCATACGAATGACAATGCTTCAAGATATCATTATACTCTTCCTCGGGCACACATCTTCGAAAAACATTATCGATCCTAGCTTAAACAAATAAGGCTCATCCCAATAATAGTGTCTAAGATCTTTAAAGAATTTTTCCTTTCTTGGACAAAGGAGATTCGGTGGCGTACTTTGCGGAGAGATAATTGACAAACAAACTAAACCACGGTTGTTTCTTCTCCTTCACCACCTCTATTCGCGAAGAAACTGCAAAGACAATCATCATGTCCTCCGATGGTGGTGATGGAGAAAAGTTGTTCATCGTGAAAAGATTCTCCTATTTCGTGCAATTCCTCACCATCCTCTAACCGTAAGCGCGACGGATGATCGGCCACCACGTTCTCACTTCCTTTCTTATCTCGGATTTCTACGCCAAATTCTTGCAAAGAAGAGAATCCATCTCAACGATCTCGGCTTTGAATCTTGCTTTGCTAGGAGATACTTAAGAGCCGCATGGTCGGGCCATACAAGGACTTTAGATCCTACTAAGTACGATCTAAACTTGTCAAAAGCAAAGATAACGGCCAAAAGCTCCTTCTCCGTTGTGGCGTAATTTCTTTGGGCAAAGATTCAAAGTCCGGCTTGCATAATAAATGGGCCTAAAAATCTTATCCTTTCTTTGACCCAAAGCGGCACCAACAAAGAAGTCACTTGCATCACACATCGCTTCAAACGGAAGATCCCAATCGGTGCGACTAGGGCGGGTGCAATAATCAATCTACTTTTTATTTCGTTGAAGGCTTTTATGCACTCATTAGAAAACACGAATGGTACATCCTGGCCAATAATTCGGTAAGAGGTCTGAGATTAGGGAAAATCCTTGATAAACCTACGATATAAAATCCGGCGTGGCCTAAAAACCTCGCAAAGTTTTAAGATTAGTAGGTGGAGGTAGTTTCTCGATCACCTCGACTTTAGCTCTATCCACTCTCTATACCGTTCTTGGATATGCGGTGACCTAGTACTATCCCTTCCGTAACCATCAAATGACACTTCTCCCGCTTAAGCACAAGATTAGTCTCTTCACATCTCTTCAACACTCGTGCTAGATGTGTGAGACATGAATCGAAATCGCCTCCAAATACGGAGAAGTCATCCATAAAGATTTCCAAGAAATCTTCCACCATGTCCGCAAACAAGTGACATCATACACCGCTGAAATGTCGCGGGGCGTTGCACAATCCAAATGGCATTCGATTATAAGCAAATGTCCCATATGGGCATGTAAATGTCGCTTTCTCACGATCCTCGGTGAGATGTGGATTTGATAGTATCCCGAATACCCGTCAAGAAAACAATAGAAAGCATGCCCGCCGCCTCTCGAGCATTTGATCGATGAAGGGAAGAGGAAAGTGGTCCTTACGAAGTTGCGTCATTTAGTTTCCTAAAGTCTATGCACACTCGATGACCGTGATTAGCCTCACAGAATTAACTCATTCAACTCATTGGCTTGCACCGTCAATCCTCCTTCTTCTTGGGAACTACGTGGATAGGGCTTACCCATTCGCTATCAAAGCAATTGGAAATATAATTCCCATTTCTAGCATTTTTATAACCTCATCCCTAACCACGCCCTTTAATTGCGGGGTTAAACGCCTCGAGGTTGTGCAACCGCTTTCTTTTAGTGGTCCACGGAGATCTTGTGCATACACACGCTAGGACTAATGCCTTGACGTCGCCTATGGTCCATCCAAATGCTCCGCGGTACTCTCTCGAACTCTCATTAGTTTCTCCTCTTGTAAGTCCGTCAAGGATGAAGATATAATTAGCGGCAAAGTCTCATCTTCAAGAAATACATACTTCAAATTCGCAGGGAAGAGGTTTTAAAGTCAAATTTGTGGGAGGTTCTTCCAAAGAAGTCTTCACTTTTGACCAAAGTGAGTTTGAGTTCAAAGTATTTATGCCACGTTGGTCTATGATAGAATCTTTCAATCTCCGCAAAGACTTACTTCCTCTACAGCCTTGGGATTCCTCTACTACATCCTGGCCATATCATCTTCTCCTCCTCACTACTTATGTACTTGACTTCATCCTCTTCTTCCAAGACAAAGATCCAAGAAATCCTTGATACTTTCATGTTGTTGAAATTCTTGAACGATCCTATCGATGGAATCCAACATGAAACATGCATCTTCTCCATCATCAAAGTTGTTTCATAGTATCAAAGACATTGAATGCAACTCTCTCTTCATTCACTCTTAAAACCAACTCGCCTTTGTAAACATCAATTAGCGTTACTAAGTGGCCATGAAAGGTCTCCTAAAATCAATGGCACTTCGTGAGTTAGCTTCCATATCTAATACCACAAAGTCAACAGGAATACAAACTTTTCAACCCTTACTAGCACATCCTCAACCACCCCACACGGTTCCTTGACAGAACGGTCACTAACTCAGCAGGTGATTGAGGTCTTCTTAAGATCTTTCATGCCTAGTTTCCGAAAAATAGATAGTGGCATTAGGTTCACACTTGCTCCTAGATCACACAAAGCTTTGTTCGGACATACGTTACCTATGGTGCAGTGGAATGAGAAAACTTCCCGGATCTTTGCATTTCGGGGTAACTTATGTTGAAGAATGGCTGAGCACTCCTCATTAAGGCATATGGTCTCTAAATCTAGAAGTTTCCTTTTAGTGGAGACGGCGCCTTTTAAAAACTTGGTGTACTCGGGCATTTCATTTCACCTAGTGCTTCAACTAGGGGTATATTGATTTGCAACTTACTAAACATATCCATGAACTTCTTATACCTCTTATTATCAAACTTAGGTTTCGGCTTTGGCGGAGGATAAGGTAGAGTTGAAGGATCGACATCAGTGAAAATTGGGTACTTATTATCAAAAAGTTCAACTCTAGGGCCAAAGAGTTCTTTATATGTTCTCTTGCTCGAGCAAAGATTCGAAGTATTAGTCTCATTGCTTGGCTCACCATCCTTATTCTTTGTGGCTTTCTCTTGCAAGGATGGTGGAGTTACTTCTTTCCACTTCTTGTCATGATCGCATTCAAATCTTTAGGGTTCTTCTCGGTGTTGTTTGGCAACCTCCAGAGGTCTAGTTGAGACTTGCTCGGCTAGTTGTCCTACCTGTGCGTGAGATTTTGGACTAGAGCTTCTGGTTGGTTACCTTGGCATCTGTCTTCCGACAATATTGGCTAAAGTTAGTGGCTAACTCACCATAGATTTTGAAAGTTGTCCCATATTATCGGTGACGACATTACTCGCTTTTTCTATCGCAGCCTTCCCAACCAAAAGTTTTAGTCTCACTGTGGTACATAAGGGGTAGGTGGTTTAGGCCTTTCTCCTCGCATTTATGTCACTATATCGGAATCCAGGATGGTTATGATTGGGTCTATATCCTCCTCCGACATAATTGGCTTCTTCATGATCAAGATTCTCACCTTGAGGTGCTACCTCGATTCCAAATTTCTTTCTCTACTCTTGTCATCCTCTCTTGCATCCCATCTACCTTATCATTGATAATGAAAGTTGTTCTAAGATTTTGGTAGATGCACTATCATCGAATATATCGCCATCTTCACAAAGAGCTATGTCATTGCCTCCCATTGGCTATTCATTGCTATTTGTTCCATCTTTCCTTGTGCCTCCTCAGAGATAAAGAACAAACGCTCCATTCTTGAGGCGTCTACACTCTAATTTTCTCAGTCTCTCTCAACCCATGGTAAAAGTTTGCATTAAAAGCCAAAGAGAGATGTCATGATGAGGACACTTCCTCATAGCTTCCTTGAAACGCCTCCCAAGCTTGATCAAAACTCTCCCCCAGTGTTGTTGCTTAAATCCTAAGATGTCTTGGCGTAACTTAAAGGTTTTTCCCAAGGGGAAATACTTATTCATGAATTTTTGCAACAATTGTTCCCAAGTAGTGATAGATCCAAATCTAAAGAGAGAAGCCATTGCTTAGCTTTATCTTTCAAAGTGAAAGGGAAAAGCTTAAGATTTAATGTTCCTCTCGGGATTAATTCAGTTTCACAAAGCTAACGATTTCCAAGAAATTGGCCACGTGAACACCAGGATCCTCGCTTTGGATTCCATGAAAAGTGGAATAGTTGGTCACCATTTGAATTACATTAGGCCTAGGGTGATAGACTTCCGCAAAGATCTCTCGCGGTGCTACAATAAGCGGGGAATGAATTGTTCAATAGTGGGCGTTGCATAACTTTGCAAAGTGCGCCTCGCTCCTTGGACTAGGGCTTGGTTCTCATTATTAACATTTGCATTCACATTATTGGCATTATTGATAATGGGATTAATAACGAGATTAGGTACCGGTTTGGATTGTTCACGAATGCCTTCCATTTCCGTTTCAGATTCGAATGTTCGTAATGATCGGTTGTATGTCCTTCTCCCACTCCTTGCTCGCTTTCCTCAAGATTTGGATCCTCTTCTCCTTGCTTAGCCAGCCCCTAGCTAACTTCCTATTCCTTCTCGCAAATTTTTCTATCTCAGATTATAAGGTTCAAGCGGTTCCTTCCGATTTCCGAGTAGCGTACTATAAAATAATAAACAACAATAAAACAATTAATCACTAGTAAAGGCTAGCCTTTAACTAACTAAATAAAACAGACTCAAAATAAGTTGGAGAAAAGAAAAAGTAAATAAAATGAAGGCAATATTGTAAAATCGACACGTAATAAAAACAGAAAAGAAAACAAATTCTCGGTCGGCCGAGAGCTCGTGGTTCGGCCGATCGAACGCTTTTTTTTTTTTTTTTTTATTTATATTTTTATTTATGACACTGCTTAATATACTGACTCTTATTCACGCATTATTTACTTAATCCATTCTAACAAAATAAGCTATATCTTAATTTAATGACTCGAGTCCCGCAACGGCGCCAAAAACTTGATGGAGGTCAAGTTAAATTATTAACTCGAGACCTACTAACCCACTAGCAAAGAGAACTAGGTTCAATTGTAGTATAGCCAGACACAGAGTCGAGGTCGATCCCACAGAGACTCGGCACAAATAAAACACAACTTACTTTATCGGACTTAAATTGAAAGGGCGGTCTACGACCAACTAAATGTCAGAAATAAAATAGCGACAACCACAAGACACAAAATACCACAAAGACAAATCAAAGACTACTAAAACACGGATAATACGGTTGATATTATCTAGACAAATAGTATTGATTACGCTAGTAGATCATAACTCCCCATGTGAATTAGGTTGATAACGAGACAAAACAAACGTTCAAGATTAATTATTATGACTACGGGAGTCATCCCCAAGGTAGATTTAGCTCGGTTAGGCCATCTAAATCATCGTGCCTCCATTACGTGACTTCGCTTTTTAATGCCTCCATCTCATATAACTTCGACACAATTATTTAACTAGGGATGCCGGTATAAACCGTAACCTCATCTAAGCAACATTCCTATGGTTAGCGTATTTTAGATGCCGATTCAATCTATATCCTAAGTAACAATCACTTTTTGAGTTTCATGTTAAATTATGATGACGAATAATTAAGTTGATCAGTTTTAATTGCTCGCTTAAATTCCATTCGAGAATCGACGTAGTCGGCCGATCATGATATTGCCCTACACCTTGCCACACTCGGTCGACCGAACGACAAAGACTCGGGCGACCGAGTGACACACGCTTCAGTCGACCGAACACGCCTACGTGCCGAACAAATCATGATTACTTCGTAACGCTTCTAACCTAAACACATGGGTTCGTAAATAAATCTACATCACGCAATCAATACAAATAAAATTACTCCATAATAAAACACAACAGATCTACGAATAAAGATTGCATAATTGAATAGTCATACCCTCGAAGGCGAGCGACTCCCACTCTTTAATGCGCTCCTAATCGGAGAATCCGACGAATCCACAATGTACGAACATAAAGAAAATAAAACTTAAAACTAAAACTTAAATTGCATAAATTTTTTGTGTTGTAGTGGTGTGTCTTCTCAATTTACGTAGTCTGCTTGCTTATATAGGAGTTGTAGCCGACATAGGGGAGAATCCGGAAGATTGACACGCATTTATCACCTTAGGCTTGGGTGACCGAACCGTTACGCTTTCGTCGACGAATGGCATGGTTTCGGTCGACTCGAGCCACCTTCTCTACGCGTTTTCAATTTGGCTCCGCCTCGACTTGTTCCCCACTTCACTCGCTTTGTCTTGTCGATTAATCTTTTCTTCAATGCTCCGATTTTCTTCTCTTTTATCTTGAGATCTCCCCGATTGTGTGATAATTATCTTCCCGGATTTATCATGATCTGCAAAATCAAGATTTATCACACAATTAATTGCTCTTTATAATAAAAACAACTAAATACCAATTATCATATTAATAATCACTTATCATTAAATAATAAATATAAACACGTGATTAAATATGAAATATATATAATTGACTCGATTTAAGGTTATAATTGATGACATAAATAGGTATATTTTAACCGTCATCATCAAGTTGCTCATGCCGAATTGAATAATAGCCAATGCACCGACTGGTACCTTCAATTCCGCACGGTAGAAAAGAGGCCAAAGCAATGAACTTAAGGTCGTGCTATCAACTAAGTGGCCCCCTCACCAGGAAACCACTAACCCCTCTCGCCAATGATAAGGCGGAGGGGAAATCGAGCACCTACGTTCCTTGGGTCGCAAGAGAATACTCGTGGGTGATCCCCGAGAGGTGAAAGAGTTGGAAGTCCTCAGGTGGCTGAACCCCTAAGGAATGAAGAATCAAGTGAGAGTCAGGAGGCTGAACCCCTGACTAGTAAGAAGAATGAAAAAGTGGTGAGGTGGAAGGACTTGGAAGACAAAGCTGTCAGTTCATCCTTGAAGAAAGTCTTTTCTGAGAGTGACTTGAACAAGCTTCCATTTCCACCTAGAAAAAGCAACATCTCCTTGAATGAGGATAAAAAGTATGAAAAAGTGCTATACCTTCTAAAAAATACTCAGGTTAATCTTCCATTATCCGAGGTTTTGGTTGAGATGCCTAAGTATACCAAATTCATCAAGGAAGTTGTTTCTTCTAAGAAGAAGTTAGCATACATGGATCGGTTGATTGGTGAGGATTGCTCAATGATCAGTTATGAAGATCTACCAATCAAGAGGGGTGACCCTGGGAAATTTGTTCTCACATTTCTAATGGGAGGCCTAGTCTTCCCAAACTCTTTATGTGACACTGGTGCATCCATAAGCCTGATGCCATTGTATGTCTGCAAAACGACTTAGGTTAGACAATCTTCTAGAACCCACCACCATGAATCTTCAATTCATGGGATAGATCTTCTAAGAAAGTGTGGGAATACTAAAGGACGTGTTAGTTCAAATTGATAGATTTACCTTCCCGGTTGACCGTGCGTTACGGACATAGAGAATGGTGAGAATGTCCCCTAATTCTTGGAAGACCTTTTGCTCTCTACAGCGCCCAGCCCTCATTGGCTGTGATGGAGGGCAAGTGACGATCTGAGTTGGTGATCAAGAGGTGAGTTACAATGTTTCCAAGGCTATCCGAAACCCTCTCGAAATACCAACCGGCTTCTCCATTGACGATTTGTCTGATGACTTCAATGATTTCATAGAAAAGCAAGTCATGGCTGTTGCAACTGAATACGAGCGACTAGTTGAAAAGCTGAATAATCATGGTGTGGTGAATCTAGAACAGTTAGAAGCTGAATTTGAGGATGAGCTGTTGAAAGGAGAAGCTTTGGCAGTAGGACCACTAAGTAAACTCAGCGATGTTGAGTTGAAAAGTGGAGATCCTAAATCAAGTTTGGAAGACCCCCCTGCGGATCTGGTACTGAAGCCGTTGCCTAAACATCTAAAGTATGTGTTTTTAAGAGAAGGTGACAAGCTTCCATTAATTATATCTGCCAAGCTGTCTCGATTAGAAGAAATGAAGCTGGTAAACGTCTTGAGGAAAAATGAGAAAGCCTTTGGTTGGCAAGTAGGAGACATCAGAGGGATATCTCCTGACATCTGTATGCATAAAATCAAGACTGAAGAGGGTGCGAAATGTGTTAGACAGCCCCAGAGGAGGCTCAACCCTCATATGCAAGAGGTGGTCAAGAAGGAAATTATCAAGCTTTTAGATATGGGTATCATATACGCAATCGCTGACAGTGAATGGGTATCCCTACTCAGGTAGTTCCCAAGAAAGGAGGAATTACTATTGAGAAGAATGAGAAGGGAGAAGAAATAGCATTGAGGCTTATTATTGGTTACAGAGTCTGCATTGATTACAGGAAACTCAATGAGGTAACCATGAAAGATCATTTCCCCCTTCCTTTCATTGATCAGATGCTTGAGCGTCTGGCGGGACATGCATTCTCTTGTTTCTGGACGGATATTCGTGGATATTTTGATACCCATCGATCTAGTTGACCAAGAAAAGACCACTTTCACTGCTCTTATGGTACATTCGCTACAGCGGATGCCATTTAGTCTTTGCAATGCCCCAAATTACATTTTAGAGATGTATCTTTGGCTATCTTTGACGGCTAGTTGAAAAGTGTATGGAAATTTTCATGGATGACTTTTCGGTCTTTGGTCAATCCTTCGATGATTGTCTTGACAATCTTGACCAGTCTTATCCAGGATGTGTGGAAAAGAACTTAGTCCTAAAGCTGGGAAAAGTGCCATTTCATGGTAGATGAGGAATAGTTCTTGGCCACAAGATCTCCGCCAAAGGTATTGAGGTAAACAGAGCCAAAGTAGAAGCTATCGAGAAGATGAGTTATCCTAAGAATGTGCTTGAAGTCGAGGTTTTTCTTGGACATATCGGTTTCTATGGAGATTCATTCAAGACTTTTCCAAGATAGCCAAGCCCCTGCTCTACACTACTTAAGGAAGGCGTTGTACTTGATTTTGATGCAAGTTGCAAGCAAGCGTTTGAGGAGCTTAAAAGTCGATTAATCTCGCGCCCGATCCTTATTTACTTTGATTTGGAATCTCCTTCGAGCTTATGTGCGATGCATCAAACTATCTTTGTTAGTGCGATCTTAGGGACGAGAGAATAAAAGGGAAATTCGGCTAAGGTGTGTACATAGTCGATTCGGTCGGTTTTTACGATTTTAGGCCCGAACCGTGAATTACTGTTTTGATATTTTCTGATCGAATCCGAATTGGTCATTTTTCTCAATTGGGTGAACCAATACAATCCGGTTCGGTTTAGTTTCGGTTTTATCGTATTTTATTTACCATAAAATTTTGTTTTTTTCTTCTAAAATGAGACACACCATTATTGGCACCATAAGCCAGCGGGTGGTCGTTGTAACGACAATTTCAAAGGTTTCTTCAACCTTTCACGATCAAAGGATGAAGAATATTAGAAAAAGCAAAAACGGCCGGTGAGCTCAAACGGCGGTTATCGTGGTCGAGAATCATTTTAGGTATAGGTTTAGGTAGAAGCGGTAGAAGTATAAGGTTTAGAAATTCAGGGTTGTGTGTGTTGGGGGGGTTATAGTAGGAGCTAGTGAACAAATTAAATTAAGTATATATATATATATATATAAATTAAAAATGAAGTATAACCGGTTCGGTTCGGGTCATACCGGTTTTTATGGATAAAACCGAAAAGCGAATTGGATTTCGGTTTGGTTTTTCTTCAATGAAAAAACCGATTGGAAAACCGCGTTCATCATTTTCGGTCCGGTTTAATCCGGTTCGATCGGTCGATCCAAATTTTCCAATTTCGTTGTACACCCCAATTCCAGCGAATCTATTACGCCAGTCACACACTAAATCCGTCTCAAGTAAACTACACGACGACTGAAAAGGAATTATTGGCCGTAGTCTTTGTTATAGACAAGTTTCGTAGTTACTTGTTGGGTGCTCAAGTGGTTGTGTGGACTGATCACGCTGCTTTGCGATACTTGATGACTAAGAAAGAGGCTAAACCGCGCTTACTACGTTGGATACTGACCCTACAAGAGTTTGATGTCCAGATTAAAGACAAAAAGGGCAGTGAAAATGTAGTGGCTGATCATGTTTCAAGAATGTTGAATGAGGAAAAGGATGACCCTGACGATATATATCTTTACTTTCCTCTGGAGAATGTCATGCTTATCGACGGTTGTGCTCCAGATGTTCCATGGTATTCTTCCATCGTAAACTACCTTCATTCCCAATATCTTGATCCAGAATTGTCCTATCTGGAGAAGAAGAAATTCTTCTCTGATTTGAAAACATTCGTTTGGGATGAACCTTACCTCTTCAAGATTTGTAAAGATGGGTTGCTGAGAAGATGTGTTCCTGAATCCGAGCAACGAGATATTATTGAGCAATGCCACAGTGGACCTACCGGTGGTCACTTTGATCCTTGGAAAACCGTTGCTAAAATCTTTCAATCCGGCTTCTATTGGCCCACGATCTTCAAAGATCTGAAGCTTTACAGAAAGCTTGTGATAGGTGTCAAAGAACCGAACTTTAACAAGGCGTTCCGACATGCCATTGAAACCCATCCTAGAATGCGAAGTCTTTGATGTATGGGGCATCGATTTTATGGGACCATTCCCATCATCTTGTGGAAATAAATACATATTAGTCTGCGTGGATTACGTATCGAAATGGGTGGAGGCTTAAGCCACGTCTCATAATGATCATAAAACGGTCATGAAGTTTCTAAAGAAAAACATCTTCGTGAGATTCGGTGTCCACGGGCCTTGATTAGTGATGAAAGGACACACTTACTCGCAACCGACCTCTGGAGAAAGTGCTTGAGAAATATGGTGTCCGGCACAAAATTGGCACACCATATCATCCTATGAGTAGTGGTCGAGGTTGAAAGAAGCAACCAAAGTTTGAAGAAGATCCCGGAAAAGCATTAATGATCATAGAAAAGATGAGTCTAAAGTTGGATGATGTCTTGTGGGCATATCGAACTTCCTATAAGACCCCCCACGGGTACATCACCCTATCAAATGGTTTATGGTAAACCATGCCACTTACCAATCGAGTTAGAGCATAGAGCGTATTGGGCCACGAAGTTTTTAAACTTCGATACCCAATCTTGTGGAAAACATCGATTGCAACAGTTGCATGAGTTAGACGAATTTAGACTTCAGGCCTACGAAAGTGCCAGGATAAGTAAGGAAAAGACGAAACTCCTTCACGATGCCAAAATCAAGCGAGAATTCCAAGTAGGGAGCAAGTTTTATTGTACAATTCCGAGTTACATCTGTTCCCTGGTAAGCTGAGGACACGATGGTCCGGTCCCTTTGAAATTCTCCAAATCATTCCTAGAGGTGTTTTAGAACTACAAGGTTATGGTGACCAGCCGTTCCGAGTGAATGGTCAAAGGTGCAAGCATTACATTGGTCAAGCCAAGGAAAAGCCTTTGATTGTTCGATTCCTCGATATCCTCGGGTGTGGTACTTCAGAAGTCAATAAATTTGACGAGTTTTCACCCGATTTATTTTCTGAGGATGACAGTAGTGGTCCCTCTGAAGAAGTTCTAGCAAGTAGTTGGGACATGGAAGAGTTTGAAAAGGAACAACAGATGAAACGTCGTCATAAGAAGAAGAAATCAACCATGGGGAGAATTAAACAGGTGCGGAAGGCAATTAAAGGATTAACCCCATGTGTTAGATGCTGTTTCTACAGCCACACTACTGATCAAAGCCTACACGAGGTAGTGGCTGGCAGAAAAGTTAAATGGCCTGATCCAGGCTGAGCTAAAAGAGTGTCGAGCTAACGACATTAACCAAAAGCGCCACTAGGGGGCATCCTAGATATCCTTAATTATATTAGTACTCTCTTTTATGTTTTTTTTCTTTGATTTAGTTTTTATCTTAAGTTTAATTAGGATTTTGTTTGAATCTGTTCAGTTTAGCTGTGTTTTTAGATATGGATTACGGAGTTCTACCACAGGAGTTTCCTTTCATTAGTAGGATCCCACTTATCGCTCTAGGTGACGGACCCGGAGGGACTATCATTTTGGACGTAGACTTTGATATTAGTACCCGCATCAGGACCGTTACTTATGTTCTCATTGTACCCCGATCTTCGGGAGGTGGATATTTTAGTTCAGAGGACCTGCAGGAGACTTTAGGATGACCGTATACAAACCTCAATGATCCGATGCTGACTGACTTGGCGCTAGTGCAGCAAGATGAGCATTTCCAGGAGTAGATGTTCTTTGGCGAGGGATCGGGCTCTACAGGGGGCGAGTATGATTTTCCTCCTCGCTATTGACATGCTCCGCCGACTGATCCGGATTGTGGATTGGGCGGAGATTTACGATGACTAGCGTCGTTAGGCCGTTTCATCGAGCAAACGACGTTAAACAAAAGCGCTCGGTGGGAGGCAACCCACTATTTTCTAGTGTTTTATGTTTTGTTCTAGTTTTCTTTTGTATTATTGAAGTTTTATTTAGTTTTAATGAGAAAATGCAAGTTGGAATTTGAATTTAATGGAAATTATATAGTGTTTCTTATTTTCTGCATTGGACGTCCGTCCATAGTGATGGACGCCCGTCTGGGTTGATTCTCTGTGCGAACGCTCGTCCATTCCCAGTGGACGCCCGTCCGTCCTTTGATAATATTGGACGAGCGTCCAAATTTCTTGGACGCCCGTCTGCGAGATTCCCTCCAACGCTGTTCTAAATTTGAACAGCTGGACGAGTGTCTGAATATCTGGACGCCCGTCCAGCCATAGACTCCCCATTTGAATGCCCGTCCGATTTCTGGGCGCCCGTTCGAACCTGCGTCTATAAATACCCCTGCTTCCCAAATTGATTCGAACGCAGAATTTTCAAATTGGCAAACCCGACTTTTACCCTCTTTTTGCCCTAAAATCCTTATTTCTAAACCAAATTGAGCGATTCAAGGCTCTATCAACAACTCTCGATCCTCTCTTTTTGATTCTTCAAACCAAATCCTCCAACACACAACCGTTATTTCGATCCAGTAACCTAGCTAGTGCGGTTTCATAGAAGAAAAATTCGATTTTTGTGTTCGATTTGGCATTGTTTGGGCTTCTAATCCTCTTTATCATCATCCCATCATCCTATTTGCCTAAGTTAATCATGGTGCGAAAAGGGGCACAAAAGAGGCATGGTAAGGGAGTTGCAAGTGAACCACGTAAGAGGCCAAAGGTCGTAGACCCTGCCTTAGGTGATCCTAACCGGGGTGTGCTTATAAGAGACCGCCTTCCTAGGGCTACGCAAGCTCCATCTAGAGCACCACTGCGTGATGAGTCGGAATCTAGTTCGGATACTGATGATGATGTGCCTTTGGTGAGATTTCCTAGGGGTGACCGGAGTGGTGAGGCATCTAGGCCTAGACAAGAGGAAGCAAGTGAAGGGGTTGAGCCACCTAGATAGAACGTTAGACCCTCAGTTCCTATGCCATTAGCTCGTCGGTTCATAAACCCTAAGGCTCTCGATGTGTACAACAAGCATTATATAGCCCAACAATGTTAATTGAGAGGGCTGTTTTTAAGACTCACGCTTGATCCTTTGTTTGTGAAGTTATTGAAGGATAGGAAGTGGGGGCATTGATGGTAACCCCGACGACTCGGTTAATGCTACATTGGTCCGAGAGTTTTATGCCAATTGCTCGAAACGGATTTGGAAGCCGGAGTTGTGATGGTTAGGGAGTAAAGGTGCCGCTTTACGCCTAAGGTTATAAACGAAGTATAACTTGGCACCTTTTGAGGGGTTGGACTATAAGGAGGCAATAAAGGCCATGCATGATGCCGGTCAAGATCCGTTGGAGGAGTTGAGATTGTTAGTGTGCCCGGAGGTGCCGTGGACACTTAGACCGGGCGGAGATCGAAAGGAGTTGGTCACAACGAGTTGGACGGAGGATTGGAAGGTCCAATGTCGGTTTATTCAGAACAAGTTGTTACCTAAGAACAACCTGACTCATTTTCACATTGGTGACCTCAGGATGTTGTATGCATTGACCTTCGAGCTGAATGTGGATGTAGGACAAGCCATTTTCGATGAGATAGCCACGAATCAGAAAGTATATACGAGATGTTTGATATGTCCGCATTTGATCCACAATCTCTGTCAAGATGCTAGGGTTCCCGAGTACAAGACCGATCACAAACCGAAGAATCCAAGGTACTTGCAGTGGGAGAAAGTGAAATCTTCTGGTCAGACTGAGACTGAGGCTGAGGCAGCACGTGAGCCCGGTTCATCTTCAGCACCACCTCGAGCATCTTCCCTTCCATCTTTATCTCCCTCAGTCCGGATGAGGTTGAGTATGGCTAATAGTATACGGAACTGGATGGAGGATATGAGGACTTCTCATAACAATATCTTATCTATTTTACGGTGTATAAGTGAGGGCCGGCCTCCGAGGGACGACAGAGTCTTCAACCCGAGCATTATAGATTACGTTTATTCGGACGAGGTTGAGCAAGCCATTGCGGATGTTCTTCACGAATCTGAGTCGTCTTCGGATGAGGAGCAGACTGACTCTCCTCCGGGTGGAGCACCTCCTGCTGATGATTCTACGGCACCGCGCACTGATGTTATGTTTCGATTCTAGCTTATGTATATTTTTGAGATGCTTGTATTGTCCTGCTACTTTTCATTACTTGATTCAAAGTACTTTTCATGATTAGCTCTTCGCCGCTTCTCATTCTCGATTTTTTCTCGATGAATCTTGTAAGCCCTAAGGCATTCCGTACTTTCATTTGACTTTCCTATGCTTTCAATTTTCATTGTATTGAATGCTTCATCTTTTGATATTATTCGATTTTACTATATCCTTTCATTATGGTATAATTTCCCGCTTTCCCGAGATTTTTCCGTGTTTGTCGAGTAGTGCGGTATATTTCTAGTGTATTGTCGAGCTAGCTTTTACATCGTCTTGATCTGAGTTCTATTTGTCACGACGAAGGCTCGGCCCGACCAACGATTCAAGTATCTCACATTACTAGCAAATAAGTCTTTTGTCTCTTTTTAAATTCTCGCATGTCGAGGACATGTTGTGGTTTAAGTGTGGGGAAGGGGAATGGTTATGTGTATCGATCATTTGCTTGCTTCGTTATGTTTCTATGCAAAATGAGCTAAATTTTTCAAATTTTTTGTTCTGTCCCGAGTAAGCAATGCATATCTTTGTTCGTTATTGTTATAGTCATCGATGCTATATACTGTATGTTCAGTAAGTTAGTTGTTTCACCCGATACATACATTTCACGAGCCATAGTGAATGATGAGCTATAATATAAAGCTATACCCCTTTTGATTAGTGATTTTTGTTATCTTATAAGTCATGTGCTTAGTGCTAACGTATGTATCGTGACGATTATGGTAGTTTGTATTTATAGCCAAAGTATGACATACTGTGAATATCTTAGGTTTGAATGTGATAAGTAAAACGTAACTAATGTTGTTCAAAAAAAGTTGTTTTAAGTAAATAAAATAAGTGTGTGTGTCGGAAGCTGGTCGATGATTGGAGTGAGGTAGGGCGTACCATGAATGTCCTATACCACTATGATGACCAAAAGCTCACGACAGTCAGAAGAAGCTGCCTTATGATTTGAGTAAGGTAGGGTATATCTCGAATGTCCTATTCTGCTATGACAGGGCAAGAGCTCATTCTGATGTGTGTTTAAATGTGAAGTTAATTAAATCAACTTATATAAGAAGTGGTATGAATTGATGTAAGACTTAGTTATCGTATACCTTATCCCCAGTATAAACCGACAGATATGTTGTAGGGATTATCCTCTGAGTATATCAGAAAGGTCCTAAATATATTCTATCATCCTTTTCAGGATATGTTACGTTTTGTTGGGTGCATCTTATGAGTATCATTTATCGCTAGTTTAAAGGGGGTATTAGCTAGTTTGCTTTGAAATTTTCAAGTTTGGACTTAGTGGAAGTTTGTTATGGCTTTGCACACACACCGGGGTGAACCTCTAAGTTATTGCATATGTGTTATATTTGCTGAGATGTCTATCTTTTGCCGAGCCTAGATTTTCGTCTTGTTTTGCCCGGGACGAGCAAAAGATAAGTGTGGGGGAGTTGTTAAGGGTGATTTTATATGATTTATATCGTTATATTTTATAACAATTCTCTCCATATTCGTATAATTCGCATAGAAATTAGGTGTTTAATTGATTTATTGAGCAAATGAGTTTTTAAACGGTTTAATCGCAAAATTGGTTAATTTATGTGTTTTATTGATGATTTTATGTTTATTTGGATGTTATTACATTTTTGCGATGTTTTTAATGACTTGTAGATGCATAATTGCAGCCCAAGAGAGGATTGAAAGAAGATAGATGTCGGATTTAATTGATGAAAAAGAGATAAGGAAGATTGGAACAGAAGAAAAGAGATAAAGGAAGGAAGATTGTTTTTTGATCAAGTGAACGTGCGTTCAATTCTCCGTCCAGTGGACGGGCGTCCACCTTCTTGGACGGGCGTCCAGGCTGGAATATTGGATTCAGAGTTCTCCCAAAATTGATGGACGAGCGCCTGATTTAACGAAGGACGGGCGTCTGATCATGACTCGGCCCGATTTGAAGATTTCAAGCTAAGTGGACGGGCGTTCAGCTACTCGAACGAGCGTCCAGTCGGCCGACATAGCAGCACCGCCTTAAAATTCTATATATAGCTGCGTTATTTTCAACCCTAGACATCATATTATTCGAACCCTAAACCCTAGGGGCGGCCTAGCTGCGATTTTTATCAGTTTTTACTCAAAGTTTATGCTTTTAAATTTCTAGTTTAGATCAAACACTTTTATGTACTTTTATTCAAGTAATTCGAACTTCAAGAGGATGCTAAGAGGCTAGACCTCTATTGAACAAGCGTTGTGAAGCCATCCGATCAAAAATTCAGTTTCGTTTCTCGATTGTCTTGTGAGTTTTTAATTCAAGTTGTTTCTTTATTGTGTTTATCATGTTTTTATGCAATTTATATCGAAAGATCTTTGCATGTTGATTGTTTATATTGATGAGAATCATGTTAAACCCTAGATCTCCATAATAAAGAATAGATCTTTGATCTAAATAACGAGAGTTGTTAGGTTAGATTTCTAGGTTAGAAACTTATAAATTTCACACCTCGGTTAGAAAGCGTTAATCTTGAGGATCGAAAGATAGAAGATTAATAAATGAACTTGTCTAAGAAATCGAGGAGTTCATACCTTGGCTAGTGAATCACAACTTGGTTAGGAATCACGAGATAATCGAGATAGAAATTGATAGTTGTAGGATAGGTGGATCAATTGCTTGTTCGTTCGTAAATCATTGATTAAACCACTTGAACTTGAATTGCTTAGTAAATTTACAATCTTTATTTCATAATAGATTTAGAATAAATTTAGTTTAGTTAATTTTGTTCGCAGCCATATTTTCCTGGCTTTAGATCTCGATCTTCTGTCCAGTTATTCTTATTGTTAGTTTCGTTTTCCGTTTTAGTTATTCACTGTTTTATTTTCGTATCTTTTTAGTAGTAATCGTGACATAGTTAGGTTAGATAATAAAAACTAGATTAAACAACCCCGATTCCCCGTAAGATCGACCCGGTATCAACCTCTATACTACGATCCCTACACTTGGGGTATACCGGATTTATAAATTTATTACTTGTTTATTTTTCATTACAAAAATCCGTGACAGTTTCTCCTGTATTTAAAAATTTATGGCCCACTTCAATATTTTTTAGGTCAACTAGATCTTCTTTCTTTCCTAATACATTGTGATCTAGTTGTTGCACAATCCCGGTGTTATGATTGTTTGAAGCACGTGCATTTTCACTGGGATTCATGTCTTCAGGACAAACCTCTTCGAGAGGTTTCAGGAGTGATAAAGATTCTTTATTAGATTTTGTCTTCCACGGATTCTTATCTTTTGTACCAACAGGTCTCCCAAGCTTCTGGAGTTGATGAGCGTCATCAAGTATATCATTTTCCTTAGGACTTTTCACTATCTGTGGTGTATTTACTTCTAGTGTAAGAGATTAGCTCACTTTCTATGATCAGTAAAAACATCTAGCTGGTTACTTGCTAAATGTTGCAAGTTAATTATCTTCTAAGCTTCCAGATCAGTTTGACTAGTGCATGGATCTAAGATCTAGTACATTCCATGTGATTTCTCGGCATTCCTTTGATTTTAGGCAATTTATCTCCCCTAATGCCGGGAAATGATCTTCATCAAATATGCGGTCAGCATACCGAGCTGTAAACTAATCCACTGTCATGGGCTTTAGGTATTTAAAAATAGACAGAGATTCATAACCAATGTAAATACCTAGTTTACGTTGAGGCCCATAGATGTATGATTTGGTGGTGATATAGGACTATAAATTGCACAACCAAAAATTCGTAAGAGGAAAATGTTTGGTTCTTAACCACGCACAAGTTGGTAGAGAGAGAAATCATGATATCTGATTGGCCAAATTTGAATTAAAGCGAGTAGCATGCAAAGCGCATGTCCCCAACATGATGGTAAGTTGGACTTTTGTAGCGAGGTCTAGCGAATAATTTAACACTCAATCAAAGATTCACTAGACTATTTTGAGTGTGGACATAGGAAATGGGATGCTCCAATTTAATGCCTAATGCCATACAATAACCATCAAATGCTTTTTAAAAAAAAACCATCAAATGCTTTTGATGTGATCCACACAAATTGATTTAATATTATAACTAAGGAAATGAGCTCTGAGTTCAATTATTTTTGCAATAAATTTGGAAAATGCATAATTCCGTGTGGACAATAGGCAAATATGAGTCCACTTTGAGTTGAAGCATCAATTAAGACCATACAATATTGAAATGGTCCTGATGATGGATGTATCGGTCCACATATATCCCCATGAAACGTTTCAAGGAATAGGGGATTGAATTCCAACTTTAGTACAAGAAGGACATACAATAATTTTTCCTTTTGCACATGCTTCACAAAAATATTCGGATGTCAAAGGATGTTTGCTACTAGACTATTATGCATAACTTGAATTAGATAAAATCCAACCTATCATTGTTTGCCCAAGATGACCCAATCGCTCATGCTATAATTTAAATGAATTTGGGTCTTTAAATTTTCAATTCATCGCAACTTGATATTTAGACGGGCGTATGTAAGTATAATACAATCATGAAGAAAAAGGATGGGAGCTTCTCGACAATTTGCTTCCGGCGTCCTTTTGATTGAGTCATAAGTAGTTACTCAACCTTATTTTCAGTTTCGGTTTCAATATGGAAACCATTTGTCTGTCTCTAAAACTTAAAAGGGTACGTTTAGATTGTGGCTAAAGCAATGAATCATTTATACTCAATTCAGTACCCATGGGGAGGATTAGTGATGCTCTTCCAAATCTTACAATTAAAACATTACCATGGGCAATTGTAGTAACACTCTTTTTTTCTATAAGATTATGAAAAAAATTCCTATCTTTCAAGATAGTATGCGTGGTTGCGCTATCCACCAGACATAAATCATTATCATCACACACATGTTGCATTTTGAATTGCTGATCCTGATATGAATATATCTAATTCGCAAGGGGAAACTGAATGATTTAATTACTAAATCTGCTGATATCACAGCTAAGGAGAATCTTCTTCTTGGTGCTGCTGATTTAGCGGACTTCCGTTTTCCATTGATCATCTACTATTGCTCAAAATAATAGAGACTCATGATGATAACGTGTTGTAATTTGACGTATCGTTGTGAACCACACCGATTCGAGATCACCAAGCACTTGTAAGTAAGCAATATAAACTATTATAGAAAACACAAGAGTGGAATAAAAGTGGTTTCATCATCCTATATTCCATCCATTCTCATTCATATATATATAAAATGGGAAAACCAAAAGGCTTAATAAACCAATAGACTAACAATTGAATAGCCCATAAGTAATGGGCACATCAAAAGTCTATTTACAACATTAATTAGATAATTAGGATAATTATTAGCATTTAATTTCACTTAAACCACCTATAACCCCACTCTCTCACTTATGCTTTGTTATCGATTTTTTCTTAAACTCGATTGACATTAGTCCCTTAAATAATATTATTGATTATTGCTCTCTTTGACTATTTTTAGAAATAGTCGCATGTACTTAGTGAAGTACGAAATTCAGAAATTCTGAAAAGTTTGAGATAGTATGAATATGATATTGATAAACAACTGAAGAATTATTTTTCAATTGGATTGAAGCAATTAATTCCTGAAGGGTGTTTCAGAAGCTGTCTAAAAAGGAATTAGACTCCCCTTAAAGGATCATTTTGGGATACACGATCAAATTGTGTTTCTAAAATGGAAATAGTACTTTTTATGATAAAGTGCACGGTGCAAGCCATCGAGGTATGCCTTACCTATTTTGGGATAGTGCCTTTATTCAAAACATATACTTAACCAAGTGCCAAAGAATGAGGTTGAATGAATTTCATATCGATATAGAAGGAAATGACATCAAATCCATCTTAACCGATGATTTAGGGTTTTCGTGTGTCCAGCAAGCATGTGATGTCGAAAAGGCTTGGAGCATAGTATGACATATGCAACTTTGTGGAACTTCTTAGAAAATATGCTAGATATTATTTACTTACCCATGAGAGCAAAACCGCTTGTCTCCAAACATGTTGTCTTCAGAGGAGGTGTTTCTTGCAAAAGAAAAGTGGGAGTAAATGAGATCTCAACGAGTTTGAAAACCACAAAGAGATAGTCAACTCTTTGGAACATGAGCAGGCACCACATAATGATTAAGTGTAGAACACCGCTCGTGTAAAAGTATTATATGAGTCAAAAGATCACCATAAGCCTTAGAGGGCTACTAGTGTGTTCATCTTGAAGAATGAAGTTCTCACGACTTAAAAAGTATAAGAGATACGGATCAGAGCCATAAAGTCTAAAGTAGATTACATGTGTGACAACCGGGTTTTGAACATAGTCTGTCTTACCTGAAGGGAATGTCTCTGAAAGGTGTAGCAGGTCTTTATGAAAGACTAACATGAATGGTAATATGATTACTGTTTTAGCTGAGTTAATGGCTACAGGCTACGGGGTGTAAACCTTGTAATCACCTTTATGCTTCCAACTATGTTTAAATCTATTTAGATTGTGCTTGTTGTAGTTATGTATAATGACTATATGATAGTGTGGAAAACATTGGGCCAATGGCTTGATGTCCATACACGATAACATGATATGTGAACTTGTGAGATCCACTTATGGACTCAAACAAGTTTCTCTCTATAAGTTCTTTATTTTGATACTCAAAGGAGTTTGATTTAATCAAAAGTAAAGATGTGCCTGATGTGCAAAAAGGTTAGTGAGAGTGTTGCATATCCTTCTAATGAATTGACACACCATGTAACAGTCAATTAATGTTTGGTAGTTCAATGTATTTTCAAAATCTCTTTGAGTGGAAGTTATTTTGGAAATAAGAATCTATATTGATAGATTTGGATACTGCTTAATTATCACTGTTCACCTATATAGATTAGAAGCTAAAAGAGTTTAGCATAGTTCAAATCAAGAGATACTACTAGCCAGTATTTTTGGGATCTATCTATGATACAGCGTTAGTCTTGAAGATAAGGCGAAAGATAATGCTTATGGAAAGATTCCTTATGCTACTGCAATATGATCCATCATAAGTGTTGTGAGTTAAACTAGATATTCATATTGCATGAAGATTCATAATACACTATGAAAGAGATTTTGGTATATTTCGAGAATATCGTTAAAAGTGTTAAAGATAGGTTCCTGGTTTCTTGAAACTTGGAATTGCATAAACGTGGATATTCAGATATATATATATATATATATATATATATATATATATATACACACACACACCATGAATCTTAAGAAGATAGTGGGAGCTACAATATGGGTTTATGATCACTTTAATTAAGCAATACAATGAGCTGGAAATATCCTCAGCAAGAGATCACTGTAGATTCTACAACTAGGCCAAAAATAGTGTTGCCTTAGAGGCACATCGGGACCAGTAAGTGGATCTAAGAGGTTCATTAATGAACCTTGCACAGTTTTTCCACGTCTACGATATAGTTGATATAGTAGTGGATTCATTGTTTGAAGCAAAGACCAGGGTCTCATCAGAGATTCATGTGTGTGTTGAGGCTTTTCCATTCGATTTGATCATTTGGATGTAAGATATTAAGATAGTCTGAGTCCCAAAGGGTAGTGATACATTTACACTTAGGGTTGGTTGCGAGTATTGCATGAGATTATTGTGTTTCAACTTGGTCTTGTGTGTATGAGTGATTGGCTTTAGCTCAAGTGGGAGATTGTTGATGTAGTGCCCTAAACCTAATCGGGTTGGACCGGATCTGACCGGGTCGGATCATTTCCACTAGGTTTTTATGTTTATACATATAATAAATGGATTTTCTGTTATTATATATTTGTTCGTTTAACGAACCAATAACGATATTGTATCTATGATAATGTCCCAAGTGTCAAACTGTGATAAAGAAATCATAATAGTTATTATGGTCAATGAGATATCGACTCACATTAAAAGGTTTGATACTTAAAGGTCTGTAGTCGTATGTGCTATGAGACATTAATATACAGTTAGACTAGCACGTATTAGATGTCTTCTATTTTAGTAACGATAATGATAGATCTCATCTATCAAAGTGTAGAGACACTTGGACTATATGTGGACGTGTATTAGAGAATGCGTACGTTTGATTGACCCACTTATTTAATTAAGTGTCGGACTATGTGGCGGTTGTGTAATTATCTTTATACCAGAGTCTTCATAACATCACGGGGTGGATTGTCATTCTTTGACACTATTGAGGTTTCCCCTAATCACAAAGCAATCACACGGGTATTGATTGGGTATGATATTGAAGCATCATGTAGGATTTATGTTGCTCGTCTGAAATTGCGTATCCTAAATGGTAGGAGTACATATCTGAAATGACCTTCTTATAAGGAGTGTCTTATTCTCAAAAGTCTTTGCAAAGCGTAAGTAATGAGTTAAAGTATGAGGCAATTTTGTGCGTGATTTTAGACAAAGGAGTTTGAATTTTTTTGTTTGAAAACAATCACACCTGAATGTGACCCTAACGATAATTGGAGGGATTTTCATGCAATATTGACGAGTTCATCACACCATGGTCCGATCCTCCAAAACAATTATTCTATTATTTTCTTCCCTTACTCTTTTTCTTCTTCACCTTTCACCAAAACTCACCATCTCTTACCGCCACCTCTTACCACCCTAGCCAACCACCACTCTGGTCACCGTAAAATGACCACCCCACCTTTCCGACCACCACGAGTCATTAGAGTCCGGTGAATAACCATCATTTTTCTTCACCTCTTTTCTTCATCTACTATATTTCTCCTCACCATCCCTAACCATCACATGACCACCTCTCTGCCTGATTCCAGCCACCACTCACCGGAAACCACTACCACTTCCCCGTGAACATTATTATACCCCAAAATTCCATCACCCATCCGTCGATATCATCGTCGCAGCTCTGGCTAACCTCGGTTTTGCCCCTTCACCGACACAAGTTTGAATACAGGTTTTCAAGGACTGCTATTTTATGAGTATGATGATATGATATATTGTGAACTCTTTTACATAGAATCCGGTTGATATATTTGAACATCATTGGACTTGCCGCCGCGTCTACTACATCTTAAGGCCCACCCATTTCATCTTGTAAGCTTTCTTTTACCCTCCATAGTTCTTTAATTAATTACATTAGGGACAATGTGAGCTTCACGTGTGGGAGGAGTCAATCGAGTCCTTGAGTTATCTTTTGATAATCATACATAGTTTCCCTGCTTGAGATCCGAGTTTCATAAGAATCAATAAAAACTATTTCGGTACAAGAAGCACATGATATGGAGTGGAGAAATTTATTTTGCAACAACATTAACAAATGTGTATTGATTCTCTTTTCTAAACAATACAAACTAGGGGAATAGACAAAATTGACCAAGTGAGCCGTTTCAGCCATATGACTGACCACTTCAGACTTACCTTAAAATTGAGCGTATTTTCTCTTCCATGGATTTATACCTTTAGAACTTGTGTTGCGTCTCATTGATATTACTTTAGCAAATGCATGCACACTAAAAATGAATAATGAGTTCGTTCCCTTAACCATATTATTCACCTATGTACCACATAATTATTCCCTTAAGTCTTGACCATTGATTTACCTTTACCTAAAAAACACACACACACACATCCATTATTTTCAATCTCAACACAAGAGAATAGCATAATCCTTGTTTGACACGGTTTTGAGACTAGTGATGTGTAAGCTATCGAGCTTTAAAATCCGAGTCAGAAAAGAAGTAATCTTGGGGGAGTTTGATATGTAGTTGTGTATGATGCGTTTAGTTCCGGCACCAAATGGATTCTTACTAAGAGTTGAAGTGCGGGACCGTCAGAAGTGCATGATTGGCCTGTGCTTTAATGAATTAGTATTCATCAATGTCTGTGTAATGTGTTAGGCTTTGTTAACGTATAAGTGATCTAGGTGAGGGTGTAGAAGATGTAAGTGAGCCTTTCTTTGAAAACATTTAGGTTGCTAGTTAACAGTTAATAGTTAAAAGCCTAAACATCAGGTAAGGCACAAGTCTATATCGCGATGTGTGGGCGGTCGGATAAAGTGAATAACTCTGCTGGCCTTTGAGGGGCACCAGGAGTAGAGGGACTTCGCGAATGAATAACTCCGTAGGTTACTAAGACCCCAAGTACGGAGGGACTTTACCGAACGTGTACACTATCAGGGCTAGCCTATGGCTATTGGTATGATCTACCAATAGGTTTCACCCAGATACTTTGTGATGAGTAGCACCATGCGTAGTGCCCTTGAATACTGGTGTAACAAAGATAAGCTAAGCTAGAAACAAGTAGGATCCCACGACATGTTGATGAGAATGATGTGAACCCTAGAATTTGAGTCAGTCACATAAAGATAACTTAATAATAATATGAACCTTTCGTTGTTAAACTTAATTATTCAATAGCTTCTAAGTACCTTTGTACTTACCCCAATTGCATGTTTGTTTTGTGCTTTGGGGGTGAGAAGACGAACATGTTGACCCGGTGTTTGATGATGACTTTGTGGATGACAGTTGATGATGCCATGCCTTGTTTGTTGATTACATATTTCTTTTAGTATCCATCATGTACTAAATTATGTTGTGTTTACATTTAAAGATCATGTTGTACTTTTATTTCATGTTTGTAAGACAAGTTTGTTGTACTTTTACTTTGGACATTGTACTTTGTAAGATATTTGTTGTTGTAAGTATCCCCTTTCTATCTTTAGTATGGTTTGTAATATATTCTAGTAGCATTTATGGTTTTCCCCAAGTCTTTTTAGCTTCCGTTTTTGATAAACTCGATATGGCGACATAGCGGCTTACGTATAATATTGAATTTATTTAATATTATGCGTGCCTAACGTTCTTTTCAGGATAAGGACTCGGTATCCGGGAATAGGGTGTTACAGTTGGTATCAGAGTGAAGCGTCCTTACTGTCCTAGGCTTCTTTTCCTCTAAGATAAGATTCCTTTAGACCTTTTAGAATCTTTCTGCCTTTTAGAAGAGCGATCTTTTAAGTTTTGTGCTTGATATAACAACAAGAGTTAGTAAACTGAACAACAACGAGATTATCAACAATCAATTGTGAAATACTCAGAATTTATTGGGCTATGTGAAGTACAAGAAGAATGCTATTCAGGTTAAATGTGTAGTTATTATCATGCAACATAACTTTAGTAGATCCAATATGAGTTATACTGAGTTTCTTACCTTTCCCTATCAGACCATCAGATCCTTCATATGAAGAAATGAGACTCAACTTATTAAGATCTGAAGTAACATGGTTCTTAGCTCCACTGTCAAGATACCAAGTAGGATCAACAACAGTCTCAGGTGAAGCCATGTATGCAACTGGTTATGCAACATACTCACAATTTAACTTGTGCCAGCATTCTGATGCAATATTTCTAGGTTTTAAATTGATCAGGCAGACTGGTTTAGGTCTACTTTGTCCCACTGGTGATCCACTCATTCCACCTCCTCTACTTCTTCCTCATCCAACCCTGAAAGACCCTTTCCTCTGTTTTATAAGAGCAGGCTGGGTAGGAAGTCTTGGATGGTTTCTTGTGTTTGCTCCCTAAGTAAAGGCAGCATGAGCACTAGGATGGACCAGATCTATAGTAGGAGCATTTATCTTGAAATCAACTTCTTATAGGTAAGAAGATGTGACTACACCTCAGGCCAGCTAAAAATGTCACTCGGGAGGTAATTGTTTAGGGTCAAATTATAGTGATTTTCACATATGTTTTATATATCAATTTCCCTCATATTTGGATTATTTTCATAGGAATCGAGCTTATAATTGATTAATTGAGTAAATGAGGTTTTTAATGGTTAAATATGAAAATGTAACAAATTATGTGCTTAAAGTATGATTTTATGTTATTTTGGAATTGTGTTATGTTTTGGTATGTTTTCCTATTGTTGTAGATACTCAATTATGTTGGAAAAGGTGATCCTAAAGAGCTAATTTCGAGATAATAGAGGATCAATCAAGTTTATGGAAGATAGGAAGAGATAAGGAAAGAAATCAATCAAGATAAAGATGGAAAAATCAATAAATTCGATGTCAAGGCTAAGTGGACGAAAGTCCATTATAAGCGACGAAGCGTCCGGATTCAAACGCACGCTTGAGAAGCGGAACCAGCGTCGAGAGGTGTATTTTACATTCAGAGAGTTTGAACGTGAAGTGAACGAACGTCTGGCGCAAGTTCAAGGTCAAGGAACGAACGTCGAGATCTTTGAGCGCCGTCGGAAGGAAAATCAGGATTCGGGTAGCGCTGAACTTCCAACGCAGTTATTGATATGATAACAACCGATTTGACTCTGGACCTCAAGAGAAGAGTTGTAGGGCTTGAAGAGAGGATTCTACAGGATTTTGAATCACTCCATTCCGACTTACGAGGCCCGAGATATGAGCGTTACAAGTTCAGAATCTGTTCCAGGAGAGCTGGACGGGCGTCCGACATTATGGACGGGCGTCCAGCACCGTTACTGTAGCAACCGACTTGATTTTCCTATTTAAACAGCTGCGCCCCAACCCTATTTTACATCAGAATTTCTCATACACAAAACACCAAGAAGCGCCCGCAACTTGGAGGTTTGAAGGCGGTCACCCGAGCCTTGTGCTCGGGTGATCCGAGGTTAGATTAGGTTTTAGATTAGATGTTTATTTCTTTTTTCTTTCTTGCTGCTGCGTTTTTCTGAAGCTCCATGCTTGGAGGCTGAACATGTTCAACAGTTTGACTCTTTTTCCATTCAGGTTTTATCTATCTTTTATTTAAGTTTATGTTGTGATCTTAATTCAAAGTTGTATCTTTCTATTCGTTTATTCGTTTATGCAACTCATATCGGAAGATCGTTGCTTTTGATGTTTGATTTTGATGGAAGTCATGATTAGATTTAGATCACCATAGGAAAGATTAGATTTTTAACCTTGACATAACGGAAGTTGATAGGTTAATTATCTAGGTTGTTAGATTTAAAATCTTGCACCTTGGTTTGTTTGCGTCAATTCTATACATTGGAAGATGTTAGATTGATGTAGCGGATTATCTACGGAAGTAGTATTCATACCTTCGAGAGGTGAACCACATCTTTAGTTAATCGTCATGAGATAACCTTAGATAGAGATAGAGGATTTGTTGGATTGGATGATTTTGTTTGTTCGTTGTTTGCTCTCCATGATCATCTTAATAGTTATTTTTCGTTTTCGTTTGTAGTTTAGTCTTTATTGCTTTTTATTTTTCCTGGCTTTGGACTAACAATCCTCTGTCCAGTTACTTTCCGTTCTAGATTAGGTTTAGGTTTAGTTAATAAAGAAGAGTTAATAAAATTAGGTTCAATATCCCTTTTCCCCTGTGGATCGAACCCGTGCACTTATCCAACTTTACTAGCAACTACCCGGTATTCGGCCGGTTAGAGGTAGTTTTGCATGGTAGTATAGGTTTTATAAATTTTCTTTTGTTTTAATGATGCAAAATCTCCCAACAAAAGTGGCGCCGTTGCGGGAATCGGTGTTTTGTTGAATTTAATTGAGTTAATTCTTCGATTTTGTTACGTTTTATTTTTGTTTTTAATAAAAGTAGCGTTTAATAGGTTGAGAGTTTTTATTTTGCCGTGTTTCGATGACCGTTAGGTTAAGAATGTGCAAAAGTTTTTTTACTCAACTTGTTTTACGTGAAGTTTATATGTTTATGTGTTACCTAGTCTAACCCCTGTGCTTAATTTGATAAGGCCGGCTTTGTCTTTGTGATCTCGTATTCTTGTGTTGTGTTCATAAGTATTTAGGGTTTTGCTATGTTTTTCCTGGCCTGCATATATTTGTTGTGTGGACGGCGTCCATGGTACGTGAACGCCCGCCCAGCACTCTAACGTGCGTGAACGAGCGGCGTTTGGAATTGTTGGACGTTCGTCCGTTCCAGAATTTTCAATCCTGATCTGATTTTGAGGAATCAGACGGGCGTCTGATATTCTGAACGCCCGTCCAGGTGTTTTCAAGGGCAAACGAGCGTTTGTTTGTGGAACGCCCGTCCAGGGCTACAATTTCCATTGAACGCCCGTCTGTTGTGCTGAACGCCAGTTCAGGTTCCCAGGTTTTTCTTGATCTTGTTTTTAATGCTTTTATTTAGTATGGATTGCTGTCATTAGAGCTTCTGTGGCTGTTTATGTTTACATAGATGTCCTGAGCTTGCATGTGTCCAATTTTCCATCTATGAATCCATGTTAGATAATTGATCAATTCCTTATATATGATTCATCTATGCAAGTTATAGTGACTGTCGGTTCTCGTAAGCTATAACTGGTCTATTTGTTAATTAGTAGCTAATGTCGGTTTCCGTATGCTACATACCGCTGTGATGAATCTTTTAAGCTTTGAGACTTATGTGCTTCCATGTTATTTATGTAACTCATTTGGGTAGCTACTGTCGGTTTTCCGTAATGCTACCATCTTAGGCCATATGAGTTATATCTGTTTAGTATAGCTAACTGTTGGTTTTCCATAATGCTATCACCTTTGACGAGTCTTAAAGCGCGTCTACACCGCAAGTAATGAACAAAGACTGCATGCTTTATCGTAACTTTGTCATTATGTGGTGACGCTTATATATATGTCGTGTTGCATATAGTGGGCTAGTTTTCTTTCTTTTATTTTCTTTTATTTTTGCATATCATTTAAATGCATTTCATTTAGTTGCATTTCATATAGTTGCATTGTTTTTCTATTTTTCCTTTTATTTTTCTTAAGTGTGGTCACTGTCGGTTTTCGTAATACCACCTAGTTTTTTTTTCTTGAGCGTAGTTAACTGTCGGTTTCCGTAATACTACCTCGTTTTTTTTAGTTTCTGCATAGGCCGTAGTCACTGTAGGGTTGTCCTCGAAACCTGCTCAGCCTGAGCCTGTCAGAATTTATTTTTATTTATTTTATTTTTAGGATCGCATATCATGTAGGTTGCATTGTAGTATAATTTCATGTAGTCGCACCTAGCCTACTATTTTGTAATATTTCATGTATATGTTCCATCTTTATTTGAGCTTAATCTGAAAGTTCTTTGACTTCTCTTCCTTGTGCTTTATATATTATATTCCTCCTTGTCCCCGAGATACTTCCATGTTTTTCAAGTGGTGCAGGTACATTTTTTTTAGCTGTTCTTGTTAAGCTAGCCTTGGAAGTGAATCTGGAGAGGAATACCTATGACATCTCGTGCCTCGGAAACGCGGATCGATTATCTATCCTTCTTCAGCTTATCTTCATTTCATTACCAAATCATTAAGTTCTTTTATCTTTTCTTTAATTCTGCACAACTTGAGGACAAGTTGCAATTTAAGTGTGGGGGAGGGGATGGTTTATGTGTATCTACAGTCATTTGCTTAATCTGTTATATTTCTATGAAAAAGTGCTAAAATTTTCAAAATTTTTGTTTTTGTCTTGAGTAACATTTCACTGGCATGCTAGTTTTATAATCTGGCACCATTTAGTTGTTATCAGTAGTCATATCATGTTCTGGGAATAGGTTTAGTAAGTCGATACTCACTTGAACTTCATTTCACGAACCTATTAGATGAAGAGCCAAATATAGAATAGTTTCCGGTTAGTTAAAGGAAAGTTAATTCTCGATACAGATAACACTTATTTAGCATTAATGAAAGTTAAGAACTTGTGCTATACTCACAGTTAGAATCTCAGTACCTTAGTGTTCTTGAAAACTTTAAGAGTCTTGAATGTGTTAGAAATATATTTGACCGAGAGTTTCCAAGGAGATTTAAATATATATATACATATGAATAATAATAAATGAATAAAATTTCTTTGCGGGAATTTTGTTTATATCTATCACCTCGAGTCCATTTGGATACTGCCCCAATTGGGGAGTGTGGTTTACCTTGGACAGTAAGGGATTGAGTGATCTCAGGGTGACTGCCTCTAATGTAGGGGAGTGTGTTATACTTTTGAGACGCGACGATAGGAAATATAAAATATAAAATATACGTTTTTGGAATTCTAAGTCAAGTTGATCTAAACCCAGTAGAAACCCGAAAGGTATTTTCTTGGTACTAAGCAAAGGAATTTAGTTGTGAGTTAGTTACTATGTTCTTGGTAATTAGTTTTTGTTAGGTAAGTGCTGTAGATAGAATGAAGTTTTCGTTTAGTTGACCGGATAACTGTTAGTGCTTGATGTATTATATCAAGAAAGGATCGGTGGAAGTTTAGTAGGTTCTGCACACACATCACCGAGTGAGGTCGATTTGTCAATACTAGCTTGTCATGATTTTGACTATATCTCGTGTCGTTATGTGGATTCTTGATGGTATGTTCTTGTTTTGTTTTACTCGAGGACGAGCAAAAGTTTAAGTGTGGGGGGGTTGTTTAGGGTCAAATTATAGTGATTTTCACATATGTTTTATATATCAATTTCCCTCATATTTGGATTATTTTCATAGAATCGAGCTTATAATTGATTAATTGAGTAAATGAGGTTTTTAATGGTTAAATATGAAAATGTAACAAATTATGTGCTTAAAGTATGATTTTATGTTATTTTGGAATTGTGTTATGTTTTGGTATGTTTTCCTATTGTTGTAGATACTCAATTATGTTGGAAAAGGTGATCCTAAAGAGCTAATTTCGAGATAATAGAGGATCAATCAAGTTTATGGAAGATAGGAAGAGATAAGGAAAGAAATCAATCAAGATAAAGATGGAAAAATCAATAAATTCGATGTCAAGGCTAAGTGGACGAAGGCCCATTATAAGCGACGAGCGTCCGGATTCAAACGCACGCTTGAGAAGCGGAACCAGCGTCGAGGTGTATTTTACATTCAGAGAGTTTGAACGTGAAGTGAACGAACGTCTGGCGCAAGTTCAAGGCTCAAGGAACGAACGTCGAGATACTTCGGACGAAGCGTCCGGAGGAAGAAAATCAGATTCGGTAGCGCTGAACTTCCAACGCAGTTATTGATATGATAACAACCGATTTGACTCTGGACCTCAAGAGAAGAGTTGTAGGGCTTGAAGAGAGGATTCTACAGGATTTTGAATCACTCCATTCCGACTTACGAGGCCCGAGATATGAGCGTTACAAGTTCAGAATCTGTTCCAGGAGAGCTGGACGGGCGTCCGACATTATGGACGGGCGCCCAAAGACCGTTCTCAGAGCAACCGACTTGATTTTCCTATTTAAACAGCTGCGCCCCAACCCTATTTTACATCAGAATTTCTCATACACAAAACACCAAGAAGCAGCCGCAACTTGGAGGTTTCAAGGCCGGTCACCCGAGCCTTGTGCTCGGGTGATCCGAGGTTAGATTAGGTTTTAGATTAGATGTTTATTTCTTTTTTCTTTCTTGCTGCTGCGTTTTTCTGAAGCTCCATGCTTGGAGGCTGAACATGTTCAACAGTTTGACTCTTTTTCCATTCAGGTTTTATCTATCTTTTATTTAAGTTTATGTTGTGATCTTAATTCAAAGTTGTATCTTTTCTATTCGTTTATTCGTTTATGCAACTCATATCGGAAGATCGTTGCTTTTGATGTTTGATTTTGATGGAAGTCATGATTAGATTTAGATCACCATAGGAAAGATTAGATTTTTAACCTTGACATAACGGAAGTTGATAGGTTAATTATCTAGGTTGTTAGATTTAAAATCTTGCACCTTGGTTTGTTTGCGTCAATTCTATACATTGGAAGATGTTAGATTGATAGACGGATTATCTACGGAAGTAGTATTCATACCTTCGAGAGGTGAACCACATCTTTAGTTAATCGTCATGAGATAACCTTAGATAGAGATAGAGGATTTGTTGGATTGGATGATTTTGTTTGTTCGTTGTTTGCTCTCCATGATCATCTTAATAGTTATTTTTCGTTTTCGTTTGTAGTTTAGTCTTTATTGCTTTTTATTTTTCCTGGCTTTGGACTAACAATCCTCTGTCCAGTTACTTTCCGTTCTAGATTAGGTTTAGGTTTAGTTAATAAAGAAGAGTTAATAAAATTAGGTTCAATATCCCTTTTCCCTGTGGATCGATACCCGTACTTATCCAACTTTACTAGCAACTACCCGGTATTCGGCCGGTTAGGAGGTAGTTTTGCATGGTAGTATAGGTTTTATAAATTTTCTTTTGTTTTAATGATGCAAAATCTCCCCAACAGTAATATTCACAACCACTGATTCATATACACTTGGAAGGCCTCCAAAAGTGGCAGGAACTAATTCAGATGTTGGAATAGGAAATACGGCATCAACCAAGTTGTCTCAGTAGATCTTAATGAATGCCAAATAATCCTCCATGTTCTTGGTAACCTTCTATGTTTTTGTTAGAGCATCCTTATATTCAAGGATTCTGGCCTAAGCTTGACTGTTGAAGAGGGTTTCAATGGTTATCCAGACAGCAAAGGCGGTGCTACATCCGACGACCTCTGTTAATGCCTATTTAGTCATAAACCCTAACTAAAATCTATCCAAGAAGAAGTTGATCGGTTGTGAGACATTCTTCATAACCAGGATTCATCTAAAGACCTTCACAAGATTGCACCATTTGTGGTGGTGGCGGTTTCGTTTCAAACAAATGGTCATCCAATTTTTAACCTTTGACCACCGGAAGAATGGAGTATTTCTAGAGTATGTAGTTTTTTTGGTCAAGTTTGACATTGCAAGTTTGGTTTAGGGTTCCGCTGAATGGTGGAGTATTGTGTGGAGCTTTGGAAAAGGTGATGGTGGTGAACAGAGTGGGAAGGTCAGTGGTCAGTAAAGGAAGGAAAGAAGGATGGAAACGATCTGATTTGTGGAGGAATCAATGGATCTGTAAGTCCTGAGTGTGGTGGTAGAATCAGAGTATTTGGGTTACCAGCAGCTGGTCTGGTAGTAACTTTAGTGGTGGCTCCGGTCACCGGACCACCCGAGCCAGACGGAGTGAGGTGCATGTTCCAACTTAGAGTGTGTAAGCTGTGAATCTGTTACAATGTAATATAGAAGGCAATATAACATAATTCTAAAGGAGAAAATCTAATGAAAGAATCTAACACTTAATCTAATCAACTAATACACCTCAACAAGGATAAAACAACCTAGAATAATCTAGGAATGGGCTAGGCCCAGATCAATTATTCTCAACTTAGTCCACATACCATATTCTCTGCTCAGCCGAAACTTCAGCCACACTTCATACTTTAACAGTTGATGTATCATATGTTGTATATATGTCATCACTGCTGTGATAGTATAAATAATTTTAACTATCAATTGTATAGAAACTTACACTATTTATGGCAAATAAATTTAAACTGGAAGTTGTCTTTAAATGATCTTTGTGAGTTGACGTGGGTATGAACCGATCTTATACATATGGCACTCAAAGACATGATTTGGATGTTCCAAGTAAAACGGGTTCAGCAAGCTCAACAGTGATTCTGGCCTCAAACACATAGCGACCTTAGCAAAATGGCTACTACGAAGTGAATGGCACTATAAACCATCGACATGGCGCAGGTCGCACTCTGTCTCATATGATCAGCTCGGAGCAAGATACTTACCAGCTCGTATAAGTCCGAGATACTCTGTTGGGTATAAGTCTTCAATGAACTCAAACAACGGTTATACAGTCAACAATATTCAACCCATTATTCCATAATGTTTCTATGATTCACGGGTATAGGGCCTTGATTGTACCATGACTGCCCTCATAACCACTTCAGGTCATTTGACCACAACTTCAATGACAACATAATCTACTCCCACACGAGGGAAGCCTATTAATGTATCATCATCCTTTTAAAATGTAAGTCAATTTAGGTTTTTGGTTTATCACATAATAAAAATCAAATTAGAATACCAATAAAACATTTTTTTTATTTTTATTTTTTATTCCTTATTTATTATATATTCATCTACTTTTCACTCTTTTACAACTATTAATGAATGATAGTTAAATGCTATTTAGGCTTTTATAATCAAAACTAATGTCACATAACCAATTTTCTTGAACTCCGTGAAAAGTTGAAACCGATTTATATTTTTGGACAGATGTAGTACATCAATACATTGATCCCAAATCATCCGGGTATGTAGGTAGTCAATTCCGCCTTGGCTCAGACTATAATCTATCACTAAATTCACCGGTAACAGCATGTGAGTTACTCTCACGAAACCATTACTCAATCCTTTACCCGATTTTACTTTTGATGATTTTTTAGCAGCGTCACGAGTGTATTATACATTTTCTCTGCTCGTAATCTTTGAATTGTTCTCCCGACAGTTTGGTTCCTCTGTATAAGCTTAGTCACCGATAGTTTTTATTAAATGTAGTCGAGCTGTCACCATGCGCATGCTTTTTTCTACAAAGATTGTCCCTTTAATGTGAAAAAAAAAAATGTATGAATCCGGAATAGTAGTGATTGTTTTTGTTGTGTCGGTTATATATCTAACATTTAATAGGAAATACTTGTGAGGAGATTTTGAGGTAAAGTGACGGATGAAACGATCAAAACCATACAGTTTAAATACAGAATGAAATTGTGTGGTTCATATTGAAGTACACGGTACCTCCACACGTGTGGAGACAACACACAAACATGTCCCGCATTCAATTCCCCGTCCACCTAATCGATCTGATATGATATGCATCCAACATAATAATGAAGAAATAACAGGCAACATTCCCCATATTTCCAGGTTCAAGATTACATCACATCCATGTCATGTGAAAATCTATGTTCCCGTCCTTTTCTTTCAAATGTCCCTTCTTAAACAGGTTTTGCAGATGTAGAAACAAAAGTGTCACGTCAAAGCTACATTTGTTCTACTTTCGTGGGTGCATATCCAGATCAGAAAGTTTCTTATATGCCCTATAAGCTAGGGAAACTTGAGAAGGTATGTGTGAAAAGTTAAAAAATTGACAAAATATACTTCGACGCATGCGTCGAGCGTGCGTCACTCATGCGTCGCGCAGTGGTGATGCATGCCTAATGCGTCGTACGTGCGTCACTCGTACGTCGGACGCAGACATAGTTTTTAAATATTTACTTTTTGAACATATTTTTTCAATGTTTTACTTTTTTAAGCATATTTTTTCAAGTTTCCCTATAAACTATTATGGGAATTTTAAGTTATTTATTTTCGTCCCAATGTTTGGGATATTGTATTACGCATTTGAGAAATCCTAAAAGAAAAACTATGATACTGATATTAGTCAAAAATAAACTTTTTAGTACGAGACAATTCGTTCCAAAGGTGTATACTCGACTAGCTACAAACACCTACATATGTCTTAACATACAAACCGGGAAATAAAAGTATGACAAGTATTTAACAACAACATATAGTATAACATGTCTAATACAAGAGCACAACTAATAGCATAAGATAATATCACCAAGCACATCCAATGAACTCACTCATCCTCATAGAATACGTCAGCATCATCATACACATCTTTTCGTAAAGGGAAAACAAAATCACATAAAAAGAAAGTAAGTACATTAAGTACTTAGTTAACGGTTGAACCTATTGAAAAACATGCTTTATTATGCTTAGAAATTAAAGACGACGTCATTAAATGATTATTTTAATTAAATTAGCATTACAGCTAAAGTATCACTTCGTGTCTCACCAATAATTCAAGGGCACTACACTTAGTGAAGGTGCACTAAGGACACATTCAAATTCAACCCACTATGGAATCGCCCTAGCAGTCTCGAGAAGTCGTCACGTTAGTGAGTGGCGGGCGGAATTCGTCCACTTTATCTAGCCCAACTCATGTCATGATATTGTACCATGCCTTACATAAATTTAGAAGATGTTTATCTTTTATCTAGTCAAGTATGTGAATTTCCACTAACTAGCCACCTAAGTTCATTTAGTTAAAGGCTCACCTAACAACGTAACTATACTCCTTCATTCTATACCTCTAGACTATAACCAAAGCCTAGCACATCTTGGGTATGGTATGGTACAAAAATGTTATCGTTGTTATGATCCTTCTTCAAGGAAATTGTATGTTTCTCGACATGTTTCCTTTCTTGAGCATATTCCCTTCTTTTCCATTCATGCTAGCCTGCACAACATGACTAAGCCTGATCTTGTTCGTATTGATCCTTTCTCATGCTCCGGGGGCAAGTTTGTAGGCTTAAGAAGGCTTTATATGGCCTCAAACAAGCCCCCCGTGCATGGTTTGAGAGATTTTCACATGTTGTACTTCTCTTGGTTTTACATCTTGTCCTCATGATTCAACATTATTTATTAGATCGACTTCTGCAGGCCGTATTCTTCTTCTACTATATGTAGATGATATGATCATTACTGGTGACAACGTTGATTATACTGTGAGTTTGAAAGAAACCGTGTCTTGCTGCTTTGATATGAAGGGCTTGGGTCCTTTACGTTACTTTTTGGGCATTGAGGTAGCCTCTTCGCCACAAGATTATCTTCTTTCTCAGTCCAAGTATGCTGCCGACATTATTCATAGTGCCCGACTTACTGACACTCATGTTGTTGATTCTCCCCTTGAGTTGAACGCTCATTATGCTCGAACTGATGGCCTTCCTCTCTCCGATCCTACTTTATATCGTTCTATTATTGGCAGCCTTGTATATTTGACGATCACTCGCCCTGATATCGCCTATGTTGTTCATATTGTTAGTCAGTTTCTCTCTTACCCTACCTCTGTACATTGGGCTGTTGTTGTGCGCATTCTTCGTTATCTACGGGGGACTCTATATCAATGTCTTTTGTTTCCCTCGACTTCATCCTTGAAGCTTTCTGCTTTTTCTGATGCAGTTTGGGCTAGTGACTCAATTGATCGAAAATCCACAACAGGTTTTTGCATATTTTTAAGGAATTCTTTAATTTCATGGAAGCGCAAGAAACAAGATGTTGTCTCACGCTCTTCCACCGAGGCAGAGTATCGCGCTATGGCTTCCACCACGTCTGAGATTACATGGTTACATTGGTTGTTGGTGGACATGGGTGTTGCGCTTTCTTCTCCCACACCGATGTATTGTGACAACAAAAGTGCTATTCAGATTGCACACAATACTGTCTTTCATGAGCGCACCAAGCATATCGAGATTGACTGTCATTTTACTCGACATCATCTTGAGCATGGCACTATTTTTTTGTCGATTACTCCATCCTCTATCACGGTGGCCGACTTCTTCACGAAGTCTCATACTATCGAAAGGCATAGATTTTTTTTCTTTAGCAAACTCTCGATGCTTCTTGCCGCACCATTGCGAGTTTGAGGGGGGATGTTAGCATATATATTTATATATTGTTTTAGATATTTTGTATTTATCATAAAGGGCATTTGGTCTTTCCTTGTATTGGCTATATAAGCCTTACCTCTTGTAACCCTAAACCCTAAGTTCTTACCCTCTCTTTCAAGAGGGTTCGCGGCATGTCAAGCCCTGGTAAGGTTCTTCGCTTTGCATCGAATTAAACCACATGCTCCACCGCTTGTGCGGGCCCCGTCAATTCCTTTGAGTTTCATTCTTGCGAACGTATTCCCAGCGGGGATACTTAACGCGTTAGCTACAAAGATCGCACGGGTCGATCGCATACGGCGCTTTGTCTAACAATATGCAAGAGCTGTCATTCATCTTGGTTTCTTAAATTCTTGTTTTCTTGGTTAATTGATTTCTTGAATATACCAATCCTAACAGAAGCAAGCTCGACACGAGTGTCCTGGATAGCTATAAAATTACTAAAACAACATTTACATTTTGTAATTTTTTGTGTGTGAAAGAATACCTATCACACCGAAACTTTAGATTAAAATTTGATAGGTCTAGACTATTTGGTGTAAATGTTTTTTAGGGGAGTTGGGGAGAAGAACAAAAACATTTCATCAATTAAGGAGAATGACGTTTTTCAAATTTTTTACATAAATGACAGAACTATTTTTTTAAATTTTTATTATTCTGGCGCATTTCCTCCTTAAAAAAACAACTCACTTTCTCTCTTATCCATTTTTTTAAACACTAATATCTTCTCAATATAAAACTTCAAATTTGAAAATTGTTTGACCAATTTTTTTATTTTTTCATGATCTTTATTTTGAGACCAAATTGAACATATTCCGACGTGATTTCAGAAAATCGACTGTCGAAATTCACTGATTTTCGGATTCCCTTGAGAGATTTACTAAGTGAATTTCGACAATGAATCCTATGAAAAACGATGTAATTATATCGAACCAAATCTCAAAACAAAGAACATAACAAAAAGCTTTACTAAATTTTTTATCACATTTAGATATCAAAAGATATGAGATTGAAAATAGAAAATGAAAGAGAAAAAAAAAAAGTTGGAACAGCTTCCTTAACCAACATGCGTCCCATTTTTTAGTTTGAAAATTGATTTTTTTAGATTTTAAATCAATTTATTGTTTACCAAAAAGATGTATACGTACGTATCATTTCCGACTTTAGACTTTGAAACGCAAAATGCTCCAATAAAATAACACATAGAGAAGTGCATACAAGAAGAATTAAACGGCCACAAATATAAGATATTATTATTAATTAGGTCTTCATGCAGACCGCCTTAGAAAAAAAAAAAAAAAAAAAAAAAAGGTCAGTTACAGGAACTCATAAAATTGTTTTGGAGTAAACATGATTGCAGGAAACTCTTGTTTATCATCCCCATTTCGTTCCGGCCTTTTCGGGTCCGGGTCATCATCTAACGATGGAAAAAGTTGAAGCATCTGCAGATTGTTTCTTCGTTCCGGAATCGCCTTGAATAAATCTTCATTCTTTGTCATTAATGAAATGTTTAAGCTCATTAATGAACTGTTTTCTTTTTTCTCTCCTCCTAAGCATAAAGCTTCTGAAATGAAAGATTTGCTAATTACTTGGGGGTTCGTATTATGATCAGATGGCTTGAAAGACAGGTCCAGTAAAGTGTCTGAACACTTTTTGGTTCTGCTGTGTCTGGTTTTCTTCTTGTGCAGCTGCAAATGGTTTTGTCTTTCACCCAAATGAGTCCATCCATTGTTTCTGCTTTTTTTATCCACTGCTTTATGCATTGATGCAGATCCCTGGAAATGGAATGCACAATTATATATTTGAAACAATAACAATGTACTATTATATAATATTCAAAAAAAAAAAAAAATATAATTGCACTCTAGCCAAGAAATTCCAATTCTTTGGGGAAAAACAAGCCTAGCTAGCAGAAAAGTCATCTTCCATCTAGTCTGCAGACTCAAATTTCAAGAATTAAAGCAGTAAAACTTCATACAACATATATATATATGGGGAAATTATTGTCAAGTTACTCCTTTTTGTGGAGTTAGAAATATAGGGATAAATCTGGACAACGCAGTTTCAAGTCGAATTCAAATTGAAACTTGAAAATATACGTTTGAAAAATTTGTCATTTGCGTGGTATATTTCAAAAGATAACATTTGAAAATTATGTCTGAAAAACATTTCGTAACTATTTCGTGACGAATCCGTAGCAAATCAGCAACGAAATGTTTTCCAGGCGTATTTTTCAATTCTTATTATTTTGAAGCATACCTCACAAATAATAAGTTTTTTAAGAATATATTTTCAAGTTTCTCAATCCAAACTGTGTGGTTATGATTTATCCACATGTTTCAACTCCACAAAACTAGGCAAGAATTTGTAGAAACTAAAAAATTAAACAGATTTTGTCAATAATACTTTATATTAAAGTGAGAATATATAGTTACTTTTATAAAAGAAAAAGAACCTTGTGAGCCTTGTGGCAATTTGAAATTGCAAAAGAGGGTTCCATTTTATCATTAGCTTCCAAATCTGTTGCATGTTTGAGTAGTGGATCAAAAGAAGAAGAGTTGGAGGACTGAGATTGACGGCGTCTTTTCTGGCGTTCTCTAGCCTTGTGGTTTTGGAACCAATAGAACACATTCTTCCCTTCAATCTTACCGAAATGGCTAAGCTTTGCTGTGATCAGTTGGATTTCATCAGCCGAAGGCGATCTTACACCGCGTTCATACATTTCTTGAAGAGCCATTACTTGTTCTGGAGTTGGATTCCACCTTGTTGAACTCACCCCATATTTCTCCTCTTTATAATTCCCTTGCTTCAGCCCACTACTTGCACTAGCTACAACATATTATCAGTTTAGGGGAAAAAAATCTTATCCAAAACGCAAACAAAACACATAAAACGACATCATTATTGTATATATAAATACTATATTATATTAAATTATATTTAATTTTAAACTGAAAAACACACTCACACATTTAGACGAAGATGATGATGATGATGAGATGATGATAATGTACATATGTTGGGCCGGATCAGTGGCGGGCCAGAGGGCAACTGCCCCTCTTTGATCCGAAAATAAAATTACTAATATATGTACCGAATGTTTTTCTTGCCTCCATAATTTATTTATTTGGCTCTTTAAATTTTCTGTTGCTCCTATACCATAGATCCTGGCCACTGGTTGACATGATAGAATTGAAAATATAAAATGACAAGTAATTAAATTCAATGCATGACATACTTAAATGGCCGCCACCATTCTTGTAAAAGCCGCCGCCGCCGCTGCAGTAGGAAGATGGTAGCATGGACCAAGGCGGAGCTCCACCACTACATATAGTCGCCGTTGTCGTAGGGCGCCTTTGAGTAAAACGGCCATATCTTTTCCGGTAGTGGCTATGGCTATTAGGAGGCAAATCATAATTACGCGTCTCTTCTTTCGTATTATTATTATCTTTGTAGTAGTCCATCTGCTGCATCCACATTGAACAAGAATTTGCATTATCATGTGTTTCTTTGTGAGACAGCTGCATAGTTATTAGTCTATTTAATTTGTGTCAAGGAAATTAAGCAAGAGGAAATGAAAACTAAGGCAAAAGGCTAATTATATATGTTATTTTAAGACTAAAAGGTCAAGGTTGTAATGGAAAAGAGACAAGTGTGATAAAAGTTTCACCCACTTACATATAGAGAGACTGAAATAGAATAGCTAGGGCAGAGAGAGAGAGAGAGAGAGAGGAGGAAAAGGGATGGAAAGGGTTTGAAGTGAAAAAAGCAGAAATGGTCCTTTGTTTTATAGAGGAAACAAGAAAGCAATAGGTTGACCCATTCTATTAAGGTATAGTGTGACAGAAGAGGAGGGGGGAGAGGGATGGGAGATCAGAACAAGTAGGAGAATTGAGAAGCATGCATCCATAGCAGCTTTCCAATTATTATGCACTTTGTCTTTTTTTTTTTTTTTAAATGGTTAAGCCTTAATCATAAGATCCCACTCTATGTGTCTTAGGGGATTAATGGAGACATTTATCGGATGTCCTAGTGGCTTAAAGTTATGAGTTTGTTATTATATCAAAGAACTGAATTAATGAAGATATTAGTTAATCATATAACCTATTAACTCAAAGATATGAGAGTTTGCTGTTATACTAAAGAGCTGAAAGAAGTCGCTCATTTAAGGGGTTTCAACTTCCACACTTCAGCTTAAGGTCCAGCTGCCCCTTTTACAATTAGGTAATGTCCTGGAACCAGATCCAGATAATTTATTTAGCGGGATCCGTAATTATTTTTCAAAATAAACTCGAAATATTACAGGGTCCGTAATATTTTTTTATAGGTAAAATATAGAGTTGTTTTTTAACGGGGTTCGTGGACCCCATACAAGGTACATCCGCCACTGCCTTGGGACGCACTTTGTCTTTTTATTTTTTTTAACTCCTTTGTCTCCTACTTGAGACTTTTAAAAGATATATACCGAGTTGACTGGATAATATATGATAGATTGATTTAGTGTGATGCCTTAAAGACCAGCCTTCTTTTTCAATATGCTATTAGTGGCTGATGCTGCTTCACTGTGCTACTATGATGCACCGACACTTCAATCCTGTCCCTGAAACCCCACCCCGTGACATACAATACGCTCCCCTGTCTCTATTGAACCCTGACGATACCGGGTTACGCACCTCGATATATCATCATCGAGTGGGCCTCATGGGTTAAATATTTGCCAAGACGCAGGAGCCGATAAGGCATACAGTCGAACTATCGACTTGGGAGCCATAACCCGCATGTCGACCCTCGAGCCTGGAAGTTTATCTAGAGCTCGAGGTCACGACTATCGACTCCACGCAAAGGGGCAGACGGGCGTTTCAGAGTCGATCATCCCAGGTCGGGAAGATCGATATCGAGAACGAGTCCACACCGGCTCGTTGGCCCAATATCCACAGATAACTTGGGCAAGGGGTAAAGCCCAATTAAGGGTAAATATGACAATAGCTACAAACCGACTCATATTAGGGTTAGGTCATGCATTGTCCTTATAAATACAACGCTCCAGAACTACGTAAGGCTTGATTCCTGGAATAATAACAGGATACGTAGGCACTCTAAGAATCCCACTTAGACTCGGCCGTAAACATAAAACCCCTTCTTCGTTCTAGGCATTAGAGTTCTTGATTATTCATCAATAACATAAGGAAAAGCCCGGATCTTTAAGGTGACATAATTTGTCATCGCTATTGGTGCTAGAAGGAGGGGCCCTTTCTTTTGCTTGAATACGCCAAGATCATCATGCCTCCAAAGGACAAAACCGCCGTAAGGACCACCTCCAAAAACATAGATCCGCAGAACCCGTAGATAAGTGAGCGGCGGTATATGGAGACTCGGGGAGACAAAGATCCAGTCTTAGATACCGTCCAAGAAAATCCACCAACGCAGCTCGTGAAAATCCACCAAAGCGTGCTCGTGGCCTTGCCCCAGAGCATCGAGCTATAGTGGATCGGTTGGCGGCGGCATGTCCACAATGCCCTGAGAAAAATAATGGCGGAAGCATTTACACGACGTAAACTTCAACAACAAAGAAGACATCGGCGGAAGGCGGTCTGAATACCACCGCCAATAAGCCTAAGCCAGTTCAGTTCGAAGAGACCAGTGCCTCCTCGAGTTCGGTTGAAAGGAGGAAGCGTGAAATCCAACAAGCACATACGCATCGATGAAGATAGCGTTAGGCGGGAGTTAGACGTAATCCTGTGGAAGACCAGGGTTCGTTGTGGTTAGAGTCTCCATTCACCAAGGAGATTGAAGATTATCCTAAACCCAAGGGTTTAAGATTCCTAAGATAGACCCGTATGATGGCACCACCGACCGGAGGACCATCTTCACAGTATCTGTCCCGAGATGAGGTGGATCATGCACCAGCATTTGAGATGCGATGCCGGGCATTCGAGACTCTACTCATAGGTCGAGCAAGAGAGTGGTTTACCAAGTTGAAACCCGGTCCATCTCCGGTTTCACCGTACTCGCCTAAAATTTAGAGACGCCTTTATCGTCAACAAAAGTTTCAATCGAAGCGAGACGCACCTCACAAATGTGAGGCAGCATAGGGACGAGTCGGTGTTAGACTATCTAAAGAGGTTTAACCTAGAGGCCATGCAGGTCAAGGACCCACAGGATCGAGTCCTGATCACTTCATTTGTGGGGGGATTGCGCAACACAAAGCTATATGAGAAGTTAAGCAGAAACCTACCACGAAACATGGATGAATGTGTGAATGTCGTCCATCGATTTTGTCAAGGCGAGGAAGCAGTGCGTAGGCACACCCAAGCCGAGTGGATGGACAACTCGAGGAAAGATGGTCGAGGAGCAAATAAGAACCAGTCTCGACAGCAAGATGTGGAAAGAAAAGCATCGGTGTGGGATCGCATCGAGGCTCCCGTTTCGGGCCGGTCAGAGAGAAAGGGGGGTAAAAAGGATAAAGACTTTACTCCTCTCAACCGGTCACGTACAGAGGTTTTATCAATCATGGTCTCCAAGAACCTAGCTAAGAGGCCACTGTTAAGGGTGATTTTATACGATTTATAACGTTATATTTTATAATAATTTCCCCTCATATTTGTATAATTTGCATAGAAAACAAGTGTTTAATTGATTTATTATGTAAATGAGGTTTTTAATGAGTTATTCGCAAAATAGGTTAATTTTGGTGTTTTAATGATGATTTTATGTTTATTTGGATGATATTACGTTTTGCGATGTTTTGATGTGTTATAGATACATATTTGAGGCTCAAGTGATGATCGGAAAGAGATAAAAGACGAATTGGATTGATGAGAATGAGATAAGGATGGATTTGGCTAGAAGAAAAGAGATAAAATTGAAGATTTCGAATTTGGATTACATTGGACGAGCGTCCAGGTCCCGTCCAGGGTGGACGGGCGTCCATCAAAGCAGACTGGCGTCCAGGAGGAGTTTTTACATTCAGAGAGTTTGGACGTTGCATGGACGAGCGTCTGCCCTAGCGTCCAAAGCATCTGGACGGGCGTCCAGGAAGGCCAGACGGGCGTCCGCGGCCGACTTTGCTGGAACCGACTTATTTCTCTATATATAGTCGCGTTTTTCTCACACAAAGGATCACATATTCGAACCCTAAAACCCTAGGGGCGGCTTAGGCTGCGTTTTTCCTTAGTTTTCCTTCAGTTTTATGCACTCAAATCCTAGATTAAATTAGTTAATTTTATGTTCTTTTCTTCAACAATTCAAGCAACTCGAGTGATGTTTAGAGGCTAAGGCTTCCTTGAACAAGCGTTGTGAAGCCATCCATCAACATATTGATTTCGTTTCCGGATTATCTTGTGAGTATTTTATTCAAGTTGTATCTTTATTATCGTTTATCATTGTTTATTGCAATTATATCGAAAGATCGTTGCATGGTTGATTGTTTGTTTGATTTGGATGAAAATCTTGTTAAACCCTAGAATCAACATAATAAAGATTAGATTTTTAACCTATAAAATAACGAGAGTTAATTAGGTTGAATTTCTAGATAACTAGATTGAGAAATCTTACACCTTTGCTTTGAAAGTAATAATCATTAAAATCGAGAGATAGAAGATTAAGAAACGAACTTTTCTAAGAAATTAGGAGTTCATGCCTTTTTGATTTGGTGAATCACAACTTGGTTAGAAATCACGAGATAATCTAGATCGAAATTGATAGTTGTAGGATAGGCGGATCAATTGCTTGTTCGTCAGTAAATTATTGATTAAAATCCTCGAACTTGAATTGTTTAGCTTAGTTAGTCTTTTTATTGCATATTAGGTTTAGTTTAGTTTAAATTGGTTCGCAACTATATTTTCCTGGCTTTGGATTGACAACCCTCATTCAGCTTATATCTGCTTTGTTTTCGTGTTTAGTTTTGTTTTAGTAGTAGTAAATTAGAAGAAGTAATAAACTAGATTAAACAACCTCGATTCCCTGAGATCGACTCCGGTATTAGTCACTATACTACGATCCCTGCACTTGGGGAATGCCGGATTTATAAATATTATTACTTGTTATTTTCATTAGATAAAATCCGAGACAAGTTTTTGGCGCCGTTGCCGGGGAATCGGTACGGTTGTCTAGTTTATCAATTTTTCTGATTTTTTGTTATAAGTTTGTATAAAAGGGTTAGTTAGGGCACACGGTAGTATTTTGGCCGTAACTTTCGGCTCGAGTGTCCGATTGGCGCGCAGGACCCTAATTCGGAAAGCTCTTTCCGACGCCGACGACGTGGCGAACGGCCTACGGCCGTTCGACACCGTTTTCGAGGTCAAAATCTGCTATTTTCCCTTCCATTTTGGCCCCAGAAGATTTCAACACGTTTTTTTTACCGTCTTAGTTTTTTTTTTTTTTCTGTTTTAAATTTTTCGTAGGTAGATTTTAATTAGGTAATTAGGGTTTTAGTTAGGGTTTAAGGTCTTCTCTTTATAGTTCCCTTGTGATTAGTTTCTCCTTTCTATCTGTTTTCTGTCTTTCTGTTTTTCTCCCCATCTTTTCCTACTGTTTTTCCTCTGCTCTCGCTTCGTTTTTACGCTTCCAAACGGGCGCCTAGACCAATGGGCGCCCGTCCTGCTCTAAATTTCTCGACTCAATCGTTTTTAACTTGTCGGACGAAATCCATCCAATTTGGACGTCCGTCAGCTTCTTCAAACTTTATCCAGGCGAAAGCGTTCGGGTTATCCAGACGCCCGTCCAGTTCATCCTCCAGGCAGACGCCCGTCCAGGACCTTGGACGCCCGTCTGCCCTCTTTTATTTTATTTTAATTTCTTTTCATAGGTTTTAACCTTTAGTTCTTAGTTTAACCTTTAGTTTTTAGCTATAGTGTGCTTGAGGATCGGTTAGCCGAAGAATTCGGAAACTTCATCATTATGGCTGCAGAAGATAGACGTACGTTGGCTGACTCGCCATGCCTGCGAAGTCAAAGTCAACCCGCTATCGCCTTACCAACCATAAATGCACCGCCTTCGAGCTCAAACCGGGCTCATTCAAATGATGCAACAAGCATCAATCTTCCATGGTTTTCCTTTTGAAAATCCTCATACACACGCATACACATTTCGGAGATATGTGGTACGACTCGCATCCAAGAGTCGGTGAGGATGCCATAAAGTTGAAACTTTTTCCGCTTTTCCTTGAAGGAGAGGCAAAGGAGTGGTACAGCTCTCTCCTGCTGAATCCATTACCACCTGGCCGGACTCGAAAAGAGTTCCTAAGTCAATATTTCCCACCATCCAAGACAAATTTCCCAAAGGCCTAAGAGAAATATTTAATTTCTATCAAACGGAAAACGAATCATTCTTCGATGCTTGGAAGAAATTCAAAGCTCTTCTTCAGTAAATGCCCCCACCACGGTTTGGACTTGCAAAGGCAAGTCAACACGTTTTCAAAGGATTGACCGAGCTCACGGCGGCATGGTTAATAGTTCTTCCGGTGGGGCATTTTAAGAAAAACACCAAGAGGGTGGGCATTATTCGAGGATATTGCCAAATACAATTATGCCCCTCAGTATCAGGCTATTAAAGCACCACCTCCTCCTCCTAGGATCGAGGAGGTGAACATGCACAATGAAATCGCCATCTTCGAAACAAAGAAATGGCTACTCTTACCACGTCTCCAAAGCCGAGTTATCGGACTCCTCATTCCCGCAGAAACTCTCAAGTTCGTATTGACAATTGTCGTCGACCGCCACATGGTTGGCCAATGTCAATTCATTTCCCATCGACCTATCAAGTCAATGCCGCCCGAATCATAGACAAGATAATCCAATCACATGCCAGGTATGTGATGATATGGGGCACACTGCTCGTTTCTGTCCCATGATTGGACAGAATGCAGAAATCAATGCTTTTAATGGCCAACATAATCAAAGATTCAATAATCAGTTCTCTGGCCAAGGCAATCTCCAAAACCAAGGGTTCAATCAGTCTTCAAGTTTCAATCCAAATTCTAATTTCAATCAGAATCAAAACTTCAATAGAAACCCAGGTTTTCCTCAGAACCAAAATAATAAATTTTCCAATTCTAATCAGAGGTTCAATCAAAATTGGACAACCAATTCAAATCATGCGTTTGAGATAGTTCCACCAATCTTTCCCTTGAACTTTCGTAACTCTCAAGGCTCCTCGCACTTTAATGATCTTGAAGCTAAAGTGGACTCCTATAAGAAGGAGCTAAAAGATGATTTCCAATCCTATCGTAAAGAGCAAAATAATAATTTCCAATTGTTGTTTGAATACAATCAAGAATCTTGAGAGGCGACAAGGGCAAAAGGTTGGTCGATAACTCAAACCGACTTGAATTACGGCCAATGCAATCGACTGTTTCCCTCAATTCCTTACGGTGGAGAAGAGGCGGTGCAATGAATTTAAGGTCCGGTACTCAATCGAGTGGTCCCTTCACCAGGGAAACCACTAGCCCTCTCTCGCCAGAGATAGGGCGCGGGAGGGAAGCCGAGCATCTACACCCTCTCTGTGCAAAGAGAAAACTCAGTGGGTGATCCCCGAGAGGTGAAAAATTTGGAAGTCCTCGGTGGTCAACCCTCGAGGAATGATGAGTCAGTGAAGTTCAGGAGGCTGATCCCCTGACTAATAGAAAGACTGAAAAAGTTGTAAGGTGGAAGGATTTGGAAGACAAAGCTGTCACTGCAACCTCGAAGAATGTCTTTTCTGAGAGTGAATTGAAAAAGCTTCCTTTTCCACCAAGAAAGAGCAACATACCTTTGAGTGAAGATAAAAAGTATGAAAAGGTGCTGAATCTTTTGAAAAATACTCAGGTAAATCTTCCATTATCTGAGGTCTTGGTTGAGATGCCTAAGTATACCAAATTCATCAAGGATGTTGTCTCTTCCAAGAAGAAGTTATCAGACATGGAGAGGTTGGTTGGTGAAGACTGCTCAATGATCAATTATGAAGACTTACCAACCAAGAGGGGTGACCCTGGGAAATTTGTGCTCACATTACTAATGGGAGGCCTAGTCTTCCCAAACTCCTTATGTGACCTGGGTGCATCCATCAACCTCATGCCAATATCTGTCTGCAAACAGCTTGGTTTAATTGATCTTCTAGAACCCACTACCATGAATTTGCAATTCGCTGATAGATCTTCTAAGAAAGCAACGGGAATCTTAAAAGACGTACTAGTCCAAATTGATAGGTTTACCTTTCCCGTTGACTGGTACGTCCTAGACATTGAAAAGGATGAAAATGTCCCCCTGATACTTGGAAGACCTTTTACGTCTCTGCAACCTGAGAGCCCTCATTGACTCGTGATGGTGGGCGAGTGACGATCTGAGTTGGTGATCAAGAAGTAAGCTATAATGTCTCAAGATCCATTCAAGTACCTTCTGGTCCTCCAGCCGGCTTTTCCATTGAGGATATGTCTGATGACTTTAATGACCACATGGAAAAGCAAGTCATGGCTGTTGCAACTGAATATGAGCGATTGGTTGATAATTTGAATAATCATGGTGTGGTGAGTCTAGAACAGTTAGAAGCTGAATTTGAGGACGAATTGTTGAGTGGAGAAGCTTTGGCAGTGGGACCACAGAGTAAACTCAGCGATATAGAGTTGAAAAGTGGAGATCTCAAGTCTAGTTTAGAAGACCCCCCTGCAGATTTAGTGTTAAAGCTGTTGCCTAAACATCTAAAGTATGTGTTTTTAAGAGAAGGCGACAGGCTTCCGTTAATCATATCCGCCAAGCTGTCTCGACTAGAAGAGATGAAATTGATCTACGTCTTGAAACGAAATGAAAAAGCTTTTGGTTGGCAAGTAGGAGATATCGAGGATATCTCGGACATCTCAGTATGCACAAGATCAAGACAAATGAGGGTGCGAAATGTGTTAGAGACAGACCAGAGAAGGCTCAACCTCATATGCAAGAGGTGGTTAAGAAAGAAATCATCAAACTTACGGACATGGGAATCATTTATGCCATCGCCGATAGTGAATGGGTTTCCCGACTCAAGTAGTTCCCAAGAAAGGTGGAATTACGATTGAGAAGAATGAGAAGGGGAGGAAATAGCATTGAGACTTGTCACCGTTACAGAGTTCTGATGCATCGATTATCGAAAGCTCAATGAGGTAACCATGAAAGATCACTTTCCCTTCCTTTCATTGACCGGATGCTTGAGCGTCTGGCGGGGCACGATTCTATCGCTTCGGATGGATATTCGTGGATACTTCCAAATACCCATTGATCCAGCTGACCAACAAAAGACCACTTTTACCTGCCCTTATGGTACATTCGCTTACAGGCGAATGCCATTTGGTCTCTGCAATGCCCCAGCTATATTTCAAAGATGTATGTTGGCTATCTTTGACGGGCTTGTAGAAAAGTGTATGAAGATCTTTATGGACGATTTTTCGGTTTTTGGTCAGTCTTTTGATGATTGCCTTGAAAATCTTGATCAAGTGTTATCCAGATGTGTGGAAAAGAACTTGGTACTCAACTGGGAAAAATGCCATTTCATGGTGGATGAGGGAATAGTTCTTGGCCACAAGATCTCCGCCAAGGGTATAGAAGTTGACAGGGCAAAAGTGGAAGCTATCGAGAAGATGAGCTACCCTAAGAATGTGCGTGAAGTTAGAGGCTTTCTCGGACATGTCGGTTTTTACAGAAGGTTCATTCAAGACTTCTCCAAGATAGCCAAGCCCCTGTCCACTTTACTAAAGGAAGACGTTGAGTGTAATTTCGATGAAAGCTGCAAGCAAGCGTTTGAGGAGCTCAAGGATCGTTTAATATCTGCTCCAATTCTTATATCGCTGTTGACCGAACCTACCATTTGAGCTTATGCGCGACGCGTCAAACTATCTTTGTTGGTGCCGTTCTAGGACAAAAGATCAAAGGAAGTTCCACCTATCTATTAGGCCGGGTCACACATTGAACCCTCTCAAGTTAACTATACCACTACTTGAAAAGGAACTATTGGCGTAGTCTTTGCTATGGACAAGTTCCGTAGTTACTTGTTAGGAGCTCGGTGATCGTGTGTGGTGATCACGCCGCTTATGCGTTATCGATGACTAAGAAAGAGGCTAAACCGCGCCTACTACATTGGATACTGACCCTACAAGAGTTTGATGTTCAAATTAAGGACAAAAAGGGCAGTGAAAATGTAGTGGCTGATCACGTTTCTAGAATATTAAGTGAGGAAAAGGATGATCCAGATGATATAGACCTTTACTTTCCTCTAGAGAACATTATGTTGATAGACGGTTGTCCTCCTGATGTTCCATGGTATTCTTCCATTGTTAATTACCTTCATGCCCGATATCTTGATCCGGAAATGTCTTATCAGGAGAAGAAAAAGTTCTTCTCTGATTTGAAATATTTCGTTTGGGATGAACCTTATCTTTTTAAGATCTGTAAAGATGGTTTGCTTAGAAGATGTGTTCCTGAGTCCGAGCAACGCGATATTATTGAGCAGTGCCACAGTGGACCCACTGGAGGTCACTTTGGTCCGTGGAAAACCGTTGCTAAGATCTTCCAATCCGGTTTCTATTGGCCTACGATCTTTAAGGACACATAAGCTTTCTGTAAAGCTTGTGATAGATGCCAAAGAACCGGTACTCTGACAAGGCGTTTTGACATGCCTTTGAAACCCATCCTAGAATGTGAAGTCTTTGATGTGTGGGGTATCGATTTTATGGGACCATTCCCGTCATCTTGCGGTAATAAATACATCTTAGTCTGCGTAGATTACGTGTCTAAATGGGTGGAGGCTCAGGCCACTCCTCACAATGATCATAAGACGGTCATGAAATTCTTAAAGAAGAACATCTTTGTGAGGTTTGGATGTCCACGTGCCTTGATCGAGTGATGAAGGGACGATTACTGTGAACCGACCTCTCCTGAGAAAGTGCTTGAAAAGTATGGTGTTCGTCACAAAACCGCACACCATATCATCCTATGACTAGTGGTCGAGTTGAAAGGAGCAACCAAAGTATCAAGAAAATCTGGAGAAGACAGTTAACGATCATAGAAAGGACTGAGTTTGAAGTTGGATGATGTACTAGGGCATACTGAGAATCGCCTATAAAACCCCTATGGGTACATCTCCATATCAAATGGTCTATGGAAAGCCATGTCATCTGCCTGTCGAGTTAGAGCATAGAGCTTATTGGGCTACGAAGTTTCTGAACTTTGATTCCCAATCTTGTGGAAAACATCGACTACAGCAGTTACATGAGCTAGACGAATTCAGACTCCAGGCTTACTAAAGTGCCAGGATTAGTAAGGATAAGATGAAGCTGCTCCACGATGCTAAGATTAAGAAGAGAGAATTTCAAGTCGGCGAACAAGTTCTTCTTTACAATTCTAGGTTACATTTGTTTCCTGGGAAGTGGAGGACGCGTTGGTCCGGTCCCTTTGAAATTCTCCAGATCATTCCTGGAGGTGTTCTAGAACTAAGAGGTTATGGTGACCAGCCGTTTCGAGTAAACGGACAGAGGTGCAAACACTACATTGGTGAGCCTAAAGACAAGCCTTTGACCTGCTCGGTTCCTCGATGTCCTTGATGATGTGGTGCTACACGGTCGAAGAATTAGACGAAGTTTTAGCCCGGTCTTTTCTCTGAGGATGACGGTGATGGTCAATCTGAAGAAGTTCTAGCTGGTAGTTGGGACATGGAAGAGTATTGGAGGGAGCGTCAACTGAAACGTCATCAGGAGAATCAGAAGAGGAAGAGGTCAGTCATGGGGAAGTTTAAGCGTATTTGGAAAGCTGTTAAAGATTTCACCCCATGTGTAAGATGCTGTTTCTGCAGCCACACTACTAATCAGAGCTTACACGAGGTAGTGGCTGGCAGGAAAGTCAAATGGCCTGATCCAGGCTGAGCTGAAACAGTGTCGAGCTAACGAGAATAACCAAAAGCGCCACTAGGAGGCATCCTAGATATCCCTTATTATATTAGGACTCTCTTTTCTGTTATTTCTTTTCTTTGATTTAGTTTTTATCTTAAGCCTAATTAAGATTATGTTTGTATCTGTCAGTTGAGCAGTGTTTTATTGTGATGAGTGATTACTCTTTTATCTTATTCGATTCTTTCTTCATCCTTCTTTTTCTTGTTTGAGATGATACCCCATTTCCCCCGAGGTACGTTTTGTCTTGTTTTTCAAGTGTGCAGGGTATTTGCGATAGCAATTGTGAGCTTTTAGATGAAGTCAGTTTTCCGGTGGATGGTCCACAGTCTACTGGTTTCCTCAGGCATTTCTGGATCTGATGTCGACCACTTCCAGAATTGCCACTTTCGAATTACAATCAACTAAGTTCTTTATTTTTTCTTTAATTCTGCACAACATGAGGACATGTTGTGATTTAAGTGTGGGGGAGGGGAATGATTCGTTATGTATCTATACATTTGCTTAATTCGTAATGTTTCTATGCAAAATGAGCTAAAATTTTCGAAAATTTTTCGACATTTTTGTTTTTGTTTTGTCCCGAGTAGGCAATTCAGATCTATGTTCGTTATTTTTATAGTCATTTAAGCTATATATCATATGTTCGATGAGTTAGTTGTTTCACCTGAGATCTATTTTTCACGTGCCATAGTAAATGATGAGCTAGTTCATAAAGTTATACCCCTTTTGACGAGTGATTTTTGATTTTCTTATAAGTCGTGTACTTAGTGCTACGTATATATCTCGAGACTTATGATAGTTTGTATTTAGTTCCGAGTATGTTATACTGTGAATATCTAAGGTTTGAATGTGATAAGTAAAACGTAACTAATGTTGTTGAAAAAGTTGAATTTTAAGTGAATTAATTGGGTGTGTCGGAAGCTGGTCGATGATTTGAGTGCGATAGGGTATACCACGTATGTCCTATACCACTATGATGGCCAAAAGCTCCCGACAGTCAGAAAAAGCTGCCTTATGATTTGAGTAAGGTAGGGTATATCTCGAATATCCTATTCTGCTATGACAGGGCAACAGCTCATTCTGATGTGTGTTTAAAAGTGAAAAAGTTAAATCAACTAATGAATTGTTATGAAATGAATATAAGACTAAGTTATCGTCTATCTTATCCCTAGTAGAAACTGATAGATATGCTGTAGGGATTATCCTCTGAGTATTTCAGAAAGGCCCTAGATATATTCGATCATCTTTTTCGGGATGTATCACGTTTGTAGGGTACATCTTATGAGTGTCATTTATTACTAGTCTACGAGGGGGTATTAGCTAGTTTTGCTTTGAGTTTCTCGAGTTTGGATTTAGTGGAAGTTTTCTATGGCTATGCACACACGCACTGGTGAACTTCTGATTTATTGGATATGTGTTATGTATGTTTAGATGTCTGTTCTTTTCTCGAGCCTAATTTTTGTTTTGTTTTGCTCGGGACGAGCAAAAGCTAAGTGTGGGGGAGTTGTTAAGGGTGATTTTATACGATTTATAACATTATATTTTATAATAATTTCCCCTCATATTTGTATAATTTGCATAGAAAACAAGTGTTTAATTGATTTATTAAGTAAATGAGGTTTTTAATGAGTTATTCGCAAAATAGGTTAATTTTGGTGTTTTAATGATGATTTTATGTTTATTTGGATGATATTACGTTTTGCGATGTTTTGATGTGTTATAGATACATATTTGAGGCTCAAGTGATGATCGGAAAGAGATAAAAGACGAATTGGATTGATGAGAATGAGATAAGGATGGATTTGGCTAGAAGAAAAGAGATAAAATTGAAGATTTGAATTTGGATTACATTGGACGGCGTCGTGTCCCGTCGAGGTGGACGGGCGTCCATCAAAGCAGGTCAAGCGTCCGGGAGGAGTTTTACATTCGAGAGTTTGGGCGTTGCATGGGCGGCGTGCGCCTCTAGCGTCCCAAAGCATCTGGGCGGGCGCGTCCCAGAAGGCCAGGCGGGCGTCGCGCGGCGACTTTGCTTTGGAACCGACTTATTTCTCTATATATAGTCGCGTTTTTCTCACACAAAGGATCACATATTCGAACCCTAAAACCCTAGGGGCGGCTTAGGCTGCGTTTTTCCTAGTTTTCCTTCAGTTTTATGCACTCAAATCCTAGATTAAATTAGTTAATTTTATGTTCTTTTCTTCAACAATTCAAGCAACTCGAGTGATGTTTAGAGGCTAAGGCTTCCTTGAACAAGCGTTGTGAAGCCATCCATCAACATATTGATTTCGTTTCCGGATTATCTTGTGAGTATTTTATTCAAGTTGTATCTTTATTATCGTTTATCATTGTTTATTGCAATTATATCGAAAGATCGTTGCATGGTTGATTGTTTGTTTGATTTGGATGAAAATCTTGTTAAACCCTAGAATCAACATAATAAAGATTAGATTTTTAACCTATAAAATAACGAGAGTTAATTAGGTTGAATTTCTAGATACTAGATTGAGAAATCTTACACCTTTGCTTTGAAAGTAATAATCTTTAAAATCGAGAGATAGAAGATTAAGAAACGAACTTTTCTAAGAAATTAGGAGTTCTTGCCTTTGATTTGGTGAATCACAACTTGGTTAGAAATCACGAGATAATCTAGATCGGAATTGATAGTTGTAGGATAGGCGGATCAATTGCTTGTTCGTTCGTAAATTATTGATTAAAATCCTCGAACTTGAATTGTTTAGCTTAGTTAGTCTTTTTTATTGCATATTAGGTTTAGTTTAGTTTAAATTGGTTCGCAACTATATTTTCCTGGCTTTGGATTGACAACCTCTGTCCGGTTTATCTGCTTTTGTTTTCGTGTTTAGTTTTGTTTTAGTAGTAGCAAATTAGAAGAAGTAATAAACTAGATTAAACAACCTCGATTCCCTGAGATCGACTCCGGTATTAGTCACTATACTACGATCCCTGCACTTGGGGAATACCGGATTTATAAATATTATTACTTGTTATTTTCATTAGATAAAATCCGAGACAACCACCTCCGATCAAAAAACCTCGAGAAAAAAGAAGGTCGACAAAGTATTGTGAATTCCACGAGGATACAGGCCACTCGACGGAAGAATGTTTCGACTTGAAGAAAAACATCGAAGCCCGTATCCAAGAGGGGAAGTTGGATGAGGTCGTCGACAGATCGCGATACTCCGAGCCCAAGGGGCAACGAGATTTTAAAAGGAAAAATCCTGACCAGGATAGAGGCCGAAGTCGAGAGAATCAGAGAAGAAGAGATCGATCCCCCAGACGAGACCGATCTCCTGATAACGATAGGGACTACTATGGTCAGGACCGTTATGATGATAATCGCCCGAATAATTACGTGAATATGATATTTGGGCCAGGGGAGAGTGAGAAGGAGCGAGCCAGTCGAGAACCAGACGACAGCTCGAGACCACGAAAGCAGTCGAGATTGACCACGGAAGTCGGGTATGGCCCCAGAGACGACGTCCCTAAGTCGACAAGTCATAGTGAGGGGTTGGTGATTGAAGCAGTTATAAGTCACGCCAGAGTATCGAGGGTATGCGTCGATAATGGTAGCGCAGTGAATATCTTGTACTACTCGGCATTCCAAGGTATGAAGCTCAAAGAGAAAGATTTAGTGCCTATAGCCTCTCTACTCTTCGGTTTCACAGGACAGGCAGTCCATCCCATGGGTTCCGTAAAGCTACTCACGACAGTAGGTGATGGAGAAAGAGGGAGGACGCTAGAGCTAAACTACGTGGTCGTGAAAGCTCCCTCCGCGTATAATGTCATTTTGGGTAGACCAGCCCTTTTCGAGTTACGAGCTATAATTTCGACGTTTCATAATAGTATGAAGTTCCCGACTCGGAATGGTTCCCACGAAGTAAAAGGGGATATTGAGATCGCCAGAAGCTGTAATTCGATAGTGATGAATGGTAAGATGGCGGTACAGCAAGTCCTCGTCGAGGAACTTATTCTGGAAGAAGAGGAAGAGAAGTGTTGGGCCTCGAGTGAAGCAGTTGAAAGCGTCAGTTTGTGGGAAGAGGAAGACGATCAGAGTGTCCAAGTCGGAGTCTGGATCCCGGCTCAGGAAAAGCAGTTATTGATCGACTTGCTAAAAGAATTCAAGGACGTTTTTGCATGGAAGGCATCCGACGTGCCGGGTCTACCGACGGACATTGCCATACATAAACTCGAAGTTGACCAGGCCAAAAAGCCAGTCAAGCAGAAGAAGCGAAACTTCGCGCAAGATCGATTGGAAGCTATCGAGTCCGAAGTCGGGAAGCTACTGTCGGCAAATATAGTAAAAGAAGTATTTTATCCGGAATGGCTCGCTAATCCAGTGTTGGTGAAGAAACCAGATGGCAGCTGGAGCATGTGCATAGATTTCACGGATTTGAATAAGGCATGTCCCAAAGATTCCTATCCGTTGCCTAAGATCGACATGTTAGTTGATTCGACCATCGGTTTTGAGGTATTCGCGTTCCTCGATGCATACAAGGGGTACCATCAGATCCTTATGGACCCCCGAGATGCGGAGAAGACCGCGTTCATTACAGAGTTTGGCACCTTTTGTTATGTTACCATGCCATTCGGACTAAAGAATGCTGGAGCTACATACCAAAGGGCAGTCAATAGAATTTTTGCGAAGCAGATTGGTAAGATTATGGAAGTCTATGTGGACGATCTACTCATCAAAAGCCGATCGATGAAGCAATTTTTGGTAGACGCCAGGGAAGTATTTGAGGTGCTAAGAGATACTGACATGAAACTTAATCCAAAAAAGTGCACATTCGGAGTGAGAACATGCAAATTTCTAGGGTACATGGTGTCGAGAGACGGGATCCGAGCTAACCCTGACAAGATCGACACGCTAAAGAACATGCCTGCACCTAGAAATATGAAAGAGGTTCAGAGACTCACAGGTCGGATGGCAGCATTGAATAGATTCTTATCTCGGTCAGCCCAGCGCGCACTACCATTCTTCAGGATTCTCCGAAAGCCTAGTCCTTTCCATTGGGACAGCGAATGTTAGGCAGCCTTCGAAGAATTAAAAGCATATCTGTTAGAACTACCCACTCTCACTTCTCCTCGAGAGGGGGAAAGGTTGTTGATTTATCTATCGGTCTGCAAGGAAGCAGTGAGTTCGGTCTTGGTCCGAGAGGGGGAAAAGGGCCAGGTGCCTATATATTTTGTAAGTAAAGCTCTGCATGGCCCCGAAACCCGATATTCACCAGCTGAGAAACTCGCATTATCGTTGGTGCACGCGTCGCGAAAACTTAGGCCATACTTTCAAGCCCATCCTATTGTGGTAGTTACAGACCAGCCACTCAAGCAAATTTTGGCGAAGCCCGACACATCTGGTCGACTCGCGAAATGGGTAATCAAGATGGCTCAATACGATATCGAGTTCGTGCCGCGCACCGCGATCAAGGCTCAAGCTTTAGCGCACTTCTTAGCCGAAGGTATATCAGTGCAACTCGAGCAAGAAAAGCAGAGTCAGGAAGAACGATGGATGCTCTATGCTGATGGAGCCTCGAGCAAAGAGGGATCAGGCGCAGGCCTCCTATTAGTCAGCCCGAAGGGGGAGGAGTTCCCGTACGCTCTCCGGTTCGATTTTAAGGCAACCAATAATGAGGCAGAGTATGAAGCACTTATTACTGGTCTGAAGCTCGCTCTGAAGCTGGGGGTCGAACATCTCAACGTTTATAGTGACTCGCAATTAGTCGTTAATCATATCAAAGGGGAATACGAGGCTAAGGAAGATACTATGAAGAGATATTTGGCAGTAGTTCAAGGCCTCAAGCCGAAATTTAACACGATCCAATTTGAACAGGTACCTCGAACCCAGAACAAGAGGGCCGACGCCTTGTCCAAGCTCGCATCGAATTTCGTCTCTAGCAAAAAGGTGTTAGTAGAGTTGCTAACGGAAAGAAGCTACGAAGAGATGGAGGCCCAGCCGATATCTCAGCAGGCCACATGGATGGATCCGATTGTCCTTTACTTAAAGGACGGAATATTACCCAATGATAAAGTACAGTCAAGAAAGGTCCGACTGCAGTCGGCCCGATATGCATTCTTTAATGACATACTTTATCGGAAGTCGTTCACGAGTCCATGGTTGAGATGCGTATCTGAGACAGAGGGTGAGTACCTTCTCGAAGAAATCCACAGAGGAGCTTGTGGAAATCACTGTGGGGCTAGGATGTTAGCTCGAAAATGCAAGCTCGCAGGATACTTCTGGCCGTCAATGCAACGAGATGCGGATAATTTGGTGCAGAGATGCAATTCTTGTCAAATACACGATAATGTCTCGCATCAACAGGCACAAGAAATGAATGTTATCTCGTCAGCATGGCCTTTCGATATATGGGGAGTCGATATTGTGGGACCCTTACCTCGAGCCCCGGGGAACAACAAGTTTGTGATTGTAGCAATAGATTATTTCACCAAGTGGGTAGAAGCCAAGGCTCTACCCGACATCAAAGCAGCTACAATCAAGAAATTCCTATGGGTCGATATTTTATGTAGGTATGGTATTCCGAAGGCTCTAATCTCGGACAACGGAACTCAATTCGAAGATCGAAGAGTCAGAGAGTGGTTAGCCGAGTATCACATCGACCAGCACTTCACTTCGGTGGCTCATCCTCAAGCTAATGGTCAAGTCGAATGCACAAATCGGCCATTAAACTCGGATTGAAAAAAAGGTTAGAGGCCGAAGGGCGAGACTGGGCGTTACAACTCCCGAGCATCCTGTGGTCATACAGGACAGCTCCAAACTCGTCAACGGGTGAAACACCTTTCTCCCTAACCTATGGGTGCGAGGAAGTTATCCCTGCGGAGATCGGTGTTCCTTCCCCTCGAGTACTAGCATATAATATTGAGACAAATGAGCCCGACATCCGACAGGAGAAGGATAATCTCGAGGAGCGGAGAGAAATGGCCTCAGCCAGAATGGCAAGGTACAAGCAGAAGATCTCCCAATATTACAACGCGAGAGTAAAACACAGGTATTTCAAGGTCGGAGATCTAGTTTTGAGGAAGAACGAAGCAAGTCGACAAGAGAAGATCGGGACACTCACCCCGAACTGGGAAGGCCCGTATCAGATTCTAAAAGTCCATCCTAAGGGTTCATATCAACTAGGTCGAGCCGACGGAACCACAGTCCCTCGACAATGGCATGCGAATAATTTGAGGAAATTTTACGTTTAAGCCTTGGTTGATCAGTTTGTTTTTACTCGTTTTATTTAAGATATGTAATCATCCACGAGACGCAGTTCTATCTTCGTTATAATAAATGATGATTTCTTTTCTACGCTTTATTAAGTCATTTTTGTAATATTCTAAGTCCAAAAGGACACGAAGTTACACTCGACAAAGTATGGAGAATTCCGAAAGTCGGAACTCCCGACAACGCCATAAGCATATGATGCAGAAGGCACCAAGAAGACTCGCAAGGTCGGGTCAAATGTCCAAGTCGAAAGCCTAACGTACTTAAGGGTCGAATAAGGCAGACAAAGGACGGTTCGCAGGGTCGGGCCAAACGTCCAAGTCGGAAGTCTAACCAGCCCAAAGGGCAGCTAGACCATGACAAGGACAGTTCGCAATGTCGGACTAACTCGAAGATCTAGTAAGCCTATAAGGCTAAAAAGCCAAGGCAACTAGATCGACCTAAAAGCCGTATAGAACCCAAGTGCATTATGAACTAAAGTCAATAAAACACTTGGGGGGAGGGCAATATTACATCGATAAGGCAGAAGCAAACAGAGCCAAAGGCTCGACAAGCAAGAAAGCCAAAGACAGTAATAAATGAAAGAGTAAATAACAACAATAAGAGATAAAAGGGGATGAATTTCAAAACAAATTAGGGCCAGGTCGAAATGACCAACCCTGATAAAGTAAATATTCATCCAAATCTGCTCAAAGTTGATAAAATTTACAAATAATTACAAGTTAAAATTCAAGACATCAAAGTTTGAAAGAAACAAGACAACTAAATAGAAGCATCGGGGGTCGGAATAGCATCTTCAGGGGTCGGCGTAGGAGCAATAGCAGCGGAAGTTGTATTATCAGGAGTCGGGCTTACTGTGGGACCACCATACTTCTGAGCAAGGGATATACCCTGTTGAAATTCCTCGGCACAGTCATCTGGCGCCTCCAGTCGTGGTCATAACAGCCAGGCTCTTCAAGCTGGTCGATCTCGACGTCAGGATAGGCCCTCTTCACTTGGTCCACCGCCTTGGTGAATCCTCCAAGTATGGCCGTTTGCATGATTACATCGAGATCGCTACCCAACTCGTCAGACTTCCGATACTCGAGTACCGCGGCGGTCCTTGCTTCCTCAAGTTGCCTAGGGACCTGGTCGAGTTGAGTCTTCAATTGCTCTCTCTCTTCAGCAATAGCCGCTCCTCGCGCCAGTTCGTGCTCGAGAGCCACTTTCACAGCAGCCTCCCTCCCCTCGGCCGCAGCCAGATCTCTCCTCAGCTCGGCAATGACAGCTTCTCGCTCCCCCTTTACTTTCTCTATTTCAGCAGCAGCTTCTTTCTTGAAAATGTTCAGCTGCGATTCCAGACCGGTGACACTAGCTGATTCGACAACAAGCCTGTCGTTCAACCTCCGAATCTGTGTCCTCAGCTCTTCCTCAGTCTCGGACGGCGTGCTCAAACGTCGAGAAGCCTCTCGACTCATAAAGTAATGCTGCCAAAAAGGAAAATCTAAGGCATAGGCGTTGTGAGTGCCAAAAAAGAAGACGTGAAATAGATAAGAGTCAGCGTTTACCACGCGACCCAGCTCTCGGAGGGAAGAGGCCAGGATCTGATCGTCCAGCTTCTCAACATCTTCGGCCGACATCCTACTCGTGGCGGCAAGGTCGAGAGAAGGCTTTGTGACCTTGGCTTTTTTGGCCAGCCTTTGCTGATCTCTCACCAGCTCCTCGAGGGCCGACCTTCGTTTCTGCAACCGGGTCGCCTCATCTCCGGAAGTTTCTTCACCTCCTCCGACAGTGAAGTCGATAACGTCCTCTGCTTCGCGTATCGACCGGTGCTCATGGGTGAGACCTTCCGAGGTAGAAGGCGGAGGCGGTTGTGCGACAAGGGTAGTTGTCTCGACACCCTCAGTCGGGTCAACAGCCTGAACAGGTCTTTCCTCGGATGCCGGAGGAACAACTCTCGACCTAGATGCAGCGACAGCAGCAGCCACGGCAGAAGCCTTTGGGACAGCGACCTTCGAGAATCTGCCCACTGCACAAATGAAACAGGAGTCAGTATAAGAAATGGAAAATATACAACTTCAAAGAACAATAAGACTTAGCAGTAAAATAATAAAGTTTCATACGGTGTTCCCGATCGACAGCAGGAAGGCTTATATACGGTACGGGTCCCGCCTCCTCGAGACGGGCAAGGCCGTAAAGGAGACTCAGGTCTTGTGTAACCACCTCGAATGTGAATCTCTCGAGGGAAAGAGCTTCGTTAGGTGCGGCTTCCCGACCCAGTTTGTCATCCCTTCCTTCTCTCGACCTCCATAAGCCGACATAGGGATTATCCGACCCATGTCGGAGAAAGAAGAACCTCGGCTTCCAGTTTCCATGAGATGAAGGTCCCCGAGACACGAACTTCGTGACGGTTGGTGCGCTCCACGAACGTGTACCACCCCGATCCGGCATTGCGGCAATCTTGTGCCACCATCGGAACAAAGGGCGATAAATCCGATACCCGCGACTCGGCAGGCAATTAGAAAGCCCATCAGAGTCCGGATGGCATTCGGGCCCAGTTGAGATACACCGATCTCATAATGGCGAATAACAGCCTGGACCGCCGGACATAGGGGGAACCTTAGCCCCATCAATAACTGGGCCTCATAGACCGTACAGAACCCTTCCGGGGGCTCATCGGCAAATTGATGCTGGCCGGAAGGAAGTTGAGCCACCACTTGAGGGCTGGAAAGGTCGTATCTCCGCCGTATTTGGTTAAGGTCATCCGTGGTAAGGCAGGAAACGCATCCCTTCGGCCCTTTTCCGTCCATTCTGGTGGACAATTTCTTAGGTTCCCTGATAATACCTAAGGGTTCCCTAGGATTTGAGGGAAGGGTTTGATCGGAAGGGGCGGATATGGGTGTTTGATCGCCGGAATGAGACTCCTCTACCCTATCAGAAAGTGTAGTACTACTAGACATGGATGGATTCACGCAAGAATGGTAAAGAACACAGAGAAAGAGGATAGCAGAGAGAACGCTTACTTGTGTTTTCTGAAGAGATAAGGGAGAAATTGGATAGGCAGAAATGATTTCACCGTCTGGACTCCTCTCCCTCTTTATGTGTTTAAGTTGCAAATGATAAATGATAAGACGTGTTTAGGGGGGTTACCAGCAGTTATAACCCCCTAGATATTGCGAGAATCAAGGACGACGTCATTTATGGCAGAAGACGAAACGTTAGTGCGCTCTCGGCGTCATAATGAACGGCCACGATTGGCTAGGGAGACAGTGGCATGCGAAACGGTTACACCATTTCCGCCCAAGATTTAGCCTAACTCAAGATGATTTCAAATTGGCGGATCGACCTCGGACAACGGTAGTCGCCTCTCCAGTGCGGGGGCTTATGGCGATACCGGGTTACGCACCTCGATATATCATCATCGAGTGGGCCTCATGGGTTAAATATTTGCCAAGACGCAGGAGCCGATATAAGGCATACAGGTCGAACTATCGACTTGGGAGCCATAACCCGCATGTCGACCCTCGAGCCTGAAGTTTATCTAGGAGCACGAGGTCACGACTATCGACCTACGAGCAGTGCAGGACGTGCGTTCCAGGAGTCGATCATCCCAGGTCGGGAAGATCGATATCGAGAACGAGTCCACACCACTACGCTGGCCCAATATCCACAGGATAACTTGGGCGAGGTAAAAGCAATTAAGGGTAAATATGACAATAGCTACAAACCGACTCATATTAGGGTTAGGTCATGCATTGTCCTTATAAATACAACGTTCCAGGAACTACGTAAGGCTTGATTCCTGGAATAATAACAGGATACGTAGGCACTCTAAGAATCCCACTTAGACTCAGCCGTAAACATAAAAACCCCTTCTTCGTTCTAGGCATTAGAGTTCTTGATTATTCATCAATAACATAAGGAAAAGCCCGGATCTTTAAGGTGACATAATTTGTCATCGTCAAACCCTTTAATAGTTCCAATTGTGACGTAATGATCTACGCACATCGCTCTAAATCCTTCCCAATTCGTAGGATATTCGTCCACATCGAAAATACGTGCAGCCATTTATAACAGTAAGTTTGTTTAAAACACTTAAAAATAATACAATTAATATCCAATAATTGTAACTTACACAAATGTCCTCCATGAACAAAAAATTGATAATAGGTATATCTTTTTTTATACACAATGTTTACTTGCGCTACACGCAACATCTAATTTAACTTTTTTCTTGTCAGCTTCCAAGACACTCTTCTTGGAAACTGGGCCACTATTCTCTAATTGTTGGTCCCTTGGAAAGGCTAACACAAGTTTAGGGGGGGGGTTGAATAAACTTGTCCCTAAAAACTGGATTTAAAACAAATTAAGGTTCAGTTAAAACTTGTGTGGAGTTGAGCTGACTAAGCGAAGTTTAAGTCAAACTGAGTCATCCGGCAGCAGATATAATTTTAGCCTTTTTCTTGATCTTGTTATTCTATGTGAAAGCTGAGTGTGTTAAACTGAATTCTGAAGAATGTCAGTTTGTAAACTGTGAAGTGTATAACAATCAATTATCAAAATGCTGAGTAAGTAAATAAATGCGTAAAGTAAATAAGGCAAGTATTATAGAGGTTTCAGGTGGTGTAATCCTGTACGTCCTCTCTTCCCCTGTGGTGCGGAGGAAAATTCCACTAGAACTTCTTGAGGTGAACTGTTACAAAAAGTCCTAAACAATAGTCCTTGGATAATCCCTAGCTTTACTATCTAAACAGTTGTAGAATAGGTATAATTGCTCCTCTTCAATTGCTTGAACACTGGTCCTTGAAGGGTTACGTATGCCTCTTCACCAGCTACCACCACAAACACAGTCTACCCGACTGCTTGTAACAACTGTCCTGGCGAAACCTTCCCGGTTTGTTTCACAGTCTAAACCTTTGATGTAGAATCAAAGTTGGGCTGAGAATCAATAAATTGATTCTTGTTTGTGGTTCTTCAAAGTGTCTGATTCTTGATAAATTCTGTGTAGCTTGAACACTTGAAGAATTTCTAGATATGATCTTGTTATAGCACTGAGATGATAGCAATTCGAATAAATAGACTAATGCACAAAAAAATGCTTGTTGATTCTTGTTAAATCTCTGTATTGTATTGTTGTTGTAATCCTTGGTGCAAAGTCATCTATTTATAGTGTGAGGTCCAGCGTTCATCTGGCTTGAATTCGAATTGTATCAACGTTTATCTTGTAACGGCTATATTTTCTGACCGTTCTGATCTGTCAGTAACTCATCCAATAAAATCGCTTCCTTTGTAACGTTCGACTGTACTATCAGTTTGTTCGATGGCTGACATATAAAATCGAGTTTCGATCGCTTTATATCGAGAATGTCGATTATCGCTTCTTGACTGACTTGGAGCATTAACTAAGATTTTTAGTCTTCTTCAAATATCAGTACTCCATTTTCATCTGATTATAATTGACTTAATCAGAGTACACCATAAGCAAATAACTTCTAAGAATTCATTGTCCATATGAATCTTAGGTCTTCATACAAGATCCATAAAGTCGATTCGAGTCACCACAATCTTGCACAAGTCTAACTTTATAGTCTCGACTTGTAATCTTCATAATCGAGTTTGAACCCTCGCTTCTTCACCTTCAATAATCGAGTTTGAACCCTCGCCTTGAGGCTTCTAGATAAGCCAACGATTCTGTGTCCTCAAATAACTTATTTTCTTGATTCAATACTTTGTGTATTAAAGTCGGGCTTTGTTTGTCTTAGTGATTTCCGCTTTAGATGACTTCCAGTTTTCAGTTTTACGACACACTAACTATTACAGTGCTTGTCTGATGTAACTTATACAAATATCATACTCTAGTAAAACCTAAACATTCAGTTCTAGACATCTTTTAGATTTTCACTATAACAGCTAGCTTCAGCACTTCATCAATGAGGTTAAAATAATACTTTGAATAAATATGATGAATTATCATCAAAACATAAATTTTATTTCCAACAATTTCCCCCTTTTTGATGATGCCAAAATTCTCTCTAAAAGAAAATCTTAAAGATCAAAACAATGTAAAACAATGTAAAACTGGAAAACTGGATTTCATTAGAATAAGCAAAAACTGGAATAGTTACATTTAGTCCAAATGGTTGTGATTAAAGACTAAGCTTTTTCTTTGTTTTTTGTTGTATTGAGATAAACCTCATCTCTTTGTCATACATACGATAGTCATTTTATAGCTTGGAGTCTTCCTTTGAAAATGTCTTGTTGTAATCAACTTGACTTCCTTCATTCCATTTCCTCAATAGAAATAACTTTGGTAAGCCTGATTCTTTCAAGTAGTATTTTTCAAATTCTACTATATCAGCTTTCATTTGTTCAGTCTTGTCTTTAATCTTCAGTTTATCGTCAATCCTCTGATTCTTCTTGTGTTGTGACATCTTCTGATCATGATATTTATCAGACAGGAAGTAGTTCAAGGATTCTTCAATAGTCTTATCCTTGTACTTGGCTTTGATAGGGTTGTGATTTTTGATAAACTTCATCCACAGATCCTTTGTAAGAGTAACTCTTCTGTCTCCAGGCTGACTGTATTTTTCAATGAGCTGCTCATCAGTTAACTCTTTCTTTAAGAATTTTGGATCTGATTTGTATCTTTCCAACTCGTCTTCAAGTCGCTTCATTTCTGTAAGTAACTTCAGCTTTTCTTCTTCAGCTTCCCCCTTTTTGGCATCATATAACTGATCTACCAGAGCATGGGTTGCGTGTTGGTCGGCTGATATACATTGCTGAGAAGCAAGTACTTCCTTAAGCTGAGTTTCTAACCCGTAGATGTGCTGATTCATATGCTAGTGAGCCTGTGCATGTGTTTCCCTATCTACTGCGGTTGAGTCTTCAAGTTTTTGTTTGAGTAACAAAATTTGTGAAGCAGAACTTGAACTTGACTTGTGGATCCTCTCTAGTCTTGCCTGAACTGAGACATCTGTTCTAGTTCTATAATCCAGATATCCAGAGATGTTTGATAAAAGGCCATTTTGTGTATCTTTTTGACTGAGCACGATCTTCAAATTTTCATGAACTTTGGCCAACTCATCCTTTGTTAGGATGTCAGAGGGATCATATGTAACTTCTGTTTGATCCTTAAACTGAGTATCATCTTCAATGATCATAAGTTGTTGTTTATCAATTTCATCAGCTGCTTGCTGATTGTTAGTTGTCTGATCTCCAACTGGCAAATCTTCTTGTTGTGTTACAGTTTGCGTAGCTAGAGGTTGAGGTTGAGTTTCTGTTTGCAAACCTGTAGTTACATCAGCTTCTTTTCTTGATTCATCATTGTCATCATCATCCTTTTGCTTTGAGATATCCTCGGGAATGGATGATATGGCTGATCTTCGTTGAATTAGCTCAGTGACTCTTTTTGAGCAATTTGTAAGAAATTCTGATATAGGAAACAGAGTGTATAGGTCACTAATTTCCAATTCTTCCAAGAGTAACTTTTCTTCAGATTGTAAGTTAGCTTCACGAGAATCCTCTGGTTTAAGCTTCATCTTCATTATCCTGATAATTCTATCATCATAAGAAACGAGACTGGTTGCTGGTCTGATTGGTCTTGTAACTGAGAAGCATGGTCAGCAGTGATATTTTCTTATGTAGCCTCTGTTGTCAGTTGTTGTTGTTCCCCCTCAGTTGGTGCTGTCTTACTTGAAGTTCCTGTGTACAAACATCTTACAACTGATCTTTCTTTTGCTGATTCTGCTTTGCGTTTGATGCCTTTGTGTTCACTTCCTTTGAGACACGCTTTCTACTGGTTTCGAGTTGGGAAGTTGTTTTTGTTACAGCTTCGATTTCCTCTGTAGTCTGTCTTGCTTTCTTCCCTTCCTTTAGTTTCTCCTAGAAAAAATTGAATGATTCCACTGAGTGTTTTCTTCAGTCGGAATCTGCCAACAGTTGCTTGACCTTCAGTTTGAGCTCTTCGTACACTTTCTAATTCAGCTAGGTGTTGCTTCTTTATCTGATTGATTACATAACCTGCCCAATTGAATTCTATTTCGTCCCAAATTATGTTCATCAGATAAATATTCTCTTCGGATAGTGTACTGATTCCTTTGGATTTTCCAATTACATGTTTGCTGAGCCATCTGCTGAGGTGCGCAAATTCTGGCTTGAGTTTGTCAACATGACTATCAATTTCTATTGGTTCTTTAGAAAAAGTAAGTTGCTTAAGAAAAGCGTCTTTTTTTAATGGTAGAGTAGTCAAATCTATTGATGTCACAGATGAATTTGTGAAACCAAACAGTGACTTCATAACTCTTTCATTGACCACAATACGATCACCTCGAACTGTAGTGATCAGGGAGTCTCGTACCAGACGCATATTCTCCCAAAATTGCAAAATTCCTTCCACATCACGTTCTTCGTTGAACTTAACTTCCAGAAGATTTCTCAGACCTGGTTGTTTCTGGATTTTATTACAAATCCAACTTACTGACAGATTATTGTTGCACATTGCTTCATAGATATCGAGTGAAAATTCATCTAACTCTGTGATCAATCTTTCTTGTTTTGATTTGTCTGAAGTGGCCATATCTGGGTGTGAACACAAAAATTGATTTTTGAGAGGAAAGGATTGTGAAGAGTCTGATTCTATTTTTAGGAAAGAGACGAAGAATTTGAAATTTTATTGAAAATAGTGTGAACGAGGGTTGAATAAATAGGTAGGATATACTGGCGGTTGAGTAGTACAACTTTTCAAATTCCATGATGGTTTGGGTAACCGATGCATGTACTGTTCTGACAGTCGTGGGGTGGACACGCAACATTCTGACAAAAAGAACTGCAGTAATTAAATGCGATATAACTGCTGTTGATTTTATCATATCAATCTTTGACTAAGGTTGGCTGGAGTAAAAACTGATGATGAGGTCAGTTTTAGAGTGAACTTTCAGTTCTGTCAAATTCTCAGTTTCAGTTAATCAGTTTGAGATTGTTGATGTCAATGACTAATCTGTTAAGTGAGCGCACCCAACATAACAAAGATTAATCCCCTTGACGAATCTCTGGCTTAACTGATTTAACTAACTTTGACTATCCCCAACTCAGTTCTTAGTTTGGCAAATCTTTCTTTGTCCAATGGCTTTGTAAAGATATCTGCCAACTGATCTTCAGTAGGTACATAAAGAACTGTTATATCCTTTTTCTCTGCATGATCTCTTATAAAGTGGTGACGCACATCAATGTGCTTTGTCCTTGAGTGTAGAATCGATTGTCGATAATTGCAATTGCACTTGTGTTGTCACACATTATAGGAATTGTTCCTTTTTCTATTCCATAATCTCTTAATTGCTGTCTAATCCATAATACTTGAGCACAACAACTTCCAAATTGCTATATACTCGCTTGGTTTGTTGAAGTTGAGATAGAATTTTGCTTTTTGCTAAACCATGACACAAGTCTATTTCCTAATAACTAACATGTGCCTGGAGTGCTTTTTCTGTCCACTTTGCATCCAGCATAATCTGAGTCTGAATAAGATATCGCCTTGAATTCTCCTTCTTTTGAATACCAAATTCCAACTTTCCATCTCAGTATCTTTTAGATATTTCAATGTTCTTTTACAACTGTGAGATGACTTTCTTTTGGTTTAGATCAAATCTTGCACATACACCGACAAGAAAAGATATATCCGGCCTACTTGTCAGTAAGATAGAGTAAGCTTCCAATCATTCTCTTCTAGAAGTGTTTGATCAACATCTTTGCCTTCTTTGTCTTCATCTAGCCTTGATGTTGGTCCCCATTGGTGTAGAAATTCCAGTTGATTTCTCCATACCAAACTTTTTGATAAGTTCTCTTGTATATTTGGTTTGGTGAATGAAAATTCCATCATCTAATTGTTTGACTTGTAATCCAAGAAAATAATTTAATTCTCCCATCATACTCATTTAAAATTTGCTCTTCATTAAACTTGCAAATTTCTCACATAATTGCTCATTTTCTGATCCGAAAATAATATCATCAACATAGATTTGAATGAGGAGAGTGCTTTCTCCGTTTTTCATCCTGAATAATGTTTTGTCGATTTTTCCTTTGATAACTCCATTATCTACTGGAAACTGAGATAGAGTTTCATACCAAGCTCTTGGTGCTTGTTTAAGTCCATAAAGAGCTTTCCTTAGTTTGAAAACTTTATCAGCTTGATCTTTGATCTTGAATCCAGGTGGTTGTTGAACATACACTTCTTCTTCAATAATTTCATTCAAAAATGCACTTTTAACGTCCATCTGATATACTTTGAACTTTTTGTGAGCTGCAAATGCGAGAAATAGCCTGATTGCTTCTAATCTTGCAACTGGTGCATAAGTCTCATCAAAGTCTATGCCTTCTGCTTGAGAATATCCTTTAGCTACAAGTCTAGCTTTGTTTCTGATGATATTCCCATCTTCATCAAGTTTGTTTCTGAAGACCCATTTGGTTCCAATGATATTCACATGATCTGGTCTTTCCACTAATTCCCATACTTGATTTCTTTCGAATTCATTGAGTTCTTCTTGCATAGCTAGTATCCAGTCTGGATCCTTCAAAGCTTCTTCAATTTCCTTAGGTTCAGATTGTGATAGAAAACATGCAATCATTGCATCTAGTTGATGTCTTGTTCGAATGACTGTTGTATCACCAATAACTTGTTCTTCAGGGTGATCTCTCATCCATTGATGAACTGGTACTTGCATCAAAGGGTTTACATTTTGTTCAACTGGTTCTACAAGAACTGGTTCTTGAATTTCTTCAACTGAACCAGAATCATGTTGTTCAGGTTGTTGAGTAGTTGGGCCCCAGGAGGCGATGTGGATCTGAAGATTCTGAAATTTGTAGTCTCCTAATGTCAATCAAATCGATTCTCGCATGATCGTAACTCGAGATCCGAGAAACCGGTTCTCGTCTGCATCTTCGATTGTTTCATCAGGGAAGTTTGGTTCATCAAATACTACATGTATTGATTCCTCATGCTTAAGTGTCCTTTTGTTTAGTACTCTAAATGCTTTGCTGACACTTGAATATCCAAGAAAAATTCCTTCATCAGCTTTGGGCTGAAAAACATGAAGTTGATATTTTCCATTATTGTGTATGAAACATTTGCTTCCAAAAGCATGAAAGTATGAAACATTTGGTTTTCTTCCATTCCAAATTTCATAAGGAGCCTTCTCGTGCCTTTTTTTCATGAGAGCTCTGTTCTGTGTATAACAGGCTGTGTTAACTGCTTCTGCCCAATATCTTTCATGTAGTTTAGCTTCACATATCATCATCCTTCCTGCTTCTTTGAGTGTTCTGTTTCTCTTTTCAGCTACACCGTTTTGTTGAGGTGTTCATGTGGCAGCGAGTTGGTGTAAAACACCATTTTCTTCACAATATTCAATAATCACATTGTTGAGGAATTCAGTTCCTTTATCAGATCTTATCTTCACAACTGATACTCCTTTCTGATTCTGAAGTCTCTTAAGTAATTCGGTAAGTCTTTGCTTGGTTTCACTTTTCTTGGTTAAGAAGATAACCCAAGTGTATCTTGAAAAATCATCTACTACCACCAATGTATATTTCTTGCCACTGATACTAATTGTGTAATAGGTCCAAATAAACCCATGTGTAATAATTCTAGGACTCTGGTTGTTGAATGTTGAGACTTGGTCTTGAAACTTGCTTTAGTTTGTTTTCCTTGTTGACACGCATCACATAAGCTGTCCTTCTTATATGAGATTTCTGGTAATCCAATGACTAGCTGTTTCTTGACAAGTGTGTTAATGTCATCAAAGTTTAGATGACTCAGTTTCTTGTGCCACAACCAGCTAATTTCTGATTTGGTATGCACAAGCAAACATGTTTCAGCAACGGCAGTTGTCCAATCTACTACATACATATTCTCTTTTCTTCTTCCGGCTAAAACAACTTGAAATGCTGTTTCGCTGACGACAATGCAGAATTCTTTATCAAAAGTGACTTTGTATCCTATATCACTAAATTGACTGGTGCTGAGCAGATTGTAGTGTAACCCTTCTACATAAGATACATTCTTGATTGTAAGTCCATTCCTGATTAAGGTACCATATCCTCTGGTGTATCCAGGTTTGTCTTTACTTCCAAAATTGACTTTTGGTCCATCTTTTGCAATAAAATTATCGAGACAATCCTTGCTCTTCGTTATGTGTCTTGAGCTACCACCACAAAAAGTACCATACATCCTGCAATAAAAGTTAAAATTTTAGGTACCCAACTCTGCTTGGGTCCATGAGGGTCGCTTGTCGAGACAACTCTAGAATATATCCTTTTGGGATTCTTCGGATATTGTTGCACTTGTTTTCATATATGTAAGCCACACTCCCATAGTATCTATGTTTGGACTGTATGTCTTATTTATATGATCTCTCGTGTCTTTTGATCGAAACTTATTTCCATGATGCCTTCTATTATTGAAGCTTGAATAATAACCGTCATTCCTTCAGATCGAGGTCCAGATCGACCTTGGTACTCTTCTTTGAGAACCGAGATTAGCTCTCTGCATTGAGTTTTGAATCGAAACTTGTGATAAGTTTTCTCATGCGGAATGAATGTTATTATCGCTTTGCTAATAGATGCGATAAAATTCCAATCATCATCGAGTGGGATATGACCTTCCTTTCCCCCCGAATGTGTGAATCTTTGAATGATTGACATTCTTGGATTTACCTTGATTGTAATTTTTCCGGTTCTTGACTTGATTGCTTTTGTGGATCTCGGCGGTTGATTTTCCGTTTGGTTTCTTTTGATATCAAATGATCTACCATCCGATTTACCTTTGTTGGTAGATACAATTGTCTTCTTAGAAAACGATTTATCCTTTGTGATACCGGCTTTACTGGTTCAACAATTTTCTCAGTTTGTTGAAGTTGTTCAACAACATTTAATACCAGTTGTGATATTAGGTTTAGCAGCCTTGCTAGTTTTATCCTTAGAAGATTGTTGTGTATCAAATCCTAAGCCTGCTTTTGTCTCCATGCGGCTTTCCCGATTTGAATCCGAGAATTGAACTAGATTGAGCAAATGATTCGATTCTTGCTGCCGATGCGCAGAGATGATGGTCGAATCTTTTCTTTATCGCTTTAGTCGGTTTCAACATTTTTAGTTCGCACTTCAATCTTTCAACTTCAAGAATTATACTTTCTTTCTCAGCTTTAATTGATTCATAACCAGCTTGAATAGTTACTAGCTGATTCATCAATTCGTCAAGTGTTTATTCTAATTCTAGATTTTTTGGATTGGAGTCAGCAGTCGAAGAACATGCATTTTGCATGGAAATCTGAGCTGAAGAGTATTTAGAATTGGATTCACATACCTCATTTGTATGTGTGCCATTAAAGCTGTGTCATCTGATAATCTTTCAGTACCGGCTTCATAGTCTGATTCATCTCCAGCAAGGAGTGCTCTTCTACCAACTCTTCTTGGCAGAGTCTTCTTGATCAGTTCTGGACATTCAGCCTTATAATGTCCAGGTTTCTTGCAGTTGAAGCAAAGATACTCATCATCTTTTCTTTTCTCAGGAGTCTTCTTAATGAACTTCTGGGTTACAGGATGACCATTCTTCATCCTTTTGATTCTGCTCATCATTAGTGCCATTTGTTCTTCCATTTCATCCAACTGTTGAAGATTATTTGTTGATGCTTCTTGAGAATCATTTGATGTTGCTGCAAGTGCTGTGGTCTTTGGTTCTTCCAGAGCTTTAATTATTGCAAATTGCATTTCTGTGAAATCTTCACCGAATTCATAAGCTTTCAAATCTGAGAAGATTTTGAATGAATCCTCTATGTCAAGTCTTTTAGATTCTTCCATGGCAGTGACCTTCATCTTCCAGCACATTGGTAATGCCTTCAGGATTCTTGTATTGATTACTTTCTTTGTGTATTCAATCTTGAGTAGATCTAATTCATCCATTATAGCACTGAATCTTGTCTCCATTTGGTCAATGGTCTCTCCAGATTTCATCTTGAAATTCTCAAACTTTTGTTTTGCAACTGAGATCTTGTTCTCCTTGATTGAGTCTGTTCCTTCACAGACTAACTGAAGTTTGTTCCATATTTCTTTAGCAGTTGTGCATTCTTTCACCTTTAAGTACATGTTGCTGTCAAGAGTTCTGAGGATAAAGTCCATAGCAACATTGTTGAGATTGTTTCGCTTGCGATCATCACTAGTCCATTCATCTTTAGGCTTTGCAACTCGAACTTGCTCTCCATCAACAATTTGCATGTGAGTGATCTGAATTGGTCCATCAGTGAGTACGTTCATCATTTCGTCATGAGTAGCTGCTAGAAAAGCCTGCATTCGACGTTTATATTCATCAAATCTGTCCAAATTGCACATAAGCATCTGTCTTGCATACTGATTGTTATCCATTATGAGTGAGTGAAAACTGATTGTATAAAAATTGGAAACTGAGCTTTCTTAAGAGAACAACTAGAGGAGATTTAGAGCAAATGAGCTTTTAACAATGACTTGTTAAAGAAACACTGCTCTGATACCAATTGTTGGTCCCTTGGAAAGGCTAACACAAGTTTAGAGGGGGGTGAATAAACTTGTCCCTAAAAACTGGATTTAAAACAAATTAAGGTTCAGTTAAAACTTATGTGGAGTTGAGCTGACTAAGCTGAGTTTAAGTCAAACTGAGTCAACCGGCAATGATATAATTTTAGCCTTTTTCTTGATCTTGTTATTCTATGTGAAAGTTGAGTGTGTTAAATCAATTCTAAAGAATGTCAGTTTGTAAACTGTGAAGTGTATAACAATCAATTATCAAAATGCTGTAGATAAATGTTGAGTAAGTAAATAAATGCGTAAAGTAAATAAGGCAAGTATTATAGAGGTTCCGGTGGTGTAATCTCAGACGCCCTCTCTTCCTCGTGGTGCGGAGGAAAATTCCACTAGAACTTCTTGAGGTGAACTGTTACAAAAAGTCCTAAACAATAGTCCTTGGCTAATCCATAGCTTCACTATCTAAACAGTTGTAGAACAGGTAGAATTGCTCCTCTTCAATTGCTTGAACACCGGTCCTTGAAGGGTTACGTATGCCTCTTCACCAGCTACCACCACAAACACAGTCTACCCGACTGCTTGTAACAACTGTCCTTGGCGAAACCTTCCCGGTTTGCTTCACAGTCTAAACCTTTGATGTGAAATCAAAGTTGGGCTGAGAATCAATAAATTGATTCTTGCTTGTGGTTCTTCAACGTGTCTGATTCTTGATAAATTCTGTGTAGCTTGAACACTTGAAGAATTTCTAGATATGATCTTGTTATAGCACCGAGATGATAGCAATTCAATAAATGTACTAATGCACACAAAAATGCTTGTTGATTCTTGTTAAATCTCTCGTATTGTATTGTTGTTGTAATCCTTGGTGCAAAGTCCTCTATTTATAGTGTGAGGTCCAACATTCATCCGGCTTGAATTAAATTGTATCAACGTATATCTTGTAACGGCTATATTTTCTCGACCGCTCGATCCACAAGAACTCATCCAATAAAATCGCTTCTTTGTAACGTTCGATCGTACTATCGCTTTGTTCGATGGCTGACATATAAAACTGAGTTTCTGATCAGTTTTATACTGAGAATGTCAGTTATCAGTTTCTTGATTGACTTGGAGCATTAACCGATATTTTTAGTCTTCTTCAAATATCAATACTCCATTTTCATCTGATTATAATTGACTCAATTAATTTAAGGGCCCCACGAAATTTTGACTTAATATTATATATATACTGTATTTATATGAACAATGAATGTATTACCTTAATGGTTAGCACTCTAGTATACAAGGAATGAGTCTTGGATTCGAATCTTGCAAGCTACTATAATTTTTGTTTTTTTAAACTAGGACTAGGAGCCAAATAAGTAGTTTTTTTCCTTCCAAACCCATGACTTTCACAAACAGTTTTTTTGTTTTAATTTTTTTTATATATGTTTTGGTTACTGTTTTTTTTTCGAAAGGCGAGGGCCTAAATTTTTTTCCTGCCCCGAGCCTAAATTTAGACAGGGACGCCCTGTATATAACGTGTCGGCGGCATGTAGTGTCCTTAAATTTTGGAATTAGCCGTATCACCGTATCCGTGTCGTGTCGTACGACGTGACCGAATCCGTGTCTGTGCAACATAGGGCTATCCACAATGAGAGTATTTACCCTCACCCTAAATGTGATAAAGAGGCTTGATCCACTCCCAAAGCCCTGAAATTCCAATCCAACTCTCTTTCCCTATATAAAACTACATGATTCCCTAATTTAGAGGAACCACTTAGCATGAATAGTACTCACATTTAGGGATATTGCATTTTTTTCTTTCTTCAAAGCTGCAGATTAATACACATGCAAGAGACAAAAAAAAAAATGTATTGGTAGTTAAATTAGTTAGTTGATGTGATGTAAAAGTAAATTTGAGGAAATATATTGGGAGTGTTATTGTAGTATGTTGTTTTATAGGGTGTTGAAAAAATGAATCTGAAACGAAAAATAAGATAAATTAGGAGTGGAATATGGTGCACCAGTATGGTCACTCTTATACTATTACTTTATATAGTCTGCTTTGCCTATAGTACGTCCTATCCCCAACAACAAAATACGGAAGGGCAGGCACAACTCTCAAATCAGTCAGTGTGTAGTCTCCTTTGAGTTTTCTTGTTACACTCTTTTAAATTTTTATTTTTTATTTTTTAAAGGTTGTTACACTCTTTATAATTACAAAGGTTGCACTTGCACCAACTATAAATTAATTGTGATAGATTATAGGGGAACTAACTTCGTAATAATATTATATATAAGTAACAAATGTGTCAATACAGAAAAGAAAAAGGGATCAATGATTATTTATAATTTAAAAAAAACCAGCACACTATTGATTAATTTATTAAATACCTATGAATGAGGTAGAAACCTTTTTTTTTTTTCAAACATGAATGTGGTAGAAATTTGGGACCGGTTATTTGGTGATTCGGCCCTATTAAATTGAATTTAAAATCCCCATTTCTTCTCACCGTCCCAAAATATGAGTTAACTAGCCTAATAACCCGTGCATCATGCACGGGAGGGTTGGTTTATAAAACATTTTAACACAATCATAGTGTAATACAATACATTATAATTCAGAGAAATTCAAAGTTTATGAAATATAAAAAACACACGTCTTAAGTCATCGTATTACATTCATTGGGTAATAATAAAAGATGCTGAAGTGTTTTTTTATTGTACATAAAAGAGGAACTTGATATCTCGTAGTCACCGAAGCCGGTCGAAGTTATGAAGCACCTGAAATGATAGTTGAATATCCGGACGTAATTAGCAGAATATCATGAGATCCAAACAATAATATTAAAAGATGGATAGATAACATGTATTGAAATAAAACATTATACATGGTGGTAATGTTTATGATGAAGTCGTTTGTAAGCATGAGCGCAAGCCTCACCCCAATCAATTTTCAACACGAATGCATTATATGGTGGATTTGTGGAATGTGATGTTGATGGGCGTGAAGAACAAACGTGTACGAAGATCTCAACAATCTTTTTACCTGGTGATTTGTAGAGAATGGAGTTCCAAGACAGATTATTTGTGTGGAGACTGTAAGTGGTGATGTGTAGGTGTTTTTATTTATTTAAGGGATGTAAATAAATCTTTGGTGCACTTTTTTTTTGGTTTGAAAATGAGTCAAAAATAAGTGAATAAGATTGCTTGATCTTAGGAAATTAGTATAAGAAAAACTGAATGGGTGTATTTGTTTTATAATTTTTTTAGTGGTTTGTTTGTTTTTTTTTTTTTGTGAAGAAATAAATGAGAGTAATATCTTCTTGGCACACATTTCTTTTTGTTACAAAATGGGTCAAAAGGAATAAATGAATTGTATTCAAATTTTAATTTTTGAAACAATTCCATGCATTTTAATTTGTGAATGAATGGTTTATGTGAATCACGCAATAAATAATAAAGACCATGCATTAAAATTTTAGTTTTTTATCTTAAAAAATTAGTCTAAGAATAACTCAATGGGTGTATGTATTTTTTTACAATTTTTTAAAGTGAATTGTGTATTTTCTTTGTGAAAGAATAAAGAATGATTTGTGTGAATCATTAATTAAATATGTTGTAATTTTTTTAAATGATTCTTTTGTGAAGAAATAAATGAGAGTAATGGCCGTTTTGGCGCACATTTTTTTTGGATTCAAAATGGTCAAAAGAAATAAATAAGATGCATTAAATTTTTTTTAGTGAAATTTTTTTTCTTTCTAAAAGGTGGATCTCGAATAAAATTTTAAGCATTAATACATGATGCGGGTTTGGGTGGGTAATTAGCGGGTTTGGTGTGGGTAATCGGGTAATTGATTTTAGACACCTTTGAAAACATATTAATATATATAGATTTAGTTTTTTGGTTTTGTCCATAATATAAATCCATTTAGAAAAAACAATAGAATATTTATTACATTTTTTTCTTTTACCCCTTATTTATTATAGAAAATTGGGTAAAAGGATACATTTCACAATATTTTTAAGTAACCGGGCACCCAAATATTTTTTGTAGGGAGAACGATAACTTCTATAATTTTTATAGTCTAAAGGATAAAAAATAAACTTAAATCCACGCGCTAGCTCTAGGTGTTTTTTTTTCCTTCCACATTCATTTTCAAACACTCAAATTTTTTGATCTAGATCGCTAAACGTAATGAAAATTTCACTGAATTTTATATTTTTTCATTCTCTTCGTTATGAGACTTAGTTCGATACAACTACATCATTTTTCGTGAGATTCACTGTCGAAATTCACTCGGTGAATCTCGACCGTGAATCCCAAAAGCAAGGAATTTCGAATAATATTGAATATCGACAACGGATTTTTGAAAATTACGTCATAATATGGTGAACGTGGTCTTAAAAATAAAGAGAATGAAAAAATAAAAAAATGGTGAAAGAATTTTCAAATTTGGAGTTCTAGAGATATAAGTGCTTAAAAAATATGGATAAAAGAGAATTGTGTTGGTTTTTTTTTTTGGAAAGAAATGGCGTCCAACATTTAAAAGAAATTTTTTTTTTAATATTTTATGCAAAAGTTTCAAAAAGTTGTCCATTGCTTCCCTTCAAATACATACATCTGGATGGTACTCAAATCTCTGGTGAGCTGGGATTTCTTATTAAGCAAGATACCCTTCAGATCCCTGCTATCAGAGTCAAACGACGAATTTTACTCAAGGCTATTACCCCTGGGATGCACCATTCATCTTGATGAAGGGTGCAAACAGGTTGTATTTTATCATCTATCTTTTCTGGACTATAACTTTTGTGTGCAGTTTGATGTTGGCCAACATGTTTATATGTAGGACTCCACACTACAACTTGATGCCAATCAGTTCTTGCTGCAGCATCTCCTTCAACAGGGCACTTCATTGGTAGTAATCACAGGAAAATCTGGAGTTACTCTTGGGAGGCACCCTTCATTTTATGGATGAAGGGTGCAAACAGGTTGTCTCATTTCATTACTTTTCACTGGACCACAATTTTTTCGTAATGCAGATTGATGTCGCCATTAATTCTATGTGCGGGATCAATTCAAAGAATCGCACATTTTTGGAGTTGGACCCATAGCTTGGAATCTTTGGTGTTTGGTTTTCATCCACAACTTATGAAGAGCTTTTCTGCATTAGTTTTCCTACTCTAGTTATATGGTTTTGTCCTTTTCACCCTTGGCTTTATGTATCTCTGTGGTAGTCTCTGCTTTTACATTGCTTTAGTTTTCTTCCAATGCATGTGGGACCACACTCTTTCCTTAGCACCCGGCTTTTCCCATACGGGTTTTCCGGACTAAGGTTTTAAGGAGATGGTGAACATGTATTGATGACGCTCTTTTCTTTTGGAGATTTGCCAGGAGGTGGCTCTTTTGTAAAACTCCAGCTTTCATTAAAAAAAAAAAGTTTCAAAAAGTTGTCATATTCCTAATTGATAAAATATTTTTGTCATTCTCCCCAATTATTCCTATTTATTATATGGTTTTTTTGTTTAAAAGGACTGATTTGAGACTTAATTAGGTACTTAGGACACCTAAAAAGATTATTGTTTATAGGACACATTTCATTTATTTTTCCAATTTTTTGCCCTTTAGTGCATTTATTTTTCGGCGGAGTTGTAGTCACCCGAACAGAATATTCATACCGTTTTTTCTGTTGCCATTTACGGATGAGATTTGCTTCGATTCTGTTCTCCAATCCTCTCTTTGCTTTGATTCTATTCGTGATTCATCTTTGGTTGCTTCGATTCGTCGGATTCGTCGTTCACAACTTCCTAAATCGTCGTTGCATCATATTTCTGTTGCATTATCTAATTCCTTAATTTTTTTTTGGTAATTTTCGAGATTTGCTATTTACTTTACTTTAATTATGCATAATTGAGCAGTTGGATGTTAATTTGATGTTTGTGATTTCGTTATTGCAGTATGCATTAGTGGTTAATGAATTCAAAAGCGATTGATTTTCAACGAGATATGAGTTTTTATGTGTTTGAATGATTGCAATTTCAGTTTTGAATGAGTGTTTATGTGTTTATGTGTTTATGCAGTGACTATTCAGTGATATATTAGTGATGTGTAGTCAATTATTTGTGTTTCTGAATCTTATAATGTAGTGACTATGCGGTGAGTACATGTCATACTCAGTTATATTGCTGTGATATCTCAGATACAGTGAATATGATCATTATGTTGAATGATTATTGGAATATGTGAAGTGTAATTTGATTTGGAATGAGTATATCTGTAAATTTTATGTTTATTTGATGTTTCTGATTGTAATTCTGTGAATGTAGTATACATGAATTGTGATTAAATTCTAAAAAGATTCATTTGGAGTTTCAATGAGTGTTTATTTGTTGTTGTGAATGTAGTGACATGTTATATTCATTGAAATGCATTCTTAGTTTGGCGATTATATTATTTTTTGCATGAGATATTATGTGATTTATTCAAAATTGAGCATATACAGTCATATATGAAAATGTTTTTGAATGAATCTTGTAATAAATGTATTGAAATTTGAGTTTGAATGACTGTTTAGCTGATGTAGTTTATACATTGACTTTTGATATGTAGTGACATATAATGTTTTTTTGGGAATTCTTTTACTTTGCAGTGATATATGAGGTGATTGATTGGAAATTTAGCTAATGGATTGACATATTAGAATGATTTTGCATAATTATTGGAGTGAATGAAGTGTAATTTGAATTGGAATGATTATATAGGTGATGTAATCAATGCAGTGACATGTTATTAGTTATGCAGTGTCTGCCCTTTTTTTGATTCAGTGAGATTTTTCTTACATGCAGTGACATGTTCTTCGGTTTTTTTTCTTCTGTGGGATTAATATATTGTCTTTACAATGTTGATTCTTATGTGCACCTACAAAGAAGAAACATTTGTTGTCACTGTGACACCTGATACTACCTTAATGTCTATCCATGATAGAGTTTCAAATCGGTGGATGGATTTGAAGGACTTATGTATCAGTCTTTATTATGTGTTGCCTGATAATCTGAAGTGGCTGTTATGCTCTGATGATGATGTGCAGGCCATGATTTGTGTTGCTGAATCTTATAGTGTTAAAAGTTAATGTGAAGGCTGCAGGCAATGGTGTGGTTGGTTCTTCATCTTCTTACAATGGTGGTAGTTGTGCTGGAGTGGAGGATAATGTTGATAATGAAGTTTGTATGTTATCATCTTTTTCATAATGATAGTAATCAGTTGACTTTTGGTTGGGTCAAAATATTAATCAGGGAAGGTCAATGTTTTGTTGGTGGTGCAAATGAATTTAGAGAGTGCTTGCAGAAACTGGCTTTAAGTATGTGTAGACGAAGAATGATACTAACAAGATTTATGTTGTTTGTGCTAAGAAGAATGAAGCAAAATGTGGTTGGAATGTGCATGCTTCGAAACAGAAATCAAATGAGTTCTTTTATGTAAATGAATTGTGCAATGTTCATACTTGTGGTACGTAGTATAGATCTTTTGGCCGAGATCTTCGTATGACTTTTGATCTTCTTGCGAAGGTGATCGTTCATAAGGTTCGTGATGACCCAAGTTTTACTGCAACAAATCTGCGACGTTTGACAATCACTTATTATGGGCATCCAGTTTCTTATGATGTTGCTTGGTCTGCTATTAATAAAGCTAGGGATTTGTTATATGGTGATGTTGAAAAGTAATTCAAAAGTTTACCAGGTTATGCTAATAGTGTGCGTGAAATGAATCCTGGTTATGTTGTATTTTTAGAGCTACATCCTCAATCTCAACGTTTTCAACAGATGTTTATTGCCTTTGATGCTTGTATTCGTGGGTTCAAGCATTGTCGACCAATGATATTTTTCGATGGGGCACATTTGAAGTTTGATATGAATGGTCATTTGTTGGCTGCAATTGGGAAGGATGGTGAGAATGGTATGTTTATTTGCAGTGAGAATTGATTTTTTTTTATGCATTGACACTTGATATTTTTGTGAAGTGACATTGGCAATGCATTGAGACCTGGATTTTTTAAGTCCCTGTATTAACTACCCATGCATTTACTTTCTGCTTATTGTATCATGATTGTGTTTTTGTACTTTCTTCTTTTGGTAGTTATGATTTTTGTTGCAGTGACATTGTTTTTCTATTATTTTTGCAGTGAAATTGTTTTGAAATTCTTGCAGGAATATATCCTCTGTGTTATGCTGTTGGCGATTCTGAGGATTTTGATAATTAGAACTGGTTCTTGTTGCTTTTAACAAATTTACTTATACCAATTCGTCGGATGACGTTTATGACATGACATGAATCCTTGACTATTGGATGTTATACGGGAAGCGTCTCCTGATGTATTCCATTCTTATTGCATTTACCATTTGAAGTTGATTCTGAACAATTGTTTCAGTGGCAGATCTGCAAGTAAAGCTTTGCGTGACAGATTGGTTCATTTGCTTTACCAATGTGTTTATTCTCCGACTGTTGAAGAGTATCACAAGTACATGGATCTTACTTGAAGGTGGATACCGTGCAAGAACGTTCTTAGAGAATTTAAAGTCGCGGAATTTGGCCAATGCGTATTGAAGGTTGTCGATATGGTCAGATGGCATCTACTTTGGCTGAGTCTTTTACTTAATGGTTATTTAATGAGATTCCTATTTTGAATATGGTTGATGGCATTTGTATCAAGATCATGACAATATTTTCAGATAGGTGTACTAATGCGGCATCATTCAAGTCTATGATATGGCCAAAGGTTGATGCAAATTTGTATAAGCTGATGGATGCGGGGAGATGCTTTATTGTTGCTAGTTCTACTTATTACAAGTATGAAGTTTTTCATCTCCGCCGGCAAGTGTTGATTTGGATGTTCATGCTTGCCCATGCACCGAATGGAAGCGAAATGGCTATCCGTGTGTTCATGGATTGGCTGTGATTAGGAGTACTAGTTTTCCGTTGAGTGACTACGTCAATCCTTGTTATTTGAAAAAGTCATATGTTGATTCATACGAGTTTGCAATATACATCCAATTCCAGGTCCATTTTTAAGAACAATTTTTAAGATGTTATTGTGCTTGCTCCTGTTGCAAAGAAGCAGCCTGGTAGGCCCCGGACGAAGTGTATTCGATCTCGTGGTTAGTCGTCAAAGCGTCTTCTCCAATGTGGGCATTGCGGTGCCTTTGGGCATCATAATAAGAAGACATATGTTGCTCATCTTCAGCGATAGTTAATGTATTTTTGTTATTGTAACCATTGACATTTGAGTTTAATATTAATGATTTGTGACATTTGAGTTTATTATTTCCTTGATGCAGTGACATTACTGTCACTGCATCAGTATGTTAATTGAGATTACTATTAATGGACTGATCTTATTATGTATTTTGGACTTAATGCTTTCATATTTGTAATCCTTTTTATTCCCGACATATAATTGGCATTGGTATGTTTGCATTGCCAGTGAAATAATTATGTATTGGATGCAATGACATGAGTGTCATTGCATTTTTATGTGTATACAGATTAGTGGCAATGTATTGACTTGCTAATGTATTGGATGGATTAGTTGATTATATACTTATTGACTTCACATTTGTATTGCTTTTTATCTCTCATATGTTAGTGACATAGATATCTTTGTATTTGTTTTGTGAATGCATTGAAATGATTGTGTAGTGAGTGCAGTGACATCAGGGTCACTGCATCTGTATGAAGATGCATTTTAGTGTCAGTGCATTGACAAACTAATGTATATAATGCAATTACCTTATTATGTACATAAAATGTTAAAAATCAATGTAGAAAAACTAGAAATGTTATTATCATTGTATCAAAAACATGAACCATCAACCATTTACAATTTGTCAAAATACAATGAACCATCAAACATGAACCATTAGTTATGATCCGTCAAAACACATTGTCACTGCATTATGTCACTGTACCATTCAACTAATTTACATAAACGATTGACCATCAACATACCAAAAGAAGTAAAATAGTCAAAATACAAGTTACAGCCATTTTAGTTCCCTGTGTAAATTCTGTTATGCACAAATGAATTGACAATCATTCATTTCAGCTACTGCACTTGTTGATGTTCTAGTTGTGGAGAAATTCTCAAATCTTGTGCTAGCTTGTAGATGTAATATGCCAAGTAAAGGGCACAGTTCATGCATTAAATTTTAATGAGTCTGTTATTATTGTGTATCTTTTGTTATGGTCAGTATGTTAAGTAAGCCTTCACACTTACGTTTGGTCATCCCGTAAAGATAGTTTTTGAACATTTTCCACTTTCGTTGATATGCTCTGTTGCTGCCTAGTTTTTGCACCTCTTTTTGGTTGAATGCCTCGGAAAAGAATATTTATCTATAAATAAGAGAAGCATATGCATAATGTTTTTGTTATATGGAAGGAGATTGACAAGAAAGTACAATGACACTAAATGCAGTGACAATGCTATTTTTGTTATAATTTCTTTGATAACTTACTGTATCTTCGCACTCTTTGATGAATACGTTGGTGTTGTGCTACTGCACGGGTGCATAATGATGCAATTTCCAAGAAAGGTCTCCTAATGTGTAAGTTAGGTGTACCCAGTAGTATGGCCTTGACTCTATTCCTATACAGCATAAGGGGAGGAATACTTTCTGTCCTTAAAGTATAATTTGCAGCATGTCGGCCAACTTTTCATTTTTGTTGTCTTTGTCATGCTCAATCATATGTAGTAGTCCCTGCACATTCCATGTTGATAAGATTATGAATGTGAACTTAAAACTAGTTATTCAAATTAGTTTGTATGCATACCTATGTCCTTGTAGAGAATATCTGGTAGTTAGGCTTAACTAAACCTCCACATCTTAAGAGATCAATGAATCCTTCAACCACATATTGAATATTTCATAGACTAAGTTAGTTTATGTATTCAAGCTTGTGGAATATCAAAAGAAATATTTATTGTTCTGTATGTGTGTTTAGCATTTGTTGGCATGCAAGGAGAATGACATCAAATAATGCAATGAGAGTAAGATGCGGTGACAGCAAGATTTTACCGCTTCATCTGTGTAGAGATCACTTATAATTTCCATTATTGAGTTCACGTTCACAAATGGGTAATCACCCATTGACCTTTCCCAGACTATAGCCTTGCATTTAGTAATATATTGTTAGTATTTAATATATCAAGAATTTTGAAGTTTCATGGTGTTGTTTAGTAAGTTGTGCTTACTCTTTTCTGTCCTTGGCATCTAATCCCCGAATTATTTTGAATACTTCCGGAAGAATGGGTGGTCCACAAGGGTATTGATCTTTGTTGTTGTGGATTATGAGTTTTCCTTCAAACTCCGGATTTTTGTCAGGTATGAAGTATTCTTTCTTTTTTACTTTCTCAGCTTTGTTTTCTTCTTCTGTTGAGGGTACTGAAAATCAGGATCCTCGTTCTTTGGCCTCTTTCTTGCATCTTGATTCACCCTCCTTTCAATTGAGAATTTTGGGGTGACTTGATGAGTATCCCCATGTTCTTGTTGTACAGGTTTTGCCAGATTTTGTGCAACTTGATGAGTAGTAGGGGTGACTTGATGAGTATCAGGATGTTCTTGTTGTACAGATTTTGCCAAATTTTGTGTCACTTGATGAGTATTAAGAGAATCATATTCATCTTAGAATTGTTGGATTATGTTTTGCAGTTCTTGAATTTTGCTTTCTTGGATTTGCACCTTCTCTTTCAAGACTTGATTGCTCTCTTTCTTATCTTGAAGTTCAGCTTTCAAATTCCTGATTGTTGTGTCCCTATCGAACAAGATTTTCACAAGTTTTGCCACTTTTGCTCTAAGATCCTCGATTAATTTTTTGTTTTTGTCTTGCTCTTCCAACATAGCAGCAATCTTTTGCTGTTGATCTCCCTGTTCATTGTAACTGTCTACCAGTGATTTTATGTTCACATATTTCTTTTTTCGTTATCTTTTTTTCGATTAATGGTAGATAGAGCAAGGGTAAGCTTGTCATTCAATACTTTAACTTGAATCTTCAATTCGTTTTTTTCAACAATAGTGACATCTAGTGTCTCATTGAGCTCTCTAGACTGTGCTTCAACTTCATTACATTTCTTCGACATATCAGCTTCTACCTGCTTCAAGTTTTCTAGTTTCGAGCTTAGGCATACATTCTGATGTCCTAGCTCTTCAATTCTCTTCTTCATCACCTCAACATTGGCTTCATCAGTCTTGCATTTTGCCTGTAAATATATTTAAAAAATAGAATATTTAGTAAATCAAGTTACATGTTAGTATAACCGTTCTTGTCTATTTGCAGTGACATCAGCTGATGCAGTGACATCATATACATCCTGCACCAGTTGTACCTAATGTCAGATTTAATTCCAGTGACATAATTTTCTATTACAATATCATGGAGCGTGTGTGGTGACAAAATTTGAATTAGCAGTTGTACATGTGGTGGTGATAGTGTTAGTAATCTGAATGATGGAGTGCGTCCAAATTTATTTCCAGATTCCTATGGTTGTTGTTGATGAGAGTGTTGTGTTAGGTGTAGTGCCCGAAAGACAATTTGTGTAATTATTTTTAATAATGAATGACAAATTTATCTCACCTTATTACTTGCTTTGTGCTTGTAAAGTAATACACTCACGCAAACCCTAAGTATATCAAGATGTAACCACTTAACTAACTCAAAGTATGGATTACACGTGAGGATTGAGTTAGTGGAGATATGCTTAAATCATTAGTCCGTGGTGAACTTAATCGAGTTTAGGGTCTCTTGATTAAAACACCAATAATGCGCCTGAACACCTTAGGGTGTGATAGTCTTATCCGGACTGCCGGGTAGAGGGTACCTACGTGGGGCATTTATATATGATGGCATTCATATAGGATCGGACCGATTTAATCTGCTTTTCTCGATATAATTCCGTGAATCGAGGAATCTTATTAAATCATTAGATGATCATATATGGATCAACCTTAATCCCGAGGTGATCACAGGTCTGCCGCTTGTCCCGGGTAGTGTTTGATGTGTTAGTTACGGTTCACTTAAATATGTGTTCCAAGCCACTTCTCATTGGCACTATCTCCGCATTTGAGAGAGTAGTTCTGATTTTCACAGACATGGAATCCATTCCTTCCTCATGGGAAGTAGAGAGATCCCTATATTTGTTAGCCCTAAGAAAGTGATCGATCCCGGGAGTTTCGCATTTGACTAATTAGCTACTAGTCGATATGCATACTAATTGATCATCGTGGGTTGATGGTAAATAAGGATAAGATATTCTCGAGTCGGGTTCACGGAGACTTCCCACTCGTAATGGACAAATCTATGGAGGGTTAATCCGTATGTAGTGATTATATCAATGGACGCTTATTCACTCTATGGGGGTTGAGTATAAGTATACATCTATAATCGGTAGAGTTCGGGCCGGGGTTTATGGTGGCGTAATCCCGAATTAATAATTAATGTACTTATTCGCTCGATGAATAATTAATTATTGAGCTACTCGGTTATAGTCCATGGTCCCCGATGTGGCTTCGTAATTCGGACTAGTAATCTTGTTATTTGGGCCTCAGTGATAATTAATTGGTCGGGCTAATTAATTGATATGCATGGATATTATTTAGTTGGGCTAAATAATATTATACACATAAAAGACATTTTAGGTGGGCTAAATTGACCTAAAAGTGGCGCCATTATGTGATGAAAATAATTAGAGAGAAATTAGTTTTCTTGGATAATTATTTGACATATGATTTATCTTTTATTTGTTAAAAGATAATTCATGGAATATTGATAATAATATGATTTATCCTAATTTGTTTGGGATAATTATATTATTTATCTTTTATTTGAATTAAGGATTAATTTGAGAATTATCTCTTAAATTATTAAATCTTTGAGGACAAGGATTACTTCCTATATAAAGAGAGTTCTCCTGCTCCTTATTTGAATGGCAAAAATTTCACCACCACTTTAAAAAGGGAGAGGAAAATTAGTTCTTCTTGCCTAGAGTTTTTCTTGGTGTTGCATATCAAGGAGGTTCGTGTATCAAGAAGGGTGTCCACCAACCACCGTTTGGAGAACACATCGGAAGATCTTGGCTTCTCTTCCTACTATTGGTAACTTGATCTTAACCCCTTGTAAGTAGTTTAAGTCTTTAAATATTTGTTTTGATATATAAGGCGTGATCCATCCGCTTGCGCATAGATCTAACTCGTTTAGATCTAAGAACCTGCATCCTTCATGTGGTATCAGAGAAAGGTTCCACGATTTATATAATCATAATCGTAGTTAAACGATTTAAAGGAGTGGAATTGCATGTAGGTGATATTTTACTTATTATTATGCATTAATAATTTTTAAATTGCTATGGTTGAAGAGATGGATTGGGGTTGGCACTGTTTTCCGTTAGATCTATTGTAAACTCATATAAACGATGAAAATTCGTTCATATGAGTATAGGAAATTATGTAATTTATTTATTATTGCAAGTTTAATTTCCTGTAAATAGATCTGTTTAGTAGCTGTATAGTGTTTTCGTTTTTTCCGTTGTTTGAGCCGTTAAAACGAAGATCCCTCCGGTCAGAATTAAGATTATAAGTTGATGAACAATACCACAAATTTTGGTGTCGATCAGAGCCCGTTTGGGTATCCGTTCATTGCTGTGAAGTGGCTGCTGTAACAGAAAAACGCAGGATTCACAGAAACCCTAACTGTGACTTCTTCGATATTCTGGGAACAATTGGACCGTTCAAATTAAAATCCGACCGGTCAGATCGCATATCATGGAGTTTTTTGACATAAGATAAAATTTTCAGGACGATCGGGATTCATCTTGATCCCCGATCGGCCTCGGGAAGTATATGATGCGCTGCTGTAAGAGTCTGTTTCAGCAGCAAGTTGGGCGGCTCACTGAGGAAGATTGACAAGTCAAAGCTCCGATCCGACCGTCCATCTTGAAGTCCGAAGAATGAAGATCATATCTGGAAAGTTTCGTCCCGATCCAAGTTCGTTTGATATGACGATCGTCGAAGATTCTTAACAGCTGCAGATTAGGGTTTTAATTTATTTTCGAATAGATTAGTTACGGGGGTGCCAACGGTTTATCTCGGTGTTTATTTTCCGCACTAGTATACATGTGTAGATTGTATGAGTAGAACCGGAAAATTGCCATGACATGCATCATATCATAAATTCCACTCCATATGCATACATGTAGAAATTAATTCGAGGAATTAGTTAGGCGTGTATAAAACACACGATTAGTTTTAATAAATTGTTTGATATTAATTAGAAACTAATTAGGTAAAAACCGAGGAACACGGGTTTTTTCAATCGTCGAGGTTGGGTGATGGATTCTCGGTGAATCCCACTCTGCGAAAGCATAAGGAGTAAAATCCGAAACCTCGTTGTTAAGGTGTTGGATTCTCGTGAATTCCACCTTACCTAAGACGAGATTACGCTTTTGTTCAGTAGTGTCTACGTGAATGTTTGATGTTTAAGGATTGATAATCACGGGCAAACAGGTTTGAAAGTGGTTTAACAACGGTTGGGTGGTCAACAATAGCTACGGCTCAATCGACTTCACCCTCCACGTGTGGCGCTTTGCACGGGTCCGCAATACGAGCCATCCGAAGAGCCACTACGGCTCAACGGAGCTCTCCTAGCCTTGACCCGTCCGACGGCCACATATGTTCTAACGAATAGGTCGGGTGGGCTAGCCCACATAACCGACAACATTCGGGCCTATGATTTATTGTTCCGTAATGTAACATCAAGTCCAAAAACGTGATCGAGAAACCCACCACTTTTTCAAAATATTGAGTGAGCGGGAGAGGCGACAAATGACCCCACGGCCTCTATCACGACACAAGCAACGTGAGAGAATGGTGACGCCTGCGTGCGGCTTTGATTTTGGCCCCTAAGGAAGGCCTTCACCGCTATCAAAATTCAAGGCTTGGTCTCCGAAAGGATAGGATTTTGGGTACTCATTGAGTCACCGACCGACCCTAAGGCGGCACACTCGGGTCTATCTAAAGATCTCAAACAAAGAGGTCACACTCATAAAGGGTATTTTGGTAATACCTTGGCTGAAAAAGGAAAGGTGATTGACGATCACAAATGAGATGTTCGATTCTCAAGTTGATCTTCAATATTAATCGAAACCTCTTTGACCTACCCTAAGGCGGCACTGAGGTGAAAGATTAAATCCTTGGAACGGTAGGATAGACTATAAGTACTTAGTTTATGTTCCTAAAATTTATTAGTAGTGTATGATTTGGATTTATTCTCATCAATTTTATTTACAATCATATATATCTCTCTAAGGTGCTAGACTCACAAGTGTAAAATTGACTAGTAATGACTTCGTTAAAAGTGGTTAGTAACTAGAACGTTTTACCTATTAATCTCACATGCGATTAATTTTTCGGAAGAGATATTTCTCTTGAACCTTCAAGACTTAAGTGACGTAAACAAGTATAACATCTTTGTCACTCGTGTTGAACGAGAGACAACCATAGTTAGTTTGAAAGATGATTGGGACGACAAAATTCTTCTAGTGAATTTTAATTGTGTAGTGTCTACACGAGAAATTTTCTAATAGAAAATTGGAGAATCATAAATTTAAGTGTCGCTAGTTAGACGGTATTTGGAACCGATAAACTAGTGGGAGCTTTTATCTTATGTTTTTCTAATTTATTAGAAAATTAGTCCCACTGGTAACGCTTTCATTAGACATCCCACGCTCACGAGTAGTGTCTACTCAAATGAACTCGCTAGTTCAAGACTATTTCCTTTTAAGGAAAGTTGAGAATGGGAAAGAATGTCTATAAGTGTTAATCATCTTAACTAAAGTTTTGAGGCTAAACCGAAAAATTAATTACGTAAAGTATAGGATAAGGAAAGTGATTTGGATCACTTAACCAATGAATCCTTAGCGACTTTCTTAAACCGAGTAACTTGACTCGATAGCTTAGTTCTTTAGAAGAACAAGGAGCTTTGCATTAACGATTAATAGAGTAACACCGGGCGTAATTTCAAATGGAATAGTGGGAGTGATATAAGGAAATGAATTTCGGATTCTATCCTTGAATATCACGAAAAATTTATTTTTCTGCTTACAGATTCGTTGAAACAAATGGATTCACTTTCATCTCGATACTACAGCTTGCCTTAAACAAAGTGAAGATGACATTTGTAGTACGAATCATGACTCGACTTTGTTTGATAAAGACAGAACCACTAAGAAAAGTTTGAATAGGTATGTGTAACACATCTAAAACTATTAAAGGTAAGAGGTTTCCGTATTAAGATAAATGACCCTTAAATATCTATTAATTAGTGCATATATCCTAGAGATAAGACCTGACGATCGCTAAGGGTGATTCCTATCTCCCGCCTAGAACACTATCTCAAAGGAACAATGACTAAGTTTCCTTTCAATCGGGAGAGGGTAATAGATTTGAAGGGTAACACAGCTTGTTCATCATGACCTTCGGGTCTAGTGAGAGACACAAGCTAGTGGGAGTTTTTGAGTGGTGACATTTTGTCCGATAACTACTCAAACGCGATTTAGTTTATCAAAAGAATACGAGGAGGAGTCTCTCGATTTTAGCAGAGAATAGAGTATTCCATGCTCAGAAATAGGCTATCGCATAGTCTTGGGACTGATGCTCGGCCTGCCTCATAGTGGAATGTTTCTCACTGAGAAAAAAAAACCATAGACTTGCCCTATATAGTTATTGATGTGCTACAATACACTGCTAAACTCGATTAAGACAATTAGTTGCAAAATAACGGTTAACATTATTATGTAAACCGAGAAGTCTACCTAGAAGATGCTAGTGAATTTATGGATAATGAGTGAATTTGGTTCGCACCACTTCCATAAATGTAGGCATTTAGCACTTAATGCTTGAAGGTAGGATCGAGATTTTATTGATACGCTCGGATTGTGAATGTTCGTGAAATATCTTAATGAGACGAGTAAAGGTTGGTTATAAGATTCTTGAGATCGTAAAGTGACGGTTGAATCGTCACAAGCCTTCTTGATAGAATCTATAAGTAATGACCTTAAACCTTGGAGTACGGTTACCCAAAGGTAGTTACTATCCGATTTAATCGGACCACGCCCAACATCGGTTGTTGGTGACTACACCGATAAATACTACTAGATCGTAATGTCAATCCAAATAAAACGCAGTGGGGTATGGTTTAACCATTGACCCATTGTGGTTTTGTGGGCTTTACTGATCTCTTTGGGTGATTGATAACCTATGGCTCTTGGTGGGTCAGATAGGATTCTCGATCGAGAGGTTGGTTCGAAAACCTTATCCCCGTGAATGGAGTTTTGGTACTCAGCTTACTTTCAAATTCTTGTAGAACCACCGAGTGTCTCGGGACCAGAGTGGGAGTAATTGGTTCTACGCAGAAAAGAGTCGAATGAATAGGAAAGTTTAAACTTTCAAATAAGCAAAGTCGAGTGGTATAGGGGTGATTCCCGACAAGTAGAGAGTTAACTGGACCTTGAACTCTCTCACCACTCGCCTTGCTAGATTTCAAGTTAAAGCGTAAAATAGGGGTGATTCCCCGAGACTTTCTTGCCGTAAAACAGAGTCTGGATTCATTCGGAACAGAAGGGTCTTGGTTAGAACAAATGGCAGGTTGACTGCCGGGACTTATGTCCATTGTGGATGTAGAGGACCTCTCGGTCATTAAAAGTCACATGTTTTAAAATATGTGGACTTGACCAGAATATTGATAAGTCTTTCGTAGACCGGACATCAATATTGGTAAAGTAGTAGTATTAGTGTTCATGAATGATAACACCAAACGGTTGGAAACAACATGTGTGTGCTATCTGAAGTTGGAAACTGACAGGCCAAGATTCTCTGGATGAGAGAATTGGACTATATTCTAAGAATTTGATTCGGTCAAATCCACGATAATGAGTCATTGGCTATCCCACCTATCTTATTGGATAAGATGATCATGCATATACGTATGCAACATTCATCGAGAGTAGTCCTACCCTACCTCTCAGGAATGATTCTCTAAATCTTCGGATAAAGAGAAAATGGGATAGAGTATCTCTTGGATAACGGCAAGTCAGGTTATCACAAGTCAATAATAGTCAAATCTCGGATTCGAGCATTGAATAGCGGTTTTAGTACATCCTCAAGTATTTTTGAAGAACGAGGAATAATGTGCTTGTATATTCAGGTGCAAACTTGAATATGGTTGACTACACTGATTCTGACTTGTAGTCAGATTAAGGATGATCATTAAGTTGATCTCGGGCTCAGTGTTTACTCATAGTGCTTAGAATTTCCTTTTTGGTCTGGGAGTAATTCCAGGTCTGATAAGCCGATATCACTTCATCGTGAAAATAGTGAAGAGATAGCTTAGAAGGATCTTCTCAGTCATAAGAAGTCATAAGCATATTGAGAGAGAGTACCGCCTGATTGGAAGGACCGGCGACGTTTCAATCCTAAAGATCGCCTCTTAGTCGACAACCTAACTAATCGATGTACCAAGTCGAGTGCTTGAGGGTACGGCATTGATGGATATGTCTCATCCGCTTTTAGAGCAAGTGGGAGAGTGTTGTGAATAAGATGAGAAAGGGTGTGCTCTAAAAACAATCGTTGCTTGTCATTTCGCAAGTGGGAGATTGTTAGGTGTAGTGCCCGAAAGACAATTTGTGTAATTGTTTTTAATAATGAATGACAGAATTTATCTCACCTTATTACTTGCTTTGTGCTTGTAAAGTAATACACTGCTGCAAACCCTAAGTATATCTGTATGTAACCACTTAACTCAGTGTATGGATTACACGTGAGGATTGAGTTAGTGGAGATATGCTTAAACTGTTAGTCCGCGTGGTGAACTTAATCGAGTTTAGGGTCTCTTGATTAAAACACAAATAATGCGCCTGTAACACCTTAGGGTGTGATAGTCTTATCCGGACTGGCTCGGTAGAGGGTACCTATGTGGGGCATTTATATATGATGGCATTCATATAGGACTGGACCGATTTAATCTGTTTTTCTCGATATAATTCCGTAATCGAGGAATCTTATTAAATCATTAGATGATCATATATGGATCAACCTTAATCCTGAGGTGATCACAGGGTGCTGCTTGTCCCGGGGTAGTGTTTGATGTGTTAGTTACGGTTCACTTAAATATGTGTTCCAAGCCACTTCTTATTGGCACTATCTCCGGATGAGTGAGTAGTTCGATTTTCACGGACATGGAATCCATTCCTTCCTCATGGGAAGTAGAGAGACAGCCCTTATTTGTTAGCCCTAAGAAAGTGATCGATCCGGGAGTTTCGCATTTGACTAATTAGCTACTAGTCGATATGCATACTAATTGATCATCGTGGGGTTGATGGTAAATAAGGATAAGATATTCGAGTCGGGTTCACGGAGACTTCCCACCGTAATGGGCGATCTATGGAGGGTTAATCCGTATGTAGTGATTATATCAATGGACGCTTATTCACTCTATGGGTTGAGTATAAGTATACATCTATAATCGGTAGAGTTCGGTTCCGGGTTTATGGTGGCGTAATCCCGAATTAATAATTAATGTACTTATTCTGCTCGATGAATAATTAATTATTGGAGCTACTGGTTATAGGTCCATGGTCCCGATGTGGCTTCGTAATTGGACTAGTAATCTTGTTATTTGGGCCTCATTGATAATTAATTGGTCAAGGCTAATTAATTGATATGCATGGATATTATTTAGTTGGGCTAAATAATATTATACACATAAAAGACATTTTATGTGGGCTAAATTGACCTAAAAGTGGCGCCATTATGGGATGAAAATAATTAGAGAGAAATTAGTTTTCTTGGATAATTATTTGACATATGATTTATCTTTTATTTGTTAAAAGATAATTCATGGAATATTGGATAATAATATGATTTATCCTAATTTGTTTGGGATAATTATATTATTTATCTTTTATTGAATTAAGGATTAATTTGAGAATTATCTCTTAAATTATTAAATCCTTGGAAGACAAGGATTACTCTCCTATATAAAGAGAGTTCTCCCAAGCCTTATTTGAATGGCAAAAATTTCGACCACCACTTTAAAAAGGGAGAGGAAAATTAGTTCTTCTTGCTTAGGGTTTTTTTGAAGAAGAAAAACTGTGAAGAAGAAAAATTAGTTCTTCTTGCCTAGGGTTTTCTTGGTGTTGCATATCAAGGAGGTTCGTGTATCAAGAAGGGTGTCCACCAACCACCGTTTGGAGAACACATCGGAAGATCTTGGCTTCTCTTCCTACTATTGGTAACTTGATCTTAACCCCCTTGTAGTAGTTTAAGTCCTTTAATTATGTGTTTTGATATATAAGTCGTGATCCATCCGCTGCGCATAGATCTAACTCGTTTAGATCTAAGAACCTGCATCCTTCATGTTGTTCTTGTAGCTCTTCATTCTGTGGTTCTGGTTCTAATTCTTCTTGCTTGTCATCTCCTTCAGGCTGTCCCTCATTCTCTTCAGACTGCCGCTCATTTCCTTCTACTTGCATGTCATCCCCTCCAGATTCTAGCTCATCCCCTGTAGCTCCCACCTCATGCCTTTCAGAATTTGTTTCAACCTATTCAGATTTCATTTCATCATCTGTAGCCTTCTCATTGCTTCCTATTTCTTCCTCTGTGCCACGCTTGGTATCAGGAGAAACTCAGTCAATGTTGGAGTCAATTCTTCATTGAACTGTTTCATTTTGCAATACCAAAGTATTCAGTTATGTTTTGTATCATGCAGTGGCATACAATAATTCTAGTGGCATGTAATCTTCTAGCTTATTGTACAAAAAATACAATAAGAATGCAGTGCCATGCATTCCATTTCAGTGACATGCAATAATAGTGCAGTGACCATGACATTCTCTATGTATTTGTTATTATTTACTTGATGTTCTCTCATGTCTTGAAGTTTCCTTTTGGTAAGAATATCTTGTAGTTCTTTCAAATTCCATCTTGTTATCCTTGGAATTCCTTTATGTGAGATAGTCTTCTTTCTCTCTGCTGCTCTTTGTTTGTTTTAGTGTTTGACAACATCTTCTATCATGTCTGTGTGCTCACAGAACCAGTACTGTAGCATACAACTACACAAAATTCAACCAAAATGCAGTGACATGAGTTTTTAAGTAGCATTTATAATGAAATACAATTATAATGAAATTTTAATTGAGTAACATACCATCATGAACATAGTGCATACATTGACCTATCTTGCATGTGTCCATTTTCGTTTAAGCCCATTTTCCAGTTCTTTCAGTATATGACATGACCAATCATATGAACTTAATATACTCAATTTATCCACATAATATGGGAACCCCGATAGGATGTGATGCCCTGAGTTGGCAAAGAAGACTATTCCAAGTAATAGAAAACAGACTAACTTCACTATGTCTTCTATTGATGTTGAATGAGTTTCCTAAACTGTTTCCTATATTGTTTCTTTGAAAGCACTTACCGTTAGTCTGTCAACATCAAAGAACATACACGTTTTAATGGATGCCTTTTTTGTTGACTTATTGCTCATGTCTCCAACCTCTTTCTTTTCCATCTTCTATCCCTAAGATAAGTTTTACATCATTTCAAGTTGGCATGTGATAGTCATTGCCAATCTTGAAATCTCCCTTGTCTTTGTCGTATGCATTTATCAGGTCATCTAGCATGCCATTCTTCTTTTTCTCCGATATGATCTTTTTCTTTTCCAATGCTCTACATATATGTCTGAATGGAGTTTCGTTCATCATTTTCCATTGCTCAGCATATATGTCTGAATGGAGTTTTGTTCATCATTTTCCAATGCTCTTTTGGGATATATTCCTCTATATCATTGAATATCTGTTGTATGTTATTAAGCGTCGATCAATATTGTTCTCTTGTTCTGTAAAAAACAGAAAATATGAGTTTCTTCCATGCAGTGGCATCTAAGTTTTTGTAGTTTCAATGTAATTATAATGTAGTGACATTACATTTAAATGTTATTACTACACTGACATGATATTTTTCAAGGTTGTGATTGCAGTGACATGATATTTTCGATATTGTGAAAGCACTCAGATGATATTTTCAATGTTATAATGCAGTGACATCAATGTTTTCACTTCAACAACTATACAGAAACTTCAATCATTATGCAGTGACATGAAATTTTCATTGTTGTGAATGCAGTGACATTAGAGTTTGCACTTCAATAACAATACATACACTTCAATCATTATGATGTGAGATGACATTTCACTAGCATTTACAACAATATAGTGGCAATGAAGTAGTGAAAACACATAATGCAATCAGAATACAATGACATCATCTTTTACACATCAATAACTAAACACAAACTTGTTTGAAGATGTAGTGATATGATATTTCAGTAGAGAAAACATATAGAACCTTTTGTATTAGAATTTCAAGTACAATTTCAAGCTTTGCTTTTGTTCCAATCTAGTGACGTGCACTCAGTGACTACCCTTGTGCCTTATTATTGACTTTTCTACTAATATATTTCAATTTTCCAACGAAAGAAATCATATTTTCTGCCAGATCCACATTCTGTTTTTTTTTTCTATTACTGCATGCTCAGTTTTAGTGTATACTTACTCAGTTTTCTTTCTTTTTAATGCTCCCCGTTTCTTCTTCACTGATATTGTTGGTCCCTTAGAAAGGATAACACAAGTTTAGAGGGGGGAAGGTGAATAAACTTGTCACCAAAAACCTAACTGAAAATTGATTTTAGTGCAGATTGATTAACAATTAAGGTTCAGTTTTAACTTGTGTGGAGTTAAGCTGACAAAGCTGAGTTTAAGTCAAACTGACTTATACAAAACTGAGTCAACCGGCAGGGGATATAAATTTTAGCCTTTATCTGGATCTTGTTATTCTATAAGAAAAAGCTGTATGCAAAAATGAATTCTGGTGAATGTCAGTTTGTGAACTGTGTGTGCTTATAACAATCAATTTCAGTATGTTGTATGAATAAATATAAATGCTGTAAAGTAAATAACAAAATGTAAATGCATAAAGTAAGTAGAGCAAGAATTATAGTGGTTCTAGGTGGTGTAATCATGTCAGTCCACTCTTCCCCTGTGATGTAGGAGGAAAATTCCACTAGAACTCCTTGAGGTACGCAGTTACAAAAAGTCCTATATGATAGTCCTTGGCTAATCCCTAGTGTCACTATCTAAACAACTAAAGAACATGTTGTATGGCTGCTCTTCAACTGCTTGAACCACTGGTCCTTAGAGGGTTGTATTGCCTCTTCACCAGCTACCACCACAAACACAGTCTACCCGACTACAAATGTCACAAATGTCCTTGGCAACTCCTTGACCGGATTGCTTCACAGTCTAAGCCTTTGATTGAGAATCAAAGTTGGGCTGAGAATCAATAAATTGATTATTGCTTGTGGTTCTTGAAAGTGTAGAAATCTGGATAGGATCGATGAAGCTTGAACACTTGAAGAATACTAGATAAGATCTTGTTGAGCGAAAATAACAATTCGAATAAACGAGACTTTTGCACAAAAATGCTTGTAATCTGTTAATTCTTGGTGTTTGATCCTTGGTGCAAAGTCGTCTATTTATAGTGTGAGGTCCAACATTCATTTCGTTTGAATTCGAATTGTATCAACGTCTATCTTGTAACGGCTATATTTAGTGACCGTTCTGATATGTCAGTATTTCATCCAATAGAGTTGCTTCCTTTACAACGTTCGAATGTACTTTCAGTTTGTTGGATGGATGACTTGTAAAACTGAGTTTCCTGATCGGTTTATATCTTTGAGTATGTCGATTTTGATTTACTTAACTGACTTAGAGCATTAACTGAGTTTTTACTCTTCTTCAAAAACTTCAGTACTCTATTTATCTGATTATATGTGACTGAATTAGATTACACCATTCCTTAAAAAGATCTTCTAAGATATCATTGTCCTTATGATACTTATGTCTTCTTTCAAGATCCATAAAGTCAGTTCAGGTCATCACAAACTTACCTGAATTCTAACTTTATAGTCTCGGCTTAAAATCTTCATAATCGGGTTTGAACCTCGCTTCTTCAATCTTCCTTAATCGAGCTGTGTCCTCGGTTCTTCAAATCTTGATTGAGTTTGTTCCTCGACCTTGATTCTAGATAAGACAACCGAGTATGTGTCCTCAAATGAACTTACCTTCATCGATTCGAGTGATTTTCGATTCTTGGTGTATAACTTGATCTTGATTCGATTCTAAGTGTTTTTCGCTTCTTAGATGATTTCCGATTTGATTCTCGACACTTCTATCTATTACGATTGCTTGTGCGATATAACCTATACAATTATCGACTCTAGTAAAACATATACATTCGATTCTAGACATCTTTTAGCTTTCCACTATAACAATTAGTTTCAGCACTTCATCAATGGGGTGTAAACAAACATATTCTTGAATACGATGAATAATCATCAAAACTAAATTTATTCCCAACATATATTACTTGCTTTTTCCTAACCATTGTCGCCGATTCTCTGCAGTGACGGTATCAATCGAACTTTAGTATCTTCTCCTCTGGTTGCAATGCTTGTTCCCTCCGATTTGGCTCCGATTTCGATGCTTTTTCTTGCCGTTCGTGATGTGAATAACCTAGAGCCGTTTTCTGCCTTCACGTCGCGTCGTGTGTGAATAATGGAGGTTTCTAATGTTTTGAGTAACTGCTGCAGCATTGAAGCGGGAATAGAATAGGGGTATTTTGGCCCGTTTATTATTTTTGTGTCCTTGTAACCAATGATATGTTATTGGTGTCCTTTTAGCATAATTAAGTCTATTATGTGTCCTTTTGGCCCTTAGCCCTTTATTATATACTCACCAACTTTTCATTACTTTGCATTAACAACAATTAAAGGCCTTAGATTTTTTCATCAAAATTAATGATACATAACAAATTTAACCAACTTACTTAATATATGTGAAAAATTCCAAACACACTTACATTTTGGAACGGAGGTGATATTGTTTTTGTTATTGGCATACAACCGACTAATAAGAGATCGATAATCATGGAGATTGAACTTGGCCTAGTGGTAAAAACAATTGCACTTCATGATATTGATTAGGCCGTGTTCAAATCCTCATTCCCGCCCTCGATTAAAAATAATAAATAAATAATAGAGAGATATCGACAATCATTCTATACCGTCATAAAAACGTGTTTGAAAACACGAAATGTATAAGAATGATCAGCACTATTAAATGATCACACTATTAGGTCCTTGTATACCTTTATTCTAAATCGACTACATGTTCCCACTTCGGAAGAGGGATAGGAAGATGCCATAAATTTCTAAATAGTTCACAACCAACAAGTAATATCAAAATAGTTCACCAAAAGTTCCAACATGTAATTTAATTCTTTCACAAATAGTGGTTCAAGGGTACTGTTTTCACAACAATTTTGTCGAAATCCTTTGCCATGGATGTTTCGTGTGGCTTATCAACAGTTTATACCAGAGTATAGTTGTTGTTTCTTAAAGAAGAATCAATACCCTTTGTTGTGTCCGTTTTTTTTGGTTACTAAAATATATATATATTAGTAATAATAATAGCATTCATTGACGACGTATAATAATGTGATTATATTCAATTAATATGCATATATGTATTACAAAACAAAAACCCTTGAAACTTATTATAATGCTAGCTATTAAAATTCTCTTATTTAAGATTAGTACTCGTTTCCAGCGTCAAATAGAGTCAAAAATAGACAACACAACATGTCCAAAAGTTATACTGATGCCAACAATTGTGGTTATATTTCTACTTTTAGCATTGCACGGGAGAACATATATTTTAAAAGAAGAAGGAGGTTGAAAAGAAGATTTTATTGGCATGTTTGTTACACATGAATGAAAAAAATATAATAGGAACGAAATGGAATGTAATGGAATAAATTAATTATATTACTGCGTTTGGAATATGCAAGTGTGAAAATATTACAAAGATTTACATTATTATTTCAAAGAGATCATTGAAGTTCAAGTAGTGTCCAAAGGAGTTCGTCTGAGAATATTTTGTACACTTTATTTAATTATAAAAGACATATTAATTGTGATACATATAAACAATTAATATGTCAAACTCTAGTTTACTTTATGTCATAGACATATTAATTGTGAAGTTTACTTTATGTCATAGACATAGCTTTTACTTTTGCTTTTGCATGCTTGCATTACATCTACATACTCAAGTGGCCGCCAAGCTAGCTTGCTAGTCTCTCTCAATTGTATCTATTTATACACCTCTCATATCAATGAATAAACTAAGTTGAAGTTTACTCTTGTGTTTATCACATTCTCAAACTCTCTTCATGGTATCGGAGCCTTACCGAGTTCTAAAATCCATTTGCAAAACTCAGGTTCTTTTTTAAAATGTCAACATTATCTCAAGTTTCATCTTCGTCAAGAGACTCACAATTTGCCTCAAAGCAGATCGGATAATCGAACACTCTTCTTTTACAAATCATAAACTTGATGGTAACAATTACTTGCTATGGTCAAGGTCTATGAAAATGTATATCTCCGGCCAGGGCAAGATGGGATATCTGTGCTGTTCCAAACTCCGCCTCTCTTGGCCCGACCCCAAGTTTGAAGCATGTGACACGAAAATAACCAAGTCATGACCATCCTCACGAGGTCTATGACAAAAGAGATCGATGAGAACTTCATGATGTATGACACTCGCTAAGGAAATGCAGGACAATGCCGTAGACCTTTACTCAAAAAGGACAATACATCTCAAGTCTATGAACTCAAGCTCAGATTCAAAATTGCAGACAAGGGGATATGTCTGTAACTCAATACTTTAATCTTCTATCTAAGGCATGGCAACACCTAGATATGTTGGAAACTCACCCCTGGAATGATGTTAAAGATGCTGCACTCTTTAAAGGCATTATCGAGAAAAAGAGAGTATTCAAATTCCTTACTAGACTGAATCCTACTCTTGATGATGTCAGAGGTAGAATTCTTGCTACTAAACCTCTTCCAAATCTCAAATCCATGTTTGTTGAGGTCAAACATGAGGAAAGCAGGAGGAAAGTGATGCTGCTGAACTCCCCTGCTGACAACCCTACTGAAGGTACTGCCCTGCTGAAGGTTAATGAGACTTACAGGAAGCCTACCGAAAAGCCGGAAAGTCGTTGCGTGATCACCGCAAACGCACAAATCACACCAAGGACAATTGTTGGAAGCTACATGGCAAACCTAACCCCTCTAAAACCTCAAAACCAACCAGGGAAAGTCAAGGCAAACTTGTCAGTGAAGAGGAGAATGACAAGAAGTTTGAATGCTCGGTTTGTCGCCTTTAAAGCCTTTATTGCTCAAAGATCGGAAGGTAGCTTCCTCAATTTGAAATGGCCACTCATTCTAAAACAGGTATATTTTACTCACCTCTTAGTAATGAGACTTGGATTGTTGATTCTGGGGCTTCTTCCCATATGACTGGTAATAAAAACCTTATTACCCAATATATGCCATGCAACCAAATTCACAGAATTAAGACTGCTGATGGTTCTGTTTCTTATGCAAAAGGTGTTGGGAAGGTTAAACTTACTAATCAGATATATCTCTGAGAATGTCCTGCTTGTTCCAAAGTTAGATCAGAACCTTATATCTCACAAGAAACTCACTAAAGATCTGAATTGGACTGTTGTTTTTAATAAGAATCAGTGCACATTCCAGGATCTTTCTTCTCAGGAAGTGATTGGGCAAGCTAAACCACACGCCAGATCAAGTTTGTGATCAACCTCGCCAAGACAGTAAGATCAAGACAGAATCGCCTCAAAAATTTGCACTCAAAACCTAGACAATATCATGTTATGGCATTATAGAGTAGGACATCCAAGTTTTGGTTATTTAAAGTCTTTAATCCTCGAATCATTTAAAGGATGTAATCTTAATGATCTTCAATGTGATATTTGTCAATTTGCTAAACTCACCAAATCTGTGTATGCTAAGTTACCTCACTTGCCCTCTTCCCTTTTCACCCTAATTCACAAGTGATGTATGGGGACCTCAAGAGTGAAAAGTATAACAGAAAAAAAGGTGGTTTGTAACCTTCATTGATGATCATACCGAAACACTTGGTCGTTCTTAATGAAAGACAAATCTGAAGTTGGACCTATCTTCCAAGAATTATATCATATGGTCTCCACCCAATTTGATACTAAGATCAAGATCTTAAAGACCGATAATGCTCGAATACTATGAGTCTAACCTCATTAACTTCTTGACAAACAGAGGAATTGTTCATATCATGAGTTGTGTGGAAACACCTCAACAGAATGGGGTTCTTGAAAGAAAGAACAGCATCTGCTGAAATGGCCAGATCAATCATGTTCACTACACATGTTCCTAAATACATGTGGGGTGAAGCTATATTGATCAGCAACATATTTAATCAACAGACTTCCCAAAGCAGAGTGTTAGGTTTCAAAACTCTTCTCCAAACCCCCGCCACGACCACACACTCCTGCTCTCATCTTATTACCCAATTGCCTCCAAAGATCTTTGGTTGTCTTGTGTTTGTTTATATTCATGCTCAACACAGTAAAACTTGATCCTAAAGCTCATAAGTGCATTTTCCTTGGATATGCACAGGACATGAAAGGTTACAAGTGTTACTCTCCTCTTGAAAAGAAATTTTACAATTCTATGGATGTGAAATTCTTTGAAAGGACTCCTTATTACAAAGAAACCCACTTGAGCCGATCAGTGGAAACTGATTGAGATTGAACTAAGTCCGTTCCTCAAAGAAACCATTTACCCTCACAGAGTCCTAACCTCGGCCAGACTCATAACCTTCAAAGATCCTGCGGATACTCACATTATCGACCCTCAAAGATCTGGCGACCAGTCTGTGACCCAGAGCCTCGCCGAACGGAACCTCAAAGAGCCTCATCGAACCAGAGTCTGCTGGACCTCAGCTTATTGACTCTCGGCCAGCTTCATGATGTGGATGATGACCTATTGCTCTAAGGAAAGGGAAAAGATCATGCACCGATCATTCTATTCATACTTATTTATCTTATGATCGCTTGTCTCTGTGCTTTGCCATGTTTACACAGAACCTGGACTCTCACTCTATCCCTAGAAATATTCAGGAGGCCCTTCAAAATGATAAGTGGAAGGCTGCTGTTAAAACAGAGATGACTGCTCTCCTGGATAATCATACTTGGGACCTCACAACTCTTCCCAAAGGCAAGAAAACAAATTAGTGCAGCAGATGGTTATTCACTATCAAATACAATGTCGATGGTAAAATTGACAAGTATAAAGCCGATTGGTAGCAAGGGGCTTCACTCAAACTTATGGCATTGACTATAAGGAAACTTTTGCGCCAAATGCAAAGCTCAACACCGTCAGTATCTGATTTCCCTAGTTGTCCAACTTGACTGGCCTCTTCACCAATTGGACATCAAAATGCCTTTCTAAATGGGGACCTCACCGAGGAGGTTTATATGATCATACCCCTGGTTTTATCAATCCTCATACTCAAGGCAAGGTGTGCAAACCGAGGAAATCTCTATATGGCCTCAAGCAATCACCAAGGGCATGGTTTGGAAAACTCACTACTGTGGTTAAAGTGCTTTGGATATCATCAATGCAACTCGATCACACCATGTTTGTCAAAACAACCAACCGAGAGGAGGTCCATTCTAATTGTATATGTGGATGATATCATCCTTCTGGGGATGACTCTCTGCCGAGATCCGTAACTTGAAGACTCTACTTGGCAAAGGTGTTCCAAGTTAAAGATCTAGGCTTCCTCAAGTACTTTCTTGGTATGGAAGTAGCTAGAAACACCAATGGCATTTCGGTCTCCCAAAGGAAGTATGTCCTGGACTCATCAAGGAAATCGGCATCTTTGGGATGCAAACTCGTCAGATCCCCAGAGTAGACCCCAGTAACACCCTCATCGCATGGTGACATTGTTTGTAAAAGAACAATATCAAAGGCTTGTAGGTAAACTCATCCGCTTTTCACACACAGGCCTGATATTGCATATGGGGTTAGTCTGGTCAATCGGTTCATGCACCGCCCTCTTGAGCAACATTGGGATGTCTGTGAATAGGATAATCGAGATATTTAAAGTCCACTCTGGCCAAGGCCTCGCACTTCACCAAGTCTACCGATAGATCAATCAAGGTCTACACCGATCTTGATTGGGTGGATGTCACATTGATGACGATCTACCACAGGCTATTGCTCATATGTATGGGGAACCTGGTTACTTGGAGAAGCAAGAAACAACCTCATCATGTCAAGCGCGATCTTGAAGGTTCGAACTCAGGGCACTTGTACTTGGCATTTGTGAAGCTCTATGGCTAAAAAGTGGTACCGACCGAACTTCAAGAACCTCCTCAAAGAACCTATCACACTCTGCTTTGTGATAATAATTCAACCTTATGCATGGTCAAGATCCCGCCCATCATGATAAAACCAAGCATGTGGACATTGATGACACTTTACGAAGGAAAAGATTGATGCCAAGATTATTCAACTCCAAAGATGTTCCTCAAAGGATCGTAATGCCGATATTCTTACCAAGGCTATTCCACCTCTTATGTTCAGCAGACTTAGTAGCAAACTTGGATGCATCAACATATACAGCCCAGTTTGAGGGGGGGTGTGAAAATATTACAGCATTTACAACGATTATTGATTCAAAGCTATCATTGAAGTTCAAGAGGTGTCCAGCGAGAGTTCGTCATGAATATTTTGTACACTTTATTTAATTATAAAAGACATATTAATTGTGATACATATAAACAATTAATATGTCAAACTCTAGTTTACTTTATGTCATAGACATATTAATTGTGAAGTTTACTTTATGTCATAGACATAGCTTTTACTTTTTACTTTTGCATGCTTGCCGCCCACATCTACATACTCAAGTGGCCGCCCAAGCTAGCTTGCTAGTCTCTCTCAATTGTATCTATTTATACACCTCTCATATCAATGAATAAACTAAGTTGAAGTTTACTCTTGTGTTTATCACATTCTCAAACTCTCTTCAGCAAGATTGGAATGAAACAAATTTTATAAAAGATGACATATTAAGTGATGGGTAGAGCAGTGTAGTGAACTAATGTTGGCTGGAGTAGGGTATGGTATGGTTCGTAAGGTAGGATATACGAATGGGTGGGGTAGCCCTATGCAATACCCCGTTGCACCCTACCTCTCTTCCTACCGAGCAGCCCTACTCACTGCTACCATATCCTACCCACCACTCTATCATACCCTACCCTATCACCATATCTTACCCTCGACATCCTACCTACCTTACCCATTACCTACTCTACTCCACAATCTCCCACCCCTACCCTACCCATCATACCACCGTCCCTTACCCACTACCCCACCCTTCTATACCCTAGCCTACCCACCATCCAACCCTACCATATCCACCATTCCACTCTACCCTATCTTACCCACCACACCACCCTACCTTACCTTACCCCCCAACCATCTTACCATACTCTACCCTACCCTACCCTACCAACCCTATCTTACCCATAAATCTAAAATAATAAAAAAAGATTTGGACAAATTTTTTTTATTATTATTTTAGAGATCATAAAATATAATTGCATATTAATGGTATTTGGAACGGTGATCACAGAAAATATTGATTCTATATTTTTTCCCCAAAAAATTCCATATATCGGGGGGGGGGGAGTGAGGAAGAAGGGGATTTAAATATTAAAAGGATTTTATTATGTTATACTTTAAGAAAAGATCTAAGTGTGTTACACTGATTCCGTGTATTTATTTATTTTATTCTTCCTTATATTTTTTTATTATGTTATTGGTCATCAAATATAAATGGTATTTATGGTATGGGGGAAAAAGTTATTCGCAAAACAATTTCGTATTTAAAGCTGATTCCGTATTTATTATGTTTTTTTTTCTTTTTTAGCGGGTATGAAGTGGGTCATTGTACGGGTTTGGGTCAAAATTACTGGTAATTGGGTTAAAACAACTCTTTTGTATTTTATTCCTTCTTTTTCGTCGAAAAAAATTTAGTATTAAAAAAAAGATATTGTTGTGTTATAGTGATTCTGTATTTTTGTTTTTTATTCTTTTAATTTTTTTAATATGTTAGAGATAATAAAATATAAATGGTGTAGTAATGGTCTTTGGAACAAAAAAATTCCGTGTTTAAATAAAAGAGATTATTGTGTTATAGTGATTTCATATTTTTGTTTTATTCTTCCCAATTTTTTTATTACATCAGAACTCCTAAATATAAATGGTGTATAATGGTTCTTGGAACAAGAAAAATTCCGTTTTTAAAAAAGGATATTATTGTCCTATATTGATTCTGTATATATGTTTTTTCTTCTTCCAAATTTCGCTAATTATGTTAGAGATCATAAAATATAAATTGTATATTAATAGTGTTATTATGGTGATTCTATATTTTTGAAATATTATTTTTTTCTGAATTTTTTGTTCTTAGAAAAAGATATAAATGGTGTATTATATATTGGTCTTTGGAACCAAAAAAATTCCGTATTGAAAACATATTTTCTTCATTATTATTCATCTGCATTTTTTTAGTTCTTTTTTTTCTTGGAAGAATATTGATCTGCATTGGTTATCCTCAAGAAAGAATCATAAAATAATAAATATTTTAAAACAAAGAACGTGTGAAATAAAGCAGCATAGTGTTTGAATATTTGATAAAGAATTTGTAGCGATTATCTAATGTAAATAGTAAAAAAAAATTAAAATAGAACAACCATTACCTTTTTTATATAGTAAAATACTCAAATGTTGTTTGGTTTGACGGTATAAAAAAATAATATTAGAATTAAATATAGTAAAATAAATCTCGACAACAATTTTTTAGTGTCAAATAATATATTATTTATCTTTCATGTTGCACTTAATAACAATTCTCGTTCGTAAGCAGCGTGCCTACAACAATGACATCAAAATAATACCACTATTAAATTAGTAATACCAAAAAGTATATAATTAATTAAAAAAAATCAATACCTTAGTCGAACTAAAAAAATCACAGTATATGTAGATTGTATTGGAAGTGTGCATTTTAAACTGATTCCGTATTTATTTCCGTACTTTAAAAGTGTTTTATAGGAAAAAGAATTCGTATTTATTGCCAAAATTTTTGCATTTAAAATTGATTATGTATTTATTGCAAAACAATTCCGTATTAAAAACTGAATCTGTAATTATTATGTGTGTCGAATTTTTTTATTATGTTCCGCATTTTATTGTATAGCTATTTTTTTAGTGGGAATGCAATAGAATTTTTTTGTATTTATTGGAAAGAAAATTCGTTTTTATTGCAAAAAATTTCACATTTAAAACTGATTCCGTATTTATGCGAAAAATTCCGTAAAACAATTACAAAAAAATTTCGCTTTTTTATTTTTTTATTCTTCCAATTCATTTTTTTATTATTCAACAGAAACCATATATGGTATAATCTAGACAACAATTTTTTAATGTCAAATAATATATTATTTACCTTTTCGTGTAGCGAGTTGCGCTCAATAACAATTCTCATTCGTAAGTAGCGTGCCTGTAGCAAAGACATCAAAATAATACCACTATTAAACTCGTAAACATAAAAATATATAATTAATTAAAAAAATTCAATACCTTGGTCGGACTAAAAAAATCAGAGTATATGTAGATTGTATTGGAATTGTGCATTTAAAGTTGATACCGTATTTATTTCCGTATTTTTAAAGTGATTTGGCGTTTAAAAAAAGTCGTATATTGCAAAAAAATATCGCATTTAAACCTGATTCAGTATATATTGCAAAAAAAATCGTATTTAAAGTTGATTCCGTATTTATTATGATCGGCATTTTATTGTATAGCTGTTTTCTTAGTGGGTATGAAAGCAATAGAAAATTTTCGTATTTATTGCAAAAAAATTGGCATATAAAGATGATTCCAGATTTATTGAAAAAATTTCCGTATAACATTTGCAAAAAAATTAACATTTTTTATTTTCATAATCTTCATAATCTTCTTTTTATTATTCAACACAAACCATATATAGAGTATAATCTAGACAACAATTTTTAGTGTCAAATAATATATTATTTACCTTTTCATGTAGCGTGTTGCGCTTAATAACAATTCTCGTTCGTAAGTAGCATGCCTGCAGGAAAGACATAAAAATAATACCACTGTTAAATTCGTAATCATGCCTTCAAAAAAGAAAAAAAAATCGTAATCATCAAAATTATATAATTAATTACAAAATTCTTCAATACCTTCTTCTCACCACCCTTGATCTGATGATGAATGGAAAATTATAGCTATGCTACGATTCGTCTCATGAAGCCTAGCGAAAACAATTCAAAACATATAAAACGTAAATAACAATCTTTTGAACTCATGGACAAAAATAATCGGGGAATAAATTACAATCTTGTGAACTCATGGCAAAAAATATCGGGGAATAAATCACAAAGGGAAGAAAAATTCGGACTAAAAAAATGACAGTACATGTGGATTGTAATTGTGCAAATTAGTGATATCATGTTAATATGTATATATAGTCGTATAAGTAGTGGTATAAGTAGTGGGTTGAGTAGTTTCAAAACAAAATAATATTCCGTATTTTAAAAAAATTCGTATTTATTGCAAAAAAAAAAATCGCATTTAAAGCTGATTCCGTATTTATTTCCGTATTTTAATAGTGATTCGAGGTTAAAAAAAATTCGTATTTATTGCAAAAAAAATCTCATTTAAAGCTGATTCCTTCCCTAAAAAAAGTTGATTCCTAGTTATTGCCAAACAAATTCGTAGCTATTTTTGTGGGTATGAAGGCAATAGAAAATTTCGCATTTATTGAAAAAAATTTCCGTAGTTAAAGCTGATTCCGTATTTATTGTAAATGTATTTAAAGATGTTTTTTTATTGTATATTGGAAAAAAATTCGCATGATTCCGTATTTTAATAGTGATTTGGCGTTAAAAAAAATCGTATTTATTGCAAAAGATTCACTTTTAAAGCTGATTCATAGTTATTGCGAAAAAAAACCGTAGCTATTCCGTAGTGGGTATGAAAAGGCAATAGAAAATTTCGCATTTATTGAAAAAAAAATTTGTATTTAAAGCTGATTCTGTATTTATTGCAATGTATTTAAAGATGTTTTTATGTTGTTTTCTTGACCAGTGCTGTGGCGGGTCAAAGTGAGGGTTTGGGGCTAAATTGCGGGTAATTGGGTTAAATCCTCCTATATATATATATATATATATATATATATATATATATATATATATATATAGCTTGACAAGCTAGTGGCTTGTGTCAAAGGAAGATTTACAAGGGCATACGAGATAGTACAACAGAAGCCTTTAAACGGCCATTACAAGAACAATAACAAACTTGAAAGCCATAGATAAAATTCCTAAACTCGAAAAAAACAAAAGAAGAATAGCAGCCAAACGAAACAGATCCTTACATTTTTCTCCAGCTTAGCAAAGGATGAATGCACCAAAGAGTCCAATTGTAGCCATACTTCGAACATTTAGACGAGATCCACAGGAACGCAGTTTGTTGAATCTCAGAGAACAGTTTCAGCTCATAAAAAATCATGCCGTTGAACACTATACTATTACTAAGTTTCCATAGACACCATAACGTTGTCCTCTTAATTGCACACCAAACATGGGATTGAAAGGTATTTGCCTTGAAGATATGAATGGATCTGATTGTTTCTGACAGTAGATCATTAACGTTCGAAGCTTTGGGTCCAGAAACACCACACCAAGGGAAGATTTTGGTCCATAGCAAGAATGATTTGGAGCAATTGAGCAAAATGTGATTCATCGATTCATCAAACCGTTGACAAAAGACGCTAAAAGATTCAGAGATGTTTATATTCTTTTTTGTCAATTAACTCTAGTGCCTATTGAGTTTAGCTCTCCAAGCAAAGAAGTTGACCTTTGAAGGGTGGTACCGATTCCAATCAAACAAGAAGATAGCAGCAGCATCATAGCCATCAAAGTGTGTTGTCGCATGAGAAGATGATGAGTCAAGCTGTTGGTCCGCAATACAAGCCTTGTGAGAGTTCAAGGGGGGGTGAATGAACTCTCTTCGATTTTGGAGTTTCTTACTTTGAGATCAAACCTGGTCACTAAGAGCAGACTAGCAAGTAGCTCGTCTGGTTTTACTGGTCTAATTATTCACTAAAAGTAAGTGTAGCGGAATAATAATATGTTTCAAAATCAGCCTTGAGCTTGGTTTTCAGTGTTGAGTAGCGTGATATAGCATATGCAAGTACTGAATGTAAAGTACTGAAAGTATAGAAGACAAGAAATGTTATTGATCTTCGGAGTGGCGTAATCTCTTACGTGGCCGCTTCTCCTATGACTCGGGAGGTATCACTATTGTACTCTAGACTAATACAATATTTAAGTGTCCTTGACACCCTGCAGATGCCTCACACCTCGCAGATGCTTCACACTCTAAGTAGCTAATCCTTGACACCCGAAGATGCCGCACACCCCGCACATGCTTCAGTGGCCTACTTGCACGCAGCTCGTCTGAAGAACTTCCTTTCTCCAACAGCTCGTATGTCTTCTTCATTGTTCCTTCACACCCCACGGATGCTTCAACAGGTTCACCATTTTCTTGAGAACCCGATTGATGAGTGGAGTTGGTGTTATATCAAATTAATGATACAATGATGAGAGCTTTCAGCTAGATTTGACTTTGTATATCTTGATTGTAGCTCTCTTGATCAAGTAGATCACTTGATAGTTTATGTTAAGCTCAGTTGTTGATCTGCTTGATCTCTAGATTTGGATTGGTAAGCTTCTGAGATGAAGATCTTGTTGAGAGATGACTTGCATGATTTAATTCGATACTTAGCTTCTCTTTTCAAAATTTCTCAACTCTGTATCTTCAGTTGTCCTTCTTCATCTTTTTATAGTCTTCGTAGGGTAGGAGTACCGTTGAAGAATAAGTGGCTCTGATTGATTGCTGAGGTGTCCCTTGATATTTTGAAAATCGTCCCGTTTAGCTTTTTAACCGTTGGAGACTTGTACTTGATGGGTTCTAGAAGATAACTTTATAACATCAAATGCTATTCTTCCACTTGTATGATTTTGTAGCCGTTAGATCAAATGTTGATCTGATGGATGGCTGCACGCCCTTTAATTTATCACTTCATTTGTCTTTTAGTCACTTGAGAGCATTTGGTAGTCTCTGATCTGATCCTTTATTGTCTGGATGCTTAACTCGTCTGGTCTTCAATACATTTACTCGTCTGCTCTTTGCTTTGCTTTTTGGTCTGCTTTGCCTCTGCTCATTCTGTCTTGAGTAGTGTTGATAGATGGTTGGACAAGAGTCTGGTCTTCTAGTCGTCGGGTCTTCTTATCATCAAGTCTTCAAGCCTATACTATCTTAGACTATGAATACAAAGACAAAGTTTGACTAATCTTATATGATTCACATGTCAAACTACTAAGTATACTTGGTTTTCAAAACAACTATTTTGGTATCATCAAAACTTCTAGTCTATGGGGACCTAACACAAGCAATCTCCTATAAGCATGGACTGAAAACATTCCATTATTTCTCAGATTCCACCATGGCATATCATTTTGATATGTAGCAGGAGAAACAAACCGAAGCAAGCTTAAAAAAAAAATAGAAATCTCCCCAATTTCCTTACCCCCAGGAATTCAACTCCACGACCAACGCCACCTTCATACACCTTCCACCCTCTCACCTTTCTCCATTACCAACGCCTATTTGCATAAATCTTAGGCAAAGAGCCTAGGATACAAGTCCAATAAGGGAGAGCTTGTAATCCAATGATCCCGCCAAAATTCAATAATGTGTCCCCTACCTAATTTCCAGCAAAAAGAGGATATTAGATCCACCCCACACGCAACTTCAACCGAACAAGCATACAAGATATTCCCCCACACCCTAGCTCCGTTTAAAACCACCATGAGTGCCTCTAGAACCCCCTCATCTCCATATAACGCTTTGATAAATTTCACCCACAAAGCTCGCTCTTCACTTTTAAAATGCCAAACCATCTACACAGTAAAGCAAGATTTTAGGTCCTAAGACTTCCCACCCCCAGTCACCCCGGTTCTCTGTCATGCAAAATTTTATCCCAAGCAATCCAAGACAACTTCTCAGAATCCCCTCCCCCTCCTCATAAGAAAGTGCGACGAATATTTTCCAAAATGTTGATGATAATTTTGGGAGCGAGAAAGAGAGAGAGATATTAAAGAAGAGTGATACCAAGTACTAATTTAACAAGAATCAATCTACCCCCAAACGAAAGCAGCGCCGATTTCCACGCCGACAATTTTGATTTCATGTTGTCCACTACCGACGCCATGCTCTTGAAAGATTCATCCTTTGCCCAAGTGGTAGACCTAGGTGTGTGTGTGTGTGTGCATATATATATATATATATATATATATATATATATATATATATATATATAACAAAGTGATGCGAAAGCTGTGTAGGTTCGGATAATTAATGTCAAGATAAAAAAATGAATAAAAATGCTGTCAATTTTAAATGGTGTTGATCTATTACAACATACGAAATCGAGGCTTACAAGCCAAGTACTACTCACCTTACGTATGTTTTACCTTACAAACCGGAAATAGAAATATAACAAGTTTTCAACATAAGTAAGTGTACAATGTTTAGAGTACAACAACATAATATTTAAAGCGTAGCTTGTTGAAGTTGTGAAATTAAAGAACACAACAACATAAAATGCGGTAATCTTATTACTCAAGAATAATGAATGAGTTAAGTTACAATGCAACTGACCGTGAGGTATTTACAGTATCATACACCTCATGAATTAGTTTAAGGAAGTTACATAAAAGTTACAACACAATTGATGTCGCCCGTGAGGCCACTAATTTTAGCAAGCGGCCTCACGGACGTAGGTCAATCGTAGTATAGCAACGGTGAATCAATGTCGATCCCATAGAGACAATGCAACTTTAGAAATAAATGCACTTAACCTAATTTAGAATACACAGACGGTCTTAGACCAACATAAGAACGAAAAAAATGGTATTCTCCCTTCCTAACCTATCTCACAGCTTGGTGTAATTAATCATCATGTTTACTTCCCTCATTAATTCCCCGAATCAATGAGAAGATGTTTTCTAATTCAATTCTAGCTACGGGTGCAGTCTCCTAACCTTGTCTACTTCCATTGAAAGGATAGTAGACGTCTATGTGCAGTTAACCTCCTTACTTGGTTGTATTAACCACATGAAATAAGTACTAGAAAGTTCCGGCTCAAGACCGAGAACCTCCTTAAGCAGCTATTGACTATGACTAGCACGTTCCTAGAGACCGATCCAGACTGTGTCCTAATATACACTTCACTAACAATCCTTCATGTTAATGTACGATGACATGCAATTAGGTGATCAGGCTAAAAATATGTAAATTAGATATGTCGATCAACATAGCTTATGCCGAATCTACAGATTTAGGGTGACCTAAAAGTGCCTCGATTAATCGGTAAAGACCGCCGATTAATCGAGGGTGATGGTTCCTATTCTGGAATTACATCAATTCGTTCTAACTAGTTCTGGTAAATTATGGGGTCGTTAAACATTCATATTAAGTAAATCGCATAGAAACAAGTAAATCTACCATAACTAAGATATAAAGGAACATTCAAAGCTTCATACCTCAATTATGGGGATCTAGTTTGATCCACTCAAGCTAGAGATGGCTTGGAAGAAGGGAAACCGGGAGAAAATCACAATATAAAACTATAAACCTTTATTTCATGAATAGAGTAGATAATTCTTGGGTACATGTTTTCAAGAGACTAATACACGCTTTATATAGGCATTATAGCCGACACAAGACCTTCTAGAAACCCCAGCCGACTTAGATAAACGGCATAGGCCGGTTTCGTGCTCTCCAAGATCTCGATGCAGGGAGGTGGGCCTCGAGCTATCGAGCCCAACTTCGGCTCTTTTCTTCGGCAGTTCTCTTCATGGACTCTTTTGACTCGGCCCTATGACTTTCTCTCGGTCCAGATCCATGTCTCTACTGCTCCGGATCAAGGTACTCCTAAAAAGCACACAAACAAGGTAGAACAGTACCAAATCCACGGGGAAATCTCATAAATGCAGAATTACTAACCAAGGAACATGCACTACGCAATTAACATGTATTTCGCACAATATCCAGGCTACCTTTCATCTCTCGAACATAATTCAGGGTAAATAAAGGTATGATTTATAGTACTATTTAAAGTGTTATCAACAATAACTGTATGTTTATACTATTCAGCTGAAACAATAATATTCAGCTGAATCTACACTACTTAGTCGAATTTTGTGTGTTCATTCGTCATTGTCGACTTTGTTGCTCTTGTGTGTTCAATGTCTATTGTGTTGTGCTAAGTTGAGCACATCATCTTGCATTCAGCACTCCTTCATCCATATATTGTAACACCCCCTCAAGATGAGAGTGATACATGAATTAGCTTTCACATCTCTTGCATTCAGTTATCCTTCATCCACTGAAACTTGGCAAAGATCTTGGAAATACCCAACCTATCTAGCAAGTTAGAAAATCCAAGCATCCAAAACCTTGGTAAGAATGTCAGCAATATGATCTTTGGTATATACATGCATGAGTTTATAGAGTCCAGATTTGACTTTGTCCCTAACAACATGATAGTCAGTGTCAATATGTTTAGTCCTTTCATGGAGCACATGATTGTGAGCAATATGCATAGCATTTTCATTATCATATAACAATATAGCAGCTAACTGAACATAGATCTTCAATTCTTGTAAGATATAGACTAGCCACTGAATTTCACACGTAGTATTGGTCATAGCCATGTATTCAGCTTCTGAAGAACTTTTTGCAATAGTTGTCTACTTCATATCCTTCTATAGGATAGGAGCATAACCCATAAACATTATATAACCTGAATCAGAATTTCTAGTTCCAGAACATCCAGCCCAATCACTATCAGTGAATCCTTTCAAATCAAAGGTGTTCTTGACTGGGAAAAATATGCCTTTGCTTGCTGCATTACCTTTCAAATACCTCAAAATCCTGTGATCAACCATTATGTGATTTTCAGTAGGAGTATCTAAAAACTAACTTAGGTGCTGAATTGCAAAAGCTATGTCAGATCTGGTAAAAGTGAGATAAATCAGCTTTCCAACCAATGATCTATATGCAGTATTATCATCTAGTAGAGCAAAATCTCAATGTTTTAAAGTCTGTTTAGACTCTATAAGTGTTTTGGCAGGTTTGGTCCCCAAAAAATCATGTACTTTCTTTGAGAGATTGAAATACCTTCGGATACGCCAATCCCAGAAAAGAGCCCGCGGATTCACTTTTGGTCTGTAAGTAGGCCCAATACAAATAAGTTCCTCGGCTCAATTAGTCCGCACATTCATAAGCCGTACCGGGCCGGGCTTCAATCCAGCTCTCCTTATGCCTTAACGATATTCATCATTGCCAAGGCAACGAGCGTCGATTAACAAAGCCTTCAACCCATTCTTCACAGGCGGGAAAGAAGCACTGGGGCCGACCAGCTCGTCCCCTAGCTCGCAATCCACCAGCTCGGACCAAGCCCGCTTGATCAGTTAAAGGGAGTTAGTGCTCAACGGTTCCAAGCGATAAGTGCACATCGGTTATCATGAAGCTCACCCAATCAGATGTTGCCACGCCAGCCACGTAGTTAGTCATGTTAATTATGCCTAAATTACATTTCTTGTAACCTATGACTCTTAGCCCTCTAATAGCGGCATTTGCACCCTAAAAAGGACATTCACAACTCATTAATACAAAACACAGACAACCTCTGCCAATTTGTCACCGGTCGAGCTCACCTCTTATTGCTTTATTGTCTTCATAATTTCATCATACAATTTATAATCACCACCTCACCTCACCAGAAGAATCATCTACTTTTGTAAGATATCCACCATCAAATACCACCCAAAACCGATTATGATAACCCCGATGCTATCAGTTGGCTCGGTTACCGGGAAACTTACGATTTTTATCATTTTTCCGGCCAGACCCACCTCCAAAAAGAGGTTACTTCGTGGTTCCGGAGATTTAAAGCCACTATTTTTTGGTTTTCCGTTGAGATCAAAACCACCATTTTTTAGATTTTTGACGAAGGAAAACCACCATTTTTTGGTTTTTCGGTGAGAAAAATTCTCAGATCTTCATCTCTTACCGGGAGTAGACCTCCATCCGCATCTTCATCCATACGAAGAACACATTGGAAAACACCTTATCCTACGGAGTACCACTCCATGAAGTCCTCCCACTTCCGGTGAAGAAAACTAGGCAGAATACTCAGCAAATCGCTGTGAGGACCGATGGTGGTCGTGTTTCCATACATTAGGCCTCCGGTGGTCTTTGCTTTCCATCGCCTCTGGAAGGAGACCCCAATCTGGCTGATATCCGGACCTTCCTCGACAGGAGAGGATATAAAGAAGCATTAGTCGCCGCGATGGGAAATAACAAAGAAAAGAAGAAGGCGGGAACATCCCGACCAGCTCTTTCGCATCAGCCACTTTCATAGGATGAGGTGGACGTATATGGTGAGCTCTACGCGAAAGCATTGTTTGCCCATGCCATGTATGTGGAAAGGATAAATAAGGGCAATCAGGAACTCCTGGAAATGTGGAGGTCGGCCCTCCCAATAAGCGACTCGTCCCACCAGAGAGGTTGCCCAAAGGCAAATATGCTAGCCTTCCAGCCCGATCACACAGATGTCCTTCTCATCGCTCTAAAAAGAATAGAGCTCCAAATTATCTTCTGAGCGGAATACGGAAAGAACGTCTGCTCTTGATCGTCTTGGACCCATACGTGATGAACATGTCGTAGCACCAGCACGGAAAATGAGCGTTGATCATCAGTTTCCCCTCGGAACATATGAGCAAGATTGAGGGAGCGCGAAGTTGAATCTCATCATCGGTCCGAGTGGTCCAGGGTAGAAAGCGTTACGAAACATTTCACCGTGGGCTCCCTCGATAACCAGGTCGCCAGACTCCAGAAGCAGGTTGAGGACCTGCAAAAAGCAAAGATTGGAAATGAGGATTACCCCTCAATGGGAATTTGCGTGCTCGTTGAATAAATACTCGAAGAGTCGCCTGAGAGGGTCCACTACCCCACCTTCTAAAGTTACTCAGAGATGACTTGCACTTGTGACTGGCTATCAACTTTTCAGAGCAAGATCTCCATGGAAACCAAAATTCAAGCCTCATGGTGCATCGCCTTTGTAGGCGCCATGCAGGACAAAGCAGGGTCATAGATCCGAGGCCTATCTCCTAGGTTGATCTCCTCTTGGCCTGACCTACTGGTGAAGTTCATTGTAGAATTCAAGTCATTCGGTCAGCCAAAGAAGTCAGAAGCTAACCTCTACTAGCAAATCGACTCGAAGTTATTACGATCGGTTCATCAATGTATATGATTAAACAAGAGGCCTAAACAATACAATGGTATTGAATTGTTTCCAGAGTGGCCTGGCGAAGGGCCATCTCAAGTCAGAATTCACTGTTAGATGGCCGAACAACCTGCATGACATGATCGCCTTCACTAGGAAATGGACCGCTTCTGAGGTCGCTCTTTCGTCCCGTAAGGGCAAGGAGAAAGCTGAGCCTAACCCGCCTATAGAGGGTGTCATCCGGAATCAGGAAATGAAGAAACTCAAAAAGTTCAAGCAGGAGCATTTCACTCCTCTCAACACTCCTTTTGATTGAATTATGAACGAGGTGAAGGACGATTTGCCGAATCCTCATTCGATGAAGCCTGACCCACGGAGAGAGCGAGATACGGCCAAGTACTGTGAGTACCATCACATTTATGGGCACGACACTAACTCTTGTCGCATGCTCAAGAGGGAGATTGAAAATTTGGTCGCCCGCGGGGTCCTGGACAGATACAAAAGGGACGGGGATAATGCTCCGAGAGGCAGTCCCCAAATTCCGGCAACACGTGGAAGGAGATCAATGTTATAACTGAACGACCTCTCAGCAACAACAAACTCAAGGATCAGATATACACATTGAGCAAGAGCTTTGATAAGCTGGCCGTCCTCCACGGGTACGAGAAACCGATCACGTTCACCCGTAGCGAGCTGGTAGCTATCTCTAATGCTCTAGATGTGCCGATTTTCATGTCGGCTTCGGTCAACCATGTTTTGGTACATCGGATTCAAGTCGACACGGGAGCCAACATACACATATTATACTATGACTACTTCAAACAGCTCGGCTTTCATGATTCACATCTCTGACCGCATCATGGAACTTTTAAAAGCTTCACCAACGATAGAGTTCAAGTTAATGGTGCAATCAATCTAGAAATCAGAACGAGTGACTGCTAGCCATACAGAACCAAGAAGGTAAGTTTTTTAGTATTCGATATCCATTTTAATAACAATATGATTTTGAGGATCCCGTCCTTAAGGCAGGTCTAGATGGTCATCTCTATTCCACATCAGAGAACCAAGTTTTACGCCGTAATGGTCGGGTCGCTCTCGGTCGGCCTCGTAAAATGTTGCAAAGATATCCGGCGAGTCCTGGACTCTCGGTCTATGGCACTGATTGAAACTGAAAAGGCCCATACCGAGAAAATAGAGGTTTCAGTCGGTTCCAGTCATATGAACATAGTCAGAGAGCTCGTCCCTGATGAGGTAGAACTCGATACTTTGCAAGTCTGGGACGAGCCCAATTTCACTGCTGAGGGCAAATAGATCAATGTCATGATAAATGAGGCATATCATGAACATAAAGTCAAGATAGGAGCTCATTTATCCGATCCAGAAAGAGAAAAACTGATCTCTCAACTTAAGTCTAACCTAGACACTTTTGCATGGGTTGGACATTAGAGGGGTCGAACCGGTGGCCTCTCTGCACTATCTAAATACCGATCCTACCATCAAGCCTATTCAGCAAGCCAGACAGTTCTTGCCCGAGAAACAGGCCGCAATTAAGGTTGAGATTGACAAGCTTCTACGAGTGCGTATCTTCAAAGAGATCGCCTATCTGACCTGGCTCGCCAATGTCGTCATGGTCAAAAAGCACAATGGAAGTGGCCAATGTGCGTCGATTTCATTGACATCAACAAGGCATGCCTCAAAATCCCTACCCTCTTCCGAGGATTGATCATTTGGTGTACTTAATCGCCAGATTCAAAGTTTAAGCTTCCTCGACTTGTATTCCAGTTATCATGAAGTGTAAATGGCCGACTGCGACAAAGAGATGGAAGCCTTCAGAGTGGTTAAGGGCCTTTATTATTTCAAAATGATGTCATTCAGGCTGAAGAATGCCGGGTCAACTTATCAGAGAATGGTTAATCGCATCTTCAGCACTTTGATTAGATAAAACATGGAAGCTTACATCAACGATAAGGTTGTCAAATCATCCCTCCAGGGCCGCGACACCGACCTTTAAGAAACCTTCTAGAATGTTAAAAACATTCGATGAAGCTCCACCCAGCCGAATGCGTATTTGGTGTCCAGGAGGGCAAGTTTCCGGGGTTCCTAATTAGCAAAAAAGGGACATAAGACAATCCGGAGAAGATAGAGGTATTAGTGAGCATGAAAGAGCCTACCTGCATAAAAGAGGCTCAATGACTTAATGTGAGAACCATCGCTTTAGGAAGATTCATCTCCAAGTCCACCGTGAAATGCCTTTCGTTCATCAAGATCTTAAAGGGCGACAAAACTTTCACATGGAACGAAGAGTGCACACAAACCTTCCAAGCTCTCAAAGACTACATGGGTAAGACACCTCTCTTAGTCAGCCTTATGATAGGAGATCATTTATTTCTGTACTTAGCAGCCTCAGACCGGGCTATTGCCGCCGTTCTTGTAAAGGAGGCCGGCACCTTCCAAAACCCCCTCTATTATGTAATCAAGGCTCTTAGTATGGATGATATTTGCTATTTTAATATAGACAAATTGGCCTACTCGGTTGTCATTGCCGCCAGTGAATTAAGGGCATGCTTTTCATCGCACACTTTCATCGTTTTGACAGATAGTCCGTTGCGTCAAGTGTTACAAAAGCCCGACCTTTCGGGTCGACTACTCCGTTGGGAATCAAATTGACAGAGTTCAACATTCAATATCAGCCCCGGAAAGCGATTAAGGCTCAAGAATTGGCCGACTTTATCGTTGAGACAAGTTTCAGCACCAAACAATCCGATCTGCAACCCCTGCCCAAGCCCAACTCTCCCTCAACCTCGGTGCCCATAAGGCCGAGCCATTGTTGGAAACTACACGCTGATGGGGTGGCAAGTAAAAGTGGTTGCGAGAGCTGGAATGATTCTAGTCGAACCGGGAACTATGAAAGAAATCGAGAAAACTCTAAGGTTCGAGTTCCAGTCTCCAACAATCAAGCTGAATATGAGGCCGTCATCACCGGTCTCGAACTAGCCCAAGCAATGAAAATAAATTTTTTTGAAGTCTATAGCGACTCACAACTCATCTTCAATCATATTTCGGGCACTTATGACGCGAAAAGCGAGATTTTGTGCAAATAACTCAAGATTGTCAAACGATCGGTGTGCGCTTTAATTCTCGCTAGTGCATCAGAATCGGCCGAGAGGATAACATGCGGGAAGATTTCTTGTCCAAACTGTCCTATGAAGATGAGATCCAAAACAACAAAAACAGGCTTGAACAAGAATTCAAGGGGAAAATTAATGTGTTTGTTCTTAGGAACCCGAGAAATATACATTTTTAAGGCATACAAGGGACGAAATCAAATGAATGTTCTTCGAAAGCACAAAAAATCGTATATGATGAGGCATTCAAAGAAAAGAATACATGTTATGGCTAGAAATGAAAGTGAAGTTGGACGATTTACCTTGTTGTATGAAAAACCCAGGAAGAAATCATGTTATGGCTTGAAATGAAAGCGAGGTTGGATGATTTACCTTGTTGTATGAAGAAATCGGGAAGAAAAGCTTGAAAATTGACTGAAATCCAAACCAGAAACACCTTTAGATGGTCAGAAAATGATTTAGCTCACCGGAATAAACTTGCAGGTTGCCGAAATGACTTGCTTGGGAATACTCGTTTTTGCGAAAAGTGTTTTAAGTGTCGCAGGACCCCCCCCCCCTTTATTTAGAGGTCGAAGCGAACTGATGCAACATTTCAAAACCCACTATAATGATGGCTGCACGGTTATTAAAACACGCTAGCCAATCAGGAGACGCGGCTTTTCAAATCACAACGGTCATGTCAGTTACGATATTGATAAGAAGCTCCACAACTGGTGCTATAGATAAAATCAGGGGTATTCGGATCGCCATCATTCCAAGTCGTCTCTCTATTCAGCATGACTTCACCAAGGCTATCTCAGCTAGGTCACAATAAAGCACTACGCAAAACAGCCCGCTCACTATCATGGTCGATAAAACTATGCCCGGTAACTTTTTACACGGCATCTTAGCTAGACTCTTCCGAGCCTAATGTTGTCAAGTCTAGTCGCTTTTTGCATGACATCTCTCAGCTAGTCGCTTTTGACACTAGCACTGCTAATTCTGGTCACTACCCAGCACGGCATCGTGCGACTAGTCACTTCTAAGCCTAATGATAATAATCCCGTTCGCTATCTTGGCACAACATTATTCGACTCCACTAATGAGCCTTATGCTGCCAAGCAGGTCTCTCCAAATCAGTCATCGACAATGCTCGAGCCTTACGCTATCAAGCAAGTCACTCTATAGCAGTCACTCGGCACACAGTAAATCAAGTCGCCTAAAAAATTTACTCCATGACTTTCATGTGAACCATGAACATGTCAAGGAGTAAGGGGCACTGATACAGCCCATAAAAGAGCCCAAGGATTCACATTGGGCTTGTACGTAGGCCCAATACGAATAGGGTCCTCGGCCCAATTAGTCTGCACCTTCATACGATGGATTTTGTCGGGCTTCAATCCAACTCGCCTTACGCCTTAACGATATTCATCATTGGAAAGGCAACGAGTGTCGATTAGAAATGCCTTCAACCCGCCCTTCACAAGCCGGCAAGAAGCACTAGGAACCGACCAACTCATTCCCCAGCTCGCAGTCCGCCAACTCGGACCAAGCTTCCTTGATCAGGCAACGGGAGTTAATGCTCGATGGTTACAAGCGATAAGTGCGTGTTGGTTATCATGAAGCACGCCCAATCATACGCTGCCACATCAGCCACGTAGTTAGTCATGTTAATTACGCCTTAATTACATTTCTTGTAACTGACGACTCTTAGCCCTATAAATAACGGCATTCTTACCCTGAAAATGACACCCACAACTCATTAATACCAAACGCAGACAACCTCCGCCAATTTGTCGAAAGTCGAGCTCGCCTCTTATTTCTTTATGTGTTCATAATTTCTTCATACAGTTCATAAGCACCACCGCACCTCACCGTAAAAATCATTTACTTCCATTAGATATCCACCGCTAAAAACTCCGAAACCCGTTTGTCATCGTTTAACCGTATCACTGCGCAGTGTTACGCGACTTAAATGCCCAATAAATATCTCAACTTACCAAGATCTTTGACCGTGAACTATTTATGTAAACTATCATTAACTAGTTGGGTCAGCTGACGATCAGTGTTGACTGCTATTATGTCATCTACATAAGCCATCAAGGCAATAAAATATTTTCTTGATCCCTTTTTGAACAAATTATGATTATTCTTGAAATGAACAAACTATTGTTTCTACAAAGACTCTGTCCGCTTACAATTCCATTGTATCCTAGCTTGTGTCAATCCATATAGAGACTTGGTCAACTTGAAAACTTGATTTAGCTTGTCAGTCTTGAAACCGGGAGGGAGATATATGTAAACTTCTTCATGAAGATCTTCATATAAGAAAGATGTATTGACATCCATTTGTTGAAGATTCAAGGGTTGTTGCTACTGTCAATAAAGTTCTAATTGTAGTTATTTTCACAACTGGTGAAAAGGTTTCTTGATAGTCAATCCTATAGGTTTGAGTATAGTCTTTTGCAACTAATCTTGCCTTGTATATTTCTTTAGCGTCATCATGATTGTACTTAATCTTGTACACCCATTTACACCTAATGGGTTTCTTGCATGGTGGCATATCAACTATTTCTCATGTGTGAGTGGTATGTAAGTTTCAATCTCTTTCTTCATTAATTATTTCCACTCATCATGTTTAACTACTTGATTGTATGTATTTGGCTCTGTGACAGAATCAATGTCACATACATATCTAGCATACTCAGCTGAGAGTCTCTATAGACTTATTACTTCACTTAGCATATGTGGAATCTGTTGCACTGTTTTAGCACCTCCATGATAAAAATTTGGTTCATTTCTGGTGCTTGCTGACCTCCTCAGCTGAACAGGTGCAGGTGCTTGGCTGACTGGGACTGATCCTCCACCAGATACCTCTTCAACATCCGTTCATGTGCTTGTTTTATCATCTAACTCACTCATTTGATCTTCAAAGTTGTGCATAACTGGTAATGGCACTGGCATATCAGAAGTACCTAGCTTTCCCTAATACTTTATGGAACAAAGGAAAAATAAGCCTCATGGAACTGAGTATTCCTAGCAACAAAGATATCTTTGTTGGTGATATCCAAGAGTATTTCACCATTGGAAGTGGTTGAATTTCCAAGATAGACACATGTCTTGCATCCGGAATCAAAATTTGTTCTATATTGCTGAAGAGAACAAGATAAAACTAAGCATCCAAAGACTTTAAACACAGAATAGTAAGTTTGGTGCCATATAACACCTCATCAGGTGTGATTTATTTCAGTAGAGGTGTAGGTGTTGTATTATTCAATTTAACGGCATGTAAAAAACAAAAACCCTAACATTCAATTTGGTGGTTACTCTAAAACCTCAGACATCTAGCTAGATTCAGAAGGTGTTTATGTTTCCTTTCCACTATACCATTCTTCTCAGGTGTGCTGACACATGAGGTTTGATGAATAATGCCATACGGCACATAAAAAGATGTGAGCTGAAATTCAGCTCCACCATCAGACCTAATCACTTTAATGATCTTATTAAATTGAGTAGAAATTAAACAAATTTAACAAAGGATTTAACCAACTCAAAAGCTTGGACTTACATCTCATAAAAATCATGCTTGTAAATCTAAAGAAATCGTCCACAACAGTTAAGAAATATTGCTGACCATTCTAGTAGATTGCCTCAAAAGGTTCTAAATGTCAATATGAACTTGATAAAAAAACAACATTAAAAGCAGTGGTACTTTAGGGAAAAAAGTTTTTCTTCAGTTTAGTCATTGAACATAAGAACACAAGTCGTGTTCATAGTACTTTACATCAGCAGATCTAGGACTAATGAATTGTAGTCTTTTAGGTTGATGACATAATCTATAATGCCATAAAATATCAACATCCACTCTATAAAACGAAGTATGGTTTTGTATAGAATTACAAAAGATTCAACAACAACTTTCTTCATAGGCTATTATAATGAAACATTTAGGCCTCTGTGCAGCTCAACTAAACCAATCATATTCTTCTTGTTGTCCTGCAAAACACACTTGTTAGCAGTGAAAACAACTGCACAATCAGAATGATTGATCAAGGCTGGTAATGACATCAGATTATATTTAAACCAAGAATATATAACACATTATTTAAGGTCGGCTGAGATTGATCCTTATTTGTCCCATATGTGTTACATGCACGGTATTGCCATTAAGTAATCCCATTTTCATGTTAACAACATGTTTGGGATTACATAGTTTCTCTAAAGAACATGCAGTGTAATCTATGGCACCAGAGTCCAAATCCTTTGGATAGGTTTTACCAAAATAAGGTCACCTGATCCTTTAACATATGAGAAATGATCATAAATTTGGTGGACTGCATGCCCAGTAGAATCAGAACATGGAAGAGCCATTAGCTTCTCTAGCTGTTGTGCAGTAAGACCTGAAAACCCTCATCCAGCTAACCTTTGGGCCTCATCCTCTTCTACCCACTGATTCATATCTACCTGATTCACCATGTTAGCTCTCTTGGACTTGAAATCATATGGATATCCATGCTTCTTATAACAAGTTTCTTTTGTAGGGCCATCGAATCCACAGAAACTACATTGAACCTTTTAAAAGTTCTTGACCTTGGAGTTATTTGTAGGCACAACAACCCCCTGCTGACTACTTGACACTGGTCATGTCCATTCTTTTGAGCCATCAAGATCATAAATCTTCCATTCTTGGCATTGTTTTCCACATATAATTTCTATCTCTGAAACTTAATTGCTATTGAAAAGGCATCATGAATCTCAGGAAAAGGCACCATCATCATTGCCTAAGACACCATTGGATCAAACTCATCCCTATGACCTTTCGAGAAATTCATCACATGTTCTGTCTCTATGTGATCCGCCAGAGTATTTATAGCATTACAATGGCAATGTAGATCACAAGAACATATATGCTTTGGCCTAATAGTCTTAATCTGTTCCCACAAAACCATCAATTTTGTGACATATTGATTCACATAATCAGTTCCCTGCTTCAAGGCATGCATCTTCCCAAAAAGATTAGAAAGTCTTAATACATCTACATTTGCTAACCTATCAGCCATATTTTTCCATACAACTTGGGCACTTTTGAAATACATCAAACTATGTGCAATAGTATTCCCTACAGAGTTCAAGATCCAAGAACTTACCATAGTGTCACGCTGTCTCCAAGTCTGGAAATCTGCTCAACATGTGTCTAGTCTCTTAATTGTCCCATCCACAAAACCATACTTATTCTTGGTGATCAAAACCATCTCCATTAATATCTTCTGAGGATTGCAATTCTTGCCATTCATCAATGGCTGAACCAACACCATAGATGGATTCTCATTGGGATGAACATAGAAATGACTAGAAGGGCTCAGTTCTTGCTCCTTTGCTGACATGGTTTTCAAGAACATAAAATCCAAATTAAATATAACTAATAACAATCTGAAACTGATCAAGAAAGAAGAATAAACACAAAATTCTCTCAAGAATCTGTGAAATCACAAGAACAGATGAAGAAACCTCTCAAGTTTCTCAAAAAAACAGAGTAAAAAAACGTAGAAAAGTTCACTGAACCTTTTTGAATCCACAGAAACTACACTAAACCTTTTTAAATTTCTTGACCTTGGATTTATTTGCAGGCACAACAACTCCCCTGCTGACTACTTGATTCTAGTCATGTCCATTCTTTTGAGCCATCAAGATCATAGAATCTTCATTCTTGGCCTTGTTTTCCACATATAATTTCTATATTTCAAACTTATTTGCTATTTCAAAGGCATCATGAATCTCAGGAAAAGGCACCATCATCATTGCCTAAGACACCATTCGCTCAGACTCCTCCTTGAGACCTTTCGAGATTTTCATCACATGTTCTGTCTTTATGTGATCCGCCATAGCATTTATAGCATTACAATGGAAATGTGGATCACAAGAACATATATGTATTGGCCTAATAGTCTTAATATGTTCCCCTAAAACCATCAATTGGTTAGATATTAATTCACATAATCAGTTCCCTGCTTCAAGACGTGCATCTCCCTAAGAAGATCAGAAAGTCTTAAAGCATCTACATTTGCAAACCTATCAGCCATATTTTTCCATAAAACTTGGGCACTTTTGAAATACATCAAACTCTATGCAATAGCATTCTCTATAGAGTTCAAGATCCAAGATCTTACCATAGTGTCACACTGTCTCCAAGTCTGAAAAACTATTGAACATGTGTCTAGTCTCTTAATTGTGTCATCCACAAAACCATACTTATTCTTGGTGATCAAAACCATCTCCATTGTTATCTTCCGAGGATTGTAATTCTTTCCATTCATCAATTGCTGAACCAACACCATAGATGGATTCTCATTGGGATGAACATAGAGAGGACTAGAAGGGCTCAGTTCTTGCTCCTTTGCTGCCATGGCTTTCAAGAACATAAAATCCACATTAAATATAACAATAAAACGATCTGAAACTAATCAAGAAAGAAGAATAAACACAAAATTCTCTCAAGAATCTATGAAATCACAAGAACATATGAAGAAACATCTCAAGTTTCTCCTAAAATAGAGTAAAAAAACGTACAAAAGTTCACTAAACCTTTTTGAATCAACAGAAACTACACTGAAACTTTTTAAAGTTCTTGACCTTGGAGTTATTTGCAGGCACAACAACTCCCGTGTTGACTACTTGATTCTTGTCATGTCCATTCTTTTGAGCCATCAAGATCATAGAATCTTCATTCCTGGCCTTGTTTTCCACATATAATTTCTATATCTCAAACTTAATTGTTATTTCAAAGGCATCATGAATCCGAGGAAAAGGCACCATCATCATTGCCTAAGACACCATTTGCTCAAACTCATCCATGTACCTTTCGAGAATTTCATCATATGTTCTGTCTCTATGTGATCCGCCAGAGTATTTATAGTATTACAATGGCAATGTGGATCACAAGAACATATATGCATTGGCCTAATAGTCTTAATATGTTCCCACAAAACCATCAATTTGGTGAGATATTGATTCACATAATCAGTTCCATGCTTCAAGACATGCATCTCCCCAAGAACATCAGAAAGTTAAAGCATCTACATTTGAAAACCTATCAGCCATATTTTTCTATACAACTTGGACACTTTTGAAATACTTCAAACACTGTACAATAGTATTCTCTATAGAGTTCAAGATCCAAGATCTTACCATAGTGTCACACTGTCTCCAAGTCTGGAAATCTGTTGAACATGTGTCTAGTCTTTTAATTGTGCCATCCGCAAAACCATACTTATTCTTGGTGATCAAAACCATCTCCATTGTTATCTTACCAGGATTTTAATTCTTGTCATTAATCAATGGCTGAACCAACACCATAGATGGATTCTCATTGGGATGAACATAGAAATGACAAGAAAGGCTCAGTTCTTGCTCCTTTGCTGCCATGGCTTTCAAGAACATAAAATCCACATTAAATATAACAAAAAACGATCTGAAACTGATCAAGAAAGAAGAATAAACACAAAATTCTCTCAGGAATCTGTGAAATCACAAGAACAGATGAAAAAACAACTCAAGTTTCTCCTAAAACAGAGTAAAAAAAGGTTGAAAAACAATGAAAACTATCAAGTTTCATTCTCTATACACTACAACAAAATAGGCCTTTTGCAACACTTTCTTTGCGACATTTTGATAATTGTCGTAAATTTACCGGCGTATGTTACTAATTGCCACAAAAGTACGACATCTTCGCCACATATTATTTTGTGACGCTAATTGCCGACAATTAACCGGCACTTATTGTTTATGTCATAAATGCTTGGCATTTTTTGTGGTGGTTTATTGTTATGCCGTATAATATATGTCAATTTTCCGAGATATCGTGATTATGTCGGAAAATTTTGTGACAATATCTTGGCATTTTGAAGATATGTCGTCAAATGCACGACACTTTTCAAATTGCCACTTTTATGCCTAAAAAACAACACTAGTTATGATGCTTTTATATAATATGATAAATATAAAAGACATAGTATATCTTTATACATTCTCGCATAAAAAGATCAAATTACCCCTACCCCACCCCACCCCCCCCCCACACACACACTCCAACAAACATATATACGGAGAAGAACAAAAAAAAAGTCTTAAATTAAAGTAATAATACATGTTTTCAAAACTTTTGGTTAATGGACAAAATTATTTTCAAAAAAATAAAATAAAATTTGTAGTAGCATGAGGGAATTAAAGCAAAAATCTAATGCACTTTTTCTTTCATCCGCTATTTTTTTTTCCCGAAACGAAATATACGCGCACATACTTTCTATCCTCACTGGGACTTCAACTCAAATACTCCGAGTTAAGTGGCCACGGTGATTACTTGGCCAATGCCACATTGGCGCTTTCTTTCATCCAGTATTTTAACACATTTACATCTCTCAATCTCTAACTCCAAAAAAAAAAAAAATTCACCAATTTTTTTTTTTTCGTGCTCCTTATTTCGATACTACATCCACCACGTTCCGACGCAATTTCCGAAAAGTTACTGTCGAAATTAACTGTCAAAATTAATTGTTTTTCAAGATTCATTAGATGATTTTCAATAGTGAATCTCACTTAAAACAATGTAATTATTTCAACCAAGTCTCAAAACAAAAACACGAAAAAAAAAATTTGATGAAATTTTCATCACGTGTGGAGATATCAAAATATATGGATGTTTAAAAATTTTGAAGGGAAAAGAAAATATTAATGAATTGGTACCTTTTTTTTAACAGCGTTTTTTTTAAATGAATAAGTATTTACAATTGTCAATACTACCGTAATTGAACCATGTTGGAGAAAATACATGACCAAGTCTCGATCGCTACCCTCAAAAAAAAAAAAAAGTCTCGATCGCTATACTCCCAAGTCGCTACAATAATTGCTACCATGTGATGTACAGTTATATAAAGTATATATTACGATTTTGTTGTGTTTAGTTACAAATATTTTCAAACAAAAAAAAGTTATTATTATTATTTCTTTTTAGGAAATACTACAGTCCAGTCGATGATTAAAAAGCTGACCATCCAGGTTTATTGTTGGATTAATATTAAAATAATATGAACAGCTTAGATTAATGCGATGCATATTTAGTTATTATGTATCATAAATAATAGATTTTAACCTGTTAAACAGCGTCACCGGTCATCAAATTAAACAAAACAAAACAAAACAAACAAACAAAATAAAAAATAAAAAACACACGCAGAACATATTAACAGCGATTGCGTTTTTTTTTTCTTCTTCTAGGAATTGATTGACCAGAAGGCGTTTTCTATATTATGGCGTTTTCTATAGTTAATCGTAATATTGATTGTCTAATGAAGGCGTAACTTGTATCTGGATTAAGTGGTGGTTTCCTGAAGGCCAAAAAAAAAAAAAAAAAAAAAAAACAAAAAAATGATGCTCCTTATTTGGTTGATCTGCTTATTAAACTAATGACGTCGATGGTAAACAAAGATGGTAATTATTGAGAAGAAAAAAAATTCATTTATTGATTGTAATATTGAGAAGAACAAAATCCTTTTATTGATGAAGCGGCCGGAAAATTTTGGTTAACACCATCTATGGCAAGAACGGAAAGATGAACACAAATTTTGATAAAAAAAAACCTCCCATTTAATTAAATGGTGTGCCAATGAAATAGATGATCTACTGAGGAAAACAGAATCGATTTAACATGATTTTTTTTCCAGGCAACCTAGTTACACTTGAGCCGGTGATGGTGATCGTCGTATGAAAGAAAACAACAGACTTTCGTTTTTTTTTTTTCTTTTTGGAAAAAAGTTTACAGGTTTAGTGGGTTAAAAAAACTGATCAAGTAAAAAAATTATTAAGTTTGTTACTGTACACATTAGTTATGGTGTATTAAAAAATGATCCAACGCATTTAATTATTAATGCATTTATACTTATACTATAATAAATTTCGATTGCCATGTTCAATCACATATATTAATAAATAGGATTATGACTAAAAAACGTCAAATTGATGGGTTTTTTTTACTCGGCAAATTGATGATATATCACTTATACACATCAGTAAATAGTATAATAACGTAAGTTAATATCAATTTGATGTATACAACCATAATAAACGAAAATTGTATCATGTTTAATTTTTATATCATTTTTATTTCGTATTATATCATCACTAGAATAAATCATTAATCCCGCTTAGCCCCTTTGACTCTTTTTACTCCCTCCGTTTTTTTTAACTGTCACATTAGAAGAAGAAAAAAACTGTTATTTTTTGGATGAACCTGATCACCTTTTAGTTTAAGGTTAGTCATTTTTTGGATGAAAATGGTCAATTATTTTTTTTTTCTAATGTGAGAGTTAAAAAAAACAGAGGGAGTAATATATATTGTTCCGATTAAATATATTTGAGTACTAACATCAAACATCATGTAATCGAGTTAAGACATTAAATTTACAATCGATGATCAGTATCAACCCTAAACATTGTAATCGGGTTAACTAAACCTCGTATTGACGGTGAATCAAACACGATCGACCCAAACACTATCTTTAAGTTAGCAGAACTTTAAATTGATTGTCGATCAAGCCTGATCAACACTTAACACCTTAATCGGGTTGACGTGAACATCAAATCGAGGGTAGATCGATCAAGCATGGTCAACCATAAACACCATAATAGGATTAATTGAACCTCAAATTGAGAGTCAATCAGCCTCAAAGTGAGAGTCAATCGAATTGAGAACCTTATTGGGTTAGCTGAACTTCAATTTGAACTTCAATTAAGCATGATCCACCATAAACACCGTAATCGGGTTAATTGAACCAAAAATTTGACGGTTGATCAAGCTTGGTCAACCATAAATACTGTAATTGGCTTAACCAAACCTCAAATTGACGATCAAACAAGCCAGATCAAGCTTAATCAATGTAATTTAATTATCTGAACTTCAATTTGTACTTTGATTAAGGCCGATCAACCAAAGACACTCTAATCGGGTTAACTGAACATCGAATTGACTGTCGATCAATCTTGATCAACCACAAACACTATAACTGGGTCAACTGAAGTCAAACTAACGATTGATCAAGCCTGATCAACCATAAACAGTCAAATTTGACTAACCAAACCTCAAATGATGTTCTTTCAAAGCTCGATCAATCATAAACACTATAATGTGTTCACTAGACATAAAACCGACGGTCGATTAAGCCCGACCAACCTCAACACTGTAATTAGGTAAAATGAACCATAAATTGATGATCGATCAAACTCGAGCAACCAAAAGCAGTGTAATGGGGTTAAGAAAACCTTAAATTGATGTTAGATCAAGCCTGATCCATCCCAAACACTATAAACGGGTTAAGTGAACATCAAAGTAAAAATCAATCAAGCCTATCAATCCTAAACATCATAATCTAGTTAACTAAACCTCAAATTCAATATAACTTGATCAACCAAATCACTGTAATCATGTTAAGTAAACCTTGAATTGATGCTCAATCAACCCAAACACTAGAATGGTGTTACGTGAACATCAAATTGATGGTCAATCCGGCCCTGATCAACCATAAATACCGTAATTGAGTTAACCGAAACCTTAAATTGACATTCGATTAAGCCCCATCAACTTTAATCATAGTAAATGGGTTAGCTGAACATCAAAGTGAACTTTAATTAAACCCTGATAGACAAGAGACACCTTGGTCAAGTTAACTGAACATCAAATTGACGATTGATCAAGCTTGATCAAACACAAACATTGTAATTGGGTTAAGTGCATGTCAAATTGACAACCGATCAATCCTGGTCAACAACAAACACTCCAATTGGGTTAAATGAGCCACAAATTCATGGTTCAAATTTTTTTAAACTATAATGGTTTAAACAAACATCAAATTGATGATCAATCAAAGTCGACCACCCTCAACGATGTAATCAGGTTAACTGAACCTTAAATTGATGGTCGATCAAGCTTGATCAACCAGAAACACTGTAGATGTGTTAGTTGAACATCAAATTGACGATCGATCAAGCCCGATCAACCATAATCACAAGAAATGGTTTAAGCAAAAAAAAAAAAAAAAAAAAAAAAAAAAAAAAAACGAAAAAACGTAGAAACATGCTAATTAAAAATACTTGAAGTGTAAATTTTTTTGTATATTTTTTTGACTACCGACAGTAGTGAACTTCAAATTAGTCGTATGGAGTTGATCACGGATACTACGGTTTTAAGCAAAAATGCAAAAGAAAATGCAAAAAAAAAAAAAAAAAAAAAAAAAAAAAAAAAAAACACGCAAAACATGCTGATTAAAAATTGCATGAGGTTGGTATGCATCATTGAATACCTATCTCCATCACAGTGATTGCATTTTTTGTCTCTTCATAATTTTTTTTTTTGCATGAAGTGTATATTTCTTTTTAAGTTGTTTATTATTATTATTATTATTATTATTATTATTATTATTATTTTGGCTAGAGTTTGAAGGGTATTAGTAAAAAAATTGCAAGCAGCCTAGCTAGCACATATATAATTGGCGTGATTTTTTCCCACCATAATTTTTTTTTTTTAAATTCCCGCCGTGATTTGAGGATTTTTGAGAGAAAAGTACCCATTAACAATTAAACTCCTTCAAGATGATATAAAAAAATTCAAATTCTTCAAGATAAATACAAATTTTCTGATGTTATCGTCATTAAACTTCCACAATTCACAAATAAAAGTTTCACGATTCAAAAAACTGAAAATTTTCCACAATCATCCAGAGTGCGTTCTATTTCACTCCTGCAACAGCCAAACCTAATCACTTCTGGTTGCTTCTCAAAGGAAAACTAAAATCGCCCGAGGGTGAGGATGGGGTTGCCTCAAAGGATAACTAAAATCGTGAGGGCTCACATCAAGGCTGAATAGGTTGAATTGTATTTTATCTCCATCAAGGTAAGTTCTTTTGGTTCATATTGATTTCACAAATATATGAAGTGGATCAACTAAATTAGATTTTTGCCTTTTAAATTAGTTGAATTCATAAAGAAATTGAAGAATTGTTGGCTTTTTTTTCACATCTAGTGTTGCATCTAGATGGTACTTTTTTTCTGTATCCGGTAATATTATATCTCGTTTGAATCTATAAGTGATCAAAATTGGGGAGTAGTAATTTAAGTTTTATTTTCTTACGTTTACAAAAAAAAATTAAATAAATAAATAAATTACAAGAAACAGAGAACTTGTGTTGCCATCTTTTTCCACATTCTTGATGATAGTCTATTAAGCAGTGATGATGCTCTTTTGGAAGACTTAGGCACACAGCGAGAATATTTTCCTATGTATGCTATCTCCTAATTTAGCGTATCAAAAATACTCTGTGTATCATCTTTAGTTCTTTTTATTTCTTCGTTTTTCTGTTTTTTTTCTTCAAAATCTCTAAGATGATCTGTTTGATCTGACATAGGTTGTTTGCCATCACTCCTCAGAACAAAATTTTAAGTCAATATAGTACTACTAGAGTTATATTATGAACTTAATTAATATCGCTTGAAGCTGCATCTTTCACATTTATCAATATATATATTAATTATGTATGCAAATTGAATCATTTGCTGTGAATGTTCAAACTTCTGTCTTGGAAACCTCAAGGTACTAAAAGTCTATGATTAACACACAATGGGTGAATTGATCTGTTGAGGGAGTTGGCTCAAATGATTTTTGTATTACTACTATTTATTTATTTTGAACAAAAGCTTCCTTTCTCTAAAATGGTTACCATAAGTTATCTTAGTTAAAATAAATGAATATTTATTGAATAAACTGATTGAAAGGTGATTAATTATCTTGTGTTCTGTGTACTTTGGTAGTTTAACAATGTTTTAATTTGTTAATGGTATGTGCGCAACTGTTGTATTATAACAAGTGATATCTGACTGATCGTGTCGTTGTTGATCAAATGGAGTCTAAATTGATGTGGATGTAACGGTGCTAGAAAACTGTTGTGTATCACTCGTTGTGACACAACGGTTGTTCACGTATCATTAATAACTCCGATTTGTTTTGAAGATTGTTGCAATTGTGTTGTATCATGACATTTGTGTATTTTCTGAAGTGGTTTATAATTGTGTATATAGTTACTATTCATGTACATATAAAATTAATTAGGATCTGGATTTTCTTTTCAGTAGATTTTAACATCTGGGTAGTCTAATTTCTAGTAAAATTAACCTCGATGCAATTGCACTGAACAATGTCGACTATTTGGCATTGATGTCGTATTGTATTCTTTATTCATTGTGCATTTTGAATGCTCAAGTGTTAAAACGTATGATAGCACATGCTCAAATAATACTTTGGATATCAGATTAAACTCAAGTTGATTACTTAACTCATATGCTTTGATATTTTCTTTTGTTTAGTAAGGTGATAATCTCACATATACTATTATTAGTATGAAAAATTGATTCATTGCGGCTTTTCGTTGAATTGATATATTTCCTTCATTATTTTTTGAACATTAGACATCTTATATGTTTTGGAGAATTCAAATGATATTGATTGTTGTTCTATCAGGGAAAGACACAATTACCATCCAAATACACGGAAAAAGAAAAAAAAAACCCTCTTTTGCAGAGGCCGGGTTGGTAAACTATGGAGAGATTGGAAGGTCGTTGTGAATGATATTTATTTCACACCACATAAGCACGACAATCGACAAGACTTTCTTAGCAAGTAATTGCCCTAACATAGTAGAGCACAATCAATGGATACCATTAGTTTGACATTGGACACAACAATTAGCTCCATGGATGCAAGATAGAGCAGCGAAGAGGAAAAATAAACATAAGGGTTGCGAATGAAAGGTAAAATATACATGCATATCGATCTTACTATAGTTTTCTAATCAATTATACTACTTTTCATATTATTCAATTTACTTTGTGCAGGATATATTCATGTTACTGGGATTTGAAGCTTGTTCTTCAACCGGAGGAAAATAGTTTTGTCTTTGAGAAAAAATAGCATTAAATAAGAGCATTTAAACATCCTTTTCATTTTTCTGGATGAGTACAACTTGTTGTTGGATAACAATTAATTGTTCTTTAGTGTTTAGTTTTCACTTGTTTCCACTTCAAATATATGTTCAATATTTTGAATAACTTTATTTCCTTTTATGGCTTTGTTCATATGTGGATTACTAATATATATGGTTGATAGTTGATACCAGGTGCAAATATGCTTCTTGACGGTTGGATTGATGAATTCTTTGGTTTGAAACTTATAAACCTGATGCATTTATGGATTAATAATCTCCATAAAAAATACAAACAATTCAGTTATTTTAATATAGTACTTAGTTATTTTTATAAAGTAATGTAAGAAATCTAGTTTATATTTTGCCGACAAACATATTACGTAGCGCAAAATTACAATTAAAACAAAACCGACATTTTCAATATGTGCCATACAATTTTCATAAGATTCACGATAAATAAAATAAGTGCAGTAAATTACCATTAAACAAACTACATCAAATGAAACAAATGACGGTATAGTGCCACAAACATGTGTCAGCGAATTTGCCACAAATAACATGTGGCAATCAATACAAGCGTCGTCAAAATGTCAAGTTGTTTCCGTCATCTCATCAACCGATGAAGAAACCGCCATAAAAAATAACCGACACATTAGAAAAGTGCCAGCCAAGTGCCACAAATAAACAATACGTCACTTTTACTATGTGCCATGTAATCGCCGTAAAAACATTCCGGCAGAACTATAAAGTGCCGCAAACATTGCCGACACCACTATTGACGACACTTAAATAACCGCCGTTTAAAATGCCGGGAATTCTTTATACGGCGCTTATTTGCTATTTCCCGACATTTATTTTGTGCCATAAAAAGCTAAATATGTTGTAGTGATACCATGTTGAAGTTGTGAAATTGAAGAACACAATGAAATAAAATGCGGACATTTTATTACTCAAGAATAATGAATGAGTCAAGTTAAAAAGTTGCTGATCAAAGGAAATTTATAGTATCATACACCTCATGAATCAGTTAAAGAAAGTTGCACAACAGTTGTACCAGAATAACTGTCTGTTTATACTATTCAGCTAAAATTGTACTACTCAGCTGAATCTACTCTACTTAGCTGGTCTGTCGTGCTGACTTTGTTGCTGTTATGTATTCAACTAGTCTGATGTGTTGTGCTAAGCTGAGCACATTATTTTGCATTCATCACTCTTTCATCCATATATAGTAACATAGCTAGATTTCTCCCAGCATAACAATAAGCTCACTCATCCACATAGAATACATCTGCATCATCATGCATAATCTTCTCAGGGTGGGGAAAACATACAATATATGCAAAAGGGATAAGTACATTGAGTACTTAGTAAAAGGTAGAAGCTATTGAACAACATGCTTTGTAATGCTTAGAATGTAAATACATTATTATTAAAAGATTATCTTCACTAAATTGATGTTACATCTAGGTATCACTCCATGTCCCATAACACGTTGTGAGTTTTCTATTGGGTTTAAGCTTATATTATCTTTCTTACTTCAAGAATTCAAGGGAACTACGCTTAGTCTATGAGCACTAAGAACCCAACTGGATGCAACCCACTAGAGAGTTTCTCTAGTGATGACGGTTAAAATAGTCTATCCTACGTCATCAACATTCTATCCTAAAAATAGTTGTTTCGACCTATAAATATGAACCATTTAAGTTGAATATCATATGTCGGGTTCGTGAGTCGAGAAATCCGCACTTAACGTTTATTTTCCCTATTTCGATATTATTTTGTGCATTATTTGATTATTTTTAGGATACGAAATATTGGGTTGAGCATCATGGACGAATCTGGAGTGAGCTGAATGAAAGGAATAGGCCTAGGGTATTCCAGAACATTCCAAGCTAAGTCGGCTGAAGAAAAAGACAAAACTGCCTTGGTAAACCGAGAGTCAGTGCCGACTTACCGAGAGTCCAGATCCTTCGAAAACGCATTTTCTTGGACGAGGGGTTGAACTAGATGTTTCTAAGTCGGTTTAGGTAGCTATAAATAAGAGGCTTCACCTCAGAACACAAGAGTACAATTTTCAAGACAAGTATTATGCAATAAAAAGTTCTTTGTTCTTTATTTTATTTATTTTATGAGTTCTGGTCGGAGAGACGACGGAGTCGCCGTCTAGGGAGAGATCCAAGGGAGATCTATGCTCATCTTCGAGGGTGTGATTTTCTGTCTTTTCCAAAATGTAAATCTATCATTGTTCTATTCGACTAGTATGTTTTAATTGCTTATTTAGTTTAATTATGTAGTAGTTAATTTATTTTACCCCATGTGTTATAGATCTAATTCGTTGGTGAAGAAATCATGAAATAGTGGTTGCGTTTTCAGATCTGCGACGGTCTATCGCTAGATCTGAATACCTAGTAAATTACTAATTCATGATAATCGGCGCCAGCTACGTTGATCGATAGATTTAATTTACATGTTAGTAGCCTGATCAACTATTTGCATGTCATCGTAAACTAGCATGAAATACGAATAGTGAAGTGCTATGTTTGGACATTAACTTGAATGGACCCTAGAACGTGCTAATCAGTGTTGACAGCTGTCTAGGCGGGTTTGCGGTATGAGTTAATGCTCAATATCGACAGCTCTAGTTCTTTATGCGTATGAGCTATTACGGACCAATTAAGGAGGGTTGCTTGCGTATAGATTGTCTACTACCATTGTCGGAGTAGATAGGGTTAGAGTCAGACCAGAAATGGTGAACAATGAATTAAAATTCACCAATGGGGAGGACTGTTGCATGTGTGGGGGAGTAACTAATTACTCATAATTGAACTAATACATTAGAAACTCTTGTTGCTCAGTTGAACTTGCATAATCTTGCTAGTTGATTGTTACCAATTTTACTACTATCTATATTATAGTTGGTCGTAGACCGTTAATCGTGACAAGCTCAATCTTGATAATTAGACGTTCTTACGAGTCTCTGTGGGATCGATCTTGACTCGCCCGTACTCTACTACGATAGACCTAGTCCTATTGCTAGTATGTGCTTTGCACGCGATCATCTAGCGGTCCTGGGAAGTCGTCTCATTAGTGTGTGATCGGTAAAAGTCATCCACTTTATACGATCATCATCACATCACGATATTGTACTGTGCCTTACCATGAATAACAAGATATTTAGTCTTTTATCTAATCAATGATGTATGTTACTTTCCATTCACTCGCCATCTAAGTTTGTTCAAGTAAAGACTCACCTAAAAACTCTACTCCCTCATCTTAGACTTCTATACTCAATCCATAACCTAGCACATAAACAGACAATGGTGAATCCTCTTTCCTCAAAGCACAAGGCCAATTCCAAGTGTCGACGGTCCCGTACTTCGTCTCATCAAAGAATCCATCCGGTGCTGGAACTAAAAGCTTCAGAAGCTTGTTCATGGCTTTGTCAAGTTATTTCAAGTCATTTAGATCATATAAAAATAACCTCAACCCTAAGCTAAGCCTTAAAACTACACAAAACTTGATTTTGGCCCGCCCCAAAACTGGCAAAGCATTATGTTTTATGTCTGCTTAACTTTGGCGCGCGCCAAACCCTTTCGGCCGGCGCCAAAAGGTCGAGAACTGCCCTAAACCATCAAACTTTCTACAATTCCAAGTACCAAGCCAAATCCAAAGAATATACTTCGATTCTAACACAAAAGATGCATAAAACAGAACCAAATTACTTGTCAAACACTAAAAAACACAAATCGTTCAACATGAACACCCTCTTACCTCGATTTGAAGTCAAATTCTTCCCAAAGGCACGCAAAAGTGCTGTCAAAACCGATCCGCAAGCCAAAGTTTATATGAAATACGATATATTCTTAGATTAATGATGAATTTAAAGGATTCTAATCCACAATAATTGTATCTAAGCAGCTGCTTTCGAACTACAAAACTTACTGAAAACCTAAGATTCCAAAAGTGGGAAAACTTCACACCTTTCTTGATAGCAACTAAATTTATATCAAGTCGATCTTCTTCTCGCACTAATCAATTTCCTCTATTTTAATCTGCAAGATGACGGACAGATTAGACGATGTGATGAAGATTCCCTTTCTCCTATTCCTTCTATGAAGTTCGAACTTCTCATTTGTGTTTTTTTTTTTTTTTTTTGACAACTTCCCACAACACTGGGAAGTTTTGTTTGCAGAAATAAAACTTTCGGATTGTTTATTTAATTATCATTTTTTTAAAGAAAGGAAAAACTTAAATAATATTTTCTTTTTCTAGAAAGACATTTTTGCCACTTTTAAAAAAAAAAAATCAGGATATCAGTAAAATCTCTAGCAAAATTTAAAACTTAAAAGCTTTACGTTTAGATGTTTGATTGTTGCATGTGAAGCATATGACTTTGATTGTTACATGAGAAGCATTTGACTGTTCAGTGAAAACCATTTGTAATGACACAAAATAAAAACTTGGGCTTGTTGAAATGGAAGTGAATTATATGTTTGCAACTGAATCCAACTAACTTTTAGTCGGTCAAGGAAAAGGAGAGTAAAAAATTACAAAGGTCATTCTCAGGGCGGGTCCTAGAATTTTTTAGGCCCAAGGCCGAGTCGTCTAATTAGGTCTATTAGTTTGAAATTTCATACTTATCGATTCGAATTAGACTACTATACATCTATATACACATACATCTAAATACACGAATCTTCCATTACCAATTTGAGTCGTCCCGTGATCCTGATCACGGATATAATTTATTGAGTAAAAAAAAACACATTATATTAGGTTGGATTGAAATTTGATCTACACGGAACTTTTTTTTAGGCCCTCGGACACCGTTGGGCCTAAGACCACCGTCTCGATGGCCTTATGGTTGGGCCGGCCACAGGTCATTCTTTCTTTTTTTTTTTTTCTTTTTTTTTTTTCGAAGAGAAAAGAGATTTTTATCGGGAGGATGTCTTTCTTACGGGCTCCTTTGTACCGTCTGGTGGCCGGCGGTGGTGGAGTTGGTCGTCGGTGTTCTTGGGACATAAAGTTAAAAATAATTTTATTTTTTATTAGCTTAATATGCTGCTCTCTTTGTATTAGTATCCGGTTTGGTTGTGTTTGGCCTTCATAGGGCTTTCTTTTTTGTCAAAGCTTATTCTGCGGGTCCTTTGCTTTGACAATAATTTAATTGTTTGTTTGTGGTCTTGTTTGTAGTTAGTTTATCTTTGTTTTTGTAGTGTTTCTGGTATGTCCAGTTGGTCCTGGCTCTGACCGGCGCTGTCCGGCTTTGTATATGTTGTTACAGGCGTTTTCCGGATTTTATTAAAGTTTTAGTATTTTGGGAAAAGAAAAATACCAACCAGAGAACAAGTAAAGAATTTATTTAGACAAATTGAGATAACATATATAAACGGCAAAATACAAAAAGATGATGGGAGGGTGAGGTTCGTTTAATTTAATGCAATGAACCCCCACCCAAATTGACTTTCTTCAAAATTTGACAGGACACGATAAAGACGTTAGTCGAATCCCTCTGATATAATAACAAATTATAAAGATTAAATATTATTTTGCATTGAATCATTGTGAATGGCACTTCAATGTTTTATAAGTCTATATTACTTTATCAACAAGTAAACAATAAAGACAATAATTGAATATAATTAACAATAATCAATTATCATTAGCGGTATCCGGAGATATGTTAATCGTATCTTCAACAAAATATATTAAGGCAAAAAAGAGGACCGCCTATTTATAGGTTTATGTTGTATTATCACTTTGGGCTTTTTAGATGCTTATAAAGTAGGCCCAGAATAGTTGATCACGGCTCTTTGTATAAGGCTAAATGCTAATGTTTCTTGAATGTTGACTTAATCTATACATAATAACTAGGTCATTACTGCTTTGCCACCGTGATGCTCGAGGCCTTTATAAACTAGAGCATATGCATACTCTCTGAACTCATATATATTTGAGCAATGTATGGGCTTTCCGAAGAACCCTTTCTGGGGTATCGTATTTGCGGGTTGTTTGAGGAACAATTGAGCGCTTAGGAGTCCAACTCATTCAAATCAAGGAAACCCCGATACAACTACTCATATAATATGTAAGTTTTATATGCACTATATGCTTTATAATAACACACTACTGGCATATATAAGTTATATTTATAAGGCTCTTCGACTAACACACTAGTGGTGAAGGCATGGGTGCGTAGTGCAGCCTCTAACTTAAGCTGGAGGTCAGCTGTTCGATTCCCGTAATGGGGTTGATTTCCGATTGATAACACCCTTCAATCTGAGAGGTTTTAAAGCGCAATGTTGTTGGAGCTCTTAGGTTTATTCGATTAACCTCTCCTCACTTTCTGTGTGGATCGGGGTGAGGGGCACTAATGGTAGGGTTTACCATTTTTTATAAGGCTCTTCGACTCAGAAACGAAATGTTCCTGGAAATTCTTGCTCCAATTGAACCATACATGTTATATCATACAACATATCTGTAAAGTTATAAAGTAGTGTAAGTTAAACATAATAAGTTGTCTTCTATAATTACAATCTTATATAATACATTTTAAGATAAACATACAGGACATACATATACAATGAAAAGGACAATGTACATAATATGCAAGTGAGAGTACAAAACCTCTTCAAAATATTTTAGTTTTTAACTTAAAAATGGTACCTTCGAGCATCTTGAGGATATATTTCATTGATGTGGTATGCAAAAACCCTTTAGGTTTCAATAGAAAGCTATGTTATAAACTACCTAACTAAAAAAAATCTTTCTATGGATTTAGCAACATTCCAGAAATAGGTTTTCTAGCATAAGAGAGATAGAAAAGAAAACTTAAAGTTTAAGGCATGAAACAAAGAGTCTTCAAAATTTCCACTATGATTACTATAATCGTACCTTTGTCGAGAAACGAGATCAACATTTGTGAAAATTTGACATTTTATCAACATTTTGGAAAAAAAAAATCACTTTTAGTCAGAAGAAAAAAAAACTCAAACAGCACCATAAGGACTGGGTTTTTTTTCCCCACAAATGACGAAAGTTTTATTAAAAACAATCGAAAAAATTACAACAAAATCTAGTCACAGCTAGACTAAAGACGCGGTCATACGCCGCACTACAACCCGGCCTAACACCGGACCAATGCAAACTAAGATTACAACAAAACAAATTCAAGTAATAGATTGAGAAGAGCGTGATGGACAAAAGAGAAAATGTTATCCGAACGAAAGGACGTTCATACACATGGATCCTCTAGGACGTTCAATTACCCGACAAACACAGATAATAAACTAAAAACAAAACTAATACTACATTTTGCATTTAATTATTTTCTTCTTCCATGGGACCACCGCCGGAAAATTACCACACCACCCACGCGCCGCCACAAGCTACCACCGGATCGGAAAGAGCTCATAAGAAAAGCTTTCCTTTCCAACCAGAGAAATATCGAATGGAAGGAGCCGCAGGTAAAAACGGACGTAGCAACAAAGCCGCCGGTGACACCGAGCTGAAAAATCCAAGACCCGCTCCCGAACCATACAAGACGACCATAGATAGTACACATCGAAAGTGACTTAAACTCTACATCCGTGGAACTAATCCGAAGACTCAGCTGTGTGATGGACAGCTGAGAAGTGTATTCAATTATGTGCATCAATAGGGTGTGGAGTCTCATCGAGGCTTCTTCAAGAGAGAGTTAAGTCTGCTGAGTATCTTGGACAAAGCTGGGTCCCACATCTCATTATTTCATTATGTGACAAATATACAATGGTCATAAAAATGAGGACACGTGTAAGGGTATTTATGGCATATCAGACAAAGATTCCTTGATGGCTAGGGTTTAGGGATTTGTGCCTATAAATACAGTTGTTGTTACATTGTCTGTGTGTGTGAAATCTGTAACTCAGTGCATAATAATAAAGATCTCTTTTGTGCCCGTGGTTTTTTATCCCTCTCACTTTGAGAGGGGTTTTCCACGTTAAATCTGTGTTCTTCTTATTTTCTGTTATCTCCTTTGATTATTTACGATTGATTGCATCTGTTTCTATTTCTTGCATCTGAAATTATCTCCATCTGTTATAACAAGTGGTATCAGAGCGAGCAACTGGAGAAAACAATCTGTACGATCAACTTCATCTTCACCAAGGCCTTCAGTAAGGTGCTAGGATCTGTGATAAAGTTGTGATCTTTATCAAGAAAAGATGTCAGCAGTAAACGTGAAAATCGATAAATTTACTGAGGAAGGAACAGCTTTTGGTCTGTGGCAAATCAAGATGCGTGCACTTTCGTTGAAACAAAGGGTTTGTGGAGTCCTTTATCTGACAAACCAAATACAAGTGCAGCGGATTATGCCAGTCTAGAAGAGAAAGCACATTCAACCATCATGTTGTGCTTATCTGATGATGTTATCACTGAGGTTGCTGAGGAAGACACCACAGCCAAGTTGTGGAAGAAGCTTGAAAGCCTTAGATATGACCAAGTCAGCGACCAACAAGTTGTTGTTGAAACAGAGGTTGTTCGGTTTGAAGATGCATGAAGGGAGTCCACCGAGGACCATCTTGACCAATCCCGAACACAATATTACTTGATTTAAGGAATATTGACGTTAAAATTGAGGATGAAGATGCAACCCTAATCCTGTTGGTGTCATTCTCGGCATCATATGAAAACTTTGTGCGCTCTTTCATAGTTGGGAAGGATCTGACTGACTTTAGAGGATGTAAGGTCCGCCTTACATGCCAGAAAGCTTAGACACAAGGTCGCTAGGGATGCATAATCGGGTCATTGGGCTAGTAGCTAGCGACAATAGTGGAAAAGAATATGGACGAGAAGAAGAAAAAGAAGTCGGGTCCAAAGGTCCTAAGTCTACTGATGTCCTGTAATTATTGTAGGGAGCAGGGACATTGGAAGTCCAATTGTCCAAGGAAGAAGAAAGCAGCGGGAAGGCAATTCAGCACAAGAGCACTAGCTCTTGAGCAATCGATGAGGATCTGGTTCTAGTTGCGTGGGGATTCTACACACCACAATAATGTGTGGATACTTGATTCTGGAGCATCCTACCATATTTGTCCAAATAGGGAGTGGTTTTCTACTTATGAGCGGATGGATGGTGGTCAAATCTATATGGCCAACAACAGAAGGTTTGCAAAGTTGTGGGAATTGGCTCAAGAAAGTTAAGGATGAGGATGGTAAATTCTGCATTAATCGAAAGATGTAAGACATGTTCCACAGATGACCAAGAATTTGATATCTCTCAGTCTACTGGACAGCAAGGGGTTCAATTTCAAGGGTGAAGGTGGACAGCTGAATGTCTTCAAAGATTCAGTTGTAGTCCTCAAAGGCATCAAGATGGGAACCTTGTATATATTACAAGGATCTATCAGATATGGCACTTCTTCTTTGTTGTATCCTCGGCCAGATTCACCGATCTCAATGAGACTCACTGTGGGTACACGAGACTATGTCACATGGGTGAAAGGGATATCTGATTCTTTCTTCAAAGAGTTTTCTTGGGGATATAAGGTCAAGAATCTGGACTTTGTGAACATTGTGTGTTTGGGAAATTGCATAAAGTAAGTTCTCAAAGAAGGTTGCACAACACAAAGGCATCACTTGATTATATCCATTCAGACTGTTGGGGTCCATCAAAAGTTGAGTCATTGGGTGGTCACGGATATTTTGTGTCATTTATAGATGACTATTCAAGGATGACTTGGGTGGTGATGATGAAGAACAAAAGTGATGCATTCAAGAAACTTCAAGCGTTGGAAGGCCCTAGTGGAGAATCGATTAGGCAAGAAAATCAAGAAGCTTCGTCTGAGATAATGGTGCGAATTCTGCTGGGCGGATTTTGATTCATTTTGTGCAATGAGGTATTGCCGGACATCATATCATAAGGAATACACCTCAGTAGAATGGTGTGGCTGAAAGGATGAATCAAACTCTACTGGAGAGGGCAAGATGTATGCTTTCTCAAGCTGATTTATCAAGGAGATTTTGGGCAGAGGCTGTAAAAACAGCTTGTTACTTAATCAATAGGAGTCCTCACACAGGGATCAATCTCAAGACACCATTTGAGACGTGGTCAGGCAAGCCTGCTGACTACTCAGTTCTAAGGGTTTTTGGAAGTACAGCTTACTATCATGTTAGTGAAGGGAAGTTAGAGCCCAGAGCCAAGAAGGGAGTGTTTATAGGGTATGGTGATGGAGTGAAGGGATATAGAATTTGGTCATCAGCAGAGTCCAGAGTAATACTCAGCAGGGATGTTGTGTTTGATGAAAATTCTATGTTAAATTCATCAGTGGGGAGGTCTACTAAATCTGAAACCAGTGCTGAATCTGATAGTGTTGAAAAATAGGTGGAGCTTCAGGTGGAGTCTACTGATATGAAACAATCAGTGGATCCAAATCAACATTATACTGATCTGAATAATGAACCAAAATCGATCAAGCCCGACCATCGAGACCTCGGTGAGGCGTCATACAAACATTAATCAGTGAGTCTAATCGCCAAAGAGGCCTAGAAGATCTAATGTTGGGATACCTCCAGGAGATATGGGTATAATGATTTGGTGGATATGCACTACAAGTTGCGTAAGAGGTAGAGGTTGTTGAACCTACTACTTACAGGAAGCAATGACATGTCTGAAGCATCTCAAAGGGCATGCATGCGACCATGGGAGATGAAATGGTGTCATTGTTGAAGAATCGACTTGGGAATTGGTCAAACACCCTCTTGACAAGGGAGTTGTGACTTGTAAATGGATTTTCAAGAAAAGAAAAGGAATAACTAAGGCGAAAGGGTCAAGTATAAGGCACGTTTGGTTGCAAGAGGATTCATCAAAAGTAAGGGGTTGACTTTGATGAAATACTTTCACCAAATGAGTCGAGACACACTTCAATCAGTGTGTTACTAGCAATGGTGGCACAAAGAGATCTGGAACTTGAGCAATTAGATGTGAAGACGCTTTTCACATGGTGAGGTGGATAAGGAGATATACATGACACAGCCTGAGGGTTTTCAAGTTTCTGGCAAGGAAAATTATGCTTGCAAGTTGAAGAAATCATTGTATGGTTTGAAGCAAGCTCCAAGGCAGTGGTATAAAAGGTTTGACAGTTTTATACTTGGCGAGGAATTCTGATGAAGTCCTTATGATCATGTGTATACCACGATCTGCTTTGAAAGATGGATCACATATCTATCTTATTCGTATGTGGATGACATGTTGCTTGTCTTTGCAAGGAAGTCGATGTTCAAAATCAAGAACCTTCTTAGTGCTGAATTTGAAATGAAGGATTTGGGTGTAGCCAACAAAATTTTAGGGATGGAGATCTGGAGAGATAGGAGTCAGAAGAAGTTGTTCTTGTCTCAAAGAGGTTATGTCTGCGTAAGATCTTGAACAAGTTTGGGATGTCTGCTGCAAAACCAATAGATACTCATATGGCATCAAATGTTCATTTGTCTGTTTATGCTTCACAGTCGGCTGAAGAGGAGTATATGACAAAAATTCCCTATGCTAGTGCAAATGGCAAATCGATCGATGTATGCCATGGTATGCACTAGGCCTGATTTGGCTCAGGCAGTCAGTGTTGTCAGCAGGTTTATTGCTCAACCTGGAAAAGAACACTGAAAAGCTGTTAAAAGGATATTCAGGTACCTGAGAGGTACAGCTGATGTTGGTCTTATTTATGGAGGTGGTATGCGGTGCAGTCACAGCTCTTTGTGATCTTGATTATGCAGTGATGTTGACAACGTAAAAATCAATGATCGGTTATATGTTTACATTGGGAAATGCAAAGTTGTCACCGAAAGCTACTCTTGAGGCTACAATAGCCTTATCAACTTCACGAGCGTAATACATGGCTCTTCTTGAAGCGACTAAGGAGGGCATCTCGTTGAAGGGCTAGTCGGTGATTTGGGGTTGCATCAGGATCAGTGAGATATATTATGACAAATCTAAGTGCAATATGTTTAGCCAAGGATCGGGTTCATCATGAGAGAACCAAGCATATTGATGTCGTATCATTTCTTGAGGAATGAGAAGAGGTTTGTGGTGAAGAAGATTGGCACAAAGGAGAATCCTGGCGATATGTTCACTAAACCGATTCAATGAGAGTAAGTTTCGATTTTGCTGGACTTACCGAATATTCAGAGCTTGTAATCTGTTTCTGGAAACTCTACTGAGGGCAGATTGGTGGAGTGGATAGTCTGGTACAAGTACATCTAGCATTGACGAATGCATCTGGTACAAGTACATCTGGTTATGCAATCTGTTTGACTCTAGGGAGAGTTGAAGTCAATGTGGAGATTTGTCAGTAAAGTGACTTAAACTCTACATCTGGTGGAACTAAACCGAAGACTCAGCTGTGTGATGGACAGCTGAGAAGTGTATTCAATTCTGGGCATCAGTAGGGTGTGGAGTCTACTGAGGCTTCTGTCAGCAGAGTTAAGTCTGTTGAGTACTGGAAAACAGTAGGGTCCCACATCTGTTATTTCACATTATGTGACAACTATCTGATGTCATTAAAAGGAGGACACGTGTAAGGGGTATTTATGGCATATCGCACAAATATTCCTTGACGGCTAGGGTTTAGGGATTTGTGCCTATAAATATAGTTGTTGTTACATTGTCTGTGTGTGTGAAATCTGTAACTCAGTGCATAATAATAAAGATCTCTTTTCTGCCCGTGGTTTTTTTATCTCTTTCACTTTGAGGGGGGTTTTCCACGTTAAATCTGTAATCTTCTTATTTTTTGTTATCTCCTTTGATTATTTACGATTGATTGCATCTGTTTCTATTTCTTGCATCTGAAGTTATCTCCATCTGTTATAACAGTACCGCATACAAGCCGAGCTTGCAGGGAAAGGTTAGGAGGAGGCTAAGCCTCTTGGTGGGGAGGAGCTAAAATCTTGGATCTGCTCCAAAAATGGAAGAAGAAAATATCAAGGGGAGACATGTGTCAAGAGGAAGGTGCAGCCACCACATAATCTCGCCGGAAAACCGTTTCCGGCCTACGGAGAGGTGATAAAGATCATCTGGAAGAGGGATGAGCAAATCAGCTGTAACGCCCCTCTCCTGGATACCGAGCCCTTATCCGGAAGAGAAACGTTCGGCGCGTATAGCATTAAATAAATCTAATATTATACGCAAGGCTCTACGTCGTCGTATCAAATAAAAGCAAACGGAAGCTAAAAAGACTCGGGTAAAAACATAAATTCTACTAAGAATGGAAATATATGGGGTGAGTAGGACTTTACTTTACCGATGTGGGATTTACATTCTCCCCCCCCCTTATAAGGGACTGGTCTCCTCGCCAGGACGGCCAAGATTTGTCCCAGTGGATTTGTCCCAGTTCATCCCTACCGAGGTGGCCTCAACGCTTCCTCGCGGTGTGGCTTTAGTTCAGTATGATGATACCGCTCTCTTATGCCATTCTCAGAATAACCCGGCCTTTGTAGCCTTAAATGAGTCATAAATGGTCCGGTCGACTGCTTAGACCGCCGTCCTCGCTTGGTCTAAAATGGCAAACCCGAGTTAACAAGATTTTTTTGTCTCACATTTATATGAGGTGAGCATGATTTTATTTTATCGATGTGGGATTTTACATCAACCACAAAAATCTACAAGAGAAGAAAAGAAAAAAAAGCATGAAGGAGACAGGTTGATATGCAACACTTTAAATTCTGACCAATTATTGAGACATCATTTCTAATAAATAGTTTCAATAAAAAAAAATGTCCCAGTTTATTCAAATTATAAAATCTTGCATCTAAGATTAAATTTAGCACCTCAAAAAAAAGAAAGATAAAATTTAGAAAAATGGTAAATATGCAAATGGCGAATTATTTAAAGACAAATAAAATAAAATGCCTATTGATACTCCCCTTCTTAAACCTCTGAAACTCTTAGATTTCAGCTCTTGCATCTTCTAAAATTGTTAGAGTATCACACCTTCTACATATCATAAATTTCTATGATCACTATAATTACCATTAATTTAAGTAACCGAAAATAAAAGAGCAAGTCTTAAAGATGTATATACTTACCAAAATAGCCTAAAAACAATAGAGAGGTGACATCCTCTTTTTATGTCCTAAGTGATGCCAATAGTGCTTGTGACAATTGGAGAAAGAGTATGAATATCGGTGAATGAATGACGATGAAAATTGCCAATTTTTAAAGGGTTGATAATGACCCCTATATAAATTCACGTAACACTTAGGAAATTAACTTATGTCCAAACGTTGTAGAAATTCTATATTTTTTCCCCTTTTTGTTTTGTGTGTGTATTATTACACTCATTTTTCCTTACAAAAGTTTCGTTCTCGAAACCCATAATACCTGAATTTCTAATGAATTGAGGGTACTTTGTTTGCATTTCCTCCTCAGATTTCCATGTTGCTTCATTTACAGTGTGATACGACCCCAAGGTTTTGACAAGAGAAATCATATGTCCATCCATTTCTTGTTCCTTACGCTCAAGAATATGAACAAGTCTTTCCACATGCATTAGATCATCTCGAAGAAAGTCTGTTTCAATCTCAATTGCAAGCTCTGGATCAGTAAAACATTTAGGAAACATGAAAAACATTGTGAACCTTTGATAGACTAGAAGTCATTTGCAGGCGATATGCGAGCTCCCTGACCTTTGCTTGGATAAGGTCCCACATACCTCGGACTCAACTTTCCTCATTGAACAAATATCTTGACTCTCTTTGTTGTAGAGACTTTAAGATACACATTTTCACCAACTTCAAACTGAAGAGGTCTACGCTTCGAATCACCCAACTATTTTGTCGATCTTGAGATGCTTTCAAATTTTGCTTCACAATGGAGATCTTATCAATGGTTTCTTGTACAAACCGGGGTCTAAGAATCAATTTTTCTCCAACCTCGTTCCAATAGAAGGGTGAACGACACTTGCGTCCATAAAGGGATTCAAATGGTGTCATGCCTACACTTGAGTGGTAACTATTATTATATGCAAATTATGCCAAGGTCAGATAGTCATTCCACCTTTCTTTACATTCAAGAACACAAGCCCTAAGCATATCTTCAAGCACCTGAATTGTTCTCTCTGATTGACCATATATTTGTGGATTAGAAGTTGTACATAGATTTAACTTTGTTCTTATCGCCTTCTGAAGACTCTCCAAAAAAAACGTGATGCAAACCTAGAATCTCTGTCAGAAACTATTGAAACCGGAACACCATGAAGACAATAACTTCCTTGATATATAATCCGGGCAACTTATCCAACGAAGTTGTATTCTTGTTGGCCAGAAAATGCGCGAACTTTGTCAAACGATCGACTATTACCCTGATGGTGTCTAACCCTCTAAGGACCTTTGAAAGGCCAGTAAGAAAATCCAAGGTTATGTGTTCCCATTACCAAACTAGGGATTTTAATGGCATAAGAAAACTTGTTGGACGTTGATCGGCTTTAACTTGTTGACAAGTAGAACATTTTGCCACATACACTATTATGTCTCTTTCCATCATTCTCCACCGGTAATGACCTTTAAAGTCCTTATACTTTTTGTTACTACCCGGATGGATTGCAAAACCTAGCTGATGAGCCTCATTCACAATCTTTATCTTCAGATCCAATAATTCCGGCACACACGAGTGGTTCCGATACCATAAAGACCCATCTGCTTTAATATGAAAGTTTGAATCATTTTCTACTTTTAACTTCTTCTTTTGATGGAAATGGTCATTCATTTGTGCTTATTTGATCCGCTTAATATGTGTAGATAGTGTCTTTAATGACGCTACAAAGGCTCTTAAACCCTGTTTCACATCCTCAATTTGAAGATGATCAAAATATGAAACTAATTGTTGCTGAACTGATAAAACTGCAATTGTCTCAGGTGGTGACTTTCTACTTAATGCGTCAACTACCAAATTTTATTTTCCTGAATGATATTGGATAGATATAATCCTTGATATACTCTCGTCAACGCTTTGCCTCAAATTCAGTTCTTTCTGTGTGAAGATATACTTGAGACTTTGATGATCGGTGAATATCTTACATGATACACCATATAGATAGTGTCACCAAATCTTTAGAGCAAAAACGATAGATGCCAACTCAATGTCATATGTAGGATAGTTTTTCTCATATGGATATAACTGTCATGATGCATGATCAATTACTCTATTGTTCTCATAAGGACACATCCAAGACATTGCTTAGAAGCATCACAATAAATCTAATAATCTGTATTAAGGGTGGGTAATGTGAGGATAGGTGCTGACACCAATATCTTCTTTAACTTTTGAAACGATTTTTCACAATCTCACTCAAAAGAAACTTCATGTTCTTTCGTGTCAACTTGTGTAAAGGGCATAGCCAAAAGAGAAGATCCATCAACAAACTTACGGTAGTAACCCGCTAAACTAGAAATCTTTGAACCTCTGAGACATTAGTCGGTCTTGGCCAATAAACTATGGCCTCCACTTCAGTAAGAGGCACTAAAATCCCATCACCTGATATAATGTAGCCAAGGAAAGCAACATTGCCCAACCAGAATTTGCACTTACTGAATTTTGCGTAAAGATTCTTTTCCCTTAAGATTTGAAGAACTATCCTTAAATGCTCTGCATGCTCTTCCTCACGCTTTGAATAAGTGAGGATATTGTCTATATAAACCACAACAAACTTATTGAGATATAGACTAAAAACGATGTTCATTAAATCCATAAACGCAACAGGTGCATTGGTCAAACCAAATGGCATTACCACAAACTCAAAATGCCCATATAAAGCACTCTTAGGTATATCTTATTTTAAATCTTGAACTGATGATAAGATCTTAGATCATCTTACAATAAACTCTTGATCCCCGAAGCTGATCAAACATGTCATATATCCTTGGCAGTTGGTATTATAGTCAATACATATCTGCAAAGTTCTTTTTCTTTACTAACAAAACTGGAGCTCCCAAGGAGAGACAATTGGTTGAATAATTCCTCTTCCTAAAATATCTTGCAATTATTCTTGTAATTCTTTAAAAAAATTTGAGGCCATTCGGTAAGGTTGCTTTGAAATTGGTGTTTCTCTCGGAACAAAATTAATTTCAAATTCTATCTCACGATCTGGTGTAGGTCCTAGGAGATCCTTTAGAAAAACATCAGAAAATTCGTTCACAAAAGGAATATCCTCTAGCTTCGCAACCTTATTTTCTAAACCCATAGCATGCACCATATAACCAACACATCATTTCTTCAATGATCGCATGGCCTTGATAACTGAGACAACTTGCAATGAACTCTTGCTAGGAAAGTCTCCTTGAAAAACCATTACAGACTCTTTTGGGTAATAAAAAGTAACTATCTTTCAACGACTCGAGATGAATATAATTATGTGACAACCATCAATTCCCAAGATGAGATCTAGGTCAAAGGAATCAAGGATTATAAAATCTTACGTAAACTTCTTATTCTCGACCCAAAGCGAACAATCTAGAACAAAATCATCAACCAAAATCATCTTTCTAAGTTGTGTATATTTTGACAGACGTTTACACATCTTACTCACACAACCTCCTAACTTGTTATAAAAAAATTGAGACATGAAAGAATGCGAAGCACCGGTATCAAATAAAGCTTTTGGAGGTAAATGATAACCTCAAACTGTCCCAAATATCTCTGGATCGAAGTTGTTCTTATGGTTGTTTATTTGATTAATCGAATGCCGTCTAAAGTTTTAAAGTTTCAAACTCCCTTGAAAGTTTTAACAAACATTTTTCCCACCACAAGGATAATAAACGATTTACCTTTAAAGATTTTTGGGTGTGTGGCATTTGTTCACATTCATAACCGAGGAAAGTTGGAACCCAAGTCAAAAAAATGTATGTTTATCGGGTATTTCCCCCACTATTAAAGGGTACAAATGCTTCGATCCGAATCAAATAAGATCGTAGTTTCCTTGGATGTGACTTTTTGAGCAAAACATGTTTTTCAAACACAATAATGAGCTTCGAAGTCTAGGAGAACTAAGGAAGAGTCTTATTTTGATTGGCTAAGCTAGAAAATAACGAACCAGAAGTACCCAATTTTGAACGAATTGATAATGATCATTCAAGAACCGAGGACTTAGAAAAGGAAAGAAAAGAGACACTAAGTAATGCTAAAAAAAGATTTCCTGAAATAAGTCCTGGTAAATATTTTAAAGTGGTGACCTTTCGTAAAAGGATAAGGAAGAGAAAAACCCGAAGAACAAAGCTGCGGTGCCAATCGTGGACCAAGAGCATCATGATCCCGATAGTCGCAGCCTTAATTCTTCACTAGAATCGATTTGTCAACAAACACCCATTTCGCCAGCAGATGACATACTTCTTGATGTTACTATAGCCATCCGTAAACCACAAAGAGCCTGCACAAAACATCCTATGTCAAAATTCCTGAGTTATGCCAACCTATCTCCACCTTATAAAGCCTTTCTTACAAAACTATCTAATTCATATGTTCCTTCAAACATTCAGGAAGCTCACCAAGTTCCGTCTTGGGAGGAGACAGTTTTGGATGAAATTAGGGCACTTGAAAAGAACAACACTTGGGAGGTGGTTAGCCTACCAGAAGGCAGGAGGACAGTAGGATGTAAGTGGGTGTTAACTAATAAATATGATGATGATGGAGCACTCTTGAAACATAAGGCTCGGTTGGTAGCAAAAGGGTACTCCCAATCATACGGGATTGATTATTCCAAAACGTTTTCACCAATTGCGAAAATGAACACTATAAATATTATTTTTTCCTTGGATGTTAATTTGGATTGGCCGTTACTTCAGTTGGATGTGAAGAATGTCTTTCTTCATGGGGACCTTAGAGAGGAAGTGTACATGGATGCTCCTCCGGGGTTTGAGGAGCGTTTTGAGGGAAGGGTTTGTCGGGTGATCAAGTCCTTATATGGGCTTAAACAGAGTCCGCGAGCATGGTTTGGGCGTTTTATGCGGTTCTTGAAAAGATTTGGATTTAGTCAAAGTCATGGAGATCATACATTGGTTGTTAAATTTTCTGACCAAGGGAAAATAACTATTCTGATCTTCTATGTTGATGACATTATTTTGACAGGTGATAACATGGAAGAGGCTGCAAAAGTTAAGATGAGCCTTTCTAAGGAGTTTGAGATCAAGGATTTCGGACCTCTTAGGTTTTTTATGGGCATGGAGATTGCTAGAACGAAGCGGGAATGTCATGTGCGGAGAAAGTACACTTTAGATTTGCTAGTCAAACAGTATGACAGGGCTCGGTCGGCAAGCATCCTAATGTAAACGAATCTAAAATTAGGGGATGTCTCAAACAAGCACCCGGTGGAGATGGAGAGGTATTAGCGATTAGTGGGCAAAGTGATCTACCTTTCCCACACTCGGCCTGGAATCTCATACGGGGTTAGTACATTAAGCCAATTCATGCACTCACCTATGCAAGAACATCTTGATGCTGCTTATCACCTCCTGCGATATTTGAAGACTACTCCTGACAATGGGTTGTATTTCAAGAAAAATGAAAGAAGGGGGTGGAGATCTTTACTGATGCGGATTGAGGTGTGTGTACGGTCAATAAGAGGTCCATTACTGGATATTGTTCTTATGTGTGGGGTACCCTGGTGACTTGGCAAAGCAAAAAAAGCAAAGTGTTGTAGCCAGGAGTAGTGCAGAAGCAGAATTCCGGGCGATGACACAGGGTATATATGAGGTTTTGTGGATCAAACGGGTGTTGGAAGATCTAAGTGTGCGGGTTGATATGCCAATAAAGCTCCACTGTGATAATACGGTTGCGATAGACATAGCCAATGACCTCATGCATCACGACCGAACTAAGCACATGGAGATAGATCGTCATTTCATCAAGGAAAAAATAGAATATGGTCATATTTTTATACCGTTCGTGCCATCTTCAAGACAGACCGCAGACAGATTGACTAAGGCCCTTGAGAAGCGAGAGTTCGATGATTTCCTGGTCAAGTTGGGCATGATTGACATCTATGCACCAACTTGAGGGAGAGTGTCGGAATATAAGATATATGTGTATTGTTATTACAAAAGGGTAAAATTGTAATTGCAATTTTTTAATGAACAACAGTCGTACCTTTTGTGTTATAGTCAACCCATGTTGGGCAGTAGGTCTTAGAGAAAGAGACGGCTGAAGTTATCTTGGGGGAGGGGCTAAGTTAGCTTACTTATCCTAGAAGAAATAGGGTTTAATTGTAAACTTCAACTTAGTTTATTCATTGATATGAGAGGTGTATAAATAGATACAATTGAGAGAGACTAGCACTAGCTTGGGCGGCCACTTGAGTATGTAGATGTGGGCAGCAAGCAAGCAAAAGTAAAAGTAAAAGCTATGTCTATGACATATTAATTGTGTCTATGACATAAAGTAAACTAGAGTTTGACATATTAATTGTTTATATGTATCACAATTAATATGTCTTTTATAATTAAATAAAGTGTACAAAAATATTATGCACGAAATCCTAAGGCTCAGCAATCTGCTGAGCACCCTGCTGAAGCCTCAGCAGGCTGAGTCTGCTGAGTAATATTTCCACACCCCCCCTCAAACTGGGCTGTATATGTTGATGCATTAGTTTGCTACTTAGTCTCTTTGAAACATAAGAGGTGGAATAGCCTTGGTAAGAATATCAACATTCGATCTGCTTTGAGGAACATCTTTGGAGTTGAATAATCTTGGCATCAATCTTCTCCTTCGAAGTAAATGTCTGTCAATGTCCACATGCTTGGTTTTATCATGATGGATGGATCTTCTCGCCATGCATAAGGTGAATTATTATCACAACAGAGTGTGATAGGTTCTTTGTCGATTCTTTGAAGTTCGATCGCCACCACTTTTTAGCCATAGAGCTTCACAAATGCCAAGTACAAGTGCCCTTAGTTCACCTTTCAAAGATCGCTTTCTTGACACACGAGGGTTGTTTCTTGCTCCTCCAAGTAACCTGTGTTCCCCATATATATGAGCAATAGCACATGTGGTAGACCTCCTGTCAATGTGACATCCAAATTTCCAATCGAAGATCGGTGTAGACCTTGATTGATCTATCGTGAGACTTGGTGAAGTGCGTGCCTTGGCCAGGAGTGGATTTTAAATACCTCAAGATCCTATTCACTCGCATCCCAATGTTGCTCAAGAGGGCAATGCATGAATTGACTGACAGGCCGACCCATATGCAATATCGTGTCTTGTGTGAGAAAGGTATATGAGTTTGCCTACAAGCCTTTGATATTGTTCTTTCCTCGACAAAGAATGTCACCATGCAAGAGGTATGACTCGGGTCTACTGGAGATACAAAGAGTTTGCATCCCAAAGATGCCGCTTTCCTTCATGAGGTCCAGACATACTTCCTTTGGGAGACCCAGAAATGCCATTGGTGTTTCTAGCTACTTCCATACCAAGAAAGTACTTGAGGTAGCCCAGATCTTTAACTTGGAACACCTTTGCCAAGTAGAGTCTTCAAGTTACGGATTTGATGAGAGTCTTCCCGATGAAGGATGATATCATCCACATATACAATTAGAATGGACCTCCTCTGCGGTTGGTTGTCTTGACAAACATGGTGTGATCGAGTTGCATTGATGATATCCAGCAGCCTTTAACCACGTGAGTGAGTTTTCCAAACCAGGCTCTTGGGATTGCTTGAGACCATATAGAGATTTCCGAGTTTGCATACCTTTCCTCGAGTGTGGGGATTGACAAAACCAGGAGGTACATTCATATAGACTTCCTCATTGAGATCACCATTGAGAAAAGCATTTTTGATATCCAATTGATGTAGAGGCCACCCAGTTGGACAAATTAGAGAGCGAGAACCCTGACAGCGGTTGAGTTTTGCCACTGGTGCAAAAGTTTCCTTATAGTCAATACCATAAGTTTGAGTGAATCCCTTGCTACCAATCTGCTTTGTACTTGTCAATTGTACCATCAACATTGTATTTAATAGTGAATAACCATCTGCAGCTAATCTGTCTTCTTGCCTTTGGGAAGAGTTGCGAGGTCCCAAGTATGATTATCCAGGAGAGCGATCATCTCGGTTTTAACAAAGAAATTTTTCCACTTATCATTTTGAAGGGCCTCACCGAATATTTCTAGGGATAGAGTGAGAATCCAGTCCTGTGTAAACATGGCAAAGACAGAGACAAGCGATCATAAGATAAATAAGTATGAATAGAATGATCGATGCATGATCTTTTCCTTTCCTTAGAGCAATAGTCTGTCATCAATGTCGGTGAGATCTGCGAGGATCTCGCAGATTGCCGAGTGTCGGCGGGCTCGGGTCGCAGAGCTCTGAGTCGGTTGGTTCTTTGAGGATCGAGAGGTTGCTTTGTGAGTCGAGGTCTTGAGGGGTTCGATCTACTGAGATCGATGAGTTCTTTGAGGTTAAGAGTCTGCTTGAAGGAAGGGGTTTAGGTCAATTTCTATCGATTTCCATCGATGATCGCCTCGATGGACTTGTTTGTAGTAGGAGTCCTTTCAAAAAAATTACATCCATAGAATTGTAAAATCTTTTTTTTCGGAAGAGAGTAGCACTTGTAACCTTTCTCGCCCTTTGCATATCCTAGGAATATGCACTTGTGAGCTTTGGGATCAAGTTTGCTTCGTGTTGGGCATGGATATAGACAAACACAAGACAACCAAAGATTTTTGAGGTAATCGGGAAATAAGATGGGGCGGAGTGTGTGTCCAGTAGGGGTTTGATAGGAGTTTTGAAGCCTAGTACCTGCTTTGGGAAGTCTGTTGATTAAGTATGTGGAAGTCAATATGGCTTCACCCCACATATATTTTGGAACATTTGTGGTAAACATAATAGACCTAGCCATTTCAAGCGGATGCCTGTTCTTTCTCTCAAAGAACCCCATTTTGCTTGAGGGGTTTCAACACAACTCTTGATATGGACAATCCCTTTATCCATCAAGAAATTACTGAGATGAGACTCATAATATTCAAGAGCATTGTCGAGTCTTCAAGATTTTGATCTTAGTGTCAAACCGAGTGGAGACCATGTTGTAAAATTCTTGAAAGATGGGTCCAACTTCGGACTTATCCTTCATTAAAAATAACCAAGTGGTTCTCGTGTGGTCATCTATGAAGGTAACAAACCACCTCTTTCTGTTATGCTTTTTACTCTTGAGGGTCCCCATACGTCACTTTGTGAATTAAGGTGAATGGTGTGGATGGTAAGTAAGGTAATTTTGCATACACAGATTTGGTGAGTTTAGCAAACTGACAAATATCACATTGAAGATCATTCAAATTACAACCTTTAAACAATTCAGGGATCTATAGACTTTAAATAACTAAAACTGGGATGTCCTAGTCTATAATGCCATAACATGATATTGTCTAGGTTTTGAGTGCAGTGTCTTTGAGGCGATTCGATCTTGATCTTTCATGTCTTGGCAGGTTGACCACAAACAGACTGAGCAAGGTTTAGCATCCCAATCAACGCCTTTGAGGAATGATCCTGGAATGTGCACTGATTCTCATTAAAAACAACAGTCCAGTTCAAATCTTTAGTAAGTTTACTGACAGATATGAGATTGCAATCTAATTTTGGAACAAATAGGACATTCTGCAGGCATATCTTATTAGTAAGTCACCGACCAAAACCTTTTGCACTAGAGATAGATCCATCAATGCCAGCCTTAATATTGTGAATTTGGGGACATGGCTTAAGTTGAGTAATGAGATTTTTATTACCAGTCATATGGGAAGAGGCCCCAGAGAGTCAACAATCCAGTTTCATTACTAATAGATGAGTAGAATTTACCTCAGATGGCATGAGAGGCTATGTCAAGAGAGTGACTACCTCCTTTTTGTTGAGTTAGAAAGGCTTTGAATGCGACAAGTGAGCATTCAACTGTTGTCATCTTCTTCCTCACTTATGTGTACGCCTCGACTTTCCTTGGCGTGTCCTGAGGTCTTGGAGGAGTTAGGCTTGCCATGTAGCTTCCAGCAAGTGTCCTTGGTGTGATTAGTGCGTTTGCGGTGGTCACGAGCGGCCTTCCTCAGCTTTATCGGCGAGGCTTCTGTAAGCCTCATTAGCCTCAAAGCAGGTTCCCGACGATCGGCCAGGTGGCACTTTCGGTAGGGTTGTCGGCGGGGTTCAAAGAAGCATCACTTTCCTCCTCTGCTTTCCTCATGTTTGACCTCAAAGAAACATGGATTTGAGATTTGGAAGAGGTTTAGTAGCAAGAATTCTACCTCGACATCATCAAGAGTAGGATTCACCCGATGAAGGAATTTGAATACTCTCTTCTTCTCGATGATGTCTTTAAAGAGTGCAACATCTTTAACATCATTCCAGGGTGAGTTTCCAACATATCTAGGTGTTGCCATGCCTTAGATAGTTGATTAAAGTATTGAGTTACTGAGACATATCCCCTTGTCTGCAATTTTGAATCTGAGCTTGAGTTCATAGACTTGGATGTATTGTCCTTTTTGAGTAAAGGTCTCCGGCATTGTCCCGATTTCCTTAGCGATGTCATACATCATGAAGTTCTCATCGATCTCTTTTGTCATAGACCTCGTGAGGATGGTCATGACTTGGTTATTTTCTGTGTCCCATGCTTCAAACTTGGGGTCAGTTTCAGCAGGGGCAGGTTTGGAACCAGACAGATATCCCATCTTGCCCTGGCCGGAGATATACATTTTCATAGACCTTGACCATAATAAGTAATTGTTACCATCAAGTTTATGATTTGTAAAGAAGAGTGTTCGATTATCCCATCTCTTGAGAGGCAAATGTGAGTCTATCAAGAAGATGAAACATCGAGATAATGTTGACATTTTTACGAAAAAGAACCGAGTTTTGCGGTAGATTTTTAGAACTCGATGAAGTCTACGATACCATGAAGAGAGTTTGAGAATGTGATAAACACGAGAGTAAACTTCAACTTAGTTTATTCATTGATATGAGAGGTGTATAAATAGATACAATTGAGAGAGACTAGCACTAGCTTGGGCGGCCACTTGAGTATGTAGATGTGGGCGGCAAGCATGCAAAAGTAAAAGTAAAAGCTATGTCTATGACATATTAATTGTGTCTATGACATAAAGTAAACTAGAGTTTGACATATTAATTGTTTATATGTATCACAATTAATATGTCTTTTATAATTAAATAAAGTGTACAAAAATATTATGCACGAAATCCTAAGGCTCAGAATCTGCTTGAGCACCTGTAAAGCACCTGTCAAGCCTCAAGAAGTGAGTCTCTTGAGTAATATTTCCACAAGAAATAAAAAGGGTAAAATTGTAATTGCAATTTTTTAATGAACAACAGTCGTACCTTTTGTGTTATAGTCAACCCATGTTGGGCGGTAGGTCTTAGAGAAAGAGACGGCTGAAGTTATCTTGGGGGAGGGGCTAAGTTAGCTTACTTATCCTAGAAGAAATAGGGTTTAATTGTATTATTTATAAGCAAGCATGTGCTAATAAAAATATACAAGAATTTTTCCCTAATGTTATTACGAGATTAGATTATCAAAATTAGTAAATTGAACAGAGCAAGAGATTACAATCTTTTAAGGTTTAGATTACAAACAAGGACAATTCAGTCTATAAGCAGGTTATAGAAGATCAACAAATTACAAAGTATTGACAAAGTAGAAAAGTACTTAGCTAAAACTTAACAAGCAACTCAGCTGATAGAGAGAAAAAAGATGAACCTTCAGCTGAACTCCAGAAAATTTTATCACACTCAAGTGAGTGGATTATCTGCACTGTAGTGCAGGTCCGAATACAATGGCTCAGACGACTACTTAGAAATAGTAGAGATCTAAACCACAACTAACCAATCATTTGCAATTCAGTGTCAATAATCAAATTAAAGGATATGATTATTAAACCTAAATACAGCTCTGATGTAAACACAATCAGCAGCAACCTATTACAAGATGTTCTGGGCAATACAACACAGGGATTGAAAAATATAAATAGGATTGCAATCCAGCCAAATATAGTCTTAAGGAGATGCACTACTGAACTTCATAATAGAGCAAAAAGGGGGGAACAAAAACACAAGACAACTTTAAGTTCTGGGATCCAAATTGTCAGAACTTCAAGAAAACAGCCCGGCATTGCCTTATTCACAAGGTTGTGTCTGGTTTATAAACCAGAACACACAGGGGAAGTATCTGAATTTCTCAATCAAGACAAATTTGACCAAAAATTGAAAACTTTTACTAACTCAAACAAAGATTAGTCTTAATTTGTATGACATATTGACACAAGATCAAGCAAGACACTTAAATGGATGTTATGGGACAATGTCAAGGAGAATGAAATCCGGATCACTAAAATCAAGGAGAATGAAATCAAGGATTATTCTCTGCATTAAATAGTCAACAAACCGAAATTCAATATCAAGGAATCATGGCTATAAATAGAATGTGACAGACAAGGACAACAAAAATTGATAATCGAGAATTCTAAGTGTTGAAACTCTATCAAATTACATAAACCTTCTAATATTTCTTACAAGAAATATCTAGAAGATCAATCTCAGAAAACAGAGCATTAAATCTGCATCAAGTACTGAGTTTGATCAAGCCTTGTGAATTCAATTCACATCCAACTTGAGAAATTAAATCAGATTGTCTGAGAAGGAATTGCAACCTTGTGTGATAGCTGGTGAAGGATTTGTTCTCAAGGAGCAGTGTTGAAGACTGAGTCACTGAAGCTTTTGTAGCTAGGGAGTGATAGTCTTGAGATTGTGAAGCTTGTGTAGCCAAGGACAATCATACTATTGTATTGGTGAAAAACAATAGTGATTTCCTCCAATCATCACAAGAGAAGAGTGGATTAAGGGATTACACCACCCTGAACCACCATAAGCCTTCTGTCATTTACTTACAGCATTTACTTTCTGCATTTACATTCAGTATTTTATTTTAGATATCTGTGATTTCTTAAGTGTTTTGAAAATATGTCTAGAAGGTTTTTATTTCCGCTGCACAAAAGCTTTTCATCAAGAAAAGTTTTTGAACTCCTAATATAGTTATTCACCCCCCCTCCCCCTCTGACTGTATTTCACTCTTCTCTGGGACCAACACAAGGTGCCATGTTAAAACATGCATTGGCGCGTTACGCTCGAGGGCGTGTCGACGAGGTGCCATGTTAAAACGGGCTTGGACGTGTGACACTAGAGGCCATGTTTGCATGGTGCCGTGTTAAAATGGGCATAGGCGTGTTACGCTTGAGGGCGTGTTTGCATGGTGTCGTGCCAAAGCGACCGGTCTTAGGTGCTTGAACAGTCACGGGCATTTCAGCACGGTGCCATGCCAAAACGACCGGACTTAGGTGCTTCAACGCTCATGGGCATGTCCGCATAGTTCCGTGCAAAAGAGACCGGTCTTAGAGGGGATTCACTTGATGGCGAGCTCCAAGTATGGGATATTGGTGCGAGCTCAGGAGGGCTCCTCGTCACCAACTCGTGTCAGAGCCGTGTCTTCTGATTGGGTAGTATGCCTCAAAAAAGTACGGCTGCCATAATGATTGCATATACCGATGGGACATCTCTTTAATGATTTTGAAATTCAAATCTCAAATATCAAAGACTGTCTATTGGCCGCCTGTGTCCCTATATAAAGGGGAGGGCCCCTTAGTTTTTAAATGTTTTTGGGGCAATTTGGTCATATTCACACGTGGGGTTTTCCGGTAAGCTTTCCTGAGGTTTCCGGCATACTTTTGTACAATCTCGATCTCTTTGACCAACCATTTAAGGTGAGATCTCTTGGTTTTTCCATAATTTAGGATGAATTGATTTGTGATTATGTGTTTTGAATGTGTGTTCATGCTTGATTTTCCGTTGATCTATGAGAATCTTCTGTTGAGGGCACGTACGTGTACTTTTCCGGTAGCTTTCTCCGGTTCTTTACATCTACTTCTAAAATTTAGGGTTAGGGTTACGCCTTGCAACACCTGAATCCAGGGGAGCGAGGTATCGAGTTTTTCCAACAGGGGCAGCTCTGCCTTGTTTTGGGTTTCTGTAAATAACTATCCACCTTGCTCCCTTTTGTAGGAAACAGATTCTGGTCGCGCGAGCTTAGGTGAGGAGGCAAGCATCCGTGTCTTGGTCAATTATGTTGATGTGACGGAGCGAGCTGAGGGCACCTATGGTGAGCTCTTTTTCCCAGGAGAAGTCGCGTCAAGGTGATTTTGACAAAGGATTTAGCCGCAGATGGAAAGAGAATGATGGAAGTCCTCGTCCCGCACCAACCTCTCTTCTGCGGGCGTTTAAAGGTAACGATGTTTACTGGTATTCCTTCATGGAGAGAAAAGACAAGCCGGTCGGTTACAAAGACCCTTTGAACCGGGTATTGCTTCATTTTGACTCGACTTACAACAGAGTGCAACCTCCTTTTGATCCGTTCTTTATGGAGTTATTAGAGGTTGTTCAAGCGAGGCCCAACGATCTCGCTTTAGGGGCAGTTAAAATCATTCTGCCGGGTAAGGTGAGTGACTGGAGCAGTTGGGATTTCTTGGCTGAGTCCTGCATCGGCTGGCCATTCCGAAAATAGGAGCCGAGTTCGGCCGAGATCCCCGATGAGTTGAAGTCGGAAGAATTGGTGGACCTGTCGGACCGAGACCAACTTTTCTATGTTGAGTGCGCAAGGCTCCTGGGCTGGAGCAATGTAAGTAAGACTCGGGAGTGTTTTTTCAAATGGAGGCACTTATGTACCGGCGAGCTTTAATATGTACTGTCAATGATCTCGGGATCCCGCCTGGTGGAATGGCATCCCTTGGTTGATATTGTTCATGATGATATCAACCCTGATTGGCACCTTATGCCATGAGGAGGAGTTTCCTTTGAACTTCAACGTCTATAAGGGAGGATCAAGGATTGAGTAGTCGGCCTCGATACTCGTTTTTCTGCTTTTTACTCTTTTCGCCCTTTGGGTTGGTTTGAGGCTTTACCAAATGTAACTGTTTTGTGTAGTGCTTGTGGCTTACATTGCTGTTTCTGACTTGATTCTGTTTTTCAAGTTGATGGTTTCATATTTGTGTAGATAACATGGACGTCACTTTAAGCTGAAAGGAGGAGGCAAGCCCAGATGCGGAGGGCGGTCAGAGAGCAGAACTTGGCATTCAGTCAGCATTTCGTTCCGCCAATGGTTTTGAATGATCCGAACACGGCCAAGACTACCCAATGTGTGGCAATACAAAATATTGGGTGAAGGAGAGGTCAGACCACTGGCGTTTGAATTCAAGAAGCGTCCAGATGTGATCCGTAGTGAGGCTGTTGTAGATCTTGAGAGCTCGGATGAGGCAAATTCTAGCACCTTTGAAGTGAAGAGGCATAGGACTGATGATGACGCAGGTACATCCACTGCTGTTGAAGGCTATGTGGGTAAGGAGTTCTCGGCAGGTCCAACCGCTCAGTCCTCGGCACAAGCTAAGTCAGCAGCTTATCAAAGACGGCCTAGAAATGAGCCTTTTGTTGAGGCCACGGAAGAGGCGGGTCAGGACTTAGAGGTTGACCCATCCGAGGGAGGTGTGAATGTTGAGAACCTGATGCCCTAACCACCACCCAAGGAGGGGCCTATGTGGCTGAGAGAAAACATTAGGCAGCCCAAATGTCGAAAAAAGGTCAAGGTTGTAGCGGCTTCCACTAAGGAGGTTCCTTATTTGCTAAATCTTGATATGACTGCTCTTGACAGGGCGACCATGGATGTGGGTGCTGGTGTAGCCTGCTGGATCGCTTTGGTATATCAAATCAGGAATTTTATGCCTCATCCTAAAGATATCTTTGGGTGTTGGCGCAGTGTCTAGCATGGAAATTTTCTCCTGTCCCTATTTTAGCGTTTTCTGCTTATTCTGTCAGTGTACTCCCCCGATCTGATTTATTTTTATTTTCAGCTGGCGACGGTCGCAATGCAAGTTGTCCTGGCTTGCCGGAAACTTGAGCAGGACTGCAGGGCAAAGGAACAAGAAATGAAGGCTCAGAGGAGCGATCTCGAATGTGAAAGCGGCTGGTCAGCGATGCGAAAAGTAAGGTCGGTGTAGTCGTTGAAGAGGCTAACCGTGAAAGGAGCTCTCTGGAGGAAGAGGTGAGGAGTATGTCTCTTCTTGCTGATGAGAGGGCTAGGGCCCTTGAGCTTTCCCATGTAGAGCGGGAGTCGGCGATGTCCGCCTTGAGGTCGGCCCAGGAACATCTTGCCGATGAGATGAGGCTTAAGAATGACCTTGCCGAGAAACTTAAAAATGTAGAGGCCGAGGTCGAGGGCAAGTTGCTTGAGGCCCAGGAGCAAGCTATCATGGATTTCAAGGAGTCCAGAATTTACAAAGGCACGTTGCTTGCTATTAAGCTTGAGGTCATTGATCAAGGATTTCGCCACTCGGCAAGGTGTATGTTGAGGATTTGGATGATCGCACCCTTTCGTGTACCACAATTAGCTTAACCGGGCTTCTTCAAAGATGTTTGATCTGAGCTTAAGGTCATTTAATAACCTGGTGCCTTATATTGACGAGGAACTGGAGAAATTCTAGGCAAAGTTGCGAGAGGTTGGTGTCGAGCCATAGGTTCCCCCTTAAGTAGAGGTTGATAAATTGACTGCTCTGATAAAGGGACTGGAGGGATCAGAGGCCCTCTCAGAGATGGAATAGGGTCATTCAACTGAGGTGGCGGGCCAAGCTTCGAATCTTCATGATGAGACCAATCAGGATCCTGCCCAAAGAACTTAGTGGCGGCCTTGTTTATTGTCTTTCAAGATTCTGCTCTGTAATATCGTAACTTTTGTTGGGCTGTACTCTTTGGCCTTTTTCTGTTTGGCTCGCATGACTCTTTTTTCCTTTGGATTGAATTTGTTCAAGTATTTGCTCTATTTCCAATTCAACCGTCATTCTCGTTAAAAAATTCAATTTTGAGTGGCGAGGTGAACTTCTGAGCAATTAGCTTGATGTATCTAGCTAATACTCTCGAACTACGTGTAGCGTAGTGGCCCCTTGTTTGTGACAAGGTCGAGGGCGCTTAGGCGAGCTTGGCTTGTTAAGAACACGTGTATTGAGTTATGTTTCCCTGCACACTCTCACTCTCAGATATGGGCCAAGTCATAGATGAGTATATGCAAGTCTGTAAAATAAGGGGTATCGGGGGTGATCCTTACGAGGAGGGTCCGTCCGGTGATCTGAAGGGCCTTGAAGATCTGATTGAGATTTCCGACGAAATCTTGGGGATCTAAATGCGGGTCCAATAAAGATTCTGATGAATATCGGTCGAAAACCAAAATCTAAGGGTTTGATGCCATTAGAGATCGGAGAGTGGTTGTAGATCTGACCGTAAAAGATGCGAAGAATGTGTTCCCGGTAACGGAGCAATAATGTCAGAATTATCACAAAGCAGATTAAGCGCTGGATATCTACCTAATTTGGGTGTGAATTTGTGTGTTTTATGTCATTTAGTCTCAAGAACAATATGAAGATCAAGTGCAGTACAAATGGGGGGTGTTTTGGGGTGGTGGTGTATTGGCTGAACCGAGAGGGTTGCCTACGTTCCCTTGAGTGTACGGGATCATGACAACAACGTAGTTTTGGTGTGTGAGGGAACACCACTATTTATTGATAACATAGTCGGCATTTACAATAGGCTGGTAAGATATGTGTCGTTGGGCGAGCTCTGATAGGAGGATTTATGCTGAGGCCGCTGCGAGCTCTGCGTCGGTGATTGCTCGTTTGTCTGTCTAGCTGATTGGAATTTGTCCGTGCCTGTGGCGAGGTGAGGGCGAGCTGGTCGGTCCCGAGAATCTGAGTTGAATTGCATATGAGTTTGATCATCTTCTGTCTCGGCAGATCGCGAGAACGTGAGGCAGACTCTATTCCTTTTGTGCGACTCGGCTTATGATAGGCGAGTTAGCTGGGCCGCGGGCTTTGTCCTTTGTTAGGCTTACGTTTGGGCCAGGGTTCAGATTCGCATGTTGTTTTTTGGGCTTGGCATATCAAGTAGGAACCAAAAAGCTGCAATCTTTCATGCGCAGAATCGGCCATGCTCAAGGGATAGAAAGCTTGCCGAATCACCAATGACCTGTAATCAGACGCAAATGGAAAGGTAAAGACATATACATATTCAAATCAGAGAATAAAGATGGTGAGATGAAAGGAAATCCCTAGATATTCAAGGATTCGTCATGGAACCTTCTCGAAATCCGGAGATTCGTGTTGCTCAGAACCAAAACCTTAACTCAGCACGTGGTACAAATCAAGGCAAATTTCATCATTCAAAAAAGCACGACGGTAGAAGAATTTGAATGTAGAGAATCGAACAAGAAAAGGAAAGGTCAAAGATTGCAGAGAGTCGAAGTGATTCTGCATTCAAAAGAGGCCTTCAGAGAACGAGAGTGCATTGAACGCTGGGAATGAGAGAATGAGATGGCAGCCAATTTTAGGGTTAGAAGAGATGTAAAATGAGGGTAGCTGTCGAGTTTAAAGGGTTTTGATGTGGGGAGTTCCGTGTTTGGGTAAACGGGCCAGACACATGGGCCAAGGAGAACACGGGCCAGGCTAGGAACAACAGGCTTGGCATGCATGCCTTATAATTTATTAAAATCCTTATTAGTCATAAACTAATTATAAAACAAACTTTATAATTAGTTTAATAATTGATTAATGATATAATTAATTATACTTATCCTGCAAAGACAATCACACAATATTTCCGTATAATGTAAGATTTGAAGTTTCTTGGTCTATTAGTGACAAATATAGCATATAAAATCACATAAGGGCATTTTTACATATTAATCAAATTTAAGTGCAATCGGAGCTCATAATTCAACAGTTGTCTTAGCATTGACTAGTTTATCTTTCCTCTGAGTTGGCAGTGCAGTACTGCAGTAGCAGATGGTGTAGGAACCATTGGCCAGCGTGAAGAGCAATCTCAAACCATATGGCCAGGCTTACCACACTTATGACATACTCCCAGGCCAAACATGCACTCAACCAAGTGATAGCTTTGACAAGTCGAGCAGTGAGGAAACTTCGTCCGATCAACGGTAACTTCCTAGCGGAGCTGGTGACTTGCCCTTATGAGCAGCCTCCCAGCTTCTCTCCATCCCAGATGACCCAACATGAGGTTGAACCTTCATAAGAACAATTTCTGCCTTGAGCACGCTAAAAAATCTCCTGATTGGAACCAAATCTGGAAGTCCAAGTCAATAATGCGTACCTCAATGGTGAAGTTGAAGCTCTGTGACTAAGAGGTCACGGGTTCGAGTCCACCATGTGCATATGTTGGTTATAGTCTTCTAAACAAGGTAATTATTTTTTGTGAAAAAAAAAATCCCCTCAATTCTCGAAACTCTCAAAACGTGGGGAAACTAACTTAATGTCCAAACATTGAAGAAGTTCTATTTTTTTCCCTTTTTGTTTTGTATGTGTATCATTACACATTACAATTTTTTTTTTTTTTTTTTTGTTTTTGTTTTGAGAACAAGGAAATTTTATTATTTAATATCCGCTCAACAAGCAGTCAAAATGTCACCGGGGGCGAACCATCCCAAGATATCGATGCAGAAATTAGCAATGTGTCTCTAGCTAACAGATGAGTTGAAACATTCCTCATACGTCGAATAAAAGCAAAAGAAATGTATGCAAAATTAGGAAGAAGCGCAAAACAACTATTCATTTTTAATCTCTCAAACGATAAAAAAGTAGTATACGAAAGAGAATAAAAAATAAAAACTCTAATATTGTTATAAAATTATTGTTATCAAACCAATACGAAAACCAAAATAAGAAGACACAAAATATAAGGTGAAACAACAATAAACATTTAGTTATTCATTTCATATGATCTCCATTTATGTCTGTATCACCTCATTACACTGGAAGGATGAATTTGTAATGAATGATCAAATGCACTTGTGTTCTTTTTCTCTGTTATACCCTTCCATCCATCTTACAAAACCATATGGTCTATTTATAAGACCAATGACACGTAAAGCATTAATAATTCATCTTTTGCCGGACATTAATATTCATATTATCTTTACATTAATATAGTTGCCTTACGTATTTAATGTATCCAATCCTTCACATAACATTGATGGACATCCACATTTTTAGTGGTATATTCATAACAAATATATTTTTATTTAATTTTTTTTGTGGTAAACGAGCGCTTTTTAAATTTGTTTTTCAATTTTGGGCGACGGGGAAAGGAAAGGAGTGATTTCCCTCGATTGTGAATCAACCATTCTTGTTATGCCAAGATTTTCTATTTTATTTCTTTAGTGTCCAAAATTAAATCATTCTTACAAATTAATATAATTAGATTATTTGTTTTCATTTTACATTAAACACACTCATTGTAACGCTCTCAGGCCCGGGTCTAGTATCACTAAATGAGTCATAAATTGTCCAGTTAACTGCTTAGACCGCGGTCCTCGTTTGGTCTAAAAGGGCTAACCAATTTGACAAAACATTTATATCTCACAATTATATGGTGGTGATGCGCTTCCCCACTTCCAATGTTGGATATCACATTCTCTCCCCCCCCCCCCACCCTATAAGGGACTGGCGTCTTCGCCAGGACGGCCAAGACTTGTCCCAGTTCGTCTATACCAGAGGATTCTAGAGGTGGCCTGTGGCACTTAGGTTCGTCTAGAGGTGGCATGTGGCACTTAGATCCGTCTGATAGTCGGCTCTGAGACCATTCTGTAAATCCCCCAGACCCAGAGTCTGGTAGCGCTAAATGAGTCATAAATGTCCGGTCAACTGCTTAGACATCCGTCCTCGCTGGGTCTAAAAGGGTAACCCGAGTTGACAAGACCTTTATTTCTCACACTTAAATGGTGGTGATGTGCTTCCCCCGCTTCCAATGTGACGCCCCTCCCCGGATACCGAGTCCTTATCCGAAAACGCCCGTCATGTATATATTAACTTTTAAATCGTCCAAAGTAATATATACATAAGCCTCGTAACAATTAACGAGTAAAAGCGGAATAAATTAAAACTAAAAGATAACTCGGAAAAGAATGTCAAACGACAAACAACAGATTACCAAGTCCCAAAATCTACTTAAGAAAATTGAAAAGACGAAACAACGAAATAATTGTTGTTCAACTTATTACATCCCAATCGAAGCGGAAAAGATACTAAGTCTACGTCTCAAAATTGAATAATAAAAAAGGCATGAATTAAATGTCATCATCTTGAGCTTAAACATCGGCTCCATCAACTCCATCATCATATTCATACTCATCATCGTCCTGATAACCACCTTCTCGGGGTGGGAACAATAAATAGGGAGTAAGTACAATTGTATTCAGTAAGTGGTAGAAGAAACGGTTACACAATATATTTATATAACATACATCAAGATAAAGTCTACAATCGCTACCACATAGGTTGTAATTGAGATCACACTCACTCTCCACTAGATCACATAGTACATCTTTGCACAAGTAAGTTTGTTACGTCAATATCAAAGGACACTACGCATAATGAGAAATGCACCACAACATGGTTTGCACCGCTCTGGGGGCATGGACTCATGTTCCATGTGGGAGTTACACATTGTCCCGTAGGAGTAGTAAGTGTCATGCTTCGATATCAAAAATGTGTCTGACTAATGATATTGACATTTTAGCTTTTAGACATCCACATATGTATTTACGAGTTTAGATCTAACATCTGATTCATTCACATAAAAGGATTCCCGAGGATTTCTAGTCCTAGACACCTAGTTACACTACCTAGCATGTTGTAAAAATATCATTGACTACTAAGTCAATGTCCTACAAGGCCTAAACTAACGTCTTCCGATGCTCTCACATTCTCCCCGCAAAGGGTCTCAGTTGTGGTGCTGAGTCAAGACTATCAGAATTGTAGTTATATATTGTCAATTAATATATAATGCTCCACAAAACATACAAGGCACATCATATCGTGTAATACACGTGAAAGCACCAAAACTAATGTAATACATATGTAATAATTTTATTTCTACCTTACAGAATAGCCTGCAAATTCACTCCTAATTTATAAATATATATATATATATATGTTATAAAAGATAATAATATGTTTATCTATTATTCAAATTGATTACAAGATTTTCTGGTTTATCTATTGTATTATATTCACACTGTACTCTCAACTATAAATACCCCATGATACCAGTGAAATAAGACACAAGCATTTCTCCTTTCTCTTCATTACTTTGCTTCTGTTCTTTCTTATATTAGTTTTATAACACGTTATCAGCACGAGACTCTACAGTTGAGGGAAACCGATGTGGAGGAATGAGATGTGATTCATTGAGGCTGATTGGAAAAACCACCTTTCGCACATCAAAATCTTTAAGGGAAGTATTTTTATATTAGTTTAATCTAATCTATATATTTTATGAATGTACGGGATAGTTTTTGCAAAATAAAAGAAATAACAGGTTTGATATCCAGTTTTGTTTCTTGTGCAATCTTTCTCTTCAAAAAAAAAAAAAAACAAAACAAAATTGATTGTAAAAGTGCTGCAGATGAATGTGCCGAAAGTGCAATTGGAGTTCAAACAACTACGAAAAAGAAAAGGATATTGGATCTATTTTCGATAATCACAACGCATTTAAAATTGTATTGGTGAGATTTTCTATCATTCATTTTTGTTGTTTTGATATATACTTTTCGGTAAATTTATAATACCAATATATGGTCTAGATATAATATTGATTTGTGCATCTCGATAATATCAATACAATGATGGATCAAGTCAATAAATTTGATATGAGCCATGAAGGCTAAGTTTTATTATGGAAACATATATATGATCACGTGAAGATGATCAATATTCGAAACGAGTATATAATGGACCAGAAATCCATATGAAAATATAAAGCTCGTAAAAGTGAATATAAAATTCACATTAACGGACATGTCGTCGCTGACTAAAAAGTGGATATGAAATTCACATAAATGAGTGAATTTGGAAAAATAATGCCGACATGTCATTACATTAATAAATAAGGCCATTAAGTCCATTCAAAAGGACATGCTCCAGAGAATGATTGATCAAAAGTTAATATTGCCATGTATGAATTATGGAACCGCTTTGAAAAAAGGTTCGACTATGATTATTTAACGGTGAAAGATCCGTATGAAGTATGGAACCGTTTGAAAAAAAGGTTCGACTTGTGCAACCATTTGAAATAATGGTTCAACCACTTGAGATTGGTCGCTTTTAACGAAAAGCCATACATGATTGGTTCAACTCGCGAATGCGAGATTTTACCATGATTGAAATAATATGGTGTAAGTGATGCGATCTTTGCGGCAAAGCAAAGAATATCCCGAGAAATGTCTCAAGAGATATTCTGATCTCATTGTACTCATATTGCTGGCTGATGAGTTAATCTCACTGCATGTCCATTGTTCGCTGAAAAAAAAATGATTTGTTATTGAAAATCAATATTGGTGCCAGTCCATTCTCTGGAGTGAATATAATCGAATTTTGGCCACGGCATAATATTCCAATTTTGGCCATGGCCGTGGTCGCACTTGAGGTCGTGGTAGAGGCCGTGGTCGTGGATGCGGTCGTGGAAAATATGTTTCCTTTCACAACGACAATCATGACATAGTTGAGAAAAGGCATATAATGCCATATATTAATTGAGACAAGGCCATATATTAATTAAGAGAATGCCAATATTTTGGTATATTAATTAAGAGAAGGCCAATATTTTAGTTGATATGCCACTATGTGAACTGATATTTTGGTTAATATGCCAATATGTCACAGCTCGTATTTTGGTTAATATGTCACTATGTCAAATTGAGGTTGTGGGTTTATTTATTTGATTTTGACATGCCACTAATATCACAACTTGAATTTAGTTGGCTTCTGTTAATCATTTTTCTCGATGATTGGCAATTCCTCTCTTTGTGGTATATAATTCCTCTAAGTTGACACAGTTTTGATGGTAATTTTTAGTTTAATAATACAATGGTGATCTTCATATACGATAGGTTGGTTTTATTTATGGGCATTAAGATGAATTCTTCTTGACACATATAAAATACTCTTCCCATAATAGCAATATTAAGTGAACTCGAATGGTAGCTGCATTGAAAATGATATGATATGGGTTAATGTGTTATAATAATAATTATAGATCCAAAACTCTTTGTTTAGGATGCTCTACACTTAGTCTATTGATAAGACTTTATTCTATTTTCAATGATCGTTTTGATTTTCGCTTATGGCTAAATAAGATGATTAAATGTGTTGAACTTAAAATGTATTTTTCGATGCCAATTTTCGTGAGCATCTTAGTTCATACACCTTTTGCATAAGAATAGATTTACTCAGTTTCAATTGATATTCTCAATTTGTAGAAAATCGATTTATACTAATACAATTTTCTAATCAACGGTGAAGATTTCTTCAATATAACGATTCATTTCTATCATATTAATTCACTAAAATATTTTAGAATTTGATAGACTATTACTTAATTCTAGAAATATTTGAACTCATTCTCATTACTTTTGAGAACTTGAACGCATTATTAGATCAAATCATCTTTAATACTATGCTCTATGTAATGCATGATTTATCTATTCATAATATACGATAGAAACATGCATTTAGTCGAGAAAAGTTGCTGCCATTTATTATGTACGTGATCACATTTTGGTAATATAGTATCTATTGACATATAATTTTTACCGACGTTTCAGTTATCAAGGATTTCTTGAGTTGTTCTAGTAATAGATCCCATATGAATTGCTTGTCTTAAGAATCGTGATACATTGTGTTGTTTGATTGTCAATATTATCATCTACATGATACATTGTGTTGTTTAATTGTGAATATTATTATTAATTTCAAAATATGCTTGACTTAATCATCCTAATAAGCATTGTGAGAATTGATAAAATATCTCTAAAGGAGGAAAATCCATTATATCTCGTGACAAATATAGACATATATGAACCATGAGTTCATATATTATTCATTTACATGAAACCCACGAAGGGTAGATTATGCACATTTTGCATATATCAAATATTTTCCGAGAAAGAGGGAGAAACGAACCAAAAGTTCGTTGTCTCATTCTAGTGATTTCTCTAAATATAACGTGAATTTTTTCGAACGATTCTTGAAGAATCTAAAATCACACAGTGATATATTAAACGCATGAAGCGCAAGAGAGATATTGCTTTCAAAAATCTCATAGAATGAGATATTTAATTGAAACCACTATGTTTTATATGTGTAAATCGCATGAAGCGAATAAAAGAGCATCAATGTATAGCTCGGTGCAACATGTTCGATGAAGATCGATTCTCGGCATTAGGGGGAGATAAAGAAAATCTCATGTTAGAATAAAAGAATGCCGAGAAATTTTAACAAGATAAACGATCTTCCACGATCGCTTTAATCGAATCATGAAAATAATCTTACTTGTAGTATTTAACAAGTAATATGCTAGATACCTATATTGAAATTAAATGAGTGATTATTTATAAATGCACCAACAAAGATGATTAAAGATATTTCTCACGCCGTCGAGCGTAGAAGACCGATCGGTGTTAAAGATAAAATCCATGGAAGAATGATCAATTTATTATTGATATTCAATCACTCATGAAATCTCTTAAAGAGATTCGTCTTGTAGACGAAAACCCCAAAACAAAAAATTGCACGCGTGCATCAAATGATTAAATATTGGGGTTGCGGAACAACCAATCCATACATTGATAAGGAATTGGTTTATGCTAATATCGAATTTTATGGGAGAAATCATAATAAAATATCATAGTCGCTTAATTTACATATTTGCCTCTTTAATTGCTATTATTATATCTCGGATCCAAGATAAGTCATTCGCAGAGTGCCATAAACACTCGTACTAGGTAAAAATGAAATAAGCAATTGAGGTTGAGTTTGAATTAGAAATATTTGTTTGTTAATGATCAAATATATTCTCCCATTATAGATAATGTTATGTTCCGCTAACTAGTATATCTGGCAGTAATGTTGAGTTTTCATATGTCATGACCACATATTTATGGGTCGTTGGACATTAATATGAAAATCCTTGGTGGATTTCAGAAACAAGTTAACATGACAATCACAGCATGCATACTATTAAGTTAAAAATATCATTAACATTCATGTTGAATGTAATATGACTATAGTATAGTTCTATTGAGGAAAGAATATATAAGTAACTCAAACTTTGTGTCATGAATTTATAGCACTACGACGTGTGAGAGTGGAATATACGCATGCAATTGCGATTGTATTACTTTCCCCATTGTTTTTATAATTATAGTGCTGACTGAGTTCCATGTGTTGCCCGAATGAGTAGTGGGCATGACAGTATTTAGCCCCTACATTCAATTATCTACATGAAGTCCAGAAGGTACGGATATACAAAGTGCGCTCTAGTAACAATCTAGAAAAATTGTTCACTAAAATCATTTCTACATCTGCTTTGGAACGAATCGTTTATAATACTTTAATGCGCACATAAAGTAGATGTTGTCGCCGTGGGGAGCGACAACTTCAAAGTTATTTTAAGCACAATGACTGTACTCTTTTTCCCTTTGACCAAGTTTTTCCCACGGGGTTTTCTTAGTTAAAGGTTTTTAACGAGGCAGTTAGTGCAACACATAAAAACGCATATGACATGAACTATTTACCTTGTCTAGTTTTTTTCCCACTGGGTTTTTCTAGCAAAGTTAATAGTGCATGACATATACGTTATGCAACTCAGATTGAGAAATTAATTCAGCCACATAATAGATTTGCAAAAGAATGGGGAAATTGATGTGCAACAGATCCGATCAACCGGCAACCTGGCAGATTTATTTACTAAGACATTATCAACTGCAACATTCGAAAGACTGGTGAAGAGCATTGGGATGCGACGTTGAAAGACATTAATTGATGCTTGGTTCAGGGGGAGTAAATCAACATAGATAAATATGTACTCTTTTTCCTTAACTATGATTTTTTCCCACTGGGTTTTTTCTTAGTAAGGTTTTAATGAGGCATATCATATCTATTGTTTGTTGAATAATAGATATCCAAGGGGGAGTGTTATAAAAGATAATAATATGTTTATCTATTATTCAAATTGATTACAAGATTTTCTGGTTTATCTATTGTATTGTATTCACACTCGCATCTTCAACTATAAATACTGTATACTGAGGTGAAATAAGACACAAGCATTTCTCCTTTCTCTTCATTACTTTGCTTCTGTTCTTTCTTATATTAGTTTTATAACAATATATATATATATATATTATTTTTTATTTTTTTTTCTTTTCCTTTCCTTACAGTATATATTTTTCCCTTTTTCTTTTTACTTTTTTTTATTCTTATTTTCTTCTTTTCTTCTTTTCTTCTTTTCCTACGTCAACTACGTACTACCGCCAGCACCATACATCATCATATCAAAGTCCTAATTTCTTTTCTCCCTCTCGGAAATTCCCAGGCAATACGAATATAAAAAAAAATAAAGAAACAGAATCGTAACAAAGAAATACAACAACAATCAAATATGATTAAACACACAAAATCCGCTTAAAAACACCCTTCTACCTTTTAAGAATCCGAAAGTAAATTGAAATTTGAAAACGAAAGCAAAGGGATTGAATCCACGATTCCACCAATTCTACTTAACAACCTACGATCAATAACGGCGTTTCTATGATTAGCACAATATCTACTTTTACAAAAACTCATGATTTTCCAATAAGAACGGATGAATCTAAATTTTGGGCTAGAAGGAAATCTTACCAATAGAAAACGATTGGTATAGAAACGATAGCCTTTTCGCCTTCTCAAAAAAAAAAAAAAAAAAAACAATCGCTTTTTCGCATCAATTTCTTCCACTATTATCGCACCAATTACGAACCGCTTAATCGCGTGATTGGAATTTTTGTTCTTCCTGCTTCTCTGAATAACTGCGTCCCACCTCTGCCCGTGTTTGACTTAATGGGGATTTTTGGGAGTATTTCCTTAAATACTCAATAATTAATTCCTTCATTATAATACTTAATTCCTTTTAATTATTTATTTTTAGGTTAAAAATAAAATAGAAAATATTAATTAAATTCCATTTTTTAGTCTTTTACCCTTCTTAAATTTTCGGTGTTACATCCATTCCCTTAAGAAAAGTTTTGTCCTTGAAACTGGACATACCCGGGAGATGCTTGATGTCTGGAAACTCATCAATCATGTCATCTTCTTTCTCCCATATTGCCTCTTCTGGTGTATGATAACTCCATTGAACCAACATTAGTTGAACATCTTCACCATTGGCTTGCTTTACTTTCCGTTCCAAGATACGAATCGTTCTTCTTTGTAAGTTTGGATCTATTCAACCATTTCAACCGTATCAATATCAATCAAACATATCTTTAGCATTGACACATGAAAGACGTTATGAACTCTTGACAAGGACTCAGGCAACTCCAACCGGTAAGCTAAAGGTCCTATATTAGCTAAGATCACAAAAAGGCCTACATATCTGGGGCTTAACTTGCCCTTCTGCCCAAAACGTCTCACTCCTCTCATCAGTGACGCTTTGAGGTACACTCTATCACCAACCTCAAACTCCAACGGTCTTCTTCTCACATCTGCCCAACTCTTTTGTCTGTCTTGTGCCACTTTCAGATTCCGACAAACAACCTCAATCTTCTCTTTAGCCTGCTGGGTTAACTCTGGCCCTGTTATCTGTCTCTGTCCAACTTCATCCCAGAACACTGGTGTTCTGCACTTTCTTCGATACAAAGCCTCAAACGGTGGCATCATGATGCTTGCATGGTAACTATTATTGTATGCGAACTCAGCCATTGGAAGGTACTCATCCCATGATCCTCATACTTCTAAGGCACACACTCTCAACATGTCCTCAAGAGTCTGAATAGTCCTCTCGGATTGCCTGTTTGTATGGGGATGAAACACCGTACTCAAATCTAACGTGGTCCCGAACTGTTTTTGTAGACTCATCCAAAATCTGCTAACAAATCGACTGTCCCTGTCTGAAATGATCGAAACCGAAACCCCATGAAGCTTCACTATGTTACTGACGTAGAGATTATCTAACTTCTTCAACGGCATGTTCTCCTTAACCAACAAGAAGTGGGCTGATTTAGTCAACCGATTTACAATCACCCAAATTTTGTCATATCCCGTCTTGGTTTTTGGTAATCCACTAATGAAATCCATAGTGATCTTTTTCCATTTCCACTCGGGAATATCCATAGTCTCGTATGCTCGGCCTTTACTCTCTGGCATGTGTCACACCTTGACACAAAGTCGCCTATCTCTACTTTCATCGAAGGCCACCAATAGTATTCCTTCAACTCTCTATACATCTTATTTGCCCCTGGATGAACCGCAAACCCTATATTGTGAGCTTCACTCATCACTGTCTTCTTTAGATCTCCAACATCTGGAACACAAAGTCGATTTTGATACCAAACATTTCCATCAGCATCTAACTCATAACTACTGTTCAGTTTCGTCCTAGCCACTCGCTTATAATCAACAATGACCGGATCTTCATCTTGCTTCTTCATAATTTCATCAATAAGCTCGGACCTCGCAATAAATGGTGCAACATATTGTACTTGTTCATGTTTCCATATATCTTGAACACTTAATCCTTCAAACTAATCTACAACTTTTGTCACACCGATGAGTGCACTAACTGGTCTCCCCGCTTAAGTCATCTCGCTATTACATTTGCCTTTCCTGTGGTGGTATTGTATCTCCAAATCATAGTCCTTAATATATTCCAACCATCGCCGCTGTCTCATGTTCAACTGTTGTTGCTTAAATAAGTACTTAAGGCTATGGTGGTCCATGAAAATCCGTGCTTTTACTCCATACAAGTAGTGTCTCCAAGTCTTCAAAGAGAACACTACTGCTGCTAACTCCAGATCATGCGTAGGGTAGTTCTTTCATGCGGTCTCAATTGTCGAGAATCATACGTGATAACTTTCCCATTCTGCATCAGGACACAACCAAGACCTTGACCTGAAGCATTCGTGTACACATCATAATTATCGAATATCTCGGGTAGGGTCAACACTAGTGCCGTAGTCAACCTTTTCTTAAGCGTCTGAAAATCATCCTCACATTCTTTACTCCATTCATATCTTACACTCTTCTGAGTGAGCCGTGTGAGAAGTGAAGCAATCCTCAAAAAGTCCTTAACAAACCTTTTATAGTAACCTACCAAACCCAAGAAACTCTTGATTTCTGAAACTGACGTCGGTCTAGGCCACTTAGTTACTGCCTCTTTCTTAGCTTGATCGACTTTAACTCCTTCTCCTGAAATGACATGACCTAAGAAGTTTACTTGGTCCAACCAAAACTCACACTTACTGAGTTTCCCATACAATCTATTCTATCGGAGTGTCTGCAACACTATCCTCAAGTGTTCTTCATGCTCATGCTCATCCCTTGAGTAGATCAAGATATCATCAATGAAAACTACGATGAACTAATCTAGATATGGCATAAAGATCCTCTGCATAAGGTCCATAAATGCTGATGGTGCATTCGTGAGACCAAATGGCATGACTATGAACTTATAGTGCTCATACCTAGTGTTGAACGCTGTCTTCGGAATATCCTTCTCATTAACCTTTAACTGGTGGTAACCTGACCTCAAGTCTATCTTAGAAAAGACTTTCTTCCCTTGAAGTTGATTAAACATGTCGTCAATCCTCGGGAGTGGGTACTTATTCTTAATTGTCAACTTGTTCAACTCCCTGTAATCGATGCACATCATCATGCTTCCATCCTTCTTCTTCACAAACAAAACTGGGGCTCCCCAAGGCGAAGTACTTGGCCTAATGATCTTCTTTTCTAACATGTCTTCCAACTGCTCCTTCAACTCAACCAACTCTGCTGGTGCCATCATGTACGGTGCCTTAGCTATTGGTTTTGCTTCAGGAACTAAATCTATGGTGAAGTCAATCACCCTATCAAGCATATCTCCTTGTAACTCCTCTGGAAAAACATCCGGGTATTCTCTTACTATCGGGATATCCTTCAACTATGGGCCTTTCTTAGCCATACCTACTACGAAGAACAACAATGCATCACAACCTTCTTGTACTGCCTTAGCTTCTCTAAGGGCTGAAATGGTGGGATAGCGTCTCACATTAGAGTACATATTGTTTCCCTGATACGTGATAGGGGTCTTCCCTAGAGTCCTAAAGATCACTTCCTTGTCTTTGCAATCTAGGTGAACATGATTCTTTGTCAACCAGTCTATTCCCAAGATGACATCAAACCCTGAGAAATCCAACACTGTCAAATTTGATTCACACTTGTATTTACCAAGTTGAATCTTACAACGAGGAATCATCTTATCAACCTGAGAGGTCTCTCCTAATGGTGTCATAATTTAAAGAGGTTTTCTTAACTTCCCAAAAGGCATCCTAAGTTGTTCGGATACTTTGATTGACACAAACGTGTTTGAAGCGCCGATGTCAAATAAAGCAGATACAGGTAAACCTCCTACTAGTATAGTACCTACCAAGTATGTAAACAAGTATTCTCAGTAACAAGAGAAAAACTTAAGCAAGAGATAAAACTCAACAAAGCAACTTAAGGTACCTATCACGACTCCGTCCTCAGTAGCATAAATTGATGGGTCAATAGAGAAGACTTTGCTCGAGGCACTAACTTTGCTCTTCCCCGCGGGGGGTCTGGATACTTCTGGTGCTGAACTCTGGCTGACTACTTTATGTGGACAGTCCCTAGCTATATGTCGACGTGCTACCACACAGAAAACAAGCTCTCGTGCCCCAACTGCACTCCCATGCATGTGGCTTGGCACACTTAGGGCAATTGGGCGGTGGTGCTCTACCTGAAACTGGTGTGGATTTCCTAGGCCTTTGGGACGGTCCCTTCCTCTGTCCTTGACTAGTACTGAAGGGTCTCTTCTCTACTCTCTCTGAAGCCCTTGCAATGTGCTCCTCAATCTCTAAACACGTGTGTTGCAGCTTCTTTATTGTCTTCTGCATGTTGCCCACTAGATGATCTATGATGTTTTTAGACAACCCATGTGTAAACCGTGATACTCTATCTAATTATGTTGCCGTGGCCATGGGCACGTACTTTACTAACTCATGAAAACGCCTCTGGTATTCCATAATAGTTATGCCTTCCTGACAAAGGCGGTAAAACTCTTTCTCCTTTGCCGACCTCTACACCATCGGGAAAAACTCATCCATAAAAGTTGTCTTGAATTAATCCTCGTCCGTAATCTTACCTCGCGTGTTCTCTATCATATCCGCCCACTCTAGGTCGCTCCCTCACACAAGAAGGAACTCGCCAAGTTTGCCAACTTATCTTTGGATATCTTCAATTGACTAAAGTTCCTCTCCACTCTCCTCACCCAACCGCCCACCTCGTAGTAATGGTCCTCCCATTAAAATGTTCTATCCACGCCTTCTTGACGCCAGGAAACGCCTCACCTTATCACATTCCTCATCAGCTGATAAGGTAGGGGCTTGGGGTATATGATGTGGGTTAGGTTCCCTAAGTGTAGGATGTGGCTGGAACACTAGGGGTGGTGCCTGTGGTGTTGTCTGGGATGGATGGAAGTGAGATCCTGGCTGGTGTAGTGGTGCGTATGGCCTTGGTACTATTTGTGGTGTGGATGACTGGGATAAGAAGTCTGTGGAGGGTACGTAGCTTGTGTAGGGTAGACATATGGTGGTGGTGGTGGATAATATTGAGGTTGTTATAGCTAGTACTGTGGTGGTTGTGAGTAATATTATGGCTGCTGAGGGAAATGTTGCGGTGGTCAGGGGTACATCTGATAAAAGAAAGGAACAACAGGTGGTTGTGGAATGTAATTCAGTGATGGGAAAAAAGTAGGGTGTGGCACGTGGGATGCCGGGTGTGTGGACATGATAGTAGATGAGTCTAGGGATATAGGGGGTGGTGGTCGTAGGGTTACAAAGATCTCACCGATGGTGATAGTGGTTGTGGTGACTGCTGATGAAGGTAACGTGACCATACCATCAGAAATAGTAGCGTCAACTGATAAGGCTTCCTCTCCTGAGTTCTGCTCGGGTAACACCTGCCCATCAATATCATTAACCTCCAACAACCCTGAGTCCACTTGAGTCAATCCCTGACTCGTCTCCATTTGCTCAGAAGTTACCAAACCCTGACTTGTAAGCCTTTCACTCAACGTAGTAGTGCTCCTTGTAGTTCTCTTAGTCATCTGTCAAGAAGAAAGGGTCAGCTAAGCTACCAAAGAGGCTTATAAAATTCAACTTAACTACGAACTTAGACGTAAGATAGGAACTTTCTCTCTGATACCAACTGTGACACCCCGTACCGGATATCCGGAAAGAATGCCCGGCATGCATATATTAACTTTTCAAATCGTCCAAAGTAATATATAAATAAGCCTTGTAACAATTAATCAGAGTAAAAGTGGAATAAATTAAAACTAAAAGATAACTTGAGAAAGATTGCCAAACGACAAACAACGGATCACCATGTCCTAAAATCTACGTCTAGGAAATCTGAAAAGATGAAACAATGAAATAATTGTTGTTAAACTTATTACATCCCAACTGAAATGGAAAAGATACTTAGTCTATGTCTCAAAATTGAATGATAAAAAGTGCATGAATTAAATGTCTCATCTTGAGCTTAAACATCGGCTCCATCAACTCCATCATCGTATCCATACTCATCATCGTCTCCGATACCCACCTTCTCGTGGTGGGAACAATAAATAGGGATAAGTACAATTGTACTCAGTAAGGGTAGTAGAAACGCAGTTAGACAATATATTTATATAACATACATCAAGATAAAGTCTACAATCGCTAGCACATATGTTGTAATTGAGATCACACTCACCCTCTACTAGATCATATAGTACATCCTTGCACAAGTAAGTTTGTTACGTCAATATCAAAGGACACTACGCATGGTGAGAAATGCACCACAACATGGTTTGCACCGCTCTGGGGGCATGGACTCGTGTTCCATGTGGGAGTTACACGTTGTCCCGTAGGAGTAGAAAGTGTCCCATGCTTCGATATCAAATGTGCCTCACCGATGATATTGACGTTTTAGATTTTAGACATCCACATATGTATTTATGAGTTTAGATCTAACCACCTGATTCATTCATATAGAATGATTCCTAAGGACTTCTAGTCCTAGACACCTAGTTACACTACCTAGCACGTTGTAAAGAGATCATTGACTACTGATTTAATATCCCACAAGGCCTAAACTAACGTCTTCCGGTGCTCTCATCTTCTCCCCGCGGTGGGACTCAATTGTGGTGTTGAGACAAGGCTACCAGAAGTCGTAATTAGACATTGTCAATTAACATATAATGCTCCACAAAACATACAAGTCATATCATACCGTGTAATACACGTAAAAACACAATTTTATTTTATTGTTCTCCTTTTTTTTTCGGTCTACCTTACAGAATAGCCTGCAAATTCCACTCCTAATTTATATATATATATCATTTTTCTTTTCTTTTCTCTACTTTGGCAACCTACGGCAACTACAGCAACAAGTATAAGTCTATTCCCTTTTTGGCCTTTTTTTTTCTCCTTTCCTACGTCAACTAATACCGCCAAAGACCATACACATCATATATATCAAAGTCCTAATTTGTAACGCCTGCCTCGGATGCCGAGTCTTTACCCGAAATATTTTTCCATACAAGATACAAGATAAGAATAGAAACACAACCATACTCAAGATAGAAAATGATATCTTATAACGATTTAACTTTAAATCTTACAACCGCATTTATGTTCAAAGAAAGAGAAGAAATACAACAAATATCTTACAAGAGAAAATGTCAATAAATACAACATGTCTTAAACTGAAATTGCAACATAATTCTTGAGGGAAAACAACATAGTTTGGTAGTAATAAAATATGATAAAAGCATAGCATGACAAGTCATCAAACATCATCCTCGAAATCCTCATCGAACTCATGTTCAACATGTTCGTCTTCTCAACCCCAAACACAACAAACATGCATTTGAGGTAAGTACAAAGGTACTTAGCAAGGAATAGAAGCTATTGCATTAACTAGATTTCACAAAGAAGGACTTACATTGTTATTAAGTTATCTTTATTTGACCGACTCAATTCTAGGGTTCACTTCATGCTCATCAACATGTTGTGACTAAACATTTCTATCTTAACTCAAGTTTATTACACCGGCATTCAAGGGCACTACGCATGGTGCTACCCACCATGAGGTATCGTTTGCAACCTATCAATGGATCACACCGATAGCCACGGGTTAAGACCCGATAGTATACACGCTCGCGAAGTCACTCTACCATTTAGCCGCTTATAGGCCAAGAGAGTTATTCACTTTATCCGACCGCCCACACATCGCGATATAGACAAGTGTCTTACCAAAATGTTACGATGTTTAGTCTTTTACTATACACTTATGTAAATTATTAATCATTAACTAGCCACCTAAGTGTTTTCAAGGTAAAAGCTGGCTTAACAACTCTACACCCTCACTTAGACTCTAGACACAACACCCTAGACACTTACAGAAACATTAATGAATACTAATTCATCAAAGCACAAGCCCATCATACCCTTCCGACGGTCCCGAACTTCAACTCTATGGAAGAGTACATCCGGTGCCCGAACTAAACGCATCAGAAGCTTAATCATGGCTTGTTCATGTTCATTTAATGTTATTATATCCATTAGAACGTCCCTAAACCATGTATAGTATTAAAACACATATTTTCATGAGAACTGGGTCAAGAGTGCGCTTGCCCTGTTCAAGCGTGCGCTTGTGTAACTATTAGCATTTTGTTTTTCATTCAGCCAGCGCAGGTGTACGCTTACCTTGAGCAGGTGTACGCTTGCCTTGAGCAAGCGTCCGCTTGTGCTCTCAGTAAACATTCTGTTTTTTATTCAGCCAGTGCAGGTGTGCGCTTGCCTTGAACAAGCATACGCCAGTGCACGTAAAAAACCCAAAACCTGAAATTTTACGCAATATACGATTTCCACTCAAAACCAACCAAGTTTAACATCATTCTAAACATCATAACAGCAGAAAATCTTTAATTTAACCTCACATATCATCAAGCAAAAGCATGACCACATTTAAACCTGATTTCAACATCAAAACACCCCAAAACAAAGCCCTAACTTCACCAAATCATAACTAACACAATAGAGAAGATTTCCTTACTTGATCAAAGCACAACTCCAAGAAAAACTTCAGAAACTCTGCAGCACTTCTCAAACTCCAACAAAAACCTATTTGATCCACAACCAATTCACAAACTAGTTACGATCAAGGTTTCTAACCACTCAGAACTACGAATTACACAACTTTCTTCAGCCAAACATGATCAAAACGTGATGAATCCAAGATTAGGGCTATTTTCATACCTTGATAAAATCTGGAAATCTTAGTATCAATACGATCATTGCCTTCTCACGATGCTCCTGCTCTAGTTAAATCTGAAAACGGAGTAGATACTAGTGAGAAATTGGAGAAAGCCTATTGTCTTCTTCCTTTGCTCTCAAATTCAGAACTTGAACGTAATGTTTTTCTCCCAACTTCTGATTAGTGGGAAGTTTTATTCTCCTCAAATAAAACTTCTCCCTAAATTACCGAAATTCCCTTTATTATATCCTTAATTGCAAATTAACCCCCATTAATAGATATATATTTATTTATATTTCTTTAATCCATAAATAGAATAAATCTAATATTTCATTTTCATAGAAAGGACGCTACCGCTTCTTTCCCGAAAATCGAATATTACATAATTTCTTTTCTCCTTTCGGAAATTCCCGGCGATTTAATATAAAAATAAAAATAAACATAATCATAACAAAGAAATATAACAACAATCAAATATGATTAAACACCCAAAATCTTTTTAAAAACACCCTTACTTTTTAGCAATTCAAAAGCAAATTGAAATCGAAAACGAAAGCAAAAAGGATTGAATCCACGATTCCGACCACTTCTACAAACAACCTACGATCAATAACAGCGTTCTACGATTAGCACAATATCTATTTCTACCAAAACTCATGATTTTCCAATAAGAGCGGATGAATCTAAATTTAGGGCTGGAAGGAAATCCTACCGAATAGAAAACGATTGGTATAGAAACGATCGTCTCTTCGCGGTGATCAATTTCTTCTACTATTATCTGCACATGTTAAGATCAAGCGCTTACCGTTGTACTAAAACCAATTGGTGTTAATAAAGGTGATACTTTATTTCCTTATCATTTAAGAGTGTGGGCAAAACCGTCCCTTACACTTCTCTGTGTGTTGGCAATCTGACCAACATTTGCACAATTTTTTTTTCAAGAGTGTGGGCAATCTCTCCCAACACCCCCTCAAGTGTGGGCAATCTTTCCCAACACTTGCACAATTTTTTGTTTTTAAATAATGTTTCAACCAGGGTTCGATCTCATGACCAACACCCCCTCAAGTATGGACAATCTTTCCCAACACTTGCACAATTTTTTGTTTTTAAATAATGTTTCAACCAGGGTTCGATCTCATTACCTCTGTCTCTGATACCGTGTTAAAAATCAAACGCTTACCAACACCCTTTAAGTGTTGGCAATATGTCCAACACTTTTTTTCAAGAGTGTGGGCAATCTCTCCCAACACCCATCTCAAGTGTGGGCAATTAGTCACATCACTTGCACAATTTTTTTTTTTAAAATAATGTTCCAACCAGGGTTCGATCTCGTGACATCTGGCTTCAATACCACGTTAAGATCAAACGCTTACCGTTGTACTAAAACCAATTAGTGTTAGTAAATACGCAAATTTATTTCCTTATTATTTAAGAGTGTGGGCAATCTGTCCCAACACCCCCTCAAGTGTTGCCAATCTGTCCAACACTTGCACAATATTTCAAGAGTGTGGGCAATCTCTCCCAACACCCCCCCTCAAGTGTGGTATTCTCTCCCAACACCTACACAATATTTTTTTTCAAATAATGTTCCAATCCGGGTTTGATCCCGTGACCTCTGGCTCTGCTACCATGCAAAGATCAAGCGCTTACCGTTGTACTAAAACCAATTGGTGTTAATAAAGGTGCTACTTTTTACGCATTCAAGAGTGTGCAAGAATCTGTCCCCAACAAAGACCCATTATGAACCGATTAATCGTATGATTGGAATTTTTGTTCTTCCTGCTTCTCTGAATAATCATGCGTCGACCTCTGCCTATGTTTGACATAGGGATTTTTGGGGAGTATTTCCTTAAATACTCAATAATTGATTCATTTAATTGTAATACTTAATTCCTTTTAATTTTTTCTTTTAAGGTTAAAATTAAAATAAAATAGGAAAATATAAATTAAAATTCCTTTTTTTTTACTCTTTTACCCTTTTTTAAATTTTCGGAGTATTACATTCAATTGAAACACTTTAGAAAAACATCTTAAAATATTACAAAGTGTTTCATTTATGATATTTCTGAAAATATATATAGAAAGATAAAAACTCTTATATTGTGTGACAAATATAGTAGTAGCATTAGAATGAGACATGCAATGAAAATCTAAATAAAATATGATGGCACATAACATAATATCAGGCCAGGCAGGTGTTAGCAACCTTCTTTTTGTTTCAAACGACGTACATCGAGTTAAATGAAAGCTAATTTGTTTTTTTTATGTTTAGTTTCTTTTTTTTGAAAAATATGTTTAGTTTCAAACGACGTTTTACATTGAGATAAATGAAAGCTGTTTTGTTTTTTTATGAAGTTTTGGTTGAACTGAAAATGACAAAACTATTTCATGTTATGCTCGGACACGAAAATTTCATTTTTTGTTTTCTTTTTGCGACGTCATCTTAAAAATTAATCCAAAAAATTTATGGAAATTTAGGGATAAGAGACACAATCAAATATTTTTAAGAATATGACAACTACATATTTTTTATAGTGAGAAGACAACCGCATAATTTTTATAATGGTAGAACAAACAAATGAATCCCAAAATCGCCGAATTAATAATCCAAAATTTCGATAAATAATTTCGATAGTAATCCCGAAAATTAGTGAATTTCGACGATGAATTTTGAAAATTAGTGAATTTAATACTTTTTGAATTTAAATTTAATTTGAACACAAGTGAATTTCGACAAATAATAAATAGTTTTGTCTTTACGCAAAAGAAAACTCGTCCTTCTACTCAATTGATAAAATATTTTTGTTTTCTCCCTCATTCCCCCAAAAATTTATTACATTCTTTTTTTTTTTTAATTGGAGAAAGAGGTAGGAGATTTTTATTTTATTTCAGAGTGTTTTTTTTCATACATATACGTTATTATGTCCGAATTTGAATAATGAAATATTTTTTTTTTTCTGTTCGAATTTGAATTGGGGTGTTAGATATTTTCTAGACGCAACATCGGTTAGAAATCACATTTGTTACTTCCAAATTGATATTCATCCAATAAACTAATCAACATTCACCATAAAATTGAGTTACAATCAATTAACGAAATAACTTTTTTTAAGAAACCAGTTAACGAAATAACTAAAGAGTAAAACTAGAAATAAAAGTAGTGTGCGCTAGGACTTTTTAGGTGTAAAAATGCTTTTACCGCAGGGGGGAGGGGGGAGGGGTTAGGGGTGGTGTAAATATGAACATATACCAAAGCTCATTCATAATTGCACTGGCATTTAGCACTATGTCAGATCCAATTATCTTCTTTTTTTTATTTTGTATTCCTTTAATAATAATACATTATATTCCTTAAATATTTCGCCAATACATATTTCATGGCTGCCTCGTCCTCATCAAACGGGTCTTTTCTATGGCGAACCATTTTATCTGGTTGTGACCTGCTTGTGTTCGGGCTGCGTTTTTTTAATGGAATATACGAGTAGAATGTTTTAATATGTATGTAACATGATAGATGGCATCTTCAGAATGAATGAACTAGGGAACTACTCGTCTAGGAACTACTAGTCTGCTTTGTTTTTTTTTTTCAGAGTAATATTGGGCACAAAAGCAAAAAACTTGACACGACAATTTTCCGGAAACATATGGTAAGTTGTAATAGACGAGATTGTATGAAGGTGGACCGGGACCGGGACCGGGGCCGACGAGGCTCGCTTATCATAATGATTCAACCACCGCCACCTCTCGGCCTCGATACCATAAGAAAATCAGAATACGAGCGAAAACGTAAAAACAATGATTTGATGTTTTATTGGATTGATGAAAACAATACAATACTTCTCCATTATATACGAGAGAAATCCAATTTAAGATAAATATAAAACTAAACAAATTATTTAAAAGGTAATTAAAGATAAATACTAAATATTTAGCTCGACATAACAAGATGATCTTTCTTTTGAACTCCAACCATATCCCTAGTAATTTTATTTCCTGTTAGATACTCTTCGTAAGTCGGTTAAAAGCAGTGACAAGCAATTATAAAAGAAAATGTAAACATCAGTTTTGTTTCTTAGCTGAGCTGATTTTACTCGTCTGATGCATTAATCTTCTGACTGCTTTAGCTTCAAATCCAATATTAGCTTTGAATCTGTTTTAGCTCTAATTCTCTTCTTTCTCAGCTGATTTCCTATGTTGATCATCTCAGCTGATATCAGATGTGTGAAATCTTATCCTTCTTGATATCCGACATTCTTTGATCCATGCCATATACTATGCTGAAATTGATGAAATTGAAAACAAAAGACAAAACAACAAGCGAAATTCTTATTAATTAATCAATGCACAATAATCAAATTAAGCTACATGGTGTTGATGATTGGGTATTTATAGACGATACTCCTCATAAATCAGTTAAAATCGGCTACAATGAGTAATAACATAAAATGTAAACATCAGTTTAGCTTTTCAGTTGAGTTGGTTCTACTCGTCTAATGCCTTCATGCCTGAATCTTCACGTCTGATATTCCTGCTCTCCTGACCGCTTCAGCTTCAAATCCAATATCAACTCAAATCTGCTTTAGCTCGTTTCACTTCTTTCTCAGTTGATTTCCTCTGTTGATCATCTTAGTTGATATCAGATGTGTGAAAGCACATCCTTCTTTATATCCAACATTCTTATCCATGCCATATACATTACTAAGGCCTACGATATAAGGGGGCCAAAATTACATGTGTTTACAATAGTGTAAAGTTTATATAGAGGGGCCCAAAATTTTATATAGCCAGAGGCCATAAGACAAAATAAGATACAAAATGAAAAAAATGGACAAGAAAAAATAATGGTTGAGAAGACAAAACGCATACGTTACTACATGTGTTACACATGTGGTTGTAGCAACATGTAGTAACACATGTAGTAATACGCGGTTTTTTCCTTCTCAACCACTATCTTTTTTTCTTGTCCTTTTTCCTCATTTTAGATCAAAAACAGTCCTCCACAACCTTTACCCTAATTTTATATCTTAACAATAATGTATGTTAGTTTATTGGAAAACGGTGGTATTTTTTCCTACTAGCACGAGTTTGAGTATTGCCCATGACAATTTACGATTATTTTCTTTTCTATTGTAAGGCTGTATGAATTTACCATTAAACTCTTTGTAAAATAATGTTCGAAATAAAAATAAAAAAATAAATAAAAAAACTCGGTCAAGGACATCCACTTCCCCGTCTTTTTTTTCCTACTCATTTGATCTACTTAAAAAAACTTTCCACAATTTAACCTATCATCTCTCCTCCCTCCTCTCTCCTCTTTCTGCTTCCACTGCACGCACGGATCAGTGCCTCCGTTCAGGTAATTTTTATACAGCAAATTTTATTCCAATAAAATACGATGAAGAACCATAAGTATGATAACAATGGCTTAAGAGACACCACACAAACACTAACAAAAAGCAACCGAGATTATGACACTTAAAAAGGGGATTTATTTTAATATTGTCGTAGGCCTAGTAAATGTCAGAAACGACCCTGGGCTTCGATCTTATGACTCGACGGTTGATAGTCTTTTTTGTTCCGGGCCAGCCAACGTCTCCGGAATGAAGACCTTGTGCGGGAAGCATTTAAACCTTATGAAGCTGATTCCATACTTTCTATGTCACCGGCCGCAATGAAAAATAATGATTAACTCATGTGGATACATTCTCCTTCGGCATCTACACGCTTAAATAAGAATATCATTTAGCAACGTAAACTCGAGACCAAATAACCTCTACCCCTATGGCATCGCTCTTCTTCGTAAGCAAATGTTTTGGGAAAAATTGGGGCATTTAAATCTCTAATCGCGCGGCGGTACATGTTTTATGTAGAGTTGTTCATGATCGCTTCCCTATGACAATTAATCTTGCAAATGAAATTGTGGACTGCACTGTATGGATCCATTATGGGCCATGTGGGATCCATGGACCCCACTCAAATTTCCGTGTGATTTTACTAATATACACATCTCATAATATTAAAAAAGCATGTATGTATATATTTCGACATTTTTAGTGCAATTGTACATTTAGTTCAATTATGAGTCACATTATTAAAGACCTAAAGGTTATTGGTTCCACACCCGTAAGCTGCTTTTTTAAACTTTTCTTTATTTGGCCCCACCGAAAAAAATAATCCCAGGTCCGCCATCGACTGTATATTTGCCGAGCATGTGGCTCTTCAAAAGAGAATACGACTCATTTATTTCTAGACTCGCACTATTGCTAGCCATGTTTGATTAAAATATCCTTTAAGTCATCAATTGTGCCATTTAAGTCTTAGGAAATGGATAATGACGATGCTCAGAATCATCGCCATCTGAATTGGATGAAAACCGTGTAATTAGACTTCATGATGAGGATAATCCAATCACTGTAAAAGGTGGATTTGGTGGTGGAAAATAGTTGGGTCGATGTTTGGATTGGTCGACTACATACTCTTGTAGTTGAAAGTGATCAAAATAATGTAGTGTTACTCAACATTGTTTTGGAGGTTGGATAAGGCTATCCTTTTGTAGGCCTTCCTCCTTGGAAGAGGTAAGGATTTCACTATTGACATCGTGGTCAATGAGCCAAGACAATTTATAGGGCAGTCATGGTGCAATCATGACCCTGTAAGCAAGACTTATGGAACCATTATAAAAACATGGAGTAATGTCATGCTTGACCTTATAGCCAATGTCTGGGTTCATAAAGTCTTATACCAAACCTTTAAGGAATTTCATGACATGTTCAGCCTCCATATGATCCATTACAGTGCTAATGGCATTACAGTGATGCTGAGGATCACAAGAATGAACTAGCATAGGCCCGATGGTCTTAACTTCTTCCCATTGAACCATAAATTTTGTGAAATATTGACTGCCAGAATTTGTTACTTGCTTCAGCAAATGCATCTCTTCAAAAATATCTGAAATCCTCAAGGCATCCACATTAGAAAAATCTAGTAGCAATATTTTTCCAAGCTGCATGTTCACTGTTGAAATACATCAAACTCTAGGCACTAGTGTTTTCAACAGAATTCAAGATCCATTACCTCACCATTGTATCACACTGTCTCCATGCGTGAAAATCTGCTGAATCTGCTTCTGGATTTTTTATTGTGCCATCTACAAAGCCAATCTTGTTCTTGGTGATTAACACCATCTCCATGGACATCTTCCAGGGATTATAATTGTTACCATTCATCAATGGATGAACAAGAACCAAAGATGGATTCTCATTAGGATGTATGTAGAATAGACTGAAGGGGCTTAATTCTTGTTTCTTAGCTGCCATGGCTATCAAGAACTCTTGAATTTATCAAAGATCAATATCAGAATGAAAAATGATCAAGAAATGATCAAAAACTCAGAAAAAGATCACAGTTTACTCTCCAGAAACTGGGAAACAAAGAAAAGATGAAGAAGTCTCTCAAGATTCTTCAATAACCAGAGAAAACACAGGAAAGCATTCAGAAATTTTCAGATTTCAGCTCTGATACCATGTTGAACTTTGTAGAAGTACAAACAAAACGTAAATAAAATGCGGAATGAATATTATTGAACTAAAATCAACAAGTTAAGTTACAATGTTGCTGATCATGGGGTATTTATAGCTTCATACACATCATGAATCGGTTATAAGTAAGTTACAAATGGTTACAACAAACTATAACTGAATAACCATTTTTTTAGTTTGGATGGTTTGCTGACTATCTCAGCAAACTGCTGAGTCTTCATTTGATCAGCTAAGCACTCAGCACTTCCTTTAGCACACACATATATTGTAATAAGACAGGTAAGACAACAGGAGGTGGAGTAGGAATACATACAGAAATAGTCAAAGGGAAACGACTAGTAGGGAGAGGAGATGAAGTAAAGGGGAAAACAATTTCAACAAACTTGACATGACGGAAAACATACAGACGAGAATCGGTAGTGTCAAAGCAGTAGTAGGCATGTTCATTAAGGGCATATCCTAAGTTTGGAACGCGGTTGTAGATTGTGGTCGGTGTAAGGACGTGCAGACATGGATAACATAGGCAACCAAAGACTCGTAATTTTTTATAATTAGGATGAGTGTTGAAAATGCATTCGTAAGGGGATTTCATGTTAAGGGCGGGTGTAGGCAAGCAATTAATTAAATAGACTGCTGTGGAAAAGGCATAAGGCTAGAAAGTGGAAGGGATCAAGCATTGTAGAGATCAAGGCCGCTTCAACAATGTGTGTGACGACGCCTAATAAACAATTATGCTCACGGGTGTGCGAGGTGTTGTGAAGAAATGGATATCATTTGTGGCAAGGTAGTCACACAGGAGATGAATTCACCCCATTATCTGAATAAAGCATATTAATATATTAATAAAAAATCTCAACGATGGTGCGAAAACGAATAAAGGTAGCATACTCATCAGACATGTGGGAAAGATGATAAAATCACACATAGCGCGTAGAAATGATCAAAAAAGATGGCATAGTATTTAAAACCATTAGTAGATTCGATATGAGACATCCAAACGCCTCAGAAGACAATCTCAAAGCGGACGGTGGAACATAAAGTAGAGGTACCAAACGCAAGCTTGTGACTTTTATTTTCAAGACGGGCGGAACAATGCATAACATTGGAAGTAATAGAATCTAAGTTATAAGTTCGAAGAATAGTATTTAAAATAGGATTGGAAGGATGACCTAGGCGGTGATGCCGCACTTTCAAGGTGGCTTTATGAGTAGCAAAAGCAAGCAATGATTGAGAAGGCCATTCGTAAAGACCATTGTTAACCGGACCACGAAGCAAAAGTTGACTAGTCGTGAGATCATTTACAATAAATTCAGATGGTAAAAATTCAACAGAAATATTTTATATTGATATAACTGTTATATAGAAAGGAGGTTGTGGGACATGCTAGGTACACACAAAACATCGCGCAAATCATAAGACTTAGATAATGAGTAAGAGAGAGAAGCAAAACCGGTATTAGTGATGTTCAGACCAGTACAATTGCCAACAATTATGTTATCAGTACAAAATAAGGAGCGTGAAGTGGCAAATTTTGAAGATCAGTAGTGTAACACCCCGATTTTCGGCTTGTTGTTTATAAAGGACTTTATAGTCATTTCCAAATAATTGTCTAGATTTAATTTTTTTTTTTTCCCCACCATTAAGATAGAGTGATATATGACATTTAAATACTATTGTTTAATCTACGAAGAAGTTAGGAGTATTTTCTAACATTGAAATGATTTTGTTGTAACATTATTTATAACAAATATTTTCATGAGGTAATAGATTGAATCTTAAGTTTATGTGTCATTTAATAAATTTAGAAGTAGATGGGTTTTATTACAAGGAAGTTTGAATAATATTTTTAATTACAAGTTAAATAACTAATTTCCATTAAAATTTATTTTAAGTTTGTAATGTTACTTGCCAACTGTAATAATGCTTCTCATTTAATTATAGTATAATAGGTGCGTTTGTAGTTGCATGTTGAAGTACATTTAGTTGTGTAAGAGATTATATATTAATGGCAATATTAAATGGCACAATTGATTATTTATTTTAGTGGTCTCTGATGCGTTTCTTTTCCATGAACTCTGTATAGTATAGTATATATATATATATATATATATATATATATATATATATATATATATATATATAGAGGCATATTATCTCTCAATTATCTCCACTGTTAATTGCGCAACTTGATATTTTTTTGTATATAAATCTCTTTGCCTTCAAGCCATTTTTATTCTCTATTTTCGCTGCTCTTCGATAACTTTATGTTAATCATGGTGATAATACTTCCATTAAAAAAAAGAAGTTTGGGGAAGAAGTGTTGGAGTTTATGCCGTAAGAAAATAGTTGGTTGAAATTTATTATTTCTTGAACTTGAGTGGTGGAGAAATAAATTTAGAAATTTTGTACTCAGAAGTTTTATATATATATAACAAGCCAAATTGCCGAGGAACCAAGTGAGGATGTGACATTCATTCTGGTAGGACAAATCATTAATTAAATTAAGGTGAGTTCAATTTTATTTTCTATAAAAATCAAATGTGTTTTTTTAGTATTTTTAAAGTATTTTAATTTAATATATTATTGATATAGATAGATAATATGTATCTTGTTAAAAATGTTTTTATTAACTTTTTCGACTTAATGATAATAACATGATAAAACAAATTCAGATAAACGACATCGCATGTCTCACCTCGGTGACATGGTATCGCATTTCCGCTTCACAAGGCACATGGTATATTGAACTATTACATTTCCGCTCGGGCGGCATGGCTAGTTCCCCGCTTCGGCGACATGGTTCTCGCTCGCTCGTGATTGCCGATGGGCCTACCGAGATTTCACAATCGGGTTAGCAGTGCATCGGGTCTGTGGATCATGGTTGTGGGGTCCGAGGCAGTGGACTCTCCGAAGCCCCAGAGATTGGGTGTCGGAAGGACGGACTTCACTATAAAAATTACTTGTTGTGATATAAGGTGGTGAACGGGAGTCATAAGGTAGAGACAATCGATCACCGATCGATGCTCTAGTAGTGAAATACGATGAATCGACGGATCTCGAATGGGCTTGCTTGACTTAAACTTGATATATAAATTTTAAACAAGTATATTATTACATAAATACTCGAATAAGTTTTCTAGAAAATGTATATTTTGTTACAACATTTTTAAAAATATATAACACTCTCGCACACGCTTCATACCAAATTTACGACGACTCGCTTTCTTTGTGTTTTTGTTTTGTTTTGTTTTCTTCATAAATAAAATCGTGAATTTGTCAAAAAGATGAATGGCGAAAAAGTCAATGATACTGGACTTGATTTTGAAACATGCTATTATTGTAGTATTTCATTTGTTGTAATTTTATAATTGAAACACTTAGTGAATATTTGTAAATATAATTGTAGTTTTATTGAAATATTTTGAGAATTAAAGTCTAGTTAATGAAGTCATATGAGAGATTTTCAGAACCCTTCCTAGAATGACTCCCAAATTTGACTCCAGTGGTCGGAAGAGTGTGATACAAGCGCCAGATCGTAGAAAAGGTTGGCCGATAACCCTCACACCCTAGGATCGTAACCTCACTCTAATTTCTAGAAGTTCTTTAATGAAACGATTATTAGGGCTAGCTATGATAAATAGACTCAAAAAAATATGGTATGAATTTCTTAAAATATAAGTGTTACATATATAAAGTGTCAAGTGTTAATTTTAAGTCTTAATAATTAGAACTTGGTTAGACACACAAGTGTTTTGCATGCCTGGTATATCCGATTTTGAAAAAAAAAAAAAAAAAAAAAACAAAACTATGAAACTTGTATTTAGTATTTTATTAAATTTACATCTTATTGAATGCATCAAAGCATGTTGTCTAAGTCATTTTATATATATATATATATATATATATATATATATATATATATATATATATAAACTTTTGCAAACGTGGTTTTCATATATTTTAAATAAAAATTTTTTAATGAATATGTGATTTAGATATTTCTTGCATAGTAACATTTCTTTGATTATACGTGTAAATTTAATTTGTTTCATTACTAATATGATTCTTTTCGTTGCATTACTTTTGTAATTGCTGAATTAATGTGGTTGATCTACGTTTCCTATATGTTACACTATTACCCTTTTAGGTACTAATAGATTGCCAGATGGTTATGATTATTATTATTTTTTTAATTTTAAATTACTTAAAAATATTGTTTCAAACTAAATTTTTCTTGATAGGTTATATTTTTTTGAAAAGAAAAAAGTTTATTTTGCACTAGACTTTTTGTTCATTAGACAATCTAGAAAAGAACACGATAAATATATAGGTTGACATCAAAAGTTTTAAGTAGAGGAAGTTTGATGACTAAACTTTTTTTAAGGGGAGGGTGGAGAATCAGAATACCCCGATTTTCATTATTGCTTATAAAGCGACTTTATACTATTTCCAAATAATTGTCTAGATTTATTTATTTTTTTTTCCCACCATTAAGATGGAGTGATATATGACATTTAAATACTATTGTTTAATCTACGAAGAAGTTAGGAGTATTTTCTAACATTGAAATGATTTTGTTGTAACATTATTTATAACAAATATTTTCATGAGGTAATAGATTGAATCTTAATTTTATGTGTCATTTAATAAATTTAGAAGTAGATGGGTTTTATTACAAGGAAGTTTGAATAATATTTTTAATTACAAGTTAAATAACTAATTTCCATTAAAATTTATTTTAAGTTTGTACTTTACTTGCCAATTGTAATAATGCTTCTCATTTAATTATATTAATAGGTGCGTTTGTAGTTGCATGTTGAAGTACATTTAGTTGTGTAAGAGATTATATTAATGGCAATATTAAATGGCACAATTGATTATTTATTTTAGTGGTCTCTGATGCGTTTCTTTTCCATGAACTCTGTATAGTATAGTATAGTATATATATATATATATAGAGAGAGGCCATATTGGCCGATCTCTCAATTATCTCCACCGGTTGTTAATTGCCGGCAACTTGATATTTTTTTGTATATACATCTCTTTGCCTTCAAGCCATTTTTATTCTCTATTTTCGTCGTTCTTCGATAACTTATGTTAATCATGGTGATAATACTTCCATTAAAAAAAAAAAAATTTGGGGAAGAAGTGTTGGAGTTTATGCCGTAAGAAAATAGTTGGTTGAAATTTATTATTTCTTGAACTTGAGTGGTGGAGAAATAAATTTAGAAATTTTGTACTCAGAAGTTTTATATATATAACAAGCCAAATTGCCGAGGAACCAAGTGAGGACGTGACATTCATTCTGGTAGGACAAATCATTAATTAAACTAAGGTGAGTTCAATTTTATTTTCTATAAAAATCAAGTGTGTTTTTTTTTCGTATTTTTAAATTATTTTAATTTAATATATTATTGATATAGATAGATAATATGTATCTTGTTAAAAATGTTTTTATTAACTTTTTCGAATTTAACGATAATAACACGATAAAACAAATTCAGACAAACGACATCAGATGTCTCACCTCGCGACATTTGTAGATCGCATTTCCGCTTCGCTACGGCATGGTATATTATCAGATTATTACATTTCCGCTTCGGCGGCATGGTTCTCGCTCGCTCGCTCAGATCAGCCGATGGGTACTACCGAGGATTTCACAATCGGGTTAGCTATGCATTGGGCCTGCGATCACGGCCATGCGGTCCGAGGCAAGTGGACTCTCCCGAAGCCCTGTGAGATTGGGTGTCGGGCGACGACTTCACTATAAAAATTACTTGTTGTGGATATAAGGTGGTGAACGGGAGTCATAAGGTAGAGACAATCGATCACCAGATCGACGCCTAGTAGCTTTAACTCATGAATCGACGGATCTCGAATGGGCTTTGCTTGACTTGAACTTGATATATAAATTTTAAACAAGTATATTATTACATAAATACTCGAATAAGTTTTCTAGAAAATGTATATTTTGTTATTACATTTTTTAAAAATATATAACATTCTCGCATACGCTTCATACCAAATTTTACGACGATTCGCTTTCTTTGTGTTTTTGTTTTGTTTTGTTTTCTTCTATAAATAAAATCTGTGAATTTGTCAAAAAGATGAATGGCGAAAAGTCAATTTATACTGACTTTGATTTTGAAACATGCTATTATTGTAGTATTTCATTTGTTGTAATTTTATAATTGAAACACTTAGTGAATATTTGTAAATATAATTTTAGTTTTATTGAAATATTTTGAGAATTAAAGTTTCAGCTTAATGGTAAGTCATGCATGAGAAATTTCAAACTCCTTCCTGGACGACTCTAGCTGACTCTGTGCATTGCCAGAGGTGACATGCAAGTGTGACATGACATGATGGGTGGCCCTATTATTGAGCAACAAATGAGTGGTGCCGGGAGGAGCAAAAGAACCAGCAAGAGGTGTGGCAATGTGAACATGGGGCCAAGGAGGCCGAGTAAGGGCTGAAGCGAGAGGGTGGACCTGATAAGTAGTACAAAATTTGGCAGAGTGACCTTGCGTAGAACGCAGTTGACAATGCCCGATATATGGCTTCCGGGGGCCGCAAATTATGGCTAGAACTTGATGCAATTACCGCAGTTGGGTTGTCGGCCATGGTGAAGGAGGGGGTGGCAGATTTGTTTGATGTTATTTAGGATGAGTAAGATGGAAAATAAAGGCAGCAACAGGGCTGGAAACAAAAATAGAAATAGGAGAAGGGAAATTGGGAGAAAATTATGCAAGTGAGTATTGTAAATCTGATACCATGATAAGAAGAAGATTAATTACAAGGAAGAATTTGTTCGATTTTTGGGAAATCATCATCATCCAATAGGAAGGGTTTCCATTTTTTCAAATGAACAATTTATTCACACTTCTGACATGGTTGTGTATAATTATACTCCTTCCGTTTTGTTTTGTATTGTTTTTTTTTTTTTTTTTTTTTTTTTTTTTTTTTTTTTGGAGAGAATCCCTCCGTTTTTTTAACCGCCATTTTTTTTTTTTAATTATCTGTCATTTTATAATACTAATGCAATATTTATTATTTTTTTCACTTTTATCTTTCATTTTAATTAACCCAAATTTTGGTACCATTTTCCATTCACAAGGAATGAAACACCCGGTCAAAAAAAGTGTTGGAAGTTGATCATAGTACTATGTAAATATGTTTGACAGAATTTACAATGTAAATATAATGAGTCTTTTTATCATCTCAAAACATATTATTTAATGAGGAAATATTCAAATACAAAAAAAGAGAAGGATATTTTCGTTATTTTACCCTCTATTTCGCATATATTTAACTTGTGTGATTCGTCTCCATGCGATAGTTAGAAAACGGAGAAAGTATATAATTACATTGAAATATTCCGGAGATATCTAGACAGTAAACAAATATATGATACATGTATATAATATATTTCGGTTTTTAAGTTACGCACTTACCTTAAATATTAGAAAACCATATGCATAATTTGTTGGAATGTTTGATTTATATTATTTAGCAAAATGTTAGTTAAAATGTTGTTTGAAAATTAAAAGTTATTTGAAGTATTTTTTTAGGTAGATCTATAATAAATAAAATATATACTTAACGATTAAACAATGATTTGCATTATATCGGAAAACTCATGTGTGTTTTCTATTTAAACAATGATACCTACTTTATACATATTTTCATTAAATTTATTTGACCTACCGGCTTCAACCGTAACACACAGTCCACCGAATGAATCGCCAGTCTATCGGGTTTAAGCAGTCGCCGCCTTAAACGGGTTATGCTTAGATTGACCCGATTTCATTACCGGTCATCAAAGCTTACTAGCTTGGTTCACCGGACCGGTCACAATTTGATAGCTAATGGCATTATTCATGGCGCTATCATCGATGTAATAAAGACCGATTCTTTGGCCTGCGTTGAGCGCTTCACTCCAACGATGCAGACATTCTCTTTGTGGGTTGTTTGTGTCTGGTTAGGGTATTTATGTCTTGCTCGCTTTGTTTCATTCATAGTGCTAATAAGCATGCTCATTTTCTTGCTCAAGCAGGGCTGTCGATAGTTGGTTTAGTTAACCGACGACTCTCTCCGCCGACAAATGTACTTGATACTCGTGCTTTTAATTTGACTTAATATATTGGTTAGTTCCTTTCAAAAAAAAAATTTATTATCTATTATTCTGATTAATTTTCAAATAGATTTTTCATTCAATTATATTATTATGTTCACACCTAATTTCTATTATAAATATCTTCTGTCTATGTTGAAAAATTATAAATATCTCCTTATACTATTAGAATAATATACACACAAAATATATTTATATTTATATGTATATCTTTGCATCTTGACAAATTTTATTCTGATTTGACCACAAGTATTACTTGATAATCCGAAAACAATAAGATTCTATAAATATATCGTGGTCCTCTAATTGTAAAAAAAAAAAAAAAAAAAAACTTTTGTATATTCAGTTTTTTTTCTATTCTTTTACATACCGGACCAACACTAACATAATTTGACCAACTGGACCACACTAAAAACTACCGGTACGTATTTTCTTTCTTTCTATTTTTACAACAAAATTTATTTTAAGACTTTCGGAAAGAAAACATTTGGCCGACAACCTTATTCTCTCATTCACATTCCTGTATTTTACGAATATAAAATACGTGTTTTCTTGTCCAAAAAAAATAAACAGAATACGTGTTTTCAAAAAAAAGAATATAAAATACGTAATAATTAAAAAAAAACTTCCCTTATTTATTTTCTTTCGTCAGCGTTCCTTCTTCTCTTTTTCTTCGTGGCTAACCACTCCTACTCACTGCTATAAATCATAACAACTTTTTTCCTCTTCTTTTTCCTAGGCCTCAAGTTTTAAAGGTTGCTCTTTTTTCTGGAGAGAAAAAAAGATATCATCTTGAATCTCTATTTTTTTCATTTAAACTTGAATTTGAGTTGGAGGAGAGGTGTGAAAATGGGTGGATCTGAGCAAGTGGAAGCGACGACACTAGAGTTCACACCCACATGGGTGGTAGCTGTTGTCTGCACCGTCATCGTTGCCATTTCTCTCGCCCTCGAACGACTTCTCCATTACACCGGAAAGGTTCCCCATTTGTTTTTTTTTTTCCGCCATCTTTTACTAGATTTTTACTTTTTTTTTGAAAACTACTAGATTTTTACTTCAAATGCAGAAATTTAGCAGTTTTTGAACGTTTCATATTCTCATGATGACTTAATCTGCTTCATTTTGTTAGTTTTTTTTTTCCTGGTAAAGAAGAGGCACTTGAAAACCAATCAGAATTTTTAATTAATTTATGGTTTTTTTTTTTCTACAAATAGAGACGCACTGATATATCCTTAATTTCTACTGACACCACCAACTGGACCAATTTAAAATTTGTGCTTTAAGAATGCCTCATTTTGTTTTTAACTGGTTTTATTTTGCCTCTCATTCTTTAAGAATGCCTCATTGTTTTGCTTCTTTTTTTTGGGTTTATTATCTCTCTCTATTTTTATTTTTTTTTATTTGGTGATGGATGCAGTACTTGAAGAAGAAGAATCAGAAGCCTCTTTTTGAAGCTTTGCAGAAAGTCAAAGAAGGTCACTTTTTTTCGGAGCTCCGGTTTGCAGATCTGTTAAAATGTTCTGGTTTTTGGATGTGGTAAACTGATTGTTGATTTGTTAGTGCAGAGTTGATGCTGTTAGGTTTTATATCCCTGCTGCTTACAGTTTTTCAGAATGTGATAACCAAAATCTGTGTTGATGATGATGTCATGCGACACCTCCTGCCCTGTGCCTTGCCCTCAGAGGCTTCGGCTTCGGCTTCTGAAGGGGGGTCTTCTCATCGTCGTTTGCTTTCTGAAGGATCAGAAAAATCTTTATACTGTGCTGCTAAGGTAATTAAAGCAATCTGTTTTAATAATTTCTTTCATAATTGCGATTCTCGAAATTAATATTGGTTATGGGGTTTTGTAGGTAGATTTCCTCCTTCTTTGGCAGTTCATTGATTTTGTTTTCCCTTGATTAGACCTTTATCTTTTGCATTTAGTACAATGTAGGTTAAATATTAATAACTTTTGTTATTTTTGTGCAGAATAAGGTTCCGTTGTTATCGCTTGAAGCATTGCATCATCTTCATGTATTCATCTTCGTTTTGGCCATTGTTCATGTGACCTTTTCGGTTCTTACTGTTGTATTCGGAGGAGCAAGGGTAAATGCTGTCTTTTTTTTTTTCTTCTTCAAGTTTTCTCCTTGATGACATATTTGATTATTTTTTTGAATGGAAATCTTTACATTGTTTTAGATACGACAATGGAAACATTGGGAGGATTCCATTGCAAATGACAGCTCTGACATTAAACAAGGTGTGGGTTATTTCCTGTGGTTGTTTGTGTTGTTTAGTACATTCACCATGTTTTGTTCTGCATATCGAAAAATCGAGGTGAGATCTAATTTAGAAACAAGAAGATAAGGTCAATAAAGTTGAAATCTTTGTTGTATCTGGGAAATTTGGTTGAATAAGAATGGTCTGTTTTCTCGTTTGAATTAATTTAGAATACAAATAATGCTTTACAGGAATGCTACCGAAAGTCACACATGTTCAGGAACATGATTTCATCAAGAATCGATTTTCTGGGATGGAAAAGCATTCGGCCTTCTTAGGTTGGGTGGTAAGTTCTGTTTCTCTGATAATGCTCAAGATTACTTTTGCACATTTTTATTCTTATTGAACTTCAAAAATCCATCTCAGAGCTTTACGGCCTTTACCCACGGATCGATTGGGTGCATTAGGCAGATTGTGACAGGAAAAAGGTCTAACAACCTTGTGATCACTTTGAAAATTGCTTCAGAGCTAATCCTCCACATACCGATATTTCGTATAACGTCTTTTTTCTTCAGATTATGTATATTGTCCATTCAATGTTAGTGTGAAAAGGGAAAGAAAAAAAAGGTCTAACACCCTTGTAATCACTTTGAAAATGAATTCAGTGTTTATCCTCTACCTACCGGGATTAATGTAATGGTTTTTTCAGATTATATATACTGTCCAAGTATCCATTCAATGTTTGTGTGAAAAGGCTGCTTATTTTTCAACCTATTGTTTTTAAAACTTACCAATGAAGGCAACATCTTAATTGAAAAAATATACTTATTGTTTTATATATACAGATAGGAAATCGTATTGATATTTTTCCTTTTTTTTTTTTCGACATGAACCTTCAGCATTGCTTTTCAAAGCAATTTTATGGGTCAGTCACTAAATCAGATTACGAGGCACTCAGATGGGGTTTTATCACTGTAAGTCGTTGGTTCACTTGTGTAAGTTGTGCTTTCCTTTTTTTGCTTATTCATAACAATTTTTTTTTATCTTCGTTGCATTTCTTGCAGACACATTGCAGGGGAAATCCAAAGTTTAATTTTCACAAGTACATGGTACGTGCATTGGAAGACGATTTCAAGAAAGTTGTCGGCATAAGGCAAGTTCTTGTTTCAAAGTCGATTGTCTGTTGTTTCTTATTGCTTTTTAGTTCATTCTTCTAACTCTAATTTTTGCTGGTAAAACTCGTAATGAATCACGGCTTCCTTTTCTTGCTGCAGTTGGTATCTGTGGGTATTTGTGGTCATCTTTTGTTGCTAAATATAAGCGGTATGCCTTCTTTATTTGTATATCTTGCATTATTACTTATACCCTGTAACCTTCGAATTATTATCATTTAAAAATTATATTGTTGACCTTAAAAGGAAGTCTGTTTTAAGTTTTATTTTATTTGTGCAGGTTGGCATACTTATTTTTGGATAGCTTTTATTCCTTTCATTGTAAGTGGGACTTGTATTGTATTTTATGGTGATTCACCCTTTCAAATTGTTAAACTCTCAATATTTGCTCCTTTATTACATTTAAGATAAAATTATGTGGACACCGCATGCATTTATGTGGTTAGTTGTCTGATGGGAAGTTTCAACCGTTTCTTTAGCTTCTACTAGCCGTTGGGACGAAATTGGAGCACGTAATCACCCAGTTGGCTCATGATGTTGCGGAGAAACATGTAGCTATAGAAGGTGAATTGGTGGTAAAGCCTTCAGATGATCATTTTTGGTTCCATCGGCCTCGAATTATCCTCTTCTTGATCCACTTCATTCTCTTTCAAAATGCTTTCGAGATTGCATTTTTCTTTTGGATATGGGTAAGTGTGCATCCTCTGCATATCTAAATATGGCTTTGTAGTCTTTTGGAGTTATATTAGTTTTGAATGTTGGATATTATTTATCACCTACAGGTCCAATATGGGTTCGACTCGTGCATAATGGGCCGAGTTCGTTTCATTGTCCCTCGGCTTATAATTGGGTAAGACCGCTAACTGTCTGGTTTTAGCCATTTGCATCTGTCATTGTACATGTTTCATCACGGATCTTTCTAAAATGTGTGGCTATTTCAGGGTGTTTATCCAGCTTCTTTGCAGTTACAGCACTTTGCCATTATATGCTCTTGTCACTCAGGTAGATCTCCAGTCCCCTCCACTGATTTTCTTTCAAACCATAATATTATGGAAACTGAAAGTTGAAGCGGTTCGGTTTTAATCTGTTCTGAATACTTAAATTAATAAACAGATGGGTACCCATTTCAAGAAATCAGTATTTGATGAACATGTGCAAGCTGGGATTGTTGGTTGGGCTGAGAAGGCGAAGAAAAGAAGGGGGTTTTAAGGATTCTGTGAATTCATCATCGAACCACACCGTGGTGGTTCAACCGCTGGTTCGGTTGGTGGTGGTTCAACCGCTTGGTTCAGCTCTGATGAGAGGATTACAGATGGGGGTGTCGGTGGAGCAAACCGCGGTAATTCAACTAACGAAGAAAATCTTCCACCTGAGATTAAGAATGTATGATAACCATGACATTCCCTTCCCCTCTTGGCACAGTATTGTTATGGACATGGATTTATTAACCATGACTAAGTAGGAAGAAAAAGTTTTGGTTATCTCAACTTTTTTGCATATATAAATATATAATCATTATTATTCAACGGTGTGTTGTATTGTATGCCACCAATAAAAGCTCACAGAATAAACACAACCCAGGAATCCTCTGAAAGAATTTTAGGTTTTCTGTTTTTTTTTTTTTTAAATCACGAAGCTGCGGTAATAGTATTATAATAAAATAGTTTTTAACAAAGTATATATATGGGACAGTTGATTCACATTTTCCAAAAATAATTTTAAAAAATCAATAGTAGTTTTTTTGTGGCACGAACGTTTCTCAATCACAAATCAATATGTACGGCATAGATGAATTGAAATTATTTTGAATTTACGGGACTGTATTAAGGGTTTAGATTGATATTTGCTCACCAAATTTTGATATCTTTTTGTACCTTATCCATATTTTGTCGATCAGATATTTCCTTTTATTTATCTCTATCGATGGGTGTGAACATATCATAAAATCCACGTAAATATGACGTAATATCAGATAATTAAGAAGACACAGAAGAAAAGAAGAATGTTAGAGATTTGAGGGACAGACCCTCGGGGTCTTCCATAAAACACAACACTTGGAGTAAAAATTCGCCATACTGTAATCATAAATACCAAACAACTACAAAATTCGTAAAGCGCCAACATGTCTGAAAAGAGAATCATGAAAGCTAACTTAGAGCAATGACAATAGCTCACATTTTCACACCGGGAAGACTGAGCACAGCAACTTTTTCACTTGTGAAGCTCACAGTGACCTCTTTTATCACATCCGCAGATGCACAATGCGGGACTGGATCCCCATGCATACAGGAGGGATGTGAACGTTTCAAATGTGTGTTTTTCCTTCTGTTTTTTATGTGGAAAAAATGCACAGGATGGTCCTTTGTACATGAGGCAATTTTTTCCCCACAACGTGGGAGGTGTTGCGGATACGTCCACTTTGATACCCACCTTGTTGTGCACAAGTCCCTATATAAAATAATAGGCATCTCTCATCAAAATAGTTTAAATAAATAAATAAAATAATCATCAATATATTCCCCACATGTTCCTTTCCTAATGTTTTTGGCTTTTTTTTTTTTTCTTTAATTTTTTTGAAGCCATGTCAGTTTCTTTTTACAGAGGAAGAAATGGCCATTGTAGTTAACCTTTGTCAAATTAAAATAGTAATATAAATTTGCAGCTTTTTGTCTAAACACATCCACGAAAGCCTTGGCTTTTGTGGTTGCGCTTAGCGCATAAGTCTTATTCAAATGAAACAATCTAATGCAAACTATTTAAACATAAAACGAATTCCATATCTTCATCCTAAGTTCGCTCACCAAGTATATCATCCTACTCTCTGGTACTAGCATATCCTCTAATTCCAAAAGAAAAGAGTGAGCACTAATTTGGTCTTACTTTCCTTCCTTAACATCCATCCTTGATTACAATCACACAAACATTTTGGATCTTTCGAATCACACTGAAGTAAACCAAAGAAGGATGTGGAGCTCTTTAGTACAGTTTTGTGGTTCATTTGGCTGGCTAGAAATACAAAGTCTTTTAATGGAGACCAACCATCAGCCGGTAGAATTTCGCACCAAGTTCAGTAGTTCACTCCTTGCTAGATGCGTACCGTCATACTTCTAGATTGGATGAGGTGGTTAATCTTCCTCCCCCTTATCCAAGTTCGTGGACTCCTCCAAGAAATCAATCGATTAAAGTTAACATAGACGCGGGAGTCAAAGAAGGAACCGGTAATGCAGGGATTGTTATCCACGACCACAAGGGGAGATCTACTCACAGCCCTCTCCTACAACCTTGGTACGGTATATCTTCCATTGAATTTGCAGAAATGACAGCCATCTTGCTTGGGGTTCAGGAAGCATCGCGATTATGGATTGGTGAAATCACTATGGAATCGGACTCTTTAAGCTGTATAGCAAAAATCAATGGGGAAGAAGAAGATCTTACTGCATGTGGTACTATTGAAGAGAATTAAAGCAACTGGAAGATTTTTTTGCTAGTTGTAGATTTTGCCATATTCGGTGGTCTTGTAATGTAACAGCAGATGAATTAGCAAAATTAGGGTTTAATTTCCCTATCAGTTAGCTGGTCAATGTAATTGAGGTCTGACCACCCCAAAACCCTCTGTTTCTTCAGAATTAATGGCTGATTATTTTCCTAAAATAATACAATGATATTTCCCTTGAAAAAAAAACACAACAACAATATAGGCACATTTACAATCAAAAATCGAAACAATGGAAAGGGGAGGAAGGATAAGGGGCAAAAAATAACAAGAGTCAAAATCTTTATCAAATTCCTATCTAGCAATAAAAACCGACACCAAACAATCATTTTTTCTTCGCCATAATCGCATACCTCCAATTCACAATAGTGTTAGTTACAAAGGACGACTCTGTCGATCCAGACGAAACTCCAGAGTGCCAAGACAGCCTCTTTTTTAAATTATTCAGTCCGTAGGCAACAAATAATCCCCATGGCTTATTTCGCCGGTACTGTCCCCTCCCAAGAAGAAGGAAAATATTTGCCAAAGAAGAGGAGTGCCCATCAAGTAACTACTTCTCATGGCTGTATAATACTTGCTAGGCATCCATTTTAAAAAAGCTCCTCTGAATTGAACTTGTTCCAGGCTTCCTGTTTTTCACATATGCACAGGTAAGTGTGTCACTGACAGCAATAACATACATTTATGATTTATACATATCTGGAGATAGGAAAGAGAAAATGGTAAGGGGGAGGGACAGAAACAAATGCCCTAAGCAAACCAAATGGTTTTAATTTTTTTGGTTTATGTTGCCAAGAAATGAATATTGCGAATCAATACGACTCATACTAAATCCAAAATGAAATACTAGCAAAAAGAACATAAAGCAAAGTAAGGATTATTCTTTCTTTTCACTCACAAGGATACAACGTCTTTCTTGATGTTCTAGATTATGATATCAAATTAAAAAGGGATCAAATGAACTGATCCCAGACTGTTTATTCCATCAACTTCTATAGAGGGCATACGAGGAAATTTCTATTACAACTGAAGTACTCAACTACTTAGCCTCCAAGTAACTAACCCTGGCCGACATACACATAAGGTTTTCTATTTTCTAACACTTGACATGGGCATAAGTTTATTATCCATACGTCATGCTTACGTTATCCTACTATATAAACCTCCATTTCATAAATGGCCAAGGTTAGGCTCACACAACCTGTGAGCTACAACAGCTTGATTCCTTTAACGAATATGTAAAGCAGTTACACTTACAAGGGTGGTGCAGCTGTTTCAATAACTTCTCCTCCCTATTTTTACTAACTTGCATGCAATTCGAGAGTACAGCTCCGTGGTGGGGCTCAAAATACACTATCGTAATCCTCGGTTTGGTTCAAAAAGTCTGAAGATTTTTAAGCAACATCAGTACTTAAGACAGCGTGGTGACACAAGGAATATAATGCTTCAAGCATATATAATATACAGCTGAATTCACCGTCCTTATTTATTCTTGCTGAAAACCAAAGAAAAAAATCTTATTGGACCATTTGTACTGCCAGGATTGGGCATGGGAGCGTGAGGTTCTGTTTGGCAGGAACTCAAATGGAAGGAATAAGATTTTGCCATCTATTAAGTTCTCTCTACCCCTTACACCCCCCACCCCCTTCCCTAGGGAGAAGGTTGGAGAAAATAGAAAATGCAAAAAGAGCATCAACACCTCTTTAGTGTGAGAGCCAACCATGGCTTGCTGATACGAGGAGGAGGCAAACTGGGAAACTAGCCGGACACTTTTTGTTTAGAAGCGGCTTTTATAACTTGGTTCCCGGAATTAGATTCTATAGTCCTGCAGTAACAAGAGGCAGGAAACTGGTTGGGTTTTCTATGTCGGCTAGAAAGGTTCTATTTCACATGTTGATAAGTGGGAACAACCTCTTATAGGAATATTTGGTAAGGTTCCATATTGTAGGCTAAATGGCTCGGCCTCCCCCCGAACCCGCAAAGGCGGGATGCTTCCATGTAGCGGGCTACCCTTTTAGTTCCTTAGTAATTAGTTCCAAAACAAAAGGCCGATTTCGCTTAAGCAATTGATAATTAGATTATAAAACTACAGGCACAAGGACAAAATAACATTTTTAAAATGAGGCCAAGAGGTTGCTGGAACTTTGACAGTCATGTATGATGGAAGTAACAGGCTCCATTGGCCCTTTGCTAGGGTGAATTAACAATGACTGAACATATACGTTCGACCAACCACTGAAAGAGTATAACAAGGCGCCAGCAAAAATCTAAAACCAATTCAAGCACAGACAAAAGTAAAATATGACATGAAGAATGCCTGAAACACTTCATGTCAAACACTATCACAACTAGATACCCGGTCCCCTTTAACAAAACAAGTGGGATAGTTTAACTGCAGATGGATCAACCAGAAACTGGTAAAAGGGGAAACTTCTGACCGCTTAGCAATGGTACCTTAAGCAAGTCAAAACTTTCTCAGCAATGTATTTCTGCTGTAGTGTGGCACCTTTCTGCTGCACTTTATCAGGTGAATGCACAAAGTTGCTTTTCTATACACTTTTTGACATTGGAGCCAACAATCAGATCAGTCAATGAAACGGGTTGCCAACCACATTCAGGCCAAAGCACCTGCACATTATTCAGTAAGATATACATGAATCTACACCATACAGAATCTGCTGTTATGGCATTTAACATTCTAGCATGCAACAACCAGGCCGAGCATAGACTGACTATACACCCACACATCTTTAAAATTTTATGTTTTCTGTTGCTTACAATCGATGCATTAGATAAAAGCTTTGCATCATGCTACATATCATCAGTCATGATCCTAATTGCATAACACAGAGAAATCAACGCTAATGATCCAAATATGGATGCTACATAGAAGAAATGATTCTCATGACAAAGTTCAATGCCGTATGGAAGGATCAGTTGCATTTTCTCATAGCCATATTTGAAACATTATAGAAGGATCAGCCACAATCTCTCACAACCAGTTTTGAAACATTATAGAAGGATCAGCCACATCGTCTCAAAGCCAGTTTCAAAAAAAAACAGAGACAGAAGGATAAGTCGCAATCCCTAATAGTCAATTTTGAAGCATAACATGACTCAAGTACTCAACTCAAGCTCATGCAATCTTCTAACAGCCATGCTGCAGCACATAACCAGACATTAGACCGAGAGTGTTTAAAATGCAGTTGCAGGTTCCAGCAGAATTCAGTAGGCACAGTGACAATAAGAAATCAGAGACGGCCAGGCAAACAAGTGAACTTAAAGGCGATTTCGAAAGAAAATAAGGGCAGCATTGGTCATATCTAATAAGAGGTAACAAAAGGCACCTATATGACCATGATTTTTGCACACGTGTAACATGTTGGGAGTGAAAATTCCAAAAGAAAAATTACAAAATTTAAAAAAAAAATTAAATGAAATACTATAAGGATGTACGATTAGAGGATATGATTCAATGACACAGTGCCATCTTTAAAGGTACTTCGGCAACTTGTATTTAACAAGCCCAATTAAACCCCTCCCAAAAAAAAAAAAAAAAAACAAGCCCAATTAATCAACGATTTGAGCAATAATGAGCTTTTCAGGGTTACATCTCCCCTTCCTCCATTTAGGTTATAAGATTCGCAACAGAGCATAAAATACAATTGCATATATACAATTAAAGATGATTGAGTCAAAACTTAGAAATACAAGTAACTTTTAGGGTTACTAAAGCTAGACAAACTAGACAAATACACAAGTACCACCACTTGAAGACCACAGCTTTAAATGTATAGAAAAAGGAAAGCTCGTTTTAATAATTTTACTGCAAAATACAGAACAAGAAAATGCCCAACCTGCTTTAGATAAGACAACACAAAACTAAAAGAATTTTGATTTCTTGAAATTTTGTTTTCATTTAAAAAAACTATACATAGAAAGAGCAAACAGATCTGTGGTAAGATGGCAATGTTTGTGTTTGAACACGTACCCAATATAATCATTATTGTTGTAATACGAATGAATGACTATTGGTTCAAAAATAAAGGGAAAAAGATTGAACTGTGAAGAACAAAGTAGATCGGGTCAGCTAAATGACCGTAGCTCTACAATGGATATATTTTATCAAGTTCCAGTGTCTAATTTAACAAAATAGGAGATTCTGAATTCCAACAACTACTCTAAAACTGAATGGAGTAAAACATGAAGAGACAAAAGTAACAATTATAAGGTGTGAAATAAATGCAGACACATAAAGATCAAAGAGATGACAACGCACAATGTTTGAAAAACACTAAACATACATATTGCAAAGTAGATAGAAGAGCTCAGAAATTTCCTTCTTTTCCTGCAGACCAGCGCTTGATTTCAATATCTAATGACTCTGCAAATCTCTGTAACAAGAGAAAAAAAAATTATGTAGACAAACACCAGATGTGAAGATATTAAATAGCTATATACGGTTCAGATTGAATAACGCTACAGTACACACAGATGGAAAAGTTAATCAGTTAACATTTATTGTTATTGGACATAAAACCTTTAGCAATGCAAGGGAGGTTGAAACATCCTTGTCAAAAGAAGCAAAAAAGGGGACAAACTCAAACTATTTAGATTCAGAACAAATCAGCCAGAAATTCAACCAAATATCCATCCAGGCAGATTTCAAGTTAAGCTTAACCTCATCGAAATATATGGCCTGTAATGATCAAGAAACGTGCCATAGCCTGAACATTTTCCAAAAGTAATTTTAGAACTAAATCATGTACTACCTCCGTCCCAAAAAATAGGTCTTTTGACTCTTCTTTGTCCCATTATATAAGTCTTATTAGAATACCAATAAAGCATTTATGACATTTTTCCTTCATCTTACCCTTAATTTATTAATCATCCAACAACTTTTCATTACTTTACAGCTATTACATTTATGATAGTCATAGGGTATTTACGACTTTCTCGCTTAGAATTCATGACATCCAACCACTTTTTAAATTTGTATAAAAACATTTAAAGAGAAATGTATTTTAGAATGGAGGTAGTACAACAGTAAGAAAATAATGAAAACCTGCCAAATCATGAAAGCCTGCCAAATCATGAAAGCCATAACCCACTAAATTACATGCTACATTGGATTTTTTTACTTACATGCCGTTCCTCCTGTTCCTCTGGGCTTGAGATCACGCTGATTCTTTTCAGCTAGAGCTTTAGCCTGAGCAACAATGTCGGATCAGTTATAAGAATAAATAGATCAACAAAACAACCTGAAGCAAACACTGGATGAACATCGATCTCATCTAGAGAAGGGCCATTTGCATTTCCCCAAAAAGATAACAAAGAAAAAAAACCAATCTAAAAGACTACCGCTCCACGATATGATTCCTCTCAGTCATAACCATCGCAAGACAGAAGTAATTGAGTAGATATCACCAGACTGAAGGCTTACAGCGCGTTCTTGAGTACGCTGAGTGCGATCCAGTCTAGCTTTTCTTCTTTCTTCAGTTTCGCCTCAACCTCTTGAAATTGCCCGAATGGTGCATCAACTATGAAGTGGAGTATTTTACCAGAGATACAGATACGAAAGGCGCATAAGAATCGAAATGTTATCATAGATCCCAGAAATGAAATGAAATAAAATTTACCTCCAAAAATAGAAGATAAATCATCAACAATATTAGTTGTAGAGAAGGCTTTTGGTATGTTAGACGGGCTTCCAGCATGAGTTGTTTTAGGTCCTTGAGAACCACCAGGACCTCTAGACGGTGGCGGGTCAAAAATGGGGTCCTGTGGATGAACAAGGAAATGAGTAAATGGAAAATCAACAATTTAACGAAAAGAAACCTGAAAAAGTGAGCTCACAGAGGAATTGCCCCTAGATCGTGGTGCACTGTTAGGTCGAGAATCCATATGGAAAACGACTCCACATCATTTCCATTTTTCTGCTGGTTCGCCCGCAGCGCAGCAGCAGCCGCTTTTCTCGTGCCTCAGCAGCAGCTCTCTCCCTAGCCTCAGCAGCAGCTCTTTCAACAGCAGCTCGCTCTGCTCGGCGACGTGCCTCAGCTGTAGCTTTTCTGCAGCAGCCTTTTCCCGAGCTTCTTTGTAACTTGCTTCTGCAGCTGCCTTTTCCTTTGCCTCAGCAGCAGCTTTCTCTTGTCTTTCTCTAGCTTCTGCTGCTGCCCTTTCACGAGCTTCCGCTTGAGCTCTAAGAACTGCAGCCCTTTCAGCTCGTTCCCGTGCTTCATTCTGCACTTTACCTACAGCCGCCCGTTCAGCTTTTACACGAGCTTCAGCAGCTGCTCTCTCACGTGCCTCCCTAGTAGCCCTTTCAACTGCTTGTCGACCCCTTTCTCTCTCAGTCTCCTTTGCTCTCTCTCTTTCTCGCTCAAGTCTCCTCTGTTCGCTTGCTTCTTCTTCCCTTTGCCGCCTTTCACGCTCCACTCTCTTCTGATTTTCATAAATTTCCCTCTCTTGAGCATCTTGAGAGGCCTCATCATCTTGATCAACATGTACAGCTTCTTTTAATTTGGTGGCCTTCGATATTCTCTTTCTCGGACTTCCTTTGCATGCCTAAATTTAGCTTCAGCTCTATCCATAGCTTCTTTCATGGCATCAGCAGCTACGGAGCTTGCATTCATTTCTTCCCCTGAAGGAATCTTGGCTTCTTCAACAGTATTCTTAGTTGTGCCAGTTGCAAAATCCTCAAGTTCACAATTTGTGAGAATGATGTGCTGTTGGCTGCAGGGCGTTTTGGAATTTGCGAGTATGGTTCGTAAGCTGGTGGAGAAGCGAAATCATCACCCCCCTTCCTGAAGCCTGAGGGGAAAACACTTGGCTCTGACTTTGTATTTCGCCTAGGAATGGGAGGAGGGGGGCGAGAAGGAGGAGGAGCGCGAGTAGGTTGAGTAAAGAGAGGGATCTCTGATACTGATAACCAAAGGTCATCAGATGGGTGTAAATGTTCTTCTGACTGGGGGGAAATGCCACCCCTGAAGTTGGTTTCATTGTCGTTAGCATTCACATGGGAAGGTGAAGAAGAATTTGCATGGAAAGATCTATGATGGATTTCAAATACAGGAGACTGCTGAAAATTATCATCTTGTATTCTCGCTTATGAATGGCTATTTGAAATATTGGATGACGATTTTCCAACATGCTCACTGTAAGCAGGAGTCTGAGGTCCACTAATGCTAGGTCCTGATCTGGAAGGGCTCATATTGTTCCCTCTGTTACTTAAATCAGGAGAAGGAACTGCAGACCTCCTATAACTATTAAGCGGATCAAGATCATCAAAGACTCCTCCACTAACAGATGAAGCGTCAGTTTCTCCATTTCTAGATTTCCCAAGCTTACCGATTTCTTCAAGAGGATCCGTGAAAACCGCTTTAGGTGAAGAAATAGGAGGTGAGGTTGTCTCTAAAACCACAAAAGGATCATCCATCATCCTAGAAGTCGATTGACTTGTGATTCCCGCAGGCTTCTGACCATGAGTTGTGTCTGGAGCTGACCTGAAAGTTGGTGAAAGAAGATAAGGGGAGCCTTAATTGGTTTACTGTCGAAGCAATTTATCAAAATTTTCAACTCACTAATTACCATTTCTAAAATCTTTTCAGGTTAAGATACCAGAGATTAAGCAAACCTATTCTCACTACACCAGCCATCTCCCTACTTTAAATTCGTCAACATAACAGAATCAACTTTCCAGGGCAGAAATAGATAATGCACACAACCTAAAAATCTCAAAATTCTTTACATTTACAAATTTTAGTTTAAGAAAAGGTAAAAATGGTGGTGACCTTCACCAGCACCAACAATTCCAAGTAAATTCATTTCATCAAAGGATGCAATGACAATTCTAAATAGAGGACTGTAGAAGTTCCAGACTAAAATAATGTTGCATGTAAAATTACATAAAGCAAAAGATAGAAAGAAAAGAGTAAACTAAAGTCTACATTGATTCAAATTGTGACAATAACAAGAACTTGACCTAACTACTAGTATGAAGGGAAAGAAATGCATAGCAGAAATAGCCTTAGCTTACCCAAAATACTTTTACATTTCCCCCTTAGGCTTCCTAGTGCACTGAAGCTCACACCGTAATCTCATTTGATGGGAAAAAAAAGTCCCTACATTGAAGCTAGTCAAATACATAACACCAAAAACTACAATTTAAGTACCTGTTGCCGACAACTGAACTGCCACTTCCAAAACCACCCAGCAAATCATCCAACCCCCTAGCACTAGAACTCCTAGTACTGCTTCTACCATTCACATCAGTTGTTTCCAAATTACCTAATAAATCATCAAACCCTTCTGACTCTGAATTCTTTATATCGCTTCTGTCATTTTTTGCCAATTTGCCTAGTAGATCATCGAACTGAACGGAAGAACTATTTTTCCTCTGCTCAGACGGTGATTCCATAGATACAAATACATAGTCGTCAAACCTCCCTGAGGATGGTGATTTGCTTCTTTGCCCAGGCAATCCATCAAACATATCATCATCATAAACTGGTTTGTCATAAACCGGCAATGACGAGGCTCTACCGGTACTCTCTTTGCTACTTTTGAAATCCTTCGCAGCAGTCGTTGAGGATTTAAAAATGGAGTCGTAATCGAAGTCATCCACAGAAGCGGACTTGCTAGCACTGGGGACGGTGTGATTAGGGGGTCTACCAAACACGTCGTTGAATAAGACACTATCATTATTACTGTTGTGATCATCGAACAAGGGTGATGAAGAGGATGCAAAACGCACTGACGAGGAGCGTCGATCTCCGGTGTCTGATCTCATCGGATTGGACTTGCCACGAGTTCCAACCCCAAAGTCTCGGGCCAGAACATCGAGGTCGTCCATCAGAAAACTCCTCCGGTTCGATTCAACTTCTCGGCAGATCTAACTGCCCCAACTAAAATCGGAAAAGAAGTCGGGATCTGACAATTCGCCGTTAATGATTAACTTCAACGAGAATGAGAGAAATCGACGACTATGAATCAAACTATGAAGCGAACAAAAAATTACGAATTATCTATCCGAAATAGATACAATGGAAAGTTGCATATTAACAACATGAAGAAAATGTAGTGCTCTTTCTTCTTCTTCGTCTTCGTCTTCTTTGTCGTCCTGGGCGCAGAGTTAGTCTGCAACTTCGTCGGACCTTCCCGACGTATTGACGTAAAATACAAGGGATTAAAAGTATTTTGTTACAGAAAAGGATTAAAATGTCTAATAAAAATTATTAATTTCCTCAAAAAAAAAAAATATTAATAATTATTCATCCATATGTTTTACTCCTCAAATAGACTCATCATAGGAGAATTTCCCTTATTTTACTATCCAACGGTTCTTTAATGTTGTGCAAAGTGTTCTGGCATTAGAATGATTCATTTTTGTTTCTTTCACATAATACACTTTTATCGTGTGTGAGAGGTGGTGACGATCCAAAAATCGTCGGGAAAGCATTTAGGGTTCTTTCTCTCGATGATAACCTGCAGATGCTTCATTCGATCTAGAAAATAGTAAAAGATGGGGTGTTTTGGTGGTGGTTTAGATCGCACTCGAGATGTTGTTTCTCGCTCGCCACGTATCCAATCGCGTGAATTGGAATCAGTCTCCGTAGCCTCGCTGGGGATGGTTTATATAGAAGAGAGCTATCTTGCAGCGCGGCGTGGGTCTTGTCCTTGTTGAGCTTGGATTGCCGTATTCACTGGAAAAGATAAGGATTATTTGATCTCTCGATTGTTGGAGATAATTACGGTATTCGAATATTTGTATTTAAGTGATAAAGATTGGAGTCTTTATACCTCAGATTCTCTCGTAGTTATCCGCTTTATTATAAACGTGGGAATACGATTAGGGACCGACTCGGCCGACTTAGGTGGCCCGAGTCGGATCGGGTTGAACCGACTCTGCAGGTCGGGGAGAATAGCCGAGTTGTCATGAGCTCGAGTCTTGTGTTTAGAATAATAGGTCCGAGAGGGACATAGCCCAACCGATAAAGTTGGTCAAAGGTGGGTTAGGGTACAAGTGTTGGCCGACCCACACAGGTCGGGGCTGAATCCGGACCTGGTCTCGAGGATTGGAGGTCGGTGCTAGGTCGATCCGAGAGAGATGGAGTGACCAGCCAGACTGTTCTAACCGAACACTGGGTCACTCGGCGTCTCTCCCTGCTTAGTATTGAGCCACTAAAAAGGTGTCACATAGGTAGGTCCATTTTCTAGCAGCATCATAAGCCCCCTAGATCCAGCCGACCCTTGGTTGGTCGGTTCGGATCTATCGAAGTGGTGGCTCGACACGGATGTTTAACTTGTGGATTTTGAAGTTGATTTGAGGTTGCCAGGTGGAAAAGGCAGCTGTGACGTCATCACAGCTGTACCGGGAATCGAGGCATCGCTGCCCACTATGGTGGTTGCGCGGTGGCACTCAAGAACAAGGATGAAGAAAATGTTGTGTTTGTGATTATGGGCTGAGCCGTGTAAGGTTGCCTACGTACCCTTAACTTGTAAGGGATCAAGCCCAATTTGCGTAGTTCTTCGAAGATGAGAGCCCTCTTTTGTCGAGGGTGCGCGGTTACTGATAGTGCCATGAGTTGGCTATTGAAAGAGCGGCGATCAGTAAAGTCGCAGAATCGCGATCGGTTTTGGAGTGCCGAGCTGAAGAGCTGGCGAGATGAGAGCCTTTGGGGCGTGAGAGCGTTGTTTATGAACTTTGTTTCCTAATTGCGTTGGCTTTGTTCGCGTTAAAGGATGGCGAGCTGGAGGGGCGAGCAGGTCGAGCCCCCAGTGCGTTGTATCAAGCTAGCTGCCTGTTGTTTTATTTCTATTACCTTAGCTCATGACGGGAATCGTGATGGTGCGAGGCGGTCGTGATCGTGCTTGGCTCGGTCCGGCCTATTAAGGGGCGGATTGACTGGGCCGAGGGGCCGATCTGTACAGGCTAGGTTCGGCCCCAATGAAAGACAAGGTGCAAAGTTGTAATGACTTGATACACCGTTGGTCGAAGTGACTGTTGCAGAGCGATCTATTGAAGGCTTATATAGTGTAGTGTACCAGTGTTGTGCTTAGATAGCAACCGGTTTTAAGCGCGTCAGACTTGAGAGCGTAAGGACACAATTTTTAGAAGACTTGCTTGGGGTCGAGCTTTAAATATGATGCCGAGCCAAAGTCGGGCATGCAAAGCTCAGATTTCCTATCTTACAGAGTTTATTGAGTTTGAACTATGGAGCAGGAGCCGATCTCTGGGATGACTGATGTGGAGCTAGATGATGATGGCTTCGAGGCCATGGGATACGCAAGCTTGCTTTTCTTACACGAGTGTTGTTCTTTGATAGAGTTTCTTACTTGTAGGGAACCTGGATTGGCCAGGACGCTTTCCCTGGGCTGGGAAAGTTGACTGAAGATTTAAAGAAGATCTAACCATGTCTACATTTTGAGGGTGGATAAGGCAGAGGGGTGCCGACCTGCGGCAGACCAGGCTCTGTTGAGTCCAAAAATAAGGAGATTAAGGCTCTCCAGAAGGGATTTTAGGCTCTGGAGGTTAAGCTTAAGTCAGAAGGGAAGTTTACTGGGAAGGTCGAGCTGGAAGCTGCTATTCCATCTTGGATTGCTGAGGCCATCCAAAAATGTGAGGCTTCAGAGGAGTTTACTCAGACTTTGAAGCTGCTGCTTACGCCGGTCCTGAGCAACGGGTATATTTTAGGCGTGGATGATTCCAAGGGTCAGGTCGCCGACTTTGTCGTGGAAAATCTTCCTAGCAAGGCTCTTTATGAGCCTGGGTGAGGGTGCGGTCTATGACAACCGTCTAAAGGACTTCCGGAGGGAGTAGACACTGTCTGAGTACTCTTGCCGTGTTGCGGCTGCTCTTACCTTGGCTCTTGCTTCTTCCGAGCCACCGTAGAGTCCAGCCCCCGGTTCTTAGGTCAAAAGGCTTGGGGACTTGTAGTTTTTTGCTTTGAAATTCTATTTCAAATGAAATTGTAATCCATACAATTTGAATAGAATGAGTATTTCGTTAAGTTCTCAGCCTTAACTTTATTTCGAGCACTTCTGCGAGTACTTGATAATGGTAGAGGTATCTTGCCCCCCAGTATGCCAGGCATTAACGTATAGTTTTGGATGGTATACTAAAGGTTTTGTCATGTTTTTGATCGAGTGTGTCCTATAGACAACGGATGCAGTTAAGTCCGACTTGCAGACTTAAAGAGATTGGTTTACAAACTCATTGAGTCCGATCTGCGGAGCTCAGTTGAGTCCAACCCGTGGACTTCAGTACGAGTCTGACTTGGGGATCTAATGTTCTTGTCCGACAAACTTTGCTGAGTTTTCCTTACGAAGCTCAGTTCGAGTCTGGCCTAGAAGGAGTCTAATGTCAACAAGAAGAAGATTGTCGAGTCGAGGCAAACCCAAGGGGAGCTCGGAGGCGCCATCGAGCTCGAAGATAAGGAGATGAAGGCTTTGCGAGCTCAACTCCTAGCTCGAGAGGGTGAGTTGAAGTCTTTGGCAAGTGAGCTTGCTGAGTAGAAGAAGGTGAAGAAGAAGGAGGATGCCTACCTCCAAGCAAGGGTGGACGACCTGGAAGCCATGATTCCAGTTCGATGCGGAGACAAAAGGCATGGGGCAGGCTGTGTCCGAGTTCCAAACAAAGTTGTCTGAGCTAGTGAGGTATCTCTATCCCGACGAGCCGGGTCTACGGCAAGCGGGTGAGAGACTAAGGCAAGAGTGGACATTGTGTCCACAGAATCCGACCCTCAAGGTTTAGCTTAAGGGTTTTGTTATTTTGTTTTTGTTTGGCATAGAAAAGTTATTTTGAGTTATCTCATTATTGTTGATTATTAGGTTGATGAGTTTTGTTGTATTGTTGGGGATGTATGGTATGCCCCCCAAGATGCTATTCATTAGTTTTAGCTTTTGAATGGCATACTTGTTCGATCTGTGTTTCCGCCTGTCGCGTGCGTCGGCTCGCTCGCCAGCTCATTAGTTATTCAAGATGCAACTTTGAAGTTTGCACACTTATTGTTGTATGTAGGACCGAGCTCTATTCATGGGCTCGGGAATCTTTGTTGCAAACTCTAGTCGATTAGCTTTATCGCTAAGGCGAAGCGGGACTAAGTCCGACGCTTTTAATACAAACTTAGTTGATAATGTGAAGTTGTAAGAGCGAGCAGGTGAAAGTTGCTCGATTTCGAGTCTAGCATGTAGACTTGATTAGTTTGGTATTTGCTGATCATGTTGAGTCCAACCTGCGGAGCTCAAGTGCCAACCTTAGCGTTTTGAGTGAAGTCCGGCCTGCGGAGTTCGACTTGTCTGGCCTGCAGACAGTTTAGCGTGAAGGTTCGTTTGATCCGCGCGGGTGGCGTGGATGTATGTTTTGCGAGTTGAGTTAGAAGTTTAACTGTCCTCTCGTGTTTTTTATTGAGCCCGACTTGGCGGAGCTCAGATATCATATTTTAAGGGAGTCAGAAGTATTTATGACTACTTTAGTGAGTTTGAAGTTCTGCAAACTTCATATGTGCGCATCTATTCCATAGAATTTAATAATAAAATGCATAATAGAACGAGTCAATATGACCTTAAAATAGAGTTAAGGAGAACCTGATGGGGCATCAGAGGTGTTGACTGTACCGATGTGGAGTTGTTGGGCGAGCTCGGCCAGTTCGGACTGACGTCTGGCATAAAATTATTGGACGTGCAGGGCCAGGCTAGTGCTGACTTCTCGTTTAAAAACACGGCGAGCGGGGCCAGGCTAGTGCTGACATCTCGCGTGAAAGTATTGGACGAGCAGGGCCAGGCTAGTGCTGACTTCTCGTTTTAAGTGATGGCGAGCGGCGCCGGACTTGCCGGACTTTGTCGAGCGTGTGCTTGTCCTGTAATTTCATTAAAGGCTATGCATAATAGAGAGAAAAATAATATTAAGTTAACGTACCGTTTGCTTTTTGGTGTAATCAGTCAGTGCCGAACTGAAGTCGGTCTTATAGAAGGCTCGCTTGCCGGCGAGTTCCAGATATGATGCCGAACTAAATCGGACTTACAGAAGGCTCGCCCGAAGGCGAGTTCCAAATATGATGCCGAACCCAATCGGACTTATAGAAGGCTCGCCCGAAGGCGAGTTCCAAATATGATGCCGAACCCAATCGGACTTATAGAAGGCTCGCCCGAAGGCGAGTTCCAAATATGATGCCAAACTCAATCGGACTTATAGAAGGCTCGTCCCGACTCATTAGGTCAGGAGAGTTCCAAAAATAAGATAGTGAGTTGTAGAAAAACCTGGTAAGATCTGGGAGAGTTCGGCTCGGATCATGGAGAGCGGGGAGTTCAGATCGGATCATGTAGAGCTGGGGGAGTTCGGCTCGGATCATGGAGAGCGGGGGGAGTTCGGCTCGGATCATGGAGAATAAGGAATAAAACTTTCAGCTTACTTTGGTGTTACTGCAACAAATCTCGGACGACGATCGGGCATCTAAACGGACTCCGATCGACACGAAATTTGGAAGGCTTGTTTGTACCTCCTTCTTCTTCAAACTGAGCGGTGGAAATTGTGTTTTGACGGCCCTACCTCTGGGAATTAACCTTAGATTTGACTGCGTTTTTTCTGATGGATTCTGGAGCTATTCCTGGGATTATCAAGCAAAGAGGACCCTCCTTCTAGCGCCAATTGACGATCCAAAAATCGTCGGGGTAAACATCTAGGGTTCTTTCTCTTGATGATAACCTAAGGATGCTAAAACAGGGGGTGTTTTGGTGGTGGTTTAGACTGCACTTGAGATGTTGTTTCTCAAGCTGCTTACGTATCCAATGCGTGAATTGGAATCAAGTCTTTGTAGTTCCTTAGGGATGGTTTATATAGAGAAGAGCTATGCCCTAAGGCGGCATGGGCCTTGTCCTTGTTGGGCTTGGATTGCCGTGTTCCCTAAGGAAAAGATAAGGATTATTTGATCTCCTTGATTGTTGGAGATAATTACGGTATTCGAATATTTGTATTTAAGTGATAAAGATTGGAGCCTTTATGGCTCGGGATTCTTTCGTAGTTATCCGTTTATCATAAACGTGGGGAATACGATTAGGGACCGACTCTGGCCGACTTAGGTGGCCCGAGCCGGACTAGTTGAACCGACCTACAGAGGTCGGGGAGAATAGCCGAGTTGTCATGAGCTCGGAGTCTTGTGTTTAGAGTAATAGGTCCGAGAGGGACTTAGCCCAACCGATAAATTTGGTCAAAGGTGGGTTAGGGTACAAGTGTTGGCCGACCCACACAGGTCGGGGCTGAATCCGGACCCGGTCTCGAGGATTTGAGGTCGGTGCTAGGTCGATCCGAGAGAGATGGAGTGACCAGCCAGACTGTTCTAACCGAACACTGGGTCACTCGGCGTCGTTTCTCTCTCCCTGCTTAGTGTTAAGCCACTAAAAAGGTGCCACGTAGGTAGGTCCATTTTCTGGCAGCATCAAGAGGTTAGAAATAAAAGATTGTAATATATGTCGCTTGATACAACTTTCGTATAACGATTAAATTGTAAAATTTGTCTCTTTCAATTCTACGTTTATTCATTAAGAGTTGTATATTTATGATAAACCAGTTTATGATGATGTTAATATTTGATATTTCGCAAATATATATATAAATATAAATATATATATATATATATATATATATATATATATATATATATATATATATATATATATATATATATATATATATATATATATATATATATATTTCAAGCGAAAAATGAGAAGACTAAAAATGTTAATTTCACCATAAAAAGCCCATTGGATGTGGGAGAAACGTATTACCTCATCCTTATAAGTGTGAGACATAAAACTATTGTCAATCCGGGTAAGACATTTTAAACTTAGTGAGGACGACGGTCTTAGCACTTAACCGGATCATTTATGACTCACTTAGCGCTACTAGAACCGGGGTTTGGGCGTTGTAATTGGAATCAGATCCGACTGTCAGACGAGGCTAAGTGTCACACCGTGAGAGACGGTTGGGGCCACCTCTGGGTTCTTCTGGTAGGGACGAGTATGGTATAAATCCTAGCGATGACGCAAATGGTTTATATAAAGGGGAAGAATGCGATATCACACCTTGGGAGAAGCGCATTAAGTGTGAGACATATGTTAGGTGTGATGCCCGAAAGACAATTTTTGTAATTGTTTTATTTAATAAATGAAATGATATTATTATTCATATTTATTATTCTCATAATCACCGATGTGACAATAGTATTTACACTACAGAAAACCCTGAGTATATCGTTTATGTAATCACTTAACTTTCGTGTATGAGATATACACGGGAGGATTGAGTTAGTGAAGATGTACTTAAAATACAATTAGTCCGTAGTAAAGTTAATCGAGAGTATCGGGTCTCCCTTTAACGTACTATTATTAATGCGCCCATAACACGATAGGTGTGATCGTCTTATCCGACTTTCGGTTAAGGGAACCTAATGGGGCATTTATATATGATAGATATATCATATAGTATTTGGACCGATTTGATCTGAGTTCTCAATATAATTCCGTAATTGAGAAGTCTTATCGAATCATTAGATGATCATATTATGGATATATCTTAATCTGAGGTGATCACGATCATTTGCTTGAATCGATTATGAGGTTTGACTTGACGGTTAAGGATTACACCGAGTCCGTGATCCGAATTACCCCATCTTGGCATTGTCTTGGATTGAGTGAGTAGTCCGTGTTATCACGAATACGGAATCCATTCCTTCCATTTATGGAAGTAGATAGACGCCTCCTTTATGAGTTAATCCTAGACATTGATCGATCCATGGGATTCATATTACAATCGATTAGCTACCAAAGGTGAGTTATTTGAATTATTGATCACTAGGGGTTAATGGTAAGTAAGGACAAGATGTTACGAAAAGGTTAACGGTAACTTCCCGATTTAGAATGAACGATCTATGGAGGATTAATCCATATGAAATGATTATATCGGTGGACGCTTATTACTTTCTCGAGAGAGATAAATATAATCTTATAATCGGAGGAGTGCGATCACGGGATTATGGTGGCATATTCTCGTGATTGATTTATCGAATATAATTATTACTGCTCATAAGATAATTATTTATTTGATTTATCGGAGCCACTGATTATTAGTCCATGGTCCCGACGTGCCTCCTAATATAGCATAGATATTCTCGGACGTCGAATCCTAATAATATTAATTTAGTTCATGTTGGACTTTATTAAAACGATATGTGAATTAATTGTTTGGTGGACTATTAAATTAGTTGAGCTAAATAATTAAATATGTGGAAAGATATTTTCCATAATCTTGGCCCAATTATTGTGTAATGGCAAAATTAATATTACTAGGTCAATATATGTTTGTGGCGCCACATGTGTCTTTATTTTGACAAGGAATTAGTTTTCTTGTGTGTTAAAAGATATGTGCATAAAATATTTATTGGATAAATATTTATGGTAAATAATAAAGATAAAAATATTCTTGATTTGTTCTAGAATATTTTGAGATTATCTTTTATTTAATAGGATTATTATAATTGATTTTGTATTAATTATAAAATCCTTGGAGGACAAGGATTACTCTCCTATATAAAGAGAGTTCTCCCAAGTCTAAACACACAATAAATTTCGACTTCTCCTCTTAGAGAGAAGAAGTGATAATTTCGGCCAAGGGGTTTAAGGGGAAAATCTTGGAGATTTTTCCGGGTAGCATATCGGAGGGGTTCGAGTCGAGAATTCCTTCCACCGAATTGCTTGGATCACACGTCATGGAAGATCGTGGTGCTCTTCACATCTTCTTGAAATCTTTCCTTTGCGGTTCTTCAACTTGGATTTAGAGATCCAAGAGGTATGTTCTACAACCCCCTTGTAGATGTAGATTCAATGTTTTATTACGTGTATTATATAGATCTAGATCCATAAATCGCTTCCGTTGCGATGATATTTTCCTAACAACATAAATGTCTTGTCAACTTGGGTTAGCCATTTTAGACCACGGTGGGAGAAGCGCATCACCTCCTTATAAGTGTGAGACATAAATGACTCGTCAACTTGGTTTAGCTATTTTAGACCACAAATCCTTATGACTCACGCTACAAGACCCGGGGATTTTGGACGTTACAGAGAGGTTTTTTTTTGTTTAAGAGCAGACGTAGTGGAAGCTTAGAGCAACCCTAGTGGTAATCGGGAGAGAAGCCTTTTGATTGTTGTTGCTTGGGTGATGTGGAGAAAGATAAGTGGATGATAAATATAGAAGGGTTGTGGGGATAATTTGTGTGTGATGTGATGTTGTATTGGTGATAATATAGAATGATTGTTGAGATTAATTGTGTATGATTAGATGTTGTAATGGTGATAAATATTTTGAATATATTGGTTAAAATAATATTAAATATGCGGCTTCTATCGGCACCGCCATTTTGCTTCTGGCACCACGAATACTACTGGCACCCTATAAGTTACCATTGGCACCACAATGAATATTTTTATTATTTATGTACTCCAAGCACCACCAAAAAAATGAAAAACTTACTTCTCATACCATAAATCTTATAAAATACAATTTAGTCCTTTGATAATTAAAATAAAACATTATAATCCCCCTACTTATTTTTCACACAAATCATCATCAAGTTCTACAAATTCATCTTCATCTTCATCATTAAAAAATCATCTTCATCTTCATCATCATAAAAAAATTCTTCAACTTCACCTTCATCTTCATCATCAAAAAATCATCTTCATCTTCATCTTCATCTTTTTCAACCTTGTTCTTCATCATCTTCATCTTCTTCAACCTTTCTTTTTCATCATCAAAATCCTTCTTTTCATCATCTAAATTCTTCTTCACTTTTTCATCTTGGATTTTCATAAGATTACATGAAACACCATTAATAATGGGAAAAATGAAGTTTTTTTTTGAGTTTTCCGACAGGCTACTGTATTTTCCGGCCGGCAACCCACCAAACGTCAGAAGGAATGACGTTCGTGTACAATAGAAACGTCAGATCCCGTGACGTTGTGGACACCCAAAACTGATCTCTTTTGTTTCCACAACGCCTATGAACCTGACATTGTAATTACAAACCAACGTCAGATACGGTGACGTGTTGGACAACAGAACTGAATACCCTTTGTTTCAAGTACGTCAACCAAGTCGACGTTTTGAATTAAACCAAAGGTCAATCATGGTGACGTTAAGCACTCCAGGACTAAATGAGTTTCTGTTTAACACATGGCACTCATTTGGACGTTGGTTTTGCAAACAAGCGTCATGTATGTTGACGTTTGTGTGTGACGTCAGTGTTCCTGCATAGGTCTTGTTATATAAACGTCAGTGACGTTCTGGATCCTAGTATTGAAAATATTTGTGTTGGTATTTTTGCATTATCCAAACATGGTGCAAACAATCATTCAAACAAAAATACAACGGTTCAAAACGATAAATACAACGTAATTCAAACAATGTCTTTCAAACGGTTTAAAATGATCAAAACAAAAATGATCCAAACGTTAATAATCCAAAATAATCCAAATGTTAATAATTCAACATCCCTAAATAAATGTTCTTCAATGTTTAGTAACCACCACATTAAACACGACGTGATTTTCTTTAGGTTCATCAACGACTTCAAAGCTGCATTCATCTCCAACATTTAGGTCATTGTCCGTAATGAAATCATTCAACCCGCTTAAACGAACTTGTTGATAGTTTGCGACAGAAGCTACAATTCTAGCAGGCCATGATTCCCCTGTGGCACTTCACAGTTCCACGGCATTATTTCGCAACATGTCGTTTGTTCTAGCAAATGGCATTGGAATACTCTACAAATCACAAACAAATTTAAATACTGTTAGAAAGTGCAATGAGGAAAAAAGATAAAACAAGAAAACAACTAAAAAGATTTTAACATATCTCACCACATAACCATGTGAAAATGCCCAGTTTGCCAGCGTCGTCTAAAAGTGGGGATTTTGGTTACCTGCACTTGCATCATCATGTGCATCCTCTTCTTCACTTTCAGACTCAGAAAAAGTGTTCTCACAGGAAGTGTGATCCAGCACAATAGTGTCGAAAGTGAAATCCCCCCTGTGTTCAAACACTATAAACTCCCTCTCACTCAAGTCATGAGCGGCCACATACTCCTCCCAACCTTCCTCAAAGAAACGAAGAAATCCATTGTCTGCGGCTCCAATCCTCACTTCCCATGTCCCTAATCGTCTTTTGAGAACGGCCTTATCTAGGTTCCTCAACGTGTCGTTCAATTTATTAATGTATGCTGGAGGTAGTGTCTATGAAAAAAGAAACATACCACGTTTGTTCAATCATAATATAAGTGATAAAATGTAAGTTAATTAATAAAGACATACCAAACTTGTTGCGAAACCGCCAACAAGAACTTTAAAGAAACGATCAATATCCATTTGCTTCACTGTAGATTAAAAATGAATGAGTAGTCAAAATTTGAATTAGAATCAGTACGAATGCCAATCCCAAAACAAGACATCATATATACTCAAGCCAAACATAACCAATCACACAAGACATGACTAGTATCTTAATCCATACTACATACCTGAAGTTCTTCTACGATCAACAAGTGTTGTTTTAATACATGAAGTTCTTTTAATTGTTCATCGATAGACTCACGGTTTTCAAAGTGAGGGGGACATCAGGCCTTTTTACGTAGATAATGGCTAGCCTGAATCGGTCCATTAAGAAATGGATATCCTTGGCATATCAACTTATGTGAGATAGTAACAAATTAATATCATTGGTCATTTCTTAATGGAACTGATTCAGGTAAGCCAGTCTACAAAAACAGCAAAGAGATCCCAAGGGTTTGTAAGATATCCCAATCTTTTAAAGCAAAGAGATCTCACGGATTATATTATCGGGTCCACACAACATACATAATGGGCAAAACACACTTACATTACAAAAATTAGATTTTAAGACCCCTATCATGAGTAAAAATATAACTACATTAATTATATTTTTTATTCTAACTCACTTACATGGCCAAAATCCATAGTTGAAAAGTTATTTACAATGTGAATAAATACACTAAATCATTGTTGGGAGTACACTAATTCATTAGTGGACAATTGTTTACAAACTCAAGAACCACACTATTTCAAAGTTACATTAAAACAATAACGTCATCAGTCTTGACGTTAAAATGTACGAATAGAAGTACTGACGTTCCAAGAAACGTCAACCTTGCTGACGTTATGCGGAAATATTAACGTCATTTACTGTGACGGAGAAACTGGCAACCCCAGTGGATGTCTATGATTGAAACGTCAACCGATATAACGTTGTATGTGCACCAAAACGTCAAAACATGCGACGTTTCAAACACCCGATCATCTTCTCCAACCCTCCGATCGGAAAATGGCCGGATCATAAAAAATAGCCAAAAAAACCTCCGATTTGAACCCTATTTTCATCCGATTTCAACCAACAACGAATGCACATTACAATGAAACAAAAATTCGACACGAAACCTTCACTTTTTAGGACTAATACAAATTGAAAAAACTAAATTTTTTACCAATTAAAACCTTAAACTACTCCATTAAACCATTACAACCTTCAAACATTCGGAAAAAATTACTCCATTAAACTAGATACTTACATGATTTGGCTTCACTTGTGGTTTCCGGCGAGATTTCCGGTGAGATTTCTCTAAGAATATATGTTGCAAATGAATGAAAAATAAAGAGAGTAATGAAGATGTAGGGGTTTTTTTGGGTGATGAAGTTGTAGGGGTAAAAAGGATTTTTAAAAAATGAGGGACTAAAGAGTTTATTATTTAAAACAATAGGACTAAAGTGTATAGTTTTTAAAAGTTATTCAATGGATTATTTTCAAGTGGTGCTATTAATGATTAGGTGGTGTAGATGAGTAAATGAATAATAATAATAATAATAATAATAATAATAATAATAATAATAAAAAGGGTGTCAATAGTAAAACCGTGATAGAAGCCGCCATTAAATATTAATGGCATGCTTTTTTAATCCTAAATTTAACTAAATTTTCTTAATAATTGAAACTACTTTATTCATGTAAACATATAATCTTTATGTCACATACTATTTGCATTGTGTATACACGTGTGTTGAATAGTATCACATAGACATAATGCATTAATACTATTTTTTTTGAAGGGAATATCATTATATTAATATAATAGTAAATCAGCCAATAATGCTGAAGAAACATAGGGTGGGGGGTCAAACCCCAGTTACATCGACCAGAAAACTTATAGGGTAAAGAAAACCCTAATTTTGCTAACTCATCTGCTACAGACTGATCATGGGCTGGTTTGTATTGGTTCGGGTTGGTTTGGAAAGCACGGGGTCGGTTTGGGGGTTATACCTTGTACTCCAAACCAAACCAAAATGATTTTGAACCAGATGGTTTGGTTTAATTTGGTTTTGGTTTGGTTTTGATTTTAGCATATCAATTTGTTTAAGAAGCTATTTTTATGACACAACGATTTTTTCCGATTTACATATACGATTTAATGTAAATTGGAACACGAATCACGAAAGGTTTTCCTTAACCTAGAACAAGCACGGAGGCGATTGGAAGAAGAAGGTGGCTATACGCAGACATAGAGTGATGGATTGATGGAGGCAGTGTTTGAGTGTCGAATTATATGAGTGATGGAAATTGAAGAGTGATTTTAGGTTTATGGTTGTATCGTTAGCTTTTATATACAATATATTAAAATATGTTATTGTGTAGAATAATTAATTCGGGTTGGTTTCGGGTTGGGTTGGTTAAAAATAAAAATAACCAAACCCAAACCATTATAATTCGGTTTTGTTTCAAACCAAACCAATTCAATTGGTTTGTTATTGGTTTGGTTATTTCGGTTTGGTTCGGACTGGTTAATGGTTTGGTTTGGTTTTTCGGTTTTTTTGCTCAACCCTAGCTACAGTGTTACAAGAACGCCGGATATGGAAAAATCTACAATGAGTAAAAAATCTTCCAGTTGCTTTGATTCTTTTCACTAGCATACCACATGCAGTAAGATCTTCTTCTTCCCCATTGATTCTTACTATGCAACTTAAGGAATCCGACTCGATTGTGATTTCGCCGTTCCATATTCATGATGCTTCCTGAACTCCAAGCAAGATGGTTGTCACCTCGGTATATTCGATGGAAGATACCGGGCCAAGGTTATAGGAGAGGGCTGTGAGTAAATCTCCTTTGTAGTTGCGAATAACAATCCCTGCCATACCAGTGCCTTCTTTGACTCCCGCATCTACATTTGCTTTGATGGAATGGTTACTTGGGGTGATCTACATACTCAGATAAGGAGGAGGGAGATTAGCTGCTTCGTCCATACCAGAAACTTTACGGTACGTATTTAGCAAGGTAAGAACTTGGCGCTGGACTCTGCCGGCAGATGGTTGGTTTCCATTAAAAGTTTTTTTATTCCTAGCCATCCAAATGAACCATAAAATTGTACTGAAGATCTCTACATCCTCCTTCGGTTTATGTCGTAGCAGGCTAACAAGGTCCAAAAAATTGGTGTGCTTGTAGTCCAGAATGAACGTTAAGGAAGGAAAACAGTTCCAAACTCCAGTGAGCCAATCACATTCAAAGAAACAATGGATCCAAGTCTCCCCCATAACAGAGCAGATAGTACAGATGCCAGATGAGATTCGACGCCTTTTCAGTAGGGTGCCAATTGGTAAAGAAGTGGTTGCAATCTTCCACAGAAAGGATCTGATTTTTGGAGGCACCTTGACCTCCCAAAGGTAATTCCAGACCTTGTGATTTGCTGTATTATTTGAGGTTGCCCCTACTTCCTTTCCTTTTTGCTGATTTCTGTAAGCTAGGGCATATCTGGATTTTACAGTGTAGGTTCTGGTTTTTGTGTAATGCCATATTTGGTGATCTTCAGTTGGGGTTCTACTGATAGGAATAGTTAGAATTGAATCCACTTCGTAGGGTAAAAACCATTTCTCCAACTTCCTCATGTCCCAAGTAAAGTTATTGATCAAATGTCAACAGTTTGGATTTCAGGAGCAGGAGATCTTTGAGTAATTCTGAAGTTTGGTTCCAAAGGAATCCAGGCTTGGTTCCAAATATTTATCTTCCTACCATCTTCAACTGACCATCTGAGTCCATGATAAAGAAGGGACCTTCCTGCTGTGATGCTTCTCCAGACAAAAGAGGGTCTAGAACCAATCTTGGCCTGCTCTAAGTCTCATTTCTTAAAATTCTTGAACTTTAGGACAGAAGCCACTAGAGAGTGAGGTCTTCTGACTAGTCTCCAAGATTGCTTTGCAAGTAATGCCAAGTTGAAAATATGCAAGTCCTTGAAGCCTATACCTCATTGGTTCTTGGGCAGGCATATTCTCTCCCAAGAGATCCAAGCCATAAAGGAGGAGTCAGGGTTATTCTTCCACCAGAAATTCCTTAACATTTTTAAAATCTCATCAAGCAGTTTCTAAGGGATCAAGAAGCATTGCATGACATAGGTAGGAATGGCCTGTATGACGGCCTTAATAAGAATCTCCTTGCCAGCACTGGTTAGGTACATTGTTTTCCAGCCATTCAACTTCCTCCAAATTCTATCCTTTATGTATTTAAAAATCTCATACCTTGATCTTCCAACCATGAATGGAAGTCCAAGGTACTTCCCATTGGGGAACCTGTTGGAATAGACAGAGTATTAAGGATCTGATTTTGCTGGATCAAATCAAAGTGCTTCCCAAAAAATATGCTTGACTTTCCTAGGTTCACCTTCTGCCCTGACAATCCCTCATAACAAAGAAGAATCCTCTTTATTTCTTCTGCATTAGCCAGACTTTCCGGTGCAAATAAGATACTATCATCGGCAAATAGTAAGTGGGAAAGGCAATGTCCATTTCTCCCAAATCTGAATGGGACTAAGCTTCCAATGAGAATAGCCTTATTATTGAGTGCTGATAGTCCTTCGGAGCAGATGATAAATAAGAAGGGGGAGAGGGGATCTCCCTGCATTATTCCTCTGGTAGGGTAAAAAACTTCTGACTGATGTCCATTGACAATAACCTGAAAGCTGCAAGATGTAACACATTTCATGACTAGTTTCACAAAATCAGCAGGATATGTTATTCTTAAAAGTATCATTTCCAAATAATCCCATTCTAGTCTATCAAAGGCTTTCACCATGTCAAGTTTGATGGCCATTTGCTCGCCACAACCCTTACTATTCCCAATAAGAGTATGGAAAGCCTCAAAGGCAGTGATTGCATTATCAGTTATTAACCTTCCTTTCATAAAAGCTGACTGTGATTCTCCAATGACAGTATCCAGAGTTTTTTTCAGCCTATTAGCAAGAGTTTTTGATATCACATTGTAAATGGTGTTGCTTAATGAAATAGGCCTGAAGTCCTTGAGTGCTGCTGCTTGTGGATTCTTTGGAATCAAGGTAATAAGAGTGTCATTAATGGCTGCAAAATTTGTACCTCTATTTAAGACATTCAGGAGAAAGGGCAGATGATCAGCTTGGTAGATCTCCCAATGATTTTTGAGAAAAATAGCTTGCATCCCATCAGGGCCTGGGCTCTTCCTACCAGAAGTCGTTTCACACGACCTTGGTAATTTCTTGGTTTGTATAGGGTGATAGAAGAGCAGCTTGTTGCATATCAGAAAGCTGGCTTAAGGGCAGTCGGTCAAGAACATTTACATTAGTTGTGCCTGCACAAGAAGTAAAAAGATTAGCATAAAACTCCTTTGCATGCCTGAGCATGTCTTTTTGGTCTGATAGAATTTCCCCTGAATCAGTGGCAAGGCTCAAGATTTTGTTCTTTTCCTGTCTTCTAGACGCCTTTTTGTGAAAGTAAGAAGTATTCCTGTCGCCTGATAAGAGCCAATCACATCTTCCCCTCTGCTTCCAGTAGTCCACTTGCATGTTCAGGAGAGTATCGAGTTCATTCATAAGTTGTTTCTCTTCAGCATGATCACAGTGTGGAGATCTTTGCATAGTGGATAACTTATCCTGAGTTTTCTTAATCATCTTACCCAGCTTGCCATACTTGCCATTACTCCAAGCTCTAAGGGAATCCCTGACTTTTCTGATACCTTCAACACATACTTGATCATTGGAGTGAAAATGTTCACCCCAAACCTGCTCAGTTATAAGATTACAATCAGAGTCTTGAAGCCAAAAGGGGTCAAAACGTGGGATATTAGTTTTGGTTTTTCCAGTTATAGGTAAGGCCTGATCAGAGATAAGAATAGGGAGATGGTCACTTCTAGAGGCTGTGAGATGTGTAACTGTATAATGAGGAAAAAGACTGATCCATTGAGGGTTGACTAGGGCTTTGTCAAGTCTTGCTAATATAGGTTTGGTATATTTACCATCAGTCCAGGTAAAGGAGGGGCCAGAAAAGCCCAGGTCAATTAAATTACAATCATTTGCTGCATTCCTGAAGTTTTCCATAAGGGTTCTGCTCCTAGGGGCACCTCCAAATTTTTCAGCCAGGTGCATGATTTCATTAAAATCCCCTGGACAAAGCCAATGGTGATTTGCCAGAGAATGAAGCCTTCTCAGAAGAGACCATGAGTGTAACCTTAACTCTTTATAAGGACTACCATAAAAGCCAGTAAAGCGAAAGGTAGCATTGTTATTAGTGACTAAAGAGTCTATATGCCCCAAAGAAGAGCCAAGAATAGTAACAGATGTGGAATCATTCCACAATAAGGAGAGTCCTCCTCTAGTTCCATCACTACTTACGTGATAACCAGAGGCAAACCCAAGTCGGAGTCTTACAAAATTCATTGCTTGTTTAGAGAGCTTAGTTTCTGAAAGAAAGAGAAGGAAGGGAGAAGAGATTTTTTTAGGCTGCGAAGACTAGGAAATGCGTTGGGGTTGTCTAAGCCCCTGCAGTTCCAACAAATGATATTCATTGGGCTTGGTGGAGCTGCAGAGCAGACTCCACCTTTTCAGATTGTTGGGTATCTTTGCATTCCTTGAAGAATCAACTGAGTTTTCTACATATTTTGTCTTCCCCAGATTAGGCACCACATTTGTGATATCAGAAAAAGGTCTAGGGATATATTGGGGAATTCGTGTGAATGTTGATTTATGTGTAGGGGTTTTTAGGGGGGGTAAGAGAATCAGGGATAAGAGTTGAATTGCTGGGCAGGATGGATGGTGCAGGGTTTGGAGGGAATTCAATAGTGTTCTGAGTTGGTGTGGGTTGAGTGGTTGGGTTTTCACAGAGTGATTGTGATAGGTTTGTGCTGGGGGGATCTGGGAGGGTGTGTAACCGAGTAGTGTTTTTGGACGGGGACTTGACTTGCTTTGAATTTGGTTGATTTACAGACTGTGGAGATTTGAAGTCCAGGCTATATGTTGATGTGACAAAGGTGGGTTCAGTGAGATTTGGATGAGACAAAATTTGAGTTGGATCAGATTTTAGGGATTTGCGTAGAAAACTTGCTTGTCAAAGCTATTGGGGTTGGGATTGTCATAGTGACTTGGTGCTGAGGGTGTGATGTTGACAATTGATGAGGAGGGTTCAGAAGTAGCTACGGGATTTTTGGAGGGGTATGTTGACAGATGGGGTAGGGTGGCTGAAAGATGCTTTTCGTCAGATAAGCAGTGGGGTTGGGATGGTTTGTTACCTGTGCTGACCGAGGTTGACCCAAGAGTTGATTGTCTTTTCTGGTGTGTCCTTGCATGTTTGTTCTTCCTCAATTTGACTATCATCAATATAAAGGTTGATGAGATCTGGGGAATTTTCTGGTAAGAGTGCTTGCAACTCCATGTCCATGAGTCTGTATTCCTTGACTAACTTTGATCTTTTGATTTTAGTGAGCAAGTCTAACTTTGATCTTTTGATTTTGGTGAGCCAGTCTCCGTACAAGAACTCCTCCTCGTCTGATTGGTTGAATTCTTCGGTTGTGAGAGGACAATCCCTGGCAATGTGGCCACATAAGCCACAGTGATAACATAAAGATGGGAGCCTTTCATACTAGAAGAGGCCTATGAGAGGTTCAGAGACTGATCCAAAGGAGTCTTCATCATCAAGCTGGACATTAAGTATCTGGGGCAGGGGTTTAATGATATTTATCCTCTCTGATCTGTAAGAAAGTGCATTCATGAAGGCTTGCTGCAATCTTTTTGCCAACTTCTTCTGTATGAGCATACATTGGTAGACCTACGAGCAGTATCCAGAAGTTCACTAAAGAGAAGGCATCACTTTCACTCGTAAGAGAAGGGTTCCATTTGTTGAGGACCAAGAGAGTATTATCAAAGCACCATGGCCCTTCATGAAGGACGTTGAGCAGATCTGAGTTCTCTTCAAAGAAGAATTGAAAGAAGGTTTTGTTGAGCTTTGTGATTTTGAATTTGGTAGTGTTCCAAGACTTTTCCATGGCTATTTTGTAATTTTTTGCGTGCATTTCCTTGGTTGTAATGAACTTCCCAAGAAGACTTTTTGATCATTGTGCATTCCTTTTGAGAGGTCTGCATTTTTATTCTAGCCGTTTGGGGGTTTTGATCTTTGAGGGAAAGGATTGTTAATCGTTTAAGGACATCTTCATTGTCCATAGTAGAGAAGAGTAGGGGACGGCAAGGGGAAGAGAACTCCAAAAGGAGTAGAAGGAAACTCTTATAGAGATCGTAGAGCTCTGAGAGAGCGAGATAGAATTAGATAACAATGGCCATATTTTTTTAGGGGATATCGATACATTTTGAAGTCTTGCACATTTTCTCCCATACTATTTTTATTATAACCATTACCCATTCTACCCACCAACTATTACCAAACAACCTTCAACAATATTTTCATTAATGACAAAGGTGATTAATTTGGCAATAAAATGCCACCAAGCCTTGTAGTTTTGCAGGCATATCTCACTCTCTCATTTGCTTCATCTCAAAGTGCATTGTAATAATTTCCACATCATCATGCCACGATTCGATGCTTACGTAATGATATGCGTAGAAAAAGGAGGCTCTTGAAATAGATTCGTCCAAGAGAATTAGAATGAAGAAGAGATGATTGAGATCCTAGGTGCGGTGGCACCATACGCTGAAAATCTATTCGCAATGGAGCCTGTGAACACTAGGACATACATTCCTCGAGGATCGTGCTTGAGGCACGATGATATTATGAGAGACTACTTCAATGTGGATGCCCTATTCTCGATCATTTCTTCCGTCGCAGGTTCCGAATGCGTCGTCAATTGTTTGATCGTATTTTGCAAAGGGTCACCGATGCAAACTCATATTTTGTGCAGCGTCCGGATTGCACAGGTCGACTTGGGTTGTCACCACTGCAAAAGATTATGGCAGTTGTCCGTGTTCTAGCATATGGGTTCTGCTTTGACAGCCTAGATGATATCATCAAAATTGGGGCGAAGACAGCCAAAGATGCTACAATGCACTTTTGTAACACTATTATTTTCTTGTTTAAAGATCAGTATTTACGCGACCCGACATCTGAAGATATTGCACGATTGATGGAAGAGAACAAAGAGCGTGGATTCCCCGGGATGATTGGCTCGATCCCTTGACTGTATGCATTGGATGTTAGAGATACACCTAGTATGTGACATTTTATGTCTAGTGATATTGTGACATGTGTTACTCTTGTGTGTTGCCATGTGTAGGTTGTTATGAATGTACTATGGTTTGTAGATTTGGTTTTTATATTCATTTTGTACCAACAATCTTGTGGGTAATGAATTACTGAATTCTCTCCACTTTCCAAAGTTTATCTTGGTATCGGAGCCATCAATGGCTAACGCCGGCGAGACGCCACCGCCTCCCTCTTCATCTCCGGGAACCACCGTTCCCATTGGAGCCACAAACACCACTATGTCACCACAAATCAGTGTACCAATTCCAACTCCTCCTGTTTTTCCTTTCTCTGTCCCATTTCCTTTTATTCCTCAATACTCCGGTCAAACTACAGCGCCGCCGCTATCTCCAGGGACAGCTAGGGTCCGGTTTCTCCATCCCCTTTCCAAATATGACCTCATTTGGTTCATCTGCTGTTGCTGGCTCTCCTTTTGCTGCTACTCCGGTGACACCCCTTTTGGAACCAATCTGAACCAGACATGCACTGTCAAGCTTTCAAGATCGAATTATCTCCTATGGCGCTCCACCATTCTCCCTCTGATTAGAGGTCATCGACTGGAAGGATTTCTATTTGGTACCACTCCTAGACCCCCTTTAATTCCTGGTCATCCTACTGTTGAACTATGGAGTCAAACAGACCAGCTGCTTCTTGGATGGTTAAAAAGTTCTATGACCGAAGAAGCTTTGCTAGAGGTAATGAGCTGTGAGACATCGTATGAAGTCTGGAAAACACTAGAGGCTCTCTTCAATAGCCAATCTGAAGCACGCATGCTTGAATTCAAGAGTGCTCTAGCAAAAGCAGAGAAAGGAGCTACTCCTATGCTTGATTATCTGTCAAAGATGAAGTCCTATTCAGATGGACTTGCATCTGCTGGTTATCCCATCACCTCCTCAGAGCTTATTCTGGCTGCTCTGAGTGGTCTTGGAAAGGAATTTGAATCAGTCATTGTGAATCTAACATCTAGAGTTGGTTCTTTGACTTGGCCAGAGGTCCAATCCCAGCTCCTCACCCATGAACGGCTAATTCTTCGTCTAAACTCATCCACTATAGCTGATCTTGCTCAGAACGCTGCTCATGTTGCCACCACAAGGAATTCCAATCATCAATTTACTTACAATAACTCCAGAGGATCCTCAGACCGTGGCGGGAGGTACTAGGGAGGTAGAGTCGAGGTAGAGGTGGTAGAAATCAATCATCTGGGCAGCAAACCAATAACAACAATGCCAACAGACCAACATGTCAAATTTGCAAGAAGGTTGGTCACACAGCCGTTGAATGCTACTTCAGGTACTCCAACTCCAATTCAAATGGTGGTAGTGGTGGAAATCAGTCCAATGGACCAAGACAAAATGCTGCATATTTGGCTACTCCTGAAACTGTTAATGATCCTTATTGGTATGCTGATAGTGGGGCAACAAGTCATGTGACTGCCGATCTCAACAATTTACATCTCAACTCTGGATATGAGGGGTCTGAAACTTTGACTGTTGGATCAGGTGAGAACCTTAAAATTGATCATATAGGTCATTCTGAAATTGTTACTCCTAATCAGTCCCATCTTCACCTTAAAAACATTCTTCATGTTCCTTCTATCACAAAAAATCTACTAAGTATTTCTAAATTGACCACTGATAACTCTGTATTCGTAGAATTTCATTCCAACTCTTGTTTTGTGAAGGATACCCTCACCAAGAAAGTCATTCTGGAAGGGGTGCTTAAAGATGGCCTTTATCAGCTCAGTGTTCCTGTCAGCTTCCTTCAATCCAAACATCAGCCTGCTGTGAAGTTTTTTTCCTCTTCAAATAATAGCACATCTCTAGTTGCTCATGTTAGTTCTAGGAATGATGCTAATCTGTGGCATCAAAGACTTGGACACCCTTCTGTTTCTGTTTTAAATCAAGTTAAAAAACACTGCAGTATGTCTTTTATTTCTGATGTTGACTTTTGTGAATCATGCCAGTATGGCAAGCATCATGCTAGATCTTATCCTTTATCTGTTTCTACTACTTGTGCTGTGCTTGAACTTGTTCATACTGATTTATGGGGTCCCTCTCCTGTTCATTCTAAAGCAGGTTACCTTTATTACATACATTTCCTTGATGATTACACTAGATACACTTGGGTTTATCCCCTTAAGCACAAATCTGATGCCTTTCTGGCCTTCAAACAGTTTAAAGCTCTCACTGAAAATCAGTTTAATGCTAAGATTAAAGCTCTACAATCGACTTTGGTGGTGAATTTAGAACCTTTATTCCATTTCTCCAAGACAAGTGGTATTGATTAGGTATTCCTGTCCCCATGAACACCCTCAGAATGGTAAAGCAGAAAGGAAACATAGGCATTTGGTTGAAACAGGTTTGACCCTTTTAGCCCAGGCATCATTACCTCTTACTTACTGGTGGCATGCTTTTCACCATGCCATCAGCCTGATCAACATTCTCCCAACTTCTGTTCTCAATCATATCTCACCATTTGAAGCCCTATATCATAAGTCACCTAACTATCTTACTCTCAAGGTGTTTGGATGTGCTTGTTACCCTTTACTTAGACCATATAACTCTCACAAATTCCAATATCACACTGAAAGGTGCACTTATTTGGGTCAAAGTCCTAATCACAAAGGTGTCCTGTGTCTATCTTCTACTGGCAGGATCTACATTTCAAGTAGTGTGACCTTTGATGAAAACCTGTTTCCTTTTAAGTGTCCTGCTACCACATCCCAAACCTATTCATCTCCTTCCATAACAACATTTCATTTACACCTACTATCTAACTTTCTTGTTGTCCCCTCTACTTCCACTTCTTCAAATCCTGCCTCACTGCCTTCACAATTATCTGTTCCTACCTCTCCTATCTCTCCAACTTCAACATCTATGCCCAGCACTCCTCTTTCTGCTCCTACTCCTCTTCATTCTCCCATTCCCGCAATTTTACATGTTGCTTCCACTCCTCCTTAACCCTAACTCTCCTTCTAGTTCCATGATTCCATCTAGTTCTAATATTTCTAGTCCTATCGTGAATCTTCCAACCCACCACCCTCTCCACCCCCTTCTCATCATATGCAAACCAGGATCAAAATCGCATCTATAAACCTAAGACCTTTTCCTTTCTTGCCACTAGGGTTCCTTCCTTATCCAACCGAACCAACTAAAGTTTGAAGCTCTTGGTCATCCGGAGTGGAAAAAGGCTATGGTAGAGGAGTATTCGGCCCTCATGCAGAATCACACTTGGGATCTTGTTCCCTATAGTCCCAGCCAGAAACTTGTGGGTAACAAATGGGTGTTTAAAGTAAAGCTCAAACCTGATGGGACAGTCTAAAATACAAGGCTAGGCTTGTTGCCAAAGGCTTTCTCAAACCCCTGGTTTAGATTACAATGAGACCTTTAGTCCTGTAGTTCGGTCTTCCACTATTCGGGTTGTCTTGGCCTTGGTCAAGGCAAAAATTGGATGATCCATCAGATAGACATAAATAACGCCTTCCTAAATGGCACACTATATGAATCTGTGTTCATGCCCCAGCCTGAAGGCTTTGTGTCACAGCAATATCCAGGTCATGTTTGTCACCTAAAAAAGGCTCTTTATGGTCTTAAACAGGCTCCTAGAGCCTGGTTCGAGGAGCTTAGATCACAGTTGTTACAGTGGGGTTTTGTTCAAGCCAAGTCTGATTCCTCCTTGTTTATTTTTCACATGAACACCACCATTCTGTATGCCTTGGTGTACGTAGATGACATCTTCTTGACAGGGAATAGTCCAGCAATGATCCAGCAGTTTATACAGCTCCTAAACTCCAGGTTTGCTCTTAAAGATTTGGGGCAACTCAGCCATTTTCTGGGAATACAAGCTTTCAGAGATGACACTGGCCTCTATCTTTCCCAACACATGTATGCATCTCAACTCTTGGACAAAATTGGGCTCACAAATCTAAAGCCTGTCCCTACCCCTATGTCTGTTGGTAGCAGGTTTTCCAAAAATACAGGTACACCAATGCATAATCCCTCTCTATTTAGAAGCATACTTGGGGCTCTTCAATATTTAACCTACACTAGACCGGACATTGTCTACTCTGTAAATACACTTAGTCAGTTTATGCACAACCCCACAATAGTCCACTGGCAAGCTGTGAAACGATTGTTGCGTTATATCAAAGGTACTGTGCACTATGGGTTGCACTTCAGTCCTCATTCAACTTTGAATTTAATTGGTTTTTCCGATGCGGATCAAGGTTGTGATCCTTTGGAGAGGAAATCGGTGGCTGGGTATTGTGTGTATATTGGTGGTTCTCTTGTCTCTTGGTGTTCAAAAAAACAACAGGTTGTTTCTCGATCGAGCACGGAGTCAGAATACCGTGCTTTAGCTCATTTGGCGGCTGAAATGCAGTGGCTAACATCAACTGCTGTATTATGAATCTGCAACAACCTTTACAAACTAAGCCCTTAGCTTGGTGTGACAACATTGGAGCCACACCCCTAGCCTACAATCCTGTGTTCCATGCTAGGACGAAGCATATAGAGATCGATGTTCACTTTGTCCGAGATCAAGTTCTCAAAGGAAAGCTCCAAGTTCAATTTGTACCTTCTTCTGATCAAATAGCTGATGTTTTCACTAAACCTATCTCTGGTTCCAAATTTGAAGAGTTTCGTCACAAACTCAATGTTGTTTCCACCCCCTTGAGTTTGAGGGGGGCTGTTAGAGATACACCTAGTATGTGACATTTTATGTCTAGTGATATTGTGACATGTGTTACTCTTGTGTGTTGCCATGTGTAGGTTGTTATGAATGTACTATGGTTTGTAGATTTGGTTTTTATATTCATTTTGTACCAACAATCTTGTGGGTAATGAATTACTGAATTCTCTCCACTTTCCAAAGTTTATCTTTGGAGATGGGATGCATGTCCTCACGGTTAGAGAGGCCACTACAACGGTCGGTATGGATTCCCAACGGTTGTACTCGAAGCAATTGTATCACATGATCTATGGTTGTGGCATGCATTTTTTGGGATGCCAGGTACACATAATGACATATCTATATATATTGGATCACTCTGACTTGTTCAAGCGTCACCTTGATGGGACATACCCTCCTCATGTGCGGTACCAGGTCAACGATAGAGAGTACAACCTTCCGTATTATTTGACGGATGGGATATATCCTAAATATGCCACATTGATCTAGGCCATCAAGGACCCGATGAACCCGAAAGAGTCTAAATTTACTCAAAAACAAGAGTCGTGTCGTAAAGGCGTTGAATGGGTATTTAGAGTCATACAAAGGCAGTGGCACATTCTTCACACCCCAGCATGGCTATTGAAGACAAGTGAGCTCGAAAAAGTTATGCTCACATGTCTAATTCTTCACAACATAATAGTAGAGGATGAGCGTTGCCAAGGTGCACTGAATGGACGCAGCCCGATGATGAGGAACGGTATGCGTAAACATTTGAGAATGTAAGAGACCGTGCCACAATGATACGTGCTCGGTTGGGCATGATCCGTAACCGTCAAACAAATCGATCATAGGCTGCAAAGCGACCTTATTGATCATATTTGGATGCGATATGGTGGTGAAGAAGATGACTCAGAATGAAAAGTACAAGCAAATGGAGGATACTTAAGTCTTCTAATTTTGGAATGGTTCAAAATTCGTAACATGTTGTAGTAGCAACCCTTTGTCTTTAAAAAAATTACCGTCTAGTATTTCACATAGTCTCCCGTTCATAGTTTTGCTACAGATGATACACGAGGAATCTTGTTATGGCGGTAGAAGTCAAGGTCATATTACGCTTGTCTGCACATAGTCAAAATGTACAAGTCATACGCAAGTGAAGTTAAATTATCCAAACTGCACACCTAGTAAAACTTAATAATTAAACAAAATAATACCCAAAAATTAAAGGCAACTACGTCATTATACTACATAATCAAGTGCTTGTCTTCGGCTTAGTCATCCTCTAGAATAACTTCATCTGTTGCATAGTCCAGGCCTCTTTGAGATGTACCAGCTGTGGAGCTATTGAAGAAAGGTTCCGTACGCAACGGAGACTGAACCCGAGTTCTTTCAAGCGATTCTTTCAACTCTGCAAAATGGTTATCACACTGCAATCATCAGATCAACAACTCGAAAAACATATATGCTATTAAGTAGGTTACTATTATTCAGCAACACGTCAACATACAAGCTCCAGCAACAAATTAATCATCATATAAAAAAACAATAAATCATAAATATCTAATGATTGGGGATGCAAATTAATAAACTAATTTAGATCCATTCAAATTTAACAGAAGAAACATCTCACAATATTCAAGTTTGTCAAATTAAATACTAATATAAACGTTGTACTTGGAGGTTGATATTATCAGCACACCTGCATAATGTTATTATCATATAAAGATTAAGATTTTCACCATAATACACCACTTGGTTTATCATTTTTAGCTTATCTCTTCACAGATCAATAACAAGGTAGTTTAAAATGTATACCTGCTTGTTGTTTTTTGTGAATTGCCATTTCCTGTTGTATCAAATCATACTAAAACCTTTGGTTTGGTGTTAGCATGGACTCATGCCCGAATTCTTCTTGTTTTTGGGCTGCAGCCATTAACTTCTCACCCGCCACCGTTAACCTGTCCATTATATCACACCGGTTCGCAGTCAACTCCAAGTCATGTAGTTGGGCTTGCATACGCCTCTCCTCTTGGAGGACCTGGTCTTTTCTCGCATGTCTAGCATGCTTATCCTCCCTAGACTTTTCCCACCTTGCATTATTTGATGCTTGCAAAGTCGCTAACCCAACTCTTAATTAAGGTTTGGTTAACCGCAATATGTGCAACCGACAACTTTTGCTTCTTTTGTGCATCTTCAGCTCTTGCTATCTTCTGTCCTGGGGGATGCACCATATCTACGGATGCAGGACAATTCAAGATAGGTGTGCATGTAGCACCTCTGTCAATCAAGCCACTGGTACGACTTGTACTATCTTCTTCCGATATGAGAGTGATTAGGGTCTATGATTGAACGATGTTGGAAGCAGTATGAATTGGAGCAGACTTAGGAAGGGGGGAGGGGTCTAGAGGTTCATGCGGTGAACCAACATGTTCCTGGGATGTGATAGGCCAGCTCCATTGCCGACCTGAAGACCCGTATCCGGGTCCACTGAAACCCGAAGATATGAGTCAGGACGGCGCCTGAGAGCTCATACACGGCTGAATCAATGATCAGACGGGAGGCTAAGGCCACCACCGCAGAGAGCCTCGTTGGCAAACCCACAACAAGAATAATCGAGTTAGATGCAAGGCACACTCAAACACAAGACTGATGGGTCCACTAGAGATCACCCCGATATCCTTGGAGGAAGACCGAATGAGAAATCAACCGACTGAGGACACGATATACGAGACAATAAGTCTGCGCCGTCATCGTCTAATCGCGGTCAGACGATCAACCACAGATTTACTTGTACTATTTGTCCTCAATTGTAAATATTTTGAACTTGTTGAGTATTTTGTGTTGATGTATTTCCAAATATATTTATTTTGGGATATATCTCATAATTACTCTACAGTTAAGTATGTCACTAAATGTCTTTATCTTAAGTGACATTGTGTTTGAAAATAATCAAATCACATCAAGTTTGATTTCTATATTTTATATGTGACTTAAATATCTTGTGATATTATAATTATTTTATCAATATTTTGTGTGTGTCACATTGTCCTTATTTTTATCTACCTATATGTGTGACATAAATTTTTCTATAAGTATTTTATCTAAAATGTATGTATGTCACGTTACGGAATTAATTTTTATATTGTGTCAAATGATGTAGATCATGACATAATCTTGTAGGTGACATATCACATTATTCAAAGTGCTATATAGATTTTATAAATTTATATTATTACTATTATATAATTTTTTACATACATACATTATATTTTGGTCTGCTCTAATAATATATATATATGTATGTACATCGTGTGAAAGTCGGCCTTTTTCATATATAAGCCCAACCTTTTATTTCTTTTATATATCTAAATTCCCAAACCCTACCTTACATTATCAAAACACTTCTGCCGCCCCCACCTCTCCTTATTCACTCAACCGGACCATCCTAGAAACCTCCAAACCCTCCACTACTCCCGAATCTTCCATATCTCTTCATCTACAAAGCATTAATATTCTCTGTAACATAAACCGTCTTTTTCTCCTTTCTGTAATCGATGAAACCTCTCAGTTCTCTGCATATCTAAATCTCTCTCTCTCCCTGTTTCAGCTATCTTTTGAGAAAGCTTTCTTCTTCCTTCTCACCCGACGCTCCTCTCTTTTCCACATGAAGAAAAAGCTCAGTTCTTTTCTCTGAGCCTCTGCAACTGTGATATCTTTGACTCTCTATTTCTGTTCTTAAAGCTTTGATGCGATTGAAGCCGTTGGTGCTTAGAAGGCAGAGCTCTTGATGAAAAGGTATCGGCTTTAATGTTGAAAAAGACGCTGTTGAGGCCGATGAAGTACTACTGAGACCGATGATGACAAAGCTGAGGTCTATGATGCTCTATCAACATCAACTTTTCATCCCATGTGCAGATCTACAAATTTGACAGGGAAGTTCTCGAGTTTATTTTGTTGTCACTGCTAGCTTAGATTCGCCTGTTTGATCTGCTATGACCTAAATTATGAAACATGATTTTATGTTAATCTTATGCTTAATCAACAAATCGTGCTTTATTAATCAAAATGCATGCTTAAAATACGCGTTAGATATGAAGAATCTGAGTGTTTAAAGGTCTAATCTTTAAATCTGAAAATTCATGCCTCGATCTGCTCTAAGTATCTCTGAAATCTGTGTGTACTTGAATAATTTGTTTAATTCGTTTTCGATCTGTAAACATAGTGACCGCATGTTCTTAATCGATTATCTGCATCTTGTCCTTATCCGAGTTCTATAGGCTCAGTAAATCTGAAATTTTGATGTTGAATCTGGATTAAAAGTTCGATCTGTTAATCGACATTTGTCTGTATTAATTCTCTAAGATCTGTGTTTAATCTAGTCTTGATATAAATCTGTGATTGCATGTTTCAGTCTAGTGTGTAACCTGAATAGTATATCCTGTTACACCTAAATATCTTTGTATAAATATTTGGTCGATCATGTACTTGGCTTAGATTAGAAATAATAATTTTATGGTAGTTTAGCAAAATATGCATGTTATATAAATATTTGCTGTTTTCTATTTTCATAAAATAAAATGATATATGGTCATCATGCTTAGTTTAGAAAGATAACTAAAGGATAATTGATTTCATTACATTAAACATTCAACCATTACACCCTTATATCACTTTGGTTGTTACAACAACTCACACATCTCCATGCTAGATATTATCCATACAATCTAATACAACCAACCAACAGCCTACACATGGCACTACTAAACTTTATTCTTTTCAGCCCTTCTCAAACGAATGCTTGGATGTGTCACATTGAGTTTATGTCTAAAAGATCCAAAAGATGCAGTATGCAGTGCTTTTGTGAAACAGCCAGCTATTTGATCAGTTGTAGGTACATAACAGACCATGAGCTCCTTGTTCATCACCATGTTTCTGATGAAGTGCACATCAACCTCTATGTGCTTTGTTCTAGCATGATAAACAAGATTTTGTGCTAAGGAACATGCCCCGGTGTTGTCACACCATAGTATAGGAATGCTTGGCAGCCTGAACTGTATTTCATTCAGCAGATGTCTGATCCATTTTACTTCAGCTGCAAGGTTGGCCAATGTCCTATATTCAGATTCACAGCTAGACCTTGACACCACTGTTTGCTTTTTGTAACTCCAGGATATAAGTGAATCTCCTAGATACACACGGTAACCTGCAGTTGACTTTCTGTCAATTGGACATACATCCCAGTTTGCATCTGAAAAACCATTTATATCTAGTGTACTTGATGGTTTAAAAATCAATCCCATATCAAGTGTACCCTGAATGTACCTCAGTAGTCTTTTCAGTGCCTGCCAATGTGTTTTATAGGGATCTTGCATAAACTGGCTCTGGGTGTTTACAACAAAAGATATATCTGGCCTATTATGCTTCTATAAAGAGTGGGATTATCCAGTGGCTCACCTTGCTGTGGTAGAAGTTGTGTTCCTGGCACCATTGGTGTAGGTTAGGGATTCAAGTGATCCAAATCCAATTTTTTTAGCAGCTGTGCAGCATAGTATGACTGATTAAGATGCAGTCCATTGGAGTCCCTAGTAACTTGCATTCCTAGAAAATATGACACTGGTCCTAAGTCCTTCAATGAAAACTTGGAGTCAAGAAGTTTAATGAACTTCTGAATCAGGCTAGGTGAGTTCCCTGTTAGCAATATATCATCAACATATATAAGAGCAAATAATATCTGACCATCAAGTTTGAACATAAACAAGGAAGTATCACACAAGGACTGAGTGAATCCCTAGTTGAGTAGTTGTCCCTTCAGAGCTTCAAACCAAGCCCTAGGTGCTTGTTTTAACCCATATATTGCTTTATTTAATTTGAACACATATCCTGGTTTCTCTGGATCTGCAAACCCTTCTGGTTGATCCATGTAGACAGGTTCAATCAATGGCCCATTCAAGAAGGCATTGCTGATGTCTATTTGATTGATGGCCCAGTGCATAGAGACAGCTATGGCCAAGATAATTCTGACTGTTGCAAGCTTTGCCACAGGACTAAAGGTCTCTGTGAAATCAATCCCATAGCTCAAAAGATACCCCTTAGCTACAAGTCTTGCCTTGTGCTTTAGAATGCTTCCATATGGTTTTAACTTCAGTTTGTACACCCATTTACACCCCCACAACACTTTGGTTGGGTCTAGGCTTGACCAGATCCCAAGTTCTGCTTTGTATTAATGCCTTATATTCATCCACCGTTGCTTGTTTCCATTTCCCACTCACCATGGCATCTGATACACAGGTTGGTTCAGTAGGAAAAGTGTGAACTTTACTCAATAAGACACTATATTTTTTTGGTTTAAAAATGCCACTTTTTGACCTGGTTTGCATGTGGTGAGTTTTGACAATGGTCTGATTTTGGGCAACAGTGGTCTCAGGGATGGATGTGACAGTGATAATATTATCATCTGTTATGGTTTCTGTGTTGTGTGGTGACTCAGTGCTGGTTGTGACAGATGGTGTTGGTGATCTGTGTGGTGTTGGTGATCAAGATGTATGACTAGATACAGGGTGTGCATGAGATCCATGTTGGAAAGGTGTCATAAACCCAATCAGGTTGGACCGGATCCGACCGAGTCGGGTCGTTTACAGTCTATTTAGTTCATATAATAACTTTATTATGATTAATAAAAGCACTTATGTTATTATATATTGTTTATCTTCATATTATTTGTTGTATATATATAGTAACGTCCCTAGTGTCAAACTGTGATAGAGAAACCATGATAGTGATTATGGTTGATGAGATCTCTAATCATTCTAACAAGTTTGGTACTTAAATGTCTCTAGTCTTATGTACTGTCAAATGGGACATTGATAGTATAATAAGACTAGCACGTATTGGATGTATTCTATCTTATAAAAGGTAGGGATAAATCTCGTCTATCGAAGTGTAGAGACACTTGGACTGTACGTGGACGTGTATTAGAGAATGCGTACGTTAGACTGACACACTTACATTAAGTGTCACACTATGTGGAGGTTGTGTAATTATCCTTTAGACCGGAGTCTCCACGGCATCACGGTGTGGATTGTCATGTTTTGACACTATTAAGATTTCCCCTAACCACGGGGCGATCATGCGGTAGTGATTGGGTGTGATATTCAAGCATGTGGAGTATACGTGGTTGGTCGTCTGGGAATCGCGTATCCTATGATTGGGATCGAATATCCGAAATGACCTTCTTATAAAGAATGTCTAGCTCTCGAGAATCTTTGCAAAGTGGGAGTAAATGTGTTATTCCGAGAGAGCATGATATCCAGATTATAAAATACGATCGTTAATGTATTGACACTCGAGATATGATTGTATGGATAATATTATAGTGATAGGATTGTAAGTTACACGGTAACTGCTTCACATGAAAGGTAGTAGTCATTGCTTTTGACTCTTCCGATGATTGGGGGTCACGGTGTGTTGCTAGACGCTATCCCGTGATCGTTAAGCATGAAGGTCATTTTCATAATTTGCACTTTGTGTCTACGGCCAACATATTCGGAAGCCTATCGGGTCACACACATATGAACATCGAGTCGGATTAAAATGCGGTTATAGTTGATAACCAAATAAGGAAAGTTTATCTCTAGACTATAAATGTTATAGTGGTAAATTAATACGGTGGTATTTATTTATTATGAATAAATAAAATACAAGATATTAATTATATGCAAATTATATTAATTAAAGAATATTCCGGAAGTCAATTTATTGACTATAGGGGCGCCACAATTGATGTGTATACGATACACTTGGATTGTGCACTTTAATTAATAAGATTACCATAATATTAATATTGGATATTAATTGATTTTGGAAAAATAGGTTTATGGTAATAAGATAAATATAATCAATATAGGATATTGGCAATATTTAGATTTTATTTAATATAAGATATTGTAATAAAAGAGATAAATCAATCTAGGAGATTTTCCTTATTTTATTGGGAAAAGGTTTTTTTATCCTACACACTTTTGGGACGCCGCCTTTAGCTATAAATAAGAGGTGGGTGTCAAGCTCTTTTGTACATCACAATTGCAAGAGGTTCTTGTGTAAAATAGAGAGCACCCTATAGAGAGTCTGTGAGGGAGGAAAAAGGCCGGTCTAGCAACCGGAGTTTTCCAATAGCAATCCAAGGAGGATTCCGGCGAGGGGTTCGTGTGGATTAGCGATAGAGGCCGGACACGTGGACGGCTTGCGCACTGTATTACTCTCCGTTGACGGTCAAAGCGATGATATTATAGATCATCAAGGTATAACCGTCAAACTACTTAACGTGTTTATTGCATTAAACGACGAACGATCTAGAAAAAGGAAATCAAATTTTAAATTCCGCTGCGTTAAACTAGTGATTTCCTGACAATCCAGTATTATGACTAGATGTTGTGTTTTGACATGGTAAGATGGAATTATCATCACCTGTGTCTTCATTACCTCCACCTGTGTCTTGCTCACTGTGACAACTCAAGTCTGGTTCTGGCTTAGTCATAGACATATTGTTGTTGTTGTGCCCCTCTGAATGAGTCAGACCAAAAGGAAGAGGATTAAGAAAAAGATCAGGAGTACACAAGATTTGTCTGGAGGGTCCTTGATTAAATCCTTCCAGGAAAGGAAATTGAAGTTCATTGAATTTCACATTGTTAGAGATGTAGATCCTGCCAGATCTATCAAGACACTTATACCCTTTTATGGTGAGGACTCAGACCTAAATTGACACATTGAGATGTGTGGTACTGAAACTTAGTGGTTTGAAAATGTCTAAGATAGTGATAGGCTGCACAGCCAAACGCTTTGAAGATAGAATAATCAGGTTTCTTGGCAAAGAGGCATTCATAGGGTGATTTAAGACCTAATACAGGAGTTGGAAGACAGTTAATGATGGACACTGATGCCTGGAAACCGTGACACCAGAAACTGAGAGGCATAGAAGCCTGTACCAACATAGTGAGCCCTAACTCTATAATGTGCCTATGCTTTCTCTCAGCTCTTCCATTTTGAGCATGATCTTGTGGACAAGGATGTCTGAAAACTATACCATGCTGTTTTAAAAAAGGCTCAAGAGTTCTGTACTCACCTCCTCAGTCAGATTGAATGCATTTTATGGTGGTGTTAAACTGCTTTTCTATTAGGGTTTTAAACTGTGTAAACACTGAAAAGGTTTCAGACTTATCTTTCAAGGGAAAGATCCATGTGAATCGAGTGTGATCATCTATAAAATGGATGTAATATATATATATCCCTCAGTGGATTTAACTGGGACAGGGCCCCAGATATCAGTATGAACCAAATCAAGTAAGGACACAGCATGTGAAACAGAATTCAAATGAGGCAAGGCATGAGATTTTCCAAATTGGCAAGCATCACAAAACAGAAGTTTTCCATTAATATCATTGTTACAATCATTCAGAATTTGACTCGGAACTTTACTAGAAGGATGGCCTAGCCTCCTATGCCAAACATTGGGATCCTTATTAGGATCAAGAACATCTAAGGACTTGATCTTGCTAGACTTAGAGGACACTTGACTAAGAAAACAAGTAGAATTGTAGGACTTGGATTGAAGGGAGGTCTCTTCTGACTCACTGTCCAGAGGCACAATCTGATAGATCCCATCCTTGAGTTGTCCCTTGAGCATTGGTTTCTTTGTTACCTTGTCTTTGACAAAACAATAATTTTCAGAAAATTCAGCAAACACATCATTATCAGACACTAATTTGGAAAGACTAAGAAGATTTCTAGTAATTTGTGGAACATGTAGGACTGTGTTTAGGAACATGGGACCAATGTATGTGCGAAGAACTGCGTGACCAGTGTGTTCAATGTGTAAATGTTCACCATTCCCTACAGTTAGTGTATCACTACCATAGTAAGCAGTACTTTGGTTCAGATTACCCAAATCAGAGGTCACATGGTTGGTTGCTCCACTGTCCAAGTACCAAGCATGATCAGCAACTGTGCTAGGAGTGGTCATATAAGCAGATGGTTGATTTGATCTTGAAGCAGTATTGAACTCAGGTGGTTGAAAATCTGTCTCAAACATGTGCCAGCAAATAGCCACAGTGTGCCCATTCTTCCCACAAATTGACACTGAACTTTGGAATTTCCTGAGTTCCTTCCACCATTTCTTCCTCCTCTTGAATTTCCTCCTCTTCCTCTGAAGGAGTTCTGACCTGATCCTCCTGGCCTTACATTGGACTTCCCTGGCCCAGAACTATTCTGATAACTAGCAACATGAGCAGCTGTATTCACAGCAATCCCCTGTGATGAGGGATTGAATCTGGCCAATAGTCGTTCATGAGTGATAAGCTGTGACTGGACCTCTTACCAGGATAGGGAGCCAATGTGAGCTGTTAAATTGACTATAACAGCTTCATAGTCCTCTCCAAACCTCCCAATGTAGCCAGGATCAGTTCAAATTTAGAGATAGGGTACCCAGCAGCAGTCAAGCTATCACTGTAGGATTTCATGGTGGCGAGGTACTCTTCCATGGGTTTAGATCCCTTATCTGCTCTGGTAAGGGCACTTTTATACTCCAACATTCTAGACGCGGACTGGTTATTAAACAAAACTTCAAGAGTGAACCAGATTTCATGAGAGGTGGAACAGCCAACCACCTTAGTCAATGATTGTTCAGTCATTGAACCAAGCAACCATCCAGTAATAAGAGCATCAACTGAGTCCCATTCTGCTATAGCTGGATTCAATGGAAGACCAGGTATCTCCGGTGGTCTAGGTTTCAACCCGAACAAGTAGCCGTCAAGTTTGTACCCTTTGATGACCGTCAAGACAGTATACCTCCATAATAAGTAGTTGTCCCTGGTTAATTTAACTGTGGTGGACTGACTCATGTGACCGGTAAAAGGAATTGGATTTAGGGTATTGAACGGTGAAGTTGGAGTGACCGACCGAAAAGCAGGAGTTATAGTATCAGATCGATTGAGAAGAGGAGTGTGAATCAGAAAAGGAAAGGAGGATCCTGGGTTTAACCCTGCAAGAGATGAACCTGCATGTAGTGGATTTGCTCCGGTGAAGAACGGAAAAGAGCTGCTGGAAAAAGGATGAGGAGATGGCGGAAATGAAAGGCCAGAAATAGGTATGCCAGTGACAGTTGCTGATAGAGATGGTAGGGATGAGTTGTTGTTTCCAATAGGAATCGCAGTTGTGCTTCCTTCACCTCCGGCATCGGTGACAGGAGCGGATCGAGGCGGTGGTTCCGCCATAACCAGAGCTCCGATACCAAGTTTAGAAAGATAACTAAAGGATAATTGATTTCATTACATTAAATATTCAGCCATTACACCCTTATATCACCTTGGTTTACAACAACTCACGCATCCCATGCTAGATATTATCCATACAATCTAATACAACCAACCAACAGCCTACACATGACACTACTAAACTTTATTCTTTTCCTATGCCTTTGACCATGTATTATTTTTTCCCCTATATATTATATATGTTCTGCTTGCTCATGTGATGTGTTGCGTATGTCTAAGAAATTGTGTGCTTTAGTTTTCCATGTGACTATATAATATATATATATATATATATATATATATATATATATATATATATATATATATATATATTACATGTACTTTCTGTGATGTTATATGTATATATAAATAATATTCCTCCTCTGTGTCTGCTCATATCTTTTCTAAGTCTTAATCTTCGAGATATATATATATATATATATATATATATATATATATATATATATATATATATATATATATATATATATATATATTTATGTGTATACTCTACTTTTATGATAAATTGTTAAATACGATATAATATTGGAATGTGTAATTTTTCTGAATAATATATTTTTTTACATATAAATTTTATAGGTCCATCTCTCTCTCACAAGTGTTATGTGTCAAAAAAAAAAGTGTCTTGATCTATGAGAAAGTTGCTTTCGTCAATGTATATATATATATATATATATATATATATATATATATATATATATATATATATCGGTGTATGCTCGACTTTTATGATAAATTGTTAAATACGATATAATATTAGAATGTGTAATTTTTCTGAATAATATATTTTTTTACATATAAATTTTATAGGTTTTTGTCTAAAAGGACAAATTAGTGTGTTTATTAGGCTACAAGGAAATGGAATATTAATAAGTACAAAACCTAATTATACTTACCAAAATACCCTTTTCCCAAAAAATAAAAAAAATAAAAAAAAATTACTATTTTACAGCCTGCATTTTTGAATGATTTGGGGAGGAGAAGCGCTCAACCATGGCCGCCGCCCCTCTACAGCCTGCTCTTACCTCTTCGCTGAACTCCCTCCCAACGCCGGGTAAATGGCATTAACCCTAAATCGCAATCAGTTCAGCGTTCAAAAGCATCAGCCCTGAACATGGGTTTGTCCGCCTTGGAAGGTATCGTTCAAAACCGCCGCCGCCGTTTCTCTTCAAACACCACCGCCGCTGCTGATGCTGCTGCTGATGCACCGCACCGCTGCTGAATCATTCAAAAACGGGAGAGAGGACGAGGAAAGAGAGGGTATTTGCAGGGGGGCTTGCCGGAGATTACGAGAAACGGGAGTAGACCGGAGAGAGTCCAATTTCCGTCCAAGTCCAAGAATCAGGCTGTTTATTTGAGCCATGGAAGATTGGCCACGAAAATCATGGAAGATTGGAGCCATGAAGATTGGCCACGAAAATGAAATCAATAATCAGGCTGTTTTTTTTCCGGCCAATTCCATTTTCCGGCCAAGTCCAATTTCCAAACAGGCTGTATTTTTTCCGGCAAGCAGGCTGCTTTTTTTTCGGCCAAGTCCAATTTAATGAAGCAGGTCGTTTTTTTTTTTTTTTTTGAAAAAGTTTAGAATTCGTTACTACATTTTACGGGTTTATTCTATTTATTTTTAGTCATTATTACTACTTGTGTTTAGGATGTTCTGACATTTTATGGGATTATTCTGACTTGTTTATTGGCCGTTACTTATATTTTACTGTATTATTATTTTGTTTTAAGATCATTCTTACTACTTGTTTTTAATTGTATTCTTTTTTCATTGGGTGTTTCACGGTTTTTCCGATACATTCTTACTTGTTTTTAAAATTTATTCTTATTTTTCATTGGATATTCTGACATTTTATGGGTTATTCTTATTTCTTCCTACATTATTACTATTAAAATTATAAAGGCATTTTTGTCACTATATTAGCAATTGTCCTTCTTAATCTATGATTTTGAAATTTGTCATGCAGGCCCATTTATCATTTTTTTGTCATCTTTATTTCATTCACTAAATTTTATTGGTCCATCTCTCTCTCTCAAGTGTTATGTGTCAAAAAAAAAAGTGTCTTGATCTATGAGAAAGTTGCTTTCGTCAATGTGTCTTTTTCTCTATCTCCCATGTGAACATATAATAATATACCTCCTTTGTTTTCTTTAAGGCTTTATAGCCGTTGCTGTCCTCTCTCTTTATACCCTCCTTTACTTTTCTACCACATTTTTAATATGTGTGTTTAAGTGTGCAGGACTCTATCTCTCTCTCTCTCTCTTGGAAACTCAAATAGATAGTTCAAAAGCTGGACTGGAGCTGTACCTGCAAAAAGCCAAAAAGCCAAAGTGGATTGCAAAAGCCAACCTTATCACTCTAGACACGCTTATTGTCTAGTAGTATATATACTACCCCAACCTCATCAAGAATGGCAGAACAGCCTCTCCAAAAAGACAACATTTATTCCCTACTCTATTTTCTTAACACTTGTATTCTGAAATCAGATTTTATTTCTTGAGTGTTAGAAAAGTGAGGTGTGAGTGTGTTAGAGTGTATCTCTAAAAGAAACCTTTAGTGAGTTGTGTTGTAGAGTGGGAGTGTTCTCCACTTGTTATTAAGGAGCAATAACAAGGGCACAGCTTAGCCAAGCTGTGATTCAACAGTCGGTTTCGGTGCTGCTGGTTTACGAATTCACGGAGTTGAATTCGTGTTTAAGAATCCGGGCAGTGATTCTTGGTAAGTACTCCTTTGGTGAGTGTTACTCTTTTGATGAGTGTTTGTAAAAATCTGTTAATTGTTTGTTACTAAGGATTTAGGACATCTTAGTGTTAGTCGAGTATGTGGTTCGCTTAAGACTAACACTAATTTGGTTATCCGGTTAGTAACACTTTAACAGTGAAAGTGTTGTAATTTTATCTCTTTCTGTTTTTGTTTTGTAATAAGACTCAAGCGACATCTAGTGAATACCTTGTGTGTGGGTGTGATCTCAAGTAGATCACACATATGTGATTTAGATAGTTGATATCTTTGACACACCTTAGAATTGCTTGTTTTAGGACTAACAAAGATAAAATCTGAATCTCTACAATTCTGTGTTTGTTTGTTGAACACTTTGAAATTCATGTCTTAGGACAACAACCTAAAATCTGAATCTGCAAGTTTGCTCTTCTGATTTTGGTTAAGTGTTTAACATGGAGTAGTGTTCGACCTAGTCCAATCTATTGGTTAAGTTTCAGTCTACATTGCAAAGCTTTTATCTTAACAAACTGAACTTGTGTTGGAAACATATCAACTGAAATTAACTTAGGTTCCTTTAGTTAATCGAAGCTAGATCTTCCGCCTAGGTTCGTTAACTGAACTAAGTTAAGAATATACTCTGATTTTGTGTGATAAACCACTTGAATTGTTTTAATCTGCTTAAGTTTTTTTTTTTTAAAGTGGTTAAAGAATTTTTTAAAAAGGTATAATATAATACTCTATTCACCCCCCCCCCCCAGAGTATTTATTGAGCGTTCTCGATCCAACAGAACTTAGTCGGTTCCTACCCTATAAATAGGGCTCCATATGTAATCTAAAGAGGAAGCTGCTAATTTATAAAAGAAGGCAAAACTCTACCAAATTCACTACTCTCTTACTATTGTATTGCACCATCACCGTTCTCATCACAGATCACACAGAGCCATCACTCACCGCCACACTTACAACCCCATTACAACTAGATATCCATCATCAAATAACCGTTGAACACCGTGATAGTTTTTCGACGCTATCAAGATGTAGAACCAAGGACGGAGGTACATAGGAGTGCTAAGGGGGCTAAGCCCACCCGGACAAAAAAATATTACACTAAAAAATACACGTAGTTTAGTTTGATCCATAAAATACTCTTAATCAATCCACCCGATGAACTCGATAGAGTCGATTAGCCCACCTCAAACTTAAATCCTGGCTCCGTCCTTGTGTAGAACCCTACTGTTCTGTGACATACTATTGTTGATGGGCAATCCTTCAACACTTCCCAACATGCCATATGCTTGAAAGGTGTTCCGTTATTTTCGTCCTCCCACATTTGCCTCCCAATGGCCTCCTGCTTAAAAACAAACAAACAAAAACACAAAATCAATAAAAATAATAAGGGACAACCTTGTGCCTATCATATGTTTTTCCATAATCACTGAGTCAAATAAACTTAAGCCGTATTCGGACGCTGCGAATCATTTTGACTTTGATCGACATGTTGGCCTGGATTCATGCTTTGACCACTTGACACGACGTGTTGATCTACGAAGAAAAGAAATGTTAAACCCCTCAAACATGTCACACTTAAATAAAACAGAGAACAAATCAATACGACGTCCAAATAAACACATTTTCAATTTTAGAAACCATACTCTGTAAAATAGACATACTGCTAGACTGATTATACTATACAATACTTTGAATAATCCATAGAACATTCTAGCAGCTAGAAAATATTGTACTGCAAAATTCAATGCAATAGCAAACTTATGAATAAAGCACATTGGCGTGGAATTAAATGAACTCAACATGTTCTGATCAAAATGTATTGGCAAAATTTCAAACACAAACTGATCAAGTTCAGTAAACATCCAACAATCAAGTAGCAGGTTTGTATAAATATGTAAAATAAGAATATATATAATCAGTTAAATTTACTAGTCCAATCCCAAAAGGTGCAGTAAATCAATTTTTATATTCTATAACTCAAAGTTTGCATATGTAGTTCTATGTATCAACTTCAACTGTAAAATGATGAACAACTCATATCTGATGTTGCAGGAACAATTAGGGTGGCGGTAACGGCTGGGCCATGTGGATTTCTGGCTATTTAGGTGTGATTTCTCCGGTGAGATGGGTGGTGTTTACGGTGGTTTGATAAGAAATATATGCAGCTTCCGGTGACAAAATGAATACAGAGACGTAGTCGATAAATTGGCAGAGCTTGACCTACTTTTGTTCATTCATAGATAGATTGTAAGTGACATACAGCTCCTATTTATAGGCAACGGACTAATCGAGGTTATACTAATGACGATAGGACATTATAAAGTATGATTAAGTCTAAGACGCAATCTTTGGTGGTGAGATGACGATCAGAGTTGAGATAACATTGGTTACTCCACGGGCTCATTGGTTGGTCTTATTTCTTCGGGTTTAGTAATTCCCGATTTGAGGAGGTGAGTCCGGCTTTGCCTTGAACTGTTAGGAGGCTGCAAGTGTATGGGCGTCACCCAGGCTGTCAAGGCTTGGCCCTGGTCCGAATTGACGATAGGTTCTCCAATAAGCGATGCGAATCCATCCTGGCAAACAAGATAAACCAGAGTGTGCGAAGTTGGAGTGAGATGATTATGCTGTGACCTCCGACCGGGCTAACCCGGGTCCGTTAGACCGTATGCGGGTTTCCCATATCAATATCCAATATAGTTGTTTCAAGTTCATAGACTCGGACTGATAACTAATCGTATACAAGTGGTCAGATTCAGATTATGATTCCAACATAACCAAGACGATTTAATGAGAAATGATGCACACAAATATGAAAGATTTAAATATAAGTATAACAAGTTAACACATACTTAAAGTACCCAGCTTCAATAGAATATGCAATCACTCAGATCAAAACAGAGATATTGATATAACTAATGTTGAAATACAATTTCAGGCTGCACAACTAAGATTAGTCTGGTATTTAAGAACATCTCTAACCGAGGTCAGCTACTTCTACGCCAAATCAGCAAATTGGTGTAATTTATGCATCAAATATTTTATAGCATTTCCATCAAATTTCACTCTAAACTACTATTCTTAGAATTATTCCTCTTTTGAAAAAAAAAGAATTATTATCCTACAAAGCAATTTTTTAGAAAAGAAAGAAAAATTTAAATTAAAAAAAAAAACTAAATGCGAAACAGATAATTTGATGTCGGGTTCAACCCAACATCATATTTGCTGCACGATTTCTCCTCAACACCAAATAGGTGGAAACTTTTACACAATTGGAGAAGATTTTTCACCAAATATGCAAGCAGATTCTTAACAAAATCTTACCCCATATGGAATTGAAGAGGCAGACCCGTCCCTGGGTATAGGCCAACAAGACCACGGCTTAAGGCCTCCGAAAAATGATCAAAATTTAGGGCCCTGATTTTTTCTTTTGATTCAATGAGTTTATTAGTCTAAACACATGACATATATTTTAAAAACCATTCATTTTTCTAAAAGACCCCGTTTTGATAAATTGGCTTAGTCTAAACACTCAGGGACGGCCCTGTGAAGAGTCCTTGTTTCTGCAAAAAAAAAAATCTTGAAATTGCTATGTTGCTGTTGATTTTAGGGATTGGAAGGATGAATTTGTGGTTTTAGGAAGAACAATTGGATACACCATGGGAAGTGAGGGAAGAAAGATGGAGATATAAGAGGAACGAGGGAAAAAGATTATCTAGTTTTCTATCATTATTTTATATTTATGAAAATGTTTAATCTGTTCTGATAAAAATGAACAAAGAATATGGCGAAACTTCAGAGTATCAGCTATGGATGCGTTGCTTTCATTGATCCAGGTACACTATGGTCTACTTTTACACACTTGGAAAATAAAAAATAAAACAAAACAGAATTTACATTCTTCTGCCTCCGTCCCTTCCATTCCTCCCAACGGAGAAAAAATCAAAGCTATGTGAACTGTGAGGTGCGCCCACCCTCAAATAAAATTCATAGTATTTTTTCCGTCAATTTGTATAGCTTTCTCCGTATTTAATTTGAGGGGAAGTTCCACTGTCAAAAAGATCAAGGAGAAAAAGGTAAAAGCATTTGAAATCACAACAAGAGACCCATCTCCAGCCTCCATTAAAGCTGGTGTGGGAGCAAGATTTGCTTTCATGGGTTTCTGTTAACCGAGAGACAATATTCGTTTATGTTATAATCGTTTGTAATCGTTTAGATGAGTAAAGAGTTCAGCTGAGTAGACAGACTTCAGCTGAAGAACATGAAGTTGAACTTAGACAGTTTTATGTTATAACCGTTTGTAACTTATTTGTGAGGAGTATCATATATAAATACTCTATCACCAGCCACATTGTAACTTAATTTGTTCATTATATTTGATTAATGAGAATTCCGTATTATATTTTGTTTTGTGTTTTCAATTTCATCAATTTCGTATCATAGTAGTGTTTGCTCAGGTGCTAACTCTGGTGTTTACCAGCAGAAACTTGAGAGTGTTATTCGAATTTTCTGTTGTATTTAGAGAAACTTGAGAGTTTTTCTGTGAACTATGCTCAGTACTTGAGTTAGAATCCAGTTCTTGATAAAATCTTGATTGTTTTCTGCAATACTAGTGTGGATATTGTTTTTGTCAGCCATGACAATGAAGAAGCAAGAATCGAGTCCTTTTAGTCCATTTCTATTTACATCCCAATGAGAATCCTTCACTATTTTTGGTCCAGCCATTAATAAATGGTAACAATTACCACCCATGGAAGATGTCCATGGAAATGGTGTTACATCGTCTTATTCACAGTATACAATAAACTCTTATTGGCCACAAAGCTGGCTGATCTATATGCCAAATCAACCCAAAAGGGAAAAGCCACATAGGAACAAAGGTTTGTATTAATTCAAACCATGCTTTGATGTTAGTTTATTTATTCATCCTATTTTTTCAAATAAGTTGAAAGAGAGTAAAAATAATAAGTTAAAATGTATGTCACTTAGTACAACATACATACAATCGTTATACCATAAAATCTATCAAGTTATTTGATATCTAATCTTGATCATCACTAAGAAAGGAAAGAGGCCTATCACTTTTATCACATTCATATACCTTACAATACACTATTCTTATATATATATAGTTCACCTACAGCTGCAGCTGGAGATGATCATGTGCCATTGCTTATAGAAGGTTTATCGGTACTTCTCACCCTCCGATAAAATAAAACATAAGCAGCAGCAGACTTCACTTCTTCTTCATTAATAGGTGATATATGGCTGTCATCAAAATTGTACCACCTGTTTTCCTCAATAAGCTGCGACAAGTATAGCAACATGTATAAGAAGATTACATGTAAAAACTCACACCATATGCAGGTAGGGTGTATAGTTACAATAGAGTAAAAATGGGAAAGGTAGGAGGAGAAGTAGTAGTTTGTACTACCTTAATATATGCGGTGTAGTGGCCACTTCCCATGCTACCATAGTGGTTTGTTAGGGCATAGAGCTCGTACAGCTGCCTTTGTGAGTTATTCTTGTTGGCTACATAATTTGTAAGGTCAAAATCATGCAGCGGAAAATTGACAAACGTTTCCAGCTTATGTTTCATAGACCTGCTATAAGAAAATCTTTTAAGATGTATGACGAGAACTTCAGGAAGACGCCAGAGATCCAGCTTTTTACTTGCTTGTCTCCGCTCTTTACACCGAGGACAATACCTGCAATTTTCCACCAAATTCTAAACTGGCTTTTTGATATATAGAACAAGATGCAAAAAGAGAAACAGAACAAAGGGAAAAAAGAATGTACCACATGTCTTCAGGAACTAGTGGTTCTTCACGTAGAAAAGCTTCCATGCAAGTATACAATGACAAAGGTTCATGACGGGCTTTCTTGGGAGCAGGACCAAATTTTGAAACTTCCGGCAAATTTTCCAGGTAATGCGTGTCATAATTTGCCAGGAGCTTTTTTGACCAGTCAATGAACACTAGTATAGATGGTGATGATGATGAGTGTTTAAGGACCTTGTCTTCATCTAAACTGAGGTCGATACATACATTATTTTCATCAACAAACACCAAAGGCAGTTTCTCCAAGACTGTCATTTTACAATTTGCACCAGCGCCACCTTCTTGTGAATCACACGCATTAGTTCCAGGGGACGATTCGGTGCGAGCAGCTGCATGAATACCAGCCAAGTTAAACTGCAGCATTTTTTCTGGTCTTAACATTGGCCAAAGCATTTTCTGAACCATTGCCTGGATACTGCTACTTGTAATGACTTCATCAGACAAGACTGACGACACAAGGGGAGTACCGTAAGGCTTCCAACTCATTGTGCCCGGGGCATTAGTCTCCCTGAAGCAAGGTACAGAAAAAAAAAAAAAAAACTTGGCATGAAGAAAAGAAGCCACCAGAGTCAAATTAACATTCATTACATTTACAAGAGAATAACAGCATACAAAGAACTGCTCCTCTTTAAAGTAATGCCCAAAAATCAAAATAGAACTCCCCGCCCCGTTAAAAAATGCAGAAGAAAAAAAAAAAACTAAAAGGAAGAAGAAGCAACACTCAGTTGTGTTGGTCTGACAAAAGATATTAAATAGGACTTGTTAGCCATTTTATTCCAAACCGTAGGAAAATGATGGCTTTAGATGTGAAAAGATCAAGATTTTGAACAATTTGGACATACCTTTCTTCCCGTCGGTGAATTAACTGCAGATACTTTGTATCATTTGTAAACTTGGGGATTTTGTAGGCAGCCAAGTGGTCGTCATCTTTAATGATAGACAACGGTGCTAAAGGATCTTCCAAGTAACGATGTATGTTGTGGCCACGAATCTAAGTGACATAACAACACGAGTAAGTTAAATTGCAACGATGCAGTCACCATATATAAAAGATCAAAAAATTACTCCAAGCGAGTAACTTTGCAGAAGCCAACGGTTTACACAAAGCAAACCTCTGCAAGCAAAAGCTTCTCATTGTGCGTCAAAGAACACGCAGTAGAAAGAGATTGGATCAAGTCCCGACATCGCCCCTGCTTCAGGACTACCACGGTGCAAGCAGTTGGTGTTGCACTACCATCGCTAGAGAAAACTGTTACGCTCATGCTTCGGGTCGTGGTTGCTTGAAGTGGCAAAGAGAGATACATAAAGGGATCAAATGTCACAGAGATTTTGTTACATGCAGGACAAACTAGAGTTGACTTGTATTGACCCTGCAAAAACAATAATATAAAACTCTAGGATGAACTGTAATTTGCAAGATAAGTTGAGGAAAATGGAAGGGAAAAATCACTATCTGCTTCTTCATCTGCATGATTGTTGAAAACAAATTTAGAAAGAGTGATAATCCTTGTAGAGATGACTGTGGAGAAACAGCTGACAGTTCTCTAGAATAAGGTGCATTTACCGTGGCAATAAGCAGGAAATTTATCAAGGAATAATGTTTTTTATTGCTTATCTATTTTTAGTTAAATATGGAACTCTTTTTTATTTTTAAAAAAAAAACCTTTTTATGAAAAAGGGAAGCCCGGTGCAAGCATCCGTCTTATGATCAAGTATATGCCAGAAAACACTTCAAGAAGCTTCATATAGCATATGCTGTAAAATTGGTTATCTCAATGCTCCAAAATATGATTCATCATATAAGATAAGATAATAAGAAACTGCTTCATGTTGGCAAGAGCATGAAACAGTGCCACAAACAAATTGAAACATCTATTGATAATATTGTAGAGAATAAATATAAAAGAATAAATGTTATAGTGTTAACAGCCTATGGCGGCTAGGGTTTAATGTCTTAGGGACCAAGATTTGTATTTACTCTCTTTCCTCTTATATCTTGTATTATCCCCTATATAAATGAATGGAATAAGAGAGAATGAAATCAAGTCACTCTTTCCCTCTTTCCTCTTTCCTCTTTTTTCGATTTCTATGTTTTACAACAAATATAAATGCCAAAATTTTCATGTGATGTTTTCTAAAACCAGGATAAAAATTTCATACGCTCCCATTTATTGACACAACAGCATCACTATTGTACTCACTTGGCATACATCCACAATGATTGAATCATTACGAGCAATGTGATTTGCCCAGTACTCGTCAGCCACTTCTTCATCTGGTCTGCCATCAGCATCTTTAGACTTTATGTATGGTTTGTGCTTGACGCGGTTCAGATCTTCATGAAGCCCGTCCAACAGGAATGCAAGGAGTTCCTGTACATTAAAAAATATTTTATACCACTTTTCACCCGTACAATTAGCAGTTCAGGTCTTATTATTTTAATTTAGACAGTATGCGAGTGTGCACACACACAAACATATATATATATATATATATATATATATATATATATATATATATATATATATATATATATATATATATGTGTATGTATATATATGTGTATGTATTATTAAAAAAACCCAATTTAACAACCTGAGAATCATGTTGATTATACCCACTAAATTGTGGTGCAAAGCGAGCAAGCTTAGATTTAAATGGCCGAGGAGAAACCGGTGTTCGCCCTGGAGCCCAAAGCTTACGAAGCAAATCACCAAATGCTAAGGCTAACTCACCCTACAATGTCACCCTTATTAGAAGAAGGAAAACCACTTGCCCCACACACATAACATAAAATCAAGTAACATCATGCACATAGCATCCTTCACACTGATCACAGAACATCTCAACATGCAATATGCCTCCACTCATTCTACACGTCATTCATTCACACAAATCATACCCAGAATACACTACTGGATACCATCAAAGGGAGATTAGATGAAAGTGGGTTTAACTGGTCAACTAGTCACGGATCATAGGTACATCAAAAGAGGCAATACAAAGATGGAAACAAGACGACCCCTATAAGACATCATCTTTATTTAAAATAAAAAATTACTTGCTCAGTTGCTCTGACTGACTTATGACAGACAATTGATACACAAAATTACTTGAAATCATGAAAGGAAGAGATACTTACAACCATCCCCAAAGGATTCTGCCGGTTTATTTCCTGATAATAGTCTTCTCTAAAATAGCGAGAAAATTCTGGCGTGTGAACAAGACATTGTATGGCACTATTCATGAAGCAGGTGTTACCAAGGTTCAATAAACCCGTTAAACCACAAGGTGAGCCCCTAGTGCTAACTCCACTGCTCACATAAGTACTGTCTGAATCTCGAACTACGGCTAAGGTACCATTTTTGGATGACCCCTTACATACAGACAATGCTGGAACAGCAACAGGGAGGCTCAACTGCGAAGGCTCCACATAACTTGGCATGCCATTTTCTTTAGAGCCGTTCTGCTGAAAAGAGTTCAAGATACTTCCAGAAGTATTGGTGATTACCTCGACCAAAATCTGTCAAGACGATGAGAAAATGGAAAACCCCAACATTACTATCTTCATAATGATAAACCTAGCCATCAAAAGCTAAGATGACAATATACTAGCAGCCCACGGTCATAATGATAAACCTAGCCATCAAAAGCTAAGATGACAATATACTAGCAGCCCACAGTCAGAAGAGTTGTTTGTTTCCAGGAATTATAAATTGCACAACATACAAAACAAAAAAATAGTATATTCGTTTGAAATAGCCAAAAACCAAGAGAAGCAAAGTAAGAAATTGTTAAAGAAGACTTGCATCACAAATGCCAAGAGAAAAGCCTTTCTAGAAGGATCCTACAATTGACTTATTGCAGATAAGAATAATTACCACAGAGACACGAATAAAATGAAACCAGTCAAACGGAAAAATCAATCAATCAAATAAATAAGATAACAGAAAACATGAGGGCAGGTTAACAGAAAAGTGACAAATAAAGAAGAAATAGTTCCCCACTCCATAACCTCCCACGTCTTTAACTATTTCTCATCACCCAAAAGCAAGTGATCTGAAAAAGTGACTCCAAAAGCAAGTGATTTGAAAAAGTTACTTCTCCAAAAGCAAATTGAGCACTTATTAGGACTATTCTAATAATCAAGATAGGTTAGCAGATCATATCTAGGCATCTTGCTCCATTTCTCTTTATATATAACAAACTCTTATTGGTTCAATACACTTGATGAATAACCAGAATCAGATCCCTTGTTCAAGCTAACAGATTGACTTGAGAGATAGTGTACGCCAAAAGGGTAAAATCTGCAATACGGATACCTACATCCTGATCCATCTGTATGTTTGCATCATCCAGTGTCTTTTCCATATCATTCATCAAAGAATGCTTTTGATTGCTAAAGTAATCCCAAATGTATACCTGATAAAGAAATGAAGTACAAAAATTACAGAAAGATGTAAAAAAATTTGAAAAACACTACAATAAACAGAATAAGGGAAGACTTTACTTGCTCTGAATCAAGACCAAATATGCTGCGAGCTCTAGAGTGAAGTTCAGCAATAGTTTCCTGGAAATGTTTTTCACAAAATTAACAGTCGATAGTCTAAGGTACTCTCATTATCAAAGCGACAATATTTTTTTTTCTATTAGTCATTTTTTACACTAGTAAAGCAGTTGCAGCAAGGAATGATGTTGAGTACATACCTTTTTGCTTATCCTTATAGTAGTACGATCATCTTTGGGCACCAGATGTAAATGCAGGCGCAAAGGGTAAACTTCTACTGATAATTCTGGCTGGGAGAGACCAGACTTTATTACTTTGCGAGCTAGTACAGGACCTCCTCCATACCTAACTCATCACATGAGAAAAAAGTTTCAGAAGTTCTCAAGGCATTCCTCAAGCAGCAAGAACTTTGCAAAATTAAGCAGTTGATTTGATCCTACATAAGTTATGGAAAAATCAAATCAAGGCAAATAAAACTTCCCTTAAGTTAAACGACACAAAAACAACGTTAATCGATGAAGAAAATGACGTAAGCACAAGAGGCCTATTTTCGTTTTATATCATGCTCAAAATGCATGCAGTTCAACACAATAATACACCACTGTAGCTTCTTTCAGTCATGAACCATTAGAACTACCAAAAAGAAATATTTGACATGAGTAAATCAGCTTCTCTCACATACCAGACCAACCCACTAAAATGCAAATAGGGATCAGAAATGTGGTCAATATCACGAAGAAGAAATGAAGAAACTATAATAGATTATTATTAGACAGGTCCGCATTTTTAACCTGTAACTTCTGCTTGTCTCTGCAGATTACAAGCACTATAATATCACTGCTTTTTCAAATGTCTTTCCCTCCTTGGGGCAGTTTTTAAGAAATTTAACGCAATGCTAGGAAGGATATCAACTAAAAAAAGAAAAAAGAAAAAAAAAAAAAAAAAAAAAAGGGGGGGCATGGGAGGACGAGGACTTAAGACAAAAGTGCCTCCTGACGTGCATAGCATCTAGCTTACCATGCATATAACTGATTCCACACTTCCTGCGGAAGCAGTATGTAATCGGTGCCTTCCACTAAGGTATCATGGAGTTCAATCCCCATTGACATATTTTCTGATGAAGATTCATATATTAATTCAGAATTTTCAATGCTGGAGGGCCTCTTCACAACACTTGAAACAATGGCATCACTCGCCTCAGCTGATGTTGATCCGTCATTCATAGAAGTTATCTGGCTCTGGCTCACATATTCGAGCCAATCTTGCCACCATCTGTTAAAAGAATAGACATAGATGCCAAAAAGAATAAGATCCCTTAACATATAGAGTTAAAATGTGACAGCTTGTCTAACATTGAGCATCAGAAGATAAAAATAGCATTTAACTTTGAGGGAAAAAATAACCAAATGCTGCAAGGTAAACAGTCCAGTAACAACAAAAAGTGGATCAGCAAGCTTAAACTAGGTAGGAAAATAACTTATGTGAGCCCAAGGCCTATCCTTTTTCTAGTGAAATCGGTCAAGGAAATAAGTAATAAGTTGACAATACAACCTCAATTACATAAATTTTGAATTGTCAAGCTCCCTGAGCTCGAACTGTAAATTGTTTATGGCTCGCAATTTGTTCTCCATATGAGTGTTTGTCAAAAGGAAATGCTTGGAACAATTTTATTCTAATCAACAAACCGGGAGTATCTTATCTGCCTATTATGCTGTTTAATGTTTTCTTTCCTCCGTAACCTAAAAATAAAATCCCAAAAAGACCAAAGCAATTCGAGCCCATCGCCAGGAAAAAAATTGCCAAAAAAAAAAAGTGTTAACCTCTGATTTATCAAATAGAATGTATCTCCTTCTTTGGAATGAGCTTCGGCGGTCGTAGAAAGGTCTCTAATGGCGATCTTCTCCTCCTCCGGTGTCAGTTCCGGTGAGACCTCCGTCATTTTTCCACCTCCTTGGCAGCGGATAGACTTTTATGATAAAGGAGAGAAATTTCGACAAAGGTAAGTGTGATTACTCCAAGCTACAGACGCTCAGAAGTGTCGCTCTGTACTAGTTCTGTTTATTAGTTCAGTGAGAGATCTCCAAGGGCTTTCCCTTTTTTCCACACCATTGCAACAAAATGGTGTAAAATTACACAATTATTCTACATCAAATTTTACATGAAAAAAAATATTCTAAATTAATTTTTATACACATATCTCATTTGTTACTCCCTCCGTTTTTTTAATCCGTCGTAGAGATGAATCATAAAGATTAAGAAAGTGATTAATATATCTAAAATATAGTATTGAAAATGTATTTTCTTATTGGAGATATAAATACTTTGTTGCTAAAGAAGTTTTTAGTATTAGAAATATATTTTTTTATTGGAGAGGTAAATACTTTATTGGTAAAGGATGGGAAAAAATAATAAATTATGCATTGAAAAGGTAAAATGACAGATAAATAAAAACAGATAAAATTCTGAAATGTGACAGATAAAAAAACAGAGGAAGTATTAAATTATAAACCAAAAAAAAAGGTGGAAGTTGTAAATGGTGTCGGGTGGCCCGACACCATATTTGGTGAGAAAAGAAAGGGATGGTGAAATGGGGGGAAAGTGGAGTCATTGGAGTATCAATGTTACTCCATTTTGGGGATAGTCTCGGGCACTCTCCGTTGGAGATACCCTGAGTATGGTGTGAAAGTGAAAACAGGGCTTTGCACAGGTTTTGGATCATCTCTCTAAGTGTCTAGGGAAAAAAATATAGGCTCTATTAAGGGTCTGACATTTTTTTCAGGTCCAACTTTATTGCCGTGGCCGAAAACAGATGTTCCAACAATATACATACGGATTAAGCCTTTACGGGGCTTATTATGATCGGGATTTGACGAATTTCCGTGTATAATGCCAGAAAAAGCGGGCATAGTAGATACGCAAATGGTGTTTCACGGGCTTAATAATTACGGAATCCGGCAATAACAATTATAATTCCCTATATGAGGGGCGAGAATAATTTTCGGCAATAATAGATCCGGAACTTTGGCTTCACGGTTGTATTATCAAGGGATCCGGCAATAACGGCTACTATTACCATCTACGGGGCGAGAAAACACCTTTTCGGCTATATTACATACGCATAAGGAGCATCATGGGTGTGTTACATTAGGAATTACATACGCGGCTATAAAACTCGTACTTGATGCCCAAAATCATTTGATAGCTAAACGTATTGAGGGAACTCATACTTGAGGTGACACATTGGCACAATCCGTCTTCGTTCGGTTTGTCGTGGCGAGAGAACATTAGAAGTTCTCAAGTTTGATATGGCACTACATGTTTGAAAGAATGGTATATCATGACCTGGGTGACGAGTTCCAATTTAGATTTGATGACGTGATTCATACCTATGGCAAAAGAGAGTTTGCCAAGGTATCTGGTGTACGTTTTTGCACATACACTAGTGAATTGGAAATACATCGATGTGTATCGGAGTTGGGCATATATTCGATGGTAAAACACCAATCACGATTGTCGAGATAGAGAAAGTTTTTGAATCTGCAACTGAAATTCATCCTGAGGTTCTATACCGGTTGTGCCTCGTGTACATTGTTTATGGATACCTCCTAGGATATGAAGAGAAGACCAACATACCAAAAGATATATTCTATATAGTCGAGGACCTTGATCGAGTTGCTTTGTATCTGTGGGGTGAGTACTTGTGGGACAAAACTTACTATTTGATATGTAAGACTGTCGCTAAGGTTAAGAAATACAGAGCAAATGCAACAGCGCACAAGCCGCAGCTAGAAGGATGGTATCCCGGGTTTCAATATTGGGCATACGAGATATTGTTGGATCGAGTTATACGCAATATGTATCCAAGAGGGGGTGAATAGGATACTTAGGCTTTTTAAATTTTATTAAGCCTTTTATGAAGTTTTAAATTACTGAACCTATTATTGATGATAAACTAGGCGGAAGATCTAGCTAGAATCAATGTTTATAGATTAAGGTTCTTGTGAAGTCAACACTTTATGGAAATTAACGATTTAATTCCTAATTTGTTTAGCATGCAATGATATAAGTGTGTTTCTAGTTAATTTCCAGAAAAGATAATCAGATTGATTTTAGTTGTTTAGAATAACCAATCAATCCTATGTGTTAATCACAATCACACATAGATTCACTAGGCACTTCTCAATTTACAGATTACAACAATTGTAAGGGTAGGATACAAGATGAAAACGGTGTTCTGACTTGTCACTCTTTTAGTTCACACTGTAGTGAGAGAATCTTAACCACTAAAGATTCAATCACAGTTTTGTTACTAAAAGATGACACAACAGAACAATACAACAACCTTCGGTATTTATTCTAACAAATTCTAATATCAAAAGCACGGTTGATAAAAGCAATCTGAAAGCAATAAATAAAAACAGGAACTTACTGACAATGAACCACAGGGGTTCAGGTGGGGAGAGAACGGTGCACAAGTCATCAGAAAGCAACCAAGAAGAAATCCAAGTCCATTCCAGTTTCCTTATGCAATCCCCACAACCAGATTCAATCTCAAACTCAGTTAAGAGTTCAAGATTAAGCACAGACTTACTCACACTAAACACAGGAACATATGAATAAAATTTTCGGCAAACACTTAGAAAAACACAAGGAAGAGTTTTAGTATTTTAGAAAATGTTTGATCAGCTTAGTTGCTAGATCAGTTTAGTATCAATGGGATTATATAGCCAAGTAACAGACAGAGTCATTACTTAGCTTCGGGCAGTTTAGTGGATGGGTGAGTAGTAAATGCTATGAGAGATACAATGCATAGAAGACTGTTGAGTTTAAAACATTTAATGCCATTATTTGAAATCGGCTGACTGTATTTAATCAAGAAGAGTCTGTTGGAAAACATTAAAGCTCAAAAGGCTTTGTATATTCCAATGGATAATAAATGTAGTAATTTGAAAGACCCAAAAGTTTATTAAATATAATTTCAAATTAATTTGGACTCAGATATTCTGATTTATACTGTGTGCAATAACCTAAAATGATATATCTTATAGTACGAAAATGCTGACACCTAATATAAGGTTTAGGTTGGGTAATCCCATTGTGGCAAGATGCAAATATTTAAGTTTATTATTTGAATAACTGATTAATTCTTTACCCAAATAATAAACTTGTATATGACCCGGATATAGAGATAAACCCGAATCACATACCCGAGAGGCACAATCCGACCCGATTAATTCTTCATAATCATCAATGTGATGAGTATTGTGACTCAGAATTAATTCAAGAGGTATATCTTCATCTTTGACAGAAGTCAAATCAGACATGTATGTTTGAATCATCAAACCACCGGCTTCATCAAACATTCATCAAGAACAGCATATGGTTTCATAAAGAGACTCAATATAAACAAAACCATATACATGTTTAGAGACAAAAATCATGAATCACCAAATTTAAACATGATTCTTGTAGATGCAAGACTCGTATAAGTATAATATAATAATGGACAGAAATTATATTACACTTATAACATTCATATTGATTTAATCCTTAATCAAAACTAAGAGTGAGATTTCATAGATCAATCTGAAGGAGATGAAGAGAGTAAGGTGAGATAAATGTCATACCAGTGCTTACCATTGCCGATTTGTGTCAGATCTAAGCTCGGATTCATTGCATGTTCATAAAAGAAAATAGAACAGCCAACAAACTTTATTTCTTAGTAAAAGATCACATCTTTTTCTCTATCTGATTCTCAGACCATCGATTCAGATATTTGCAGTTCACAAATTTTCACCAGATGAATGTTACCTAGCCACCAGAGAGAAGGTCAGGGCTGCATCTTCATGGCATCAATTAGTGACCGGATGTGGAGTTTCATCATTATCGGACTCAGGAAAGGCAGTTTGATTTTATCCAAGAAGAAGAGAGCTTCATAGAAGAAGAGGATCTTCTCAGCAATTAATTTGTAATGAGGAGATAAAAGAAGGAGGAGATTGGATGTACATCGGAGATAGTTTTTCCGATTTAGGGTTATGGAGAAGATGAAGTTTCAAAGAGGAGAAAGGAGTATCAGAAATGGAAACGGAGGAAAAATGGGATATGGGTTAGGGTTTTGGTTTATATAGGGTAAGGGAATTTCCGGGTTCTGGGCTAGGTAGTGTATTTTAATTTACTTAGCAGACCGAAGGTAATGTAAGCCCAATGTAATTTGTGATTTTATAGTGAAAAGCCCACGATGATTTATTTAATATAGAAATACAACACTATATCATATAAGTGATGATAAAATGATATCATATAGTATGTTTAATAATTTATAGTGTATATTTCAAGGTACCTGCAAAACAAATAGATGCCTTTGTAAGTCATACGACTTCTTGGCATAGTTAGTCACAGATAAAATATATATGACACATAATTAAGGTACTGTAAAATTAATCAAACTATATATGAATTATTTTGGGCACAACAATATCCCAACAGATATTCCTTCGGTTGCAAATCGGACGTCCCGGAAAACGTTTTGTTAGTAAGACCGAATGAACTTCCCAGGATGTTGAAATGGAGTCGCACAGACCTACCCCACGTACTTCAACATTTGATGCATTGTTCCTTGAGGTATTGACTTAATGATACTTGCATTTTTAATTTACACACTTATATTTCTACATAATGTGCTTCAACTAACAGTGGTTTTGCAATTATTTTGTAGGAAGAAACTATCAATCCTATAATCTTACAGGGATGAGAACTGGAAATCTTACGCGGGTTAAGCATTACCGAAGAACAAATTTTGCCTCCACATCGTGCATATAACATTTCCGTTCAAATGGGTGATTCGATAAATGCCGAGGAGCATGTTGAACCTCCACGACGTCGAAACCAGGTCGATGACCATGTGCGTCCATCGCAGGTACCTCATCAAGAAGGACATAATGATGCTCCTTCATCTATCAGGAGTGGTCGTGATAATGAGCGACAACAATAAATAGGTCAGTCTTCGCAGACATAAGGTGATCCTTCGTTGGCGGGGTACGTTCACATCAATCATGTAATGCCCTTCTTAAATTCGGTCTTTGACGGTGTAAGAACTGATTTTATGAGGGAGGTTGTAAATATAAAAGATCGAGTGGAATATTTTCAACTAAACCACCTCTCGTTGTTTGGTTAAGAGCCCAAAGATGAGTCCCACCAAATGCATGAGCCAATTCATAAATCAATCCACTCGTACCGAAACAGAGATTTCGGCCAAAAAAGTGTTCACCGGCTAGGATTTCTGATGATAGTCAACCCTCTTATGCATTTCACACATTTTTTACACCATTTTATAGCATTTCGGGTTATATTCCATCATTTAGATGCTATCTCACGCTATTTTCATCACTCACGGCCCACATCGCACATATTAGAAAGTCTTATAATTATCGTAAAATATGGATATTTTTATGGCACACATGGGGTACGTGGTACCTCATGGGAATTACAGTTGTATTTGGTGTTGAGCCTTTCCAGGTTCTAGATGATAAAGAAGATGCACACCGGCTAAACGTCTCGGTTTGGTGATGATTGGATTGAGAAAAATGGAGCTAGACGTGATTTTTGAAGAAAATCAGGACAAGAGCATGCTTGCCTCGACCAAGAGCACGCATGAGCCATCATTTGGGAAGCATAATGGAGCTGTCAACATAAGCCCACTCTTGTTCAAGACAAGCGCACTCTAGAGGTGCAATTGCAAATTCCCTCTATTCTATTCAGGACAAGAGCATGCTTGCTTCAGTCAAGCGCATGCTTGAACTCCCAGTAAATTTAGCAGAATGCAACATAACAAACAGATGCACGCTTGCCTCAGCCAAGCACACTCCTGCGGCACCCAAAATTCTGCACTATAAAAGCCAATTTTCAGCTAGGAGAGAAGAGAACCTCATATTTTCTAGATTAGAATTAGATTAAGAAAACCCCCAAAAACTCTTCTCTTCGCTTTCTTCATCCCTTAGTTTAAAAAGTAGAATCTTAGGTCTTTAAACTCAAAATTAATGTGTAATTAAGCTTGGGCTTTACACGGAAACGGTGAATTCATCATTTCCTTGGTGAATCTTCATGGGCTTTGAGCTAATTTCATGTTTCTCACTTGATTGAGGTAAAATTCCAAATTTAGTTTTAATTTTCTATTTCATGGCTCAATTTAGTTTAATTTCATCTGTGCATTGTGTTTTTGTTGAGATTATGAGTACCTAAACACCTTTGTAGCAAAGGTGATGTGAAATTGGGCTAGATAATCTTAGTAAAAGCATAGGCATTGGGCAATTTAGAGTGTGTGTTACCAAATCTTAGTAAAAGCATATAGAGACATAATTGATTTCTAGAGTGTGTGTTACCTAATCTTAAATTGGGCAATTCATAGCATTTTAATGCGTAGCCATTCACTCAAATCTAGTCCTAGCTGGTAGATATATGTTTGGTTATAGCTCGTTGATGTGGGAGATTGATTGACATTAACATAGTGAATTGCACCTTGAAATCTTTGGGAACTCATTCGTGAAACTTGATTCTGAGTAGTTAAAAGACCTCATATCTAGTTCATTGGAACATCACCCGAGCCACCGGGTAGTTAGAAGACCTCATATCTAGTTCATTGGAACATCACCCGAGCCACCTCGTTTCATATCATTTCCCCTTCATCCGAGTCATTTTAGCCTTATTTAATTGCACTTTTAGTTTGCTTTTAATTAGTTAATTTGTAGTTGGTTCATACTTGCTTCTTGATTGATGGATACACCTAGACTAATTGTTTGCCGCTTTGGTACTCAATTGAGATTTCTCCCTGTAAATGCGACATTGACTCACCTAGCTAGACTACAATTGACCCGGTACTCTGCCGGCTAGATTGGAAACCTAGTGAGGCCAATCAAGCTTCTTTCAAAGATTAACTTCTTCGAGGCCATAGTAATAGTTGATCCAATCTGAATACAAACCAACGTTAATGCCTTGTACTGTTGGGTGTCTGAATCCGCCCTACCTAAAAAGGCATAAATCATTGAAAACCGAATAAAACTCCCGAACAAGAGACCGATTCATACTCATGGTAGGATTAGGGCTGTTTGCAAAACCATACCACCCAATTCGACGTAATTTGCATGAAAACCTGGTGGCAAGACTATCCTATCCTCCTCTCTCCAATTACAGCTTTAGCCATACAACATATTTGGAACAAACTTCTATCCCCTAAATCAGGGAACCGAGTTAAGAGTGTTTGCTCGTCATATGACATATTTGCATCGTCCTCATTGACAAACATAGGGCAATGCGGGTTTGCATACCAATTGGGAGAATCCGGGTCAGACATTGGTTGGAAGGAAATAAACAAATATGTTTGTATAGAGAAACAATGTGAAAGACTTGTTTGCTTGACTATAAGGATGGATGTATCATATATATGGGGAATTTGCACGTACTGACCCCATGCAATAATAATTCACCATTATTTCACGTACATATTATGTACGGGAAAACACATTTCACATACGTATTATGTACGGGAAACCTCATTTCACGTACGTATTACGTATGTGATCTTCTTTCCATGCATGCACCTTAGCATTAACTCGTGACTTGACTTGACACTGTATCGATGGACCCTATGCAATAATAATTCACCATCATTTCACGTACTTATTATGTATGGGGAACCTCATTTCACGTACGTATTACGTACGAGATCTTCTTTCCATGCATGCACCTAAACATTAACTCATGACTTGACTTGACACTATACCGTGGACCCCATGCAATAATAATTCACCATTATTTAACGTACATATTATGTACGGGAATACACATTCACGTACGTATTATGTACATGAAAACATATTTCACGTATGTATTATGTAGGGGAAACCTCATTTCACGTACGTATTATGTACGGGAGACCTCTTATCTTCTTTCAATGCATCCACTCAGGTCTAATAACTCATGACTTGACTTGAAAATGTACCGGCTGTACCCCTGTAGTCATAAATCACCCTTACTTGATGTGTGGACCCCATCAATAGCGACCACACATTCACGGAAATCACATTTCACGTATGTGTTATTTACGTGAAAGCACATTTCACGTACGTATTATGTACGGGAAAGCACATTTCACGTACATAGTAGAAGGGTTTGTTTCACATCAATAATATGTACGTGAAATAAGGTTTCTCATAAATAATACATACGTGGAATGTTATTTCATGTACACATTATCTATATATATATAATATATACACGAAGGGATTTAGCCCGTTTCCCTTCAATTACCCGACCCAAACCCGGATTTAAAAAAAAAAAAAAAAACAACTACACGTTTATTATATATTTTCACATGTGTGTCTTTATTCCATTTTCAAAAAGATTCATATCCTGAAATCATGGAACAGTTTCATGAATCCAATCAATTTCCCCAATCCGCCTATAATCTCAATATCTCATCACGCTTTTTCGCATTTTCGCTAGCACCACCAACCACAATATAAATCACCGGAACCTTCGGTTTCATCGTGTTCGGGGACTTTAATTTTTCCAATTTTGAGGTGATCATGAATGAAGAAATTAGGGATTCCTTCAGTCCAGAATAGACGAGCCCTTTCACCCCGACCATGGATTCATAGAAGGCTTTGTGTTCGTTGTTTGTGTGATCAGGAGTGATTAGCCGTTGTGCTGGTACTGGCAGCTTTATCGCATCATATCACCATTAACGGCGCCGATCGTGTACGGGCTTTCAAGTTTTCAGGAGGTTTTAGATTGAGAGCAAAAGATTGCAATAAGGAGGATGTTAAAGCCATGCTAAAAACAATGGTTAGTGTTTATTCAAATTATTAACTAAATTTTCTGCGACATATTGAATTGCGTCATTTTAGGGTGTTTGTTTTCTTCCTTTTTTCATAAAATGGAGAATTTGCAGGCAATAACGGGGATATGAGTAACAAAAAATGTAAGAATTCATTCAGGGAGATGAAGTGGAAGAATGTCCATAGGTACGTAATCATCACATTTGTTTATGTGCTAATTCGCATCGTCCAGTTTTGTTTTGGTTTGTTATCCAGTAGAGCAAGGGGCATTTTGACTAAACTGAGCTCATATTCATCTTAGTTTTGTGTACTTCCTCATATTTACAGACTTTCCACTTGCTTCAGCATTTATATTATCAACAGAAAGCTGAGTTCGATCTTGGAAGCAAGAATTGTGTTTAACATTTTCTTCATTTTTTCCTTTGCTTCTATACATAATACTACTTTACTTATAACTATGTTGATTCTTCTTTATTTCGAAATGTATTAGGTATCGGTTTCTCCTCTTTCAAACAGAAAGTTGTTAACTATGCTTATCTATTCCCACTTTTCCATTTTGACCATGCCGGTTCATCTCCATTGGAGGCGACTTGATTTAATGAAGATGTCATGCGATTTTAAGCGGGATGATGGACATGTCGACTCCAATTCGTCACCATAGGTACCAATTTCTAAACTCAAATCATTATTGTTGAAGGTTAATTTATATTATTGTCTATTTATGCAAATTTATTCAAATTGTTCTTTGGACATATAATTAATTTGTATTACCTGGTCAGATTTTGATTCTTCTCTTTGCGCTTCAGTTTCCACCACCATGTAGCTATCTCTATTTTTTCTCATTTGATTAGTATTTTTGGTTGCTGCAACGGTTGTTTTTTTTTTTTGTTTGTCTTTCGTTTGTAATTTCATTTTTCTTCAAAATTTCAAATCAAGTCCAAGTTGAATTGTTTATTATATGCCCTTGGTTGACAAAACATTTTCTTGATTGTAAGTGAAAATTATCAGCATACTTTGAATTATAGATGAATGGGAAGCTCAGTTTTATTACATTATGAAGGCACGCGTAGACATTCTAATATGCTACAATTGCTTCTGCCACTGAAAACGTTATTAAAGGTAATATTGTTTTTTTGAAGTATCATGACAGTTCAGACGTCCATATTGTCGTTAGTTACGGTCCTTTGAAACTTTTATGTACTATTGGCACTTTCTAATTTGAGCTAACTGTGAAGACAATAGCTTTTTATGTCCAATAATCTTTGATTCATAGAAAATCTGCTGGGATCAGCTCGAACTGGAGATCGCAACGATGTCAGTGTTGATGATCGAGAATCCGAGTAGGAGGTCAATTGGGTTTCCCACATGCATCATTTGTTGATGAAGGATTTCTTCAATTTGAGCCTCTACTTACCACTGATTTTGGCTGGTGGGCAATATGCATCTTTTTTTTTATATATTTTATTTAACACGCACACACACACTTTTGTCCTCACCGGGACTCGAACCCGGAATCTCCGGGTTAACAACCTCAGTGATTACCACTGGGCTGGTGGGGAATATGCTTTCATTTATACTTTTGTGCACCTGTTCGCGAGAATCAATTCGCGGATTTTTGACTTGGGTTTTTAAAGAACAATTTTATTTTTGTGTTCAAAGCTATGTTGATGCAAGCTATGTTGATGCGATCTTTTTGTGTAAGTTTAGTGTCTTTCTCTTTCTTCTTTGATCATTTCCATTGAGTTTGGTTAATCCATGTGTTTATATGCTATTTTAATTGATGCTCCTCAATAGGTCGGCATAGTTACTATAGTGCCGTTTATGGCATATTGCCTTTGTTTTAACTAATGTTAGATAATATCATGTATTAGGATGTCGAAATATGACTATGTCATCTCAGGTTTTAGGCCCTCCATGTAGATTCCATTTCCAAATCTTGCTATAGGAAGAGAAAAGGTTACTTTATGTGGTTTGTATTCCATTAAAGTGTGATATATATATAGATATCGTGTATGTAAAAAATGTTGTTCGAGGATAACTAAAGGGGTAATCAAGAGGTCATGGAAGCAACGAAAAAGACTATATATTTTAATTGATCTGATTTTCAACATATTTTTGGCTTTCAATATGCAGGTCGTTCTCATCAATTGACGGTTTCTTGGTCCTAGACTTGATTTAGTGACCATTCTCAATCTTATTTATAATTACGATAAGCCTATTCTCTCCACATGGTAAGTCAGCCTTTTTTTTTGGATTTGAAAGAATTCAATGGTGTATAAAATACATTGGCTACTTACAGGTACATTACCTTTTTTCTACTCTCATAGTTCTTTGATCTCTTCTAAAAATGTTCTGAAAAAGGTAGTTGATCTATTTATTATGGTTCTGCCTCGAATATGGTTATGTTTAATGTTAATGTTTGGTTCCTTTGGTAAAGACTAGGCAATATTGCTAAATTTATTTCACTATTTGATTTTAATACATCTTTCGTTTCCTTTTTCAATCATTCACGACAAATATTATTTTTATCATTGGTTTTCATTATGCGCTCAATATTCTTTTACCATTTAACTTATATTTTATGCAGATACTTGGCTTGACAGTTTTTTTTTTCACCCCTCTCTTTCGAACTTGGACATTCCATTTCCAACCATCGACTTCTCTCATACATTATTGAATATATTCTTGAGGTGTGGGGGATGGTTATTTGTTTGTTTGTTTGTTTGTTTGTTTTTAGATTTTTATTTTTATTGATGAGGGTGAAATGTTGATTCCAACCCTGCTCAATATATTTTTTTTATAGGGAGGTAATTATACTACTCTGGCAAATGAGGAAGAATGCAAAATGGTTTCCGATCATTTAGTTATGGTTATGTGTCTTTGAGTGGATGGGTGGGGAGCTTAGGCTATCGCCTCCATTTTAAAGGTTGTATCGGGTTGGGAGGGTGTATTAGTTGCATGTGGGATTCTAATTGTTAGTCATATCAAATATGTATGTATGATGGGGAAAGGTTTAAAGTGGTCTCAAGTCTCCGAAATATGTTCATCACTAAACACTTTTTTGATTGTTTATATGCCTAAAGATCCAAGCGAAAGGAAACTTTTTGTCGAATGCAGTGTATCATTAACACCATTACTTTTTTCGCTTGCAAGCTCTAGATTGAGGTAAGCTCCGCCTTCTAACAACTTATCGTTTTCAAACACATCTTTAGAATGTGGTGACATTTTCTTTCAAACTTTTGTTGATAATGTATAACCTTCTAATCTTTTGAGTATTCCATCTACTTTTGCATGATGTGGTACTAGTTGCCTAGATATACCTTTGTGTCTTCGACGTTATGCCTACTTTGTTGATGATCAAGGAGAACAAGTAACCATGGCCTAGCACCAGATATGAAGACCGTGAATAAAATAATGCAAGACTATTTTGACGAAAGTTGTTAGCTTTCTCTGATAGGAAGTTGTTAACTTCCAAATTTTGTAGCTTTCGGTGATACAATATAAAATTTTGTATTTTTACATTTCTATTTTCGTTTCTCTAGCTTCATTTTTGGTTGTGTTTCAAGATGTTGTCGTTTTGCAGTCAAAAAAGAGTAGAATATTATGCCATCTAATATCAACTCGATTCCCTTTTTATCGGTTGCATATTTGTACTTGATGAGTTCTCATCTTCATAATTGTTTAGTTTTCGAGATCCCCGTGCATTATGCACGGGTTTGTGGCTAGTGTATATATATTGACCAATCCTTCCTTTATCAAATGATTCACCCATTTCATCTTTGTTCTATTTTACTCATAAACTCCTTTTTAGGGCCTGTTTGGTAACAAGATTCAGCACTTATTCTTAAAATAATAAGTGGTAGTTAATTTCATACTGTTTGATAATGTTTTAAAATATCCCTTAATGGATTAAGATGGTCTGAATAACTGCTGAGTCACAGTACAAAATTTTCAGACGTGTAGGAACCACTTATCACTGAAATAAATATTCTTCCCGGTAAATAGCGCTAACCAATTCCGAAAAAAATCTCATCTGGAAAAAACAATTGTTACCCTACTCTTACATTTGATTTGCGGCCACAAAGTGATAATGACTTCAATATTTTATTATATGAATACTAATGGTATTTATTGTTTTATGTGTTGAGATATATATATTAAAAAACCATAAGAAAATGTAAAACTAAATATATTTTCAGATTTTAGATGAATGAGTTTAACAAACATTTTCGGATTTCAGATTTCAGATACTTATTATATTCAGACTTCAGATTTCAGATTTCAGACTTCAGATTTAACAAACGGCCCCTTAGTCTTTCTTTCAATTATATATTGAGCGTATGTCTTCAATGCGCTCTATAAGAAACATGCCTTCGTTGAAATCCATACACATTGTATCCTTTTAAAATTAAGGTTTAAGAGGAGAATAGTGTGTCTGTTTTCTTTTAGATGAGTATTGTATGAAGTTGTGTAGGTTTCTTTGTTGTTACAAAAGGTATGAATATTGAGGTAATTTGCTTTGCTGCTTGTTTTCAGGTTGGTGTCTTATGGGCCTGAAATCTACATTCACTTTTGGATAGATGACATTTTGCCCGTATAGATTAGTATATAAAGTCTTTACATTCTATGGTACATTGATATATGTTTTATTCTATACGGTTTAAGGTATACACTTTAACCCAAGTGGTTTAGCCTATAAAGTCAAGTGTCTTTTCCCCTACAGTTTTTCAGGCTTTTGGAAAAGAAATGCCCTTTTTCAATCGAAAAAAGAAAAGGAATGCCTCTGTCTCGATAAGAAACTAACAACTATCGAATATTATTGTAAATCCATCGAAATCTCTCCCCAAATGGCCATGTTAACTGCAATGGACGCAAGCATCATTTGATTTGTCTTTGGCTATCTTTCCTTTCGGCTTAGGAGGCTCCCTTACTTTCTTGTTCTTCTCATGGGCCTTTATTTTGCCTTTAGAAGAACTCACAAGCAACACTTTCTTGTCTTTGTCCATAGTACTCTCAGCAGTCTTAAGCATGTTCGATAACTCCGCAAGGGAGGAATCAAGCTTGTTCATGTTGTAGTTTAACACAAACCATGAGTATGAGTCGGGCAGACACTACAGGATCAAGTCAATACTCAATTCATGCACCATTTTAATACCAAGCTTCTCAAGTCTTTTTATGTATCCAATCATCTTCAGTATGCGTGCACTCACCAAAGTGCCTGGAGTCATCTTACAACCAAAAAGGGCATTCTAGACCTTATACCTCTCAGTACAAGTCTCGGAGGCATTGAGTTCTTTCAGGTGACCAATGATGGTGTAAGCATCCATAGACTCATATTGTTTTTGAGGTTTAGATCTCATAGAAGCAAGCATGATGCATGTAGCCTCAACACTGTTTGAACAGTGCTTTGTATGCTTCTCAACCGATTCCCCATCCTCATCCTCAGCATCCTCAGGCTCCTTAGGTGAGGTGCTTTCCATCACATAGCCAATATTTTCATGCTCACAATGATTCTAATATTTTTCCCGTCGAGAAAGTTTGTATCGCCAATTATCGATGGTAAAATGCGTTTAGTTTGTTTGGCATTTCTACAACAAAAAGTAAAGATTGTATAAGCATTTGTTTATGTATGCAAAACCACAAATTTGCACTATGAAAATCTATTCAGGTTTTGCTCACACTAGCCAATTACTACTAATTGGATTTCAAGAATTTTGGGAAAATTCTTTAGCAGGCAAGATTTTATCTAGCTATCTCGATCCCCTATTGTGGCTGGTGAACTGAGATAATTTGATGAGTAAGTAACACTTTATGTTAGGATCAAGTGCTTACCGCAGTACTAAAACCAATTAGTGTTAGTAAAGATGCAAATATATTTTCCTATATTGTTACGCTTGGGCAGGCAGGTTGGCAACCCCAACACTTTACCAATCATTTCATATATTGTTGGTCTATAATACAAGGCTTCAAAGAGTTCAGAGGGGTGGTGAATGAACTCTTGTGGATTTTAAAATCTTCTTTTGAAAGTATGAGACTAGAGGGTTGATCATCAAAGTAAGTAACTCGGTGTGATCTACTTGTCTAGTTTTGAATCTCCGAATTGTGCAGTGGAATATATATTTTAAAAAGCCTTGGCTTGGTTTTCAGAAAATGTATGATGCTACGGAATACAAAATGCATAAAGTAAAATGCGTAAAGTAATAAGTTAGAGAGTTTTTTATCGATCTTCGGAGTGGTGTAATCTCCTACGTGACTGCTTCTCATATGACTTAGGAGGTATCACTATTGTACTCTTCTATAATACAATAGGCAAGTGTCCTTGACACACCGCATATGCTTCACACTCCAACAACCAATCCTTAACAGCTCTCAGCTGCTTCAATGGTCTACTTCCACACAGCTCTTCTGAAGGCCTCTCCTTCATTTTCTTAACTCTCTCTGTTCCTTCACACCTTTCTGATGCTTCAATAGGTTCAACTCATTGGTGTTGTATCAACAATGATACAAAGATTGGTGTTGTGTCAACAATGATACAAAGATGAGAGCCTTTCTAGACGTATCTTTGTAAGATTTGATTTGCGGCTCTTGATCAAAATGATCTCTGAATATTTCATGGTGAGTGCTTTGTAAGTCATCTTGATTTTGTAGAGATGGAGTTGTAAGCTTTGAATGTTGCAGAGATTTTCTTAACTTGTGTATATCTGTACTGTTGATTTTTTCTTGTTCGTATCTTCTGTATTTTCTATGCTCCTTTGAGTCTTGTATTTATAGCTCTCTTTGGGTTCTCCATCTTAATTTGGAAAACAACCGTTGGAGGCAATGAGTGGTTCTCATTAATTTCCAGGTTGTATAATTCAAATTCCATAGTAGCAGATATACGTTGGTTGGTTCTAGGTACTGACATTTAAGGTAGCACGTCAGTTTATAGACTGTAGCTTTGCGGCTCGCATTTAATGCTTTGTCTCTCACTTGCTTTGTCTTGTAGCCGTTGATCTAGAATTGATCTAATAGTCGGCTATACACCTTTCATTTATCACTTCATTTGTCACATAGTCACTTTTGATTTTGTAAATCTTGAGTGCTCGTCTGTTAGCTGATAAGTCGTCTGAAAGGTCATATGCCGTATGAATGGTCATAGGTTGTCTGATCAAGAGTCTGGTCTTCTTGTTCTTGTCTTCAAGTCTTCTGACTTAGACTAACCTATACTAATAATTTTCACAACTACAAGTCTGACTAAACCTATACAATTCACATGTCAGACTACTAAGAAAAACTTATACCTGATTACTAACCCAACTACTTTGGTATTATCAAAACTTCTAACTAATAAGGACCTAACATATATGACTCTTGTTGAGTGACCAATCAACTCTTTGACAGAACATATCTCTATGAGGTGGTCAATCCTTATCTCTAAAACTTGAATGACCCATGTGTGGTTGATGGTTGAATAAATTCTGTTAAGTTATAACCTAATATTCATGAGATCGCATGTGTTCATATCTTAAATATAATGATATACCCGAGGTAGGTAAGCCCCATCTGTGGCTAATGGATTGGATCTGAACAATGGCTCTTCACTGCCATTATAATATTAAGAGATAGAGTTTCGACTTAATTTTGGTTGTGGGAGTGAATAAATAAAGGGGGAGTGGTTTAAAAGGACAAAAAGAAGGAGAATATGTGAATCAGGACAGTAGAAATATAAATTGGGTGAAAAGAACAAATCCACTGTTCATAACCCCAAATCCACTGTTTGTTGCAGTAGAACTGATCTCAAATCCAATGTTTCACTATCACAGTGGAATAATGACATGTCCTTTTTACCCGGAATTTTTTTCACTGTACTCTTGCATATTTTTATGTTCAAATTGTCATTTTTAACAAAAAAAACCTATAAATAAATAAATAAATTTATTTTTTTCTTTTAATTAATTATTGTCTCATCACACAACGTGCATATTTCTACCTTATGAACATAAACTGAAACATAGACTATTCTGTGCATAAAATAGCCGGTATGATTATGGAATTTTCCTATGTGCGACTTCGAATACAAATTGACGAAATCATAGGTCACAATACAAAGGGTAGCTGTAACTTCCAAAAAGATATTTATGTTGTCTTCTTTTGACCTCATTCTTATGCTCCATCTTGTTACATAATTTTATCTAATAAGATATACGCGCCGCACACGGGGGAGCTAACGGAAATGAGATAAATACGAAAATAAATTAGACTAGTTCTTCATAACGGTTTAGGACAACTTTCAACCAAAAAAATAAAATAAATGCAACATCTATTATATTGGTCGAGTCAATGATCAATCGGGGTCCATGCATATAATCAAATTATATGAAATAATAACATCCAATCCATGCAATCATATTATATGAAAAGAATAAATTTTAAAATAACTAATGATTCACGTCTTTTTCCATCAACTTAATTAATTATAAAATAAAAATTAAATTAACTATTAATTTTTAGTAAAAATTAGGTATAAATCCACATTTCCCCTCATATTTAAGCTTTAATCGACACTCGTTTTTTTAATTGTAATAAAGACAAAAAAAAATTCTGTCATGGACCATTTTACCCTTATTTTCAATTACTGCTTCTACGCTTCCATTTTATTCCTCTTCAAAGTGATTGTGATTTAAATCACTTCTACTCTCCTGAAATATTCTCTTCCTCCTCAATTCACAGATAATTTGTCCCAGACTGCTCATGATCGATCCCAGCTTTGCCCATGAGATGTTCCCGTCGGGCCGTCGCCGTTGACGTCAAATTTCTTGAAGACTTGTTCCAATTCCTCCTCAATCTTGGCTCGTGATTACATCAATGATGAATTCGTGTTTATTGCATTAGGATTTCCAGGGGATGAAGGGAATGGAATTTCAAGGTGCTTTTTCTTTCTTTTGAATAATGATTTCAATCCCATGGATTGAATAATTGGATTACACAAAAAATTGATCAAGAGGGAAAAAAAAAGATATTCAATAGTTGAAAAAGCAGAATTACAGCAACAACAAAAATAATATATATATATATATATATATATCTGCCTTCTCTTTCTTCTTTTTCTTCTTTCTTCTTCTTCTCTTACAGCACAAGTAGAACTAACTAGACGATTCAATACAGCAACATGATGTATAGTTTAAAGGTTCAGACATTTTCCCATTCAAAGAATATTCAATCAGACTGAGAACCCACTAAGAAAGATAATCAAGAATGGTTTACTGTAATCAAGAATGATTATAAGCAAATCACATCACAATAAGATAAACATCCCACAAAATCTTGTATTCATCTTTTTCAAATCCCACACATGCAAAAGAAAAAACCCTCTGAAAATTTCTACACATATATATATAGGGATTTTTTCTGGAATGGTATATGGATATTACTTTTAAGGTACAGGATGTTCCAGAATTGCCAGGGATGATGGTCGAGGATTACAAACGGATACAACCGAACTTGAGAACCTACGCGTGAGTAAATTTTCCTCGACTTTTTCTTGAAATGTAGCCCCTTTTGAGCAGCCCCTTTTGAAGGTCCTCATGTTTGTTTTAAGAATCTTAGGGAATGGTATTTTGGTAATTTGAGGAGTAGTGTACTGTATTCTGCACTCATCTTAGATAATTTTGTTTATGCCCTGAGGATATGGGTGTTATTTTTTTGTTTTGTGATTCGTTAGGAATCAAAGGTGATTATCGGGATGACTAAGGTTTTCGGTTGATGCTCCATTTTTTATACGGTTGATGCCTCTATATTGGTAAATTAGTCTCTCATTTTCTCTTTAATCTTTCTATTCGATAAATGTTTTTCTGAACCATTGATACAGCTTCTCTGCTTAGCTCTTTTTATTTATATATCTATGATGGTTCATTTCTTATTATGGTATCTAGAAGGGGTTTGACTTTCTTGTCGCCATTTTGCCTGCAACTTCAATGACTTTTGAAGTTGGTCACCTAGAATATGCATGGGTCACTCTCCAAAAAAAATGCATTACTATAGTTCATATTACATGTGTTTTCTTTGTTTTGAGATACTTGGCTGAATTCGTGACATATGTGTGCCTTGAAGTTGAGTCTTAAATGAGCCTTATATGGGCTAGATATTGAGCTATTTTGAGGCTGTTTTTTGATTCGGTCTTCGGATGATGTACCTAAATGGAGCAATGCCTTAAGTGTAATCGACATCTGTAATCGATATACTATCGATCGACGTCACGATCTTGTGATCGCGTCGATCGTCGATCTCGATATCTTGTGATACGATCTCATTATTTTGTTATGGTGCTGAAGTCGATATATTGAAACCGAAGGCGGAGATCTACGAGCTAATGTTCCAAGAAGAGGCTAATGCTCGTTGGTAATGATCTTTGAATTGAGATATGGTACAAATGTTAAATCATTTGGTGTAGATGTTGACTTTATTTAGAAAATGTTAAACCATTTGGTGTAGAGTTGGAGAAGAAGATGATGGTATTAATCGACATTGTAGAGATTTTTAGGTGCTTAAATAATTCTTCCTTAATGTAACTTAATTATCACATATGTTGATGTTAAAGTTGTTTATCATATATGTTGTAATTCTTTTTCTATTGTGATTGAATGTGTTATTTTAAAATACACAAGTTTTTTGGGTGTTAATGTGATTACATTATTGTCCAAATGATTTTTTGTTTACGGTTTGTTTCTGTTTTAATCCATAAAGGAATATAGGTTGTCGGTGTTGTTGTAAAGTTTGCCGAGTCCATGATTTTTGGCTAATCATATACTATTAATGGTAATGGTAATGGTGTCATTGTGTTTGTTAATAAAACGTGTTATTGTGAGACTGTTATTGTGATATTGATACTGTGATACTGATACTGCTATTGTGTTAGTGTAAATGCTGCGATTATTCGGATTTCAAAATCTACGTCGAAAGGGTATCATATGAGATCTCAAAATGAAGAAGAAAAACATATGAACTTTGGTGAATGAATTTTGATGATCGGTGTTCTAAATTAAAAGTTACGGTTGTTTATAAGAAAAACGCTCCGATTAATGCAAATATTTTTTCGTCTTTCAAAATTTACGTCGGAAGGGTATCGTATGAGATCTCAAAATGAAGAAGGGAAAAAATATGAATTTTTGGTGAATTTTTTTTGATGATCGGAGTTCTAAATCAAAAGTTACGGTTGTTTGATAAAAAAAGACTATTGGGAGCTCGGGAGCTGGGACGCGCGTCTATTGTATAGTAAGTGTATTTTTGTCCGTCTGATTGTTTTTTTTAAAAATCTTTTTTGCAACTGAAAAAAGAAGCGTGTCATGTTTATTCATTTTATATTGAAAAGTGGACTTTTGGCTCATTCCCTCTAATTTTTAAAATCAATATTTTATTTTAATTTTATAGTTAGAAATATTCCAAAAATAAAATTCTAAATAAAGTCTTATGATTTTCCACTTTGATTATATATCTAATCAAAAGCGATGCTTTATGGTTCAAATATTTGAACCATAAGGCATGGACATTGGCCATTCAAAAATATGAATGGTTGAGATTAACCCATTGATTCAAACTTTTTTGAGCCATAGAGTAACCTATATGGCCTCAAATCTTTAGTGTCACTTGCCTACCATATGGTTTAGACAAAACAAAAGAAAATCAATCGCTTATCAAACCATCAATATGAACTATACACAATCGCAAACACATAGAACGGATCACCACCCACCCGACAGGGTAGGCCGATGCCGACATCAGCGAAGCCGCTGCCGACGATCCCGCCGATGGTGGTGGCACCAAAAATTGGGTTTTATACACCAAACTAATATATGAAACATGTCATACATGCATAAAGAGAGGTGCATATCGATCATGCCGTATACCGTGCATAAGACGTGTATTCATACGTGTGTTGATGTGTATTGAGAAAGTTGTAGTCAAGTGGATGTTTTCCAGCTATATCATACTGTCGTGTAAAACCAAAATAAAGGCACACACAAAAAATATTAGAATCCTTTCAAATAATGCAAGCGGGACATAGATTTGTTCTCCTTCTAGTACTGGGACCTTGAAACCATATGTCCTCGCACTTGTCGTACCCTAAGGTCTTTGTCGAGGCCTTTATGTACAAACATATGACATATGCGTGTGTATACGCGTGCGTGTGTGTGTGTGTGTGTGTGTGTGTGTGTGTGTGTGTGTGTGTGTGTGTGTGTGTGTGTGTGCGCGGAGCGTTTGATATATCTAGCTGATGCCATCCTTGGTCTGAAAATAGCCCGAGACCTCGGATGCTTGAGAGATGTCGGGAGGTCCTATGGAAGAAGCCTATGAACCTTTCAGGGCCGAGCCCTTTGTGGACTGCAATAGAAGGTCTTATATGTCCATGTAGGCACGTGTTCACCAGGGGCGTCCATGTCCAAATTTAGGCTCGGGGCCAAATATTTTTTTAGGCTGTTCTAAAAAATAGAGTAACCATAAAAATATTTTTTTCACCTCTAGTAGGGTTCAAACCCTGGTCACTTGTCAAGTTATACCATAGTGTTCACCATTATGGCAATACCTTATTAGATGCAGGTGGCCGGCGGTGGAGCTGTGGTGGCGAGGACGATCTGGTGGTGGAGGATTCCGTTCTTTTTGCCCCATTTTTTGACTTCTTCTCCTCCATCCTTGACTATGTTCGCTGGGTAAAATAAAAATAAAGAAAACTTTTGTCAGCTCCGGCTGGTTAACTAGGTTGCCGGTGGCTTCCGGTGCTGCTTGCAATCTGGCGTTCTTCCGTTTTGGGGCTGGTCGAAGGCTTTGACCCCACCTCATCAAGAGACTCAGCCCCTTCCTACCCTTTCTCTGCTAGCTATGGTGCTTGCATGCGGCGGTGGTGGCTGGATATATGTTGTCATGTATTGATCTAGGGTGTGGTTGATGGGTTTAGCTTGGTATCACCGGTGGTTTGGTTGTCGTTTTCCGTTTTATCCTTTCTGTTCCATCCGCCTGTTGCTTTCTGAGTGGAGAATAATGCTTATCTTACGGGCTATCGCTATTCCGGTGGCGGCTCTCGATGGCGCGGTGGTGGAGCAGCAACTTCCAGCGGTGGTTTCCTTGGAAGAAAGTCATTTGCAGGGTTTCTTTTATGTTTTCTTTTTAATTTCTTATGTAATTTGTTTTGTGTTGCTGTATTGTTGCTGAATAATGGATTGCTATGAGATTCTCTGTCTGACCAACTTATATCTTTGATGATTTTTTTTTTCACGTCTGTTCAGCACGTCTCAAGCGATTCTTTGTTTGACTTTGTTTCGGTGATAGTTTTATGTGTCTAGTTTGATAGGTTCTGTTTTCGTTTGGTCCATTGGATGGTGGCTTTGTCCAGTTTCTTCAATAAACTTTCGTTTGTGAAAATGAAAAAAATGTACGTTAAAAAAGTGATTTCAAAAACAAGAAATTGCATGTGGTAAATTAGTGGTTTTTTTTTTTTTTCTTTTTCTTTTGTTAAATTATTACTATTATATACTTGCAGCAAAGTAACATGGGAAGAATCTTGTCTTGTTAGAAAAGAATGATTAGTTTAGTATAGTATTCGGCGTTCCGTTCCTCGTTCCACCACCTCCTACCTAGCTAGCAGCAGCCAGCAGGACTTGAGAGACCAAAACCTGCATTATTTTTTTGCCCTCTTGTCTCCGGCCGCCCTACTACGCAGCAGCAATGCCCTCCTCTTCCTCCACCCTTCTCCGCCTCACATTTGCACTCTCGTTCTTCACTCCGATCCTTCTCTCCTCCGCCTCACACCGCCACTACCGCCGCATTCTTCATCAACCATTTTTTCCGCTCGATTCCCTCCCCCCTACCCAATCTCCCAACCACTCACCCCCTGCCCCAGTAACTCCTTTCCCTTTTACTTCCTCTTCCCCTCCCGCCGACCCTTTCTTCCCTGAAACTTCCATCCCTTCTACTCCTCTTCCTCCTCCTCCTTCTCCTAGTACTAATACAGCTACCAACACATATTCCTCTTTTCCAGCTAACGTCTCATCCCTAAGCTTTCCCCAAGTTCCTAAATCTTCTAAAGGCGCATCGTCCAAGCTCATTCTTGGTGCAGTTGCAGCTGTAGTCGCCGCCATTATTGTGGTCTCAATTTCTGCATTTTTGCATTTCCGGAGACGAAGTAGTCGGGATTCCAATGATACTAAGACCCATAGATCTGATAACAGTTCGGTTCTCCACCACACAGGTACGAGTAATTCGAGTAATATTAGGACTATTCCGAAGCTACAAAGACCATCGCAGTTGAGCTCCGAGTTTCTGTACTTGGGCACTTTGGTTAATGCACATGACGGCATTGATAAAGCTAGTAGCTACCCTTTACTAAACTCGTCTACCAGTAATAATCCAGCTGAGAGTAGTACTTCGAATCCGAAAATAATGGGTTCTCCGGAGCTCCGACCATTGCCTCCGTTAAACAGGAAAGATTTCAGGCGAAATGACGGAAACCCCCAGCTGTGTTCCTGCAGTGAAGATGATGATGATGATGATAATGAGTTTCACTCGCCGAAACGGTCTAGAAGGGGCAAAGACAATTCGATTGGCGATTTTGCAGCTGTTGAAGTAGGAAAATTTTCTGGGTCTTGCTCATGTTCTTCACACTCGTCTTCTAGTTCAACTTCTGGGTCTCCGGTGAGGTCCATCTCTCTCAGCTCTTCGCCTCCGGCTAGTTTGAGCCCTGAAAGGTCAAGGCTCAAGTCGCCGGATTTAGTTTATGTTCAGCTTACTCCTCAGCAACCCCTTCCGTCAACGGATTTTCCAAATGGATCGTTTTCCAAGTCCCCATCACCGCCTAATTTAGCTTCACTTACAAGAGCTAATAGCATAACCAGTCTGGATCAGCAACCTTCCGTTCATCCCCTGTCTGTTCCTCCACCTCCACCTCCGCCTCTGCCTCCACAAGATAAGAGGTTAGGGTCTGACTCGCCTATTCAGTTGCCGCCTTTGTATACGAAAGATGTTGAGAAGAATGATGAGAGTATCCTTGATTCAAAAGAAAATCCAGATGATAATGTTGAGAAAAATGTGGACAATCCCAAACCAAAATTGAAGCCTTTGCATTGGGATAAAGTAAGAGCAAGTTCTGATCGCGAAATGGTGTGGGATCAACTCATGTCAAATTCATTTAAGTATGAGAATATATCCCTTAATGACTTCATATGTTAGCTTACTAATCTAATACTGTTAATTTTGTGTATATTCAGTGTATCATTTGTTTTTGGTTTGTGAGCAGATTGAATGAGGAGATGATTGAAACATTATTTGTGATGAATGCTCCAATCCGATCCACTCAAAGGCCTGTTCTTCCATTGCCTAGTGCAGAAAATAGGGTTCTTGATCCTAAGAAGTCTCAAAATATTGCCATTTTGCTCAAGGCCCTTAATGTCTCTGTGGATGAAGTTTGTGAAGCTCTTTTGGAAGGTAAATTTTGTCTGGAAAATCTGAACATCATTAAATAGTGACATGATTGTAATCTGCCTATTTTTGTTCTTGTGAGTACCCCACCAATTTGAAGCATTCATTAAATTTTCTTCCCGATTAGAATCGATATTGCCTTATTGATGCTATTTCTTTGACAATGCTGATTATCAGTTTCCAAAAGTGGTGTATCGCCCCGCTTGCAATCCCTTTTAACTCTTTTAATTGCTGGTTTACCATTAAGGGGGAGTTTTTTTATCGGTTCGGATCCCACATACTTGACAATGATACGCAGAACACTTTTTTCGTACTATTTTGTTTATCATTTCCATGTTTATAGATTGACCATTCAATGTTCTTAGTATTCAAGACAGTCTTCTATTTCCCATTAAGATGCTACTTTGTTAGTTGCGTCCAAAGATCTTTGCATACAGCTTAACTCCTCTTAACTTACCATCACTTTCAGAATTTTAAAGACATTTATATCTTGCTTATCAATTGATATTAGTGTAACTTCACTTTGTGGCCATAGTCAGATATTAATCTAATTTAGTTTTTACTTGTCCAAGAATGGATGTATGATTTCCTTCTGCTCTGTCTCTTTTGAATTTGATCATGAAGAATATGATTCATCCAAATATGAAGAATAACAGTTTTGGGCTGTTTTCAGGTAGAGCTGAGAATCTTGGATCTGAACTTTTAGAGATTCTATTGAAGATGGCTCCAACTAAAGAAGAAGAACGCAAACTGAAAGAGCTCAAAGATGATTCTCCAGTTAAGCTTGGACCAGCTGAGAAATTTCTTAAGGCTGTGCTTGAAATTCCTTTTGCATTTAGAAGAATGGAGGCACTGCTTTACATATCCAGCTTTTGGTATGAGGTTGAATATCTTAAAAAGTCGTTGGAAACATTGGAGGTAATGTTTTACGTCTTTATAAGCTTAATGGGTATCCTTTGGTTTTAGCTAAACTCCGTAACAAGATAATGATGAAGATAAGTGCCATTAAAGCACCATAGTTATTCGGAATATTGAGAATTGTATAATGTAAAGTGCATATGGCCTTATACTAAAGAACATAGGAATACCTATAATGGTATTCACGATTTTTGTACGGTTGAAGCCTCAAAATTTTATTGACGACATTTTATTACTTGTGAATCTCAATTTCATACGATTTTTGGTGACGAAATCAGGCAGCCTGTGAGGAGTTAAGGAACAGCAGGATTTTCTTGAAGCTTTTAGAAGCCGTATTGAAGACTGGAAACCGTATGAATATCGGCACTAACCGTGGTGATGCATCCGCCTTTAAGCTTGATACACTGCTCAAGCTTGTAGATGTCAAGGGAGCAGATGGGAAAACAACTCTTTTGCATTTTGTTGTTCAAGAAATAATAAAAAGGGAAGGTGCTCGTATTTGTACCGCTCATCAAAGTAACTCTCCCTCTGACATTGATGATCCCAAATGGCAGAAGCTTGGTCTTCAAGTTGTGTCTGCTCTCAGTTCAGACCTCATACATGTCAAGAAAGCTGCTGCCATGGATTCCGAATCACTTAACAGTGATGTCTTCAAGCTCGCGAATGGACTTGGAAACGTTGCTGACGTTGTTAGGTTAGTTGAAGAAACTAGCATGGAGAACTCCGGTAACCCGAATTTTCCCGAGTCAATAAACGGGTTCTTGATAATAGCAGAGGAAGAGATCATAAAGATTCAAGCTCAAGAAAGCGTCGCACTGAGTCTGGTAAAAGAGATTACAGAATACTTCCATGGAAACTCAGCAAAAGAAGAAGCACATCCTTTGAGAATATTTATGGTGGTAAGAGATTTCCTTACGGTTCTTGATCGAGTAAGCAAAGAAGTTGGGTTGATAAATGATAGAACAACAATCAGTTCTGCTTCTAAATTTCCTATACCAGTGAATCCAACACTTCAACAACCAGCTTCCATTGCATTCCCTCCTGCAAGGCAGCTCTATAGTTCCTCAGACGATGACGAGAGCTCATCGCCTTAGTTCACGCGTTCTTCATTTTCATAACTAAACATTAAATGTTGTCCGTAGCATGGCTTAAGTAGAGGAGGGAGGGGATAGTTAGGAGAGTGCCCGCAAACAAACAAGTTGCTGTATATGTAATATTCAGTCGTCTTCACTAATTCTTGTATTCATATTAGATGGGGTTAAAAGCTTCTTGGAAGTTTTGTCCATTATATATGATGTTGAGGAATTTTTCATAGTGTAAAAAGTAGTGTAAAAGCCTGTTGCTGCTGATGAAGCTGTAGAAGTTTGAATCATGTAAGCTTTACTTGCATTCTTTCCTTTGAATTTTATTGTTTGTTCTGTTAGACTTTTGATATCAATCAATAAATCCTTACATTTTAATCAATAGGTAGAAAGCGTGTAGTCCCGTGAGATGTTATACTTAGACATAATCATTGAATAGGGCTACCTAATTTTGATTCCTTTCACGCATGTAGGAATAAAACATGCAGGATCAGTATACAAGGATAATAGAGCATCTTGTAACCATGTTTTAAAGAACCATTTTATTCTGAAACTTTTTATATAACACAATTGATTGTCCTATATATACTAGGGGTATCCTAAAACCCACGTAAGTCTAACGCCATATTAGAGTAATTAAAGATTTCGCAAAATAAAAAAAACATGCCGAGATTCGGGGAATAGACTCCGAGTCTTCCATAAAAACAGAACACATCAATTTTTTTTTTTTCCTTCCAGAAACGAAAGATTTCGTTAAATTCTAAAAAACAGATTACAATCGAACCAACGCCGGGAAATAGCCGAACAAATTCCGGATCAACGCCAGCCTAAAGCTGTACTAACTACAAGGAAACGAAAATAAAAAGGACATGGGTTTCCCATTTCCACTAAACTCTACCTCTTTAGAGAGTATTTGGTTTGGTAACATAATATAATAGTCAATCTTGACCATACCATAAACCAACTTAAACAAATCTAGAAACTTAAACAACCCGGAACACCCATCTATTATCGACCTGATCCGAAGCACATAGAGCAACATATAACACACCAAACAACATCAAACAGCAAGAACAAATGCAAAAAGCCAAAGCACCAAAAGCCTTCAATAAAGAAGACATGCACACCACCGAGACCGCTGCCACCACCAACACCACACAATAAAAAAAGCCATAATTGTTCTGCCATCTCCATCATCAATCAAGAGCCATGAGATGACGAACCCGGAATCCGGCGACGAGGGCTCGGCTAACTGATCCTGAAAAGATAAGCCCTAAGCTCTCCTCCATAGACATGCAAAGCAATCCACTGACTGAAGCCCATCTCGACTTTCACAAGCCGCGAAACCACCTTAAAAGCACCATCTCCGGTCGCAACCGGCATTTCAATGGGAAATCGCCACCGGAAAAAGATCCCCTGACAAGGCACCATTTATTCATAGCAAAACCGAGGGGTAGCTCTCTTCCGGCGGAAAACGCCGAAAAACCGGTTGGAGTAGCAGGAGGGAAGACTCCAGATCTAGAAAAAAGGAGGATGAAAGAGGACAACAAAAAAAGATAAAAAAGCAACTGAAACGAAAATAGATAAAAATAAACAAAAAAGATAGCCGGCACTGGAAAAGAGAGGCGCAAGAGAAAGGGGAAGGAGGATCTTTAAGTTAGAGAGAAGGCAGAGCAAATAATTTTTTGAGAGAGAGAGCTCTATTCATGCCCCATATAACACATCAAAATATCATTTATGTGAAACTAAAAACATAAATAAATGAAACAACTAGTAAAATTCTTTAAATACCATCATGTCTAAAATGACAACTATTGTAGTCATGTGAGCGCACTTGCCTTATTTAAAGAAAACAACAACTAAAACAAAACTAGTTAAACATAAACGAATCCATGCTTCATCCTAAGCTTGCTTATCAAGCTCATCTTCAAAACTGTCAAGAATCTTTATATCATTTTAATCCAAAAGAAATGAGTAAGCTCATGCTTAAACTTAGTAAGGAGTAGAAGATCAAAAAGATTCATGGTTGTCAAATGTCAGGAGACATGACATAAATCAATTCCACGCAATTTACAAACCAATTTAAAGGACCAACTAAGAAAACAACTTTAAAGCATACTAAAAACAATGCATGAAAACACGTCCTATTAACTACTTCAGTTCATTTTACACATACTTATTCAATTTCTTTATTAACCTACTTAGCTCGTTCATGTTCTTGTCTTATCTTTCATATTCATGTTTCACATTTTTTCTATACAAACAATACCAAATACTTAGGGTACAACGCAAGCGACCGCCTAGCACGAGGGCACGGTGCAACACGGCTAATATGACTAGTCATACCTCTTAAGTGACACGTAACATCATGGTACTCCGTACAATACGTTGTCTTAATACAACATGGCTAGTACAACTAGTCATAACCGTGACATGATTAATGAAAACCGTGGTACTCCATAAAATGCATTGCTAGTTAATAAATGTACCTCACCAAGAATATATGGGTAAACACATAAAGAATGTAGGAGCACATAAGAGCATATAAATTGATGTTCAAGTCCATATTCTATCATATGTCATAATACAAAGGTCCATAACAACATCATACTACCACAACTATCTCCACTATGCATAAAAACGATTTGCAAAATACTTCAAAAACATACTATACTTGAAAATAATTCGTGCAGAACTGAAACTTGGTCATGGACGCAGTCCAGCTCGATGAGGCCAGGGTGGGGTGGTGTCAAGACCACCCCAAAATTTGAAAATAAATTATGTGTATAATTGTATTAGTATTAATATACATATATAAATGTGGTTTCTATCGACACCACGGTGATCTCTATCGGCACCATTTAATTTATTACTGTTCATTTACTTCAACATACCACAAAAACACTTTAGGCACCACGTATATATTAAAACTTTCAAACATTTACATTCTAGTCCCTTATGTTTAACGATCTTTATAATAAAACCTTCAAAAACAACATAATTATGAACCTAAACTCTAATACTTAATAACATTACATAACCCCAACCCAACCCTCAAAATTCATTTCCCTCTTCTCGCATCCAAAAGAAAACCAGAAAGTTGAGCAAAACTGCCGGCGGCTTCTACCAGAAACATCATCGGAGTAGCCAATTTTAGCAAATATCCTTCAAGATTCACCTTTTTACTTGTAAGTTTCATTTTTATTCTCATTAAATCGATGGATTACTGAAATATTGAAGTATTTGCTTTGTTTGGGTCTCAAATCGATGGTTTTTGTGTGTTGTTATTCGATTCTGCGTTTTTTCGATTGCCGGAGGTTGGAGATGACGATATCTACAAGAACGTCAGTGTGACGGACATTATTCATGAAGAATAACGTCACCGTGGTTGACGTTCTTCATCAAGATTAACGTCACTGTGGTAGACATTGGCTACCTTAGTATAAAATAGAAGAAGGCATTGCAACATCGATGGTGTTGACATTATTGTATCTCATAAACGTCATATGTCCTGACGTATTCTGTTAGATTGACAAATTGTTATTTCTCATGATAACGTTAGTCACACTAGCGTTTTTGTGCTATGGTAACGTCTGGGAAGGTGACGTTTATGTGGTATAGGTAAAGTTAGTCTCACTGACGTTTCAGGGCTTTTTCATATTATCTCATTGACTCCATTGTTTGGAATGTTGAGACTACTCTTGAAGCTTCCAATTAATTCCATTTATTTTACATTATTTGCATTTACATTTCATTGACTTGTTGTCCAAGAACATCAAACACTATATATTGTATCAATCACAGTGTAAAAGAAATCAGTGGAAAAATATGTTTTACACATTTACATTATTGTTATGGTATCAGAGCCTTAATTGATTCCGATCCTCATGCCCTTCCCTAATCCATTCCCACGTATCTGCCCATCCCTCCCTCTCTTTCCCTGCAAACACTAACCTTTCCAAACCCTAACAATGGCCGACTCAGGCTCCACCACCACTGCAACCCACACAACAGCCACCACTTCCAAACGCCTGCCCACCTTCAACCCATCCTCCACCATCCATATCCTCAAATTAACGCGCTCAAACTATCACTTATGGCGGGCTCAAATCGTGCCCTATCTTCGTGGGCAAGGTGTCTTTGGTTATGTTGATGGCACCATCGCTCAACCTCCAAAAACAGTCACAACTGACGGCGTGACCGGCACCAATCCGGATTATGAAACTTGGCTGCAGCAAGACAACCTAATTCTCAGCACAATTACTTCATCTCTCTCAGAAGACGTTCTCATACAAGTTTATCATGCTTCCACCTCAGCCGCTGTTTGGGAGGCTCTAAAAACCTGTTTCGCGTCTCAAAGTCGGGCTCGCCTTGTTCATCCTACGCACCCAATTGGCCTCTACACGCAAGGAGAATAAAACCGCTGCTGAGTATTACGCCTCCATCAAACATTGGCAATGGTTCAGGTTTGCCTATCACCCATTCTGGTTCTTCTTCCTTTACTACTCCGTATCGTACTTATACAATGTCTAATATTCTTGTCTCCCCTTCCCTAAAAAATAATCTCTTATCTGTGCATCAATTCACTTCTGATAATTGTGTTTAATTTGAATTTCATGCCAATTATTTCCTTGTGAAGGATTACTCGGGTCGCATCCATCATAAAGGGTTTCTCCAGGACGGCCTGTATCACTTCTCCAACACCTTTTCCAACCTCTCTGCTCATGCCCTTGTCTCCACCAACACATATCCTGCTCGTTGGCACAAACGTCTTGGTCACTGCTCTCACCCCATTCTCTGCCGTGTTCTGCGTCATCAACACATTTCTATTTCAAATAAAGCTTCAGAGTCTGTTTGTGAAGCATGTCAATTAGCTAAGAGTCATAGGTCTCATTTACCTTTGTCTGTCTTTACTTCTGCTGCACCACTCGACTTAATTTATTCTGATGTCTGGGGGCATTGTGCCGAACCTTCTATTCATGGAAATCGCTATTATGTTAGTTTTTTGGATGATTTTATGAAATTTTTATGGATTTATCCTATGCGTTTGAAATCTGATGTTGAAAGAATTTTTCCCCAATTCAAACAATTAATTGAGCGCCAGTTTAATACTACTCTTAAATCCCTTCAAACAGATTGGGGTGGGGAATATCGCCGTCTTAGCTCTCATCTCACTTCCTTAGGTATACAACACCGTCAATCCTGCCCTCATACGCATGAACAAATGGATGCCATTGAGCGTCGTCATCGCCAAATCATAGAAGTTGGCCTTTCTCTCTTAGCCCAATCTAATCTTCCCCTTCCATACTGGGAAGACGCTTTCATAACTGCCACTTACCTCATTAATCGTCTACCCACTCCCATCCTTTCTTATAAATCTCCTTATGAAATGGTACACCATCGTTCTCCAGATTACTCTTTCCTCCGGGTTTTTGGGTGTGCCTGCTGGCCTTATCTTAGGCCTTACAATAATCACAAAACTGATTTTTGATCTAAATCATGCATCTTCCTCGGTTACAGCCCGGACCATCATGGCTACAAATGCATAGATATCAACACTGGTCGTATTTATGTCACCCGTCATGTGATATTTGATGAGACCTCATTCCCTTATCGCAAGCCCACTCAGCAGCTCTCCTATCCCGATCTCACCATTCCGCTACCCCTTCCCCTCACTCAATCCGAACAACCTACTCCTCTTCCCCCAACCGTCCAAGCTATGGATGCCCCCTCGTCCTCATCATATCAATCCAGCCCCTCTCCTCCACCATCGCCTTCGTCGTCCACACCTTCTGACACATCGTCATCTCCATCCCCGCCACCCCATCCAGCCCGTATGGTCACAAGAACACAAACCAACTCTCTTAAGCCTAAAACTCACCTAGACTTCGTTCGGTATCCCTTACCTCGTGGGTTCCTTACCACTTCCTCCATCTCTGAACCCACCTCTTACACCGAAGCCTCTAAACATCGTGTTTGGCGTGATGCGATGCATGAAGAAATTAATGCTCTGATTCGTAATGACACTTGGGATCTCGTCCCCTCCTCCCCTACTATGAATATCATTGGTAACAAATGGGTTTTTCGTGTTAAGTCTCATGCAGATGGTATAGTTGAACGTCACAAAGCTCGGTTGGTTGCTAAGGGCGTTCACCAGGCTGAAGGCATTGATTTTCAGGAGACCTTCAGTCCTGTTGTCAAGCCCATCACCATTCTTCTCCTTCTCACTCTGGCCCTCACTCGTCAGTGGTCCATTCGACAGGTTGATATTCAAAATGCATTTTTACATGGTTATCTGACATAACATGTCTTCATGCAGCAACCTGTAGGTTTTGTTCATCCGGATTTCCCACATCATGTTTGCCGCTTGAAGCGCGGTCTTTATGGATTACGACAAGCACCACGCGCATGGTTTTCTCGTCTTACTAAGGTTCTTTTGAATTATGGGTTTCGCGCGTCCAAGGCTGATGCTTCTATATATATATATGCTCGTGGCTCTGAGCAGGCTTATCTTCTTATTTATATGGATGATATCGTCATCACCGGGTCTTTTGATACTTTAATTCATCGGGTTCTTGATCATTTATCGTCTCATTTTCTGGTTAAGGATCTTGGCACCCTCTCTTACTTTCTTGGGGTTGAGGTCCTTTCTGTCCCTGATGGCCTTTATCTTACTCAGCGCAAATATATCCTGCAACTTCTTCAAAAGGCTGGTATGACCACCGCCAAGCCTTGTGTCACTCCGATGGCTGCTAACTGTCGTCTTCAGCAACTCGGCAGCCCGGCATTCTCTGATCCTACTTTGTATCGCACCATTGTTGGGGGGTCTTCAATACCTCAATTTTACTCGGCCCGACATCGCATTTGCTGTTCACCATGTTAGTTAGTATATGCACTCCCCTACCGAGGATCATTGGATGGCTGTCAAACGTATTCTGCGCTACCTTAAGCACACTATCTCCGATGGCCTTCATCTCACGAGGGCCTCCTGCCTCACTATCCATGCCTTCACTGATGCTGACTGGGCTGCAGACTCTGATGATCGTCGTTCTGTTGGAGCTTACTGCATTTTCCTTGGTTCCTCTTTGATTAGTTGGCGGTCCAAACAACAACAGACTGTGTCCAAGAGCAGTACTGAAGCCGAATACAAGTCCCTTTCTAATACTGCTGTTGAAGTACAGTGGATTTGTGCTCTTCTTTGTGACATGGCCGTCCCTCTGTCATCTGTTCCCGTCCTCTGGTGTGACAACATCGGTGCAACTTACCTAGCTGCCAACCCTATCTTTCATGCACGTATTAAGCACATTGAGATTGATTTCCACCATGTTCGAGAATTGGTGGCTGCCAAACGCGTTCAGATTGCTTTTATTTCTTCCAAAGACCAATTGGCTGATCTCCTTACGAAGCCGCTTGCTAATCCTCGTTTCACTTCGTTGAAGACCAATCTCCACGTCCGCTCCGTTCCCGTGGGATTACGGGGGCGTTTTGAGACTACTCTAGAAGCTTCCAATTAATTCCATTTATTTTACATTATTTGCATTTACATTTCCTTGACTTGTTGTCCAAGAACATCAAACACTATATATTGTATCAATCACAGTGTAAAAGAAATCAATGGAAAAATATGTTTTACACATTTACATTATTGTTATGGAATAATCTAATTACATTTTTATCCATAAGAGGGGCCTTAAAATCTAAATTTGGCAATGTAAGTGTGTTAGTTAAAAGTATAATTAGGTGTTTTTTGCCCATTATGTGAGTTGTGTCGACCCGATAATATAAAGCTGTGGGATCTCTTTGCATTAACAGATTGTCACCCATTTATAAAGCTTTGAGATCTTTTTGCTTTTTTTGTGGACTGACTTACCTGAATAAGTTCCATTAAGAAATGATCAAGGATATCAATTTGTTAATATCTTCCATAAGTTGATATGCCAAGGATATCCATTTCTTAATGGATTGATTTAGGTTAGCCATTATCTATGTAAAAAGGACTGATGTCCCCATCACGTTGAAAACTAGGGGTCTGTCGACAAACAATTAAAAGACCTCACAGTAGAAGAACTTCAGGTATTGAAACACCATTTGTTGATCATACAAGAACTTCAAGTATGTAGTAAGGATTAAGGTACTAGTCTTTTCTTGTGTGATTGGTTATGTTTGGCTTGAGTATCTATGTTGTTTTATTTTGGAATGGCATCAGACTGATTATATTTTGAATTCCGATTCCTCATTTCTTTTTAGTCTATAGTGAAGGAAAATGGAGAATTTCTTCAAAGTTCTTATAGGTGGTTTCCAAACAAGTTTGGTACGTCATTATTAATTAACTTACATTTTTATCTCTCATATTACAATTAAACTAACTTGAATTGTGATATGTTTCTTTCTTCATAGAAACTACCTCTAACATTCGTTCATAGTTTGAACGACACGCTGCGGAAGTTAAATATGGCTGTTCCCAATAGCCACATATGGACATGGGAAGTGAGCATTGGAGTGACCGACGATGGACTACTTCGTTTCTTTGGAGACGGTTAGGAGGAATACATGGCGGCTCATGAATTGAAAGAGCGGGAGTTCATTGTGTTTGAACACAAAGGGAGTTTCAATTTCGATACTTTAGTGTTTGATGACAATTCTTGTGAGAAGATTTTTTCTACTTCCGAGAGTGAAGATGATGACGTAGGAGGAGAGAAAATCACTAACGAAAATCTGAATCCCCTCTTTGAGACGACACTATCAAAGTGGGCCTTTTCACATGGTTATGTGGTGAGATATGTAAAAATCTTTTTAGTTGTTTTCTTGTTTTATATGTTTCCCTCATTGCACTTTATAACACTATTTAATTATGTTTGTGATTGGTAGAATATTTCAATACCATTTGCTAGAACAACAATCAGAGATGTTTGATCAAGCTCAGAGTCATTAAAGAAGTGAAGATCAAGCTCTCAGCAAATAAACAGTGTCATTGAACATAAAAAGATTCTAAGTAGGGTTGTTGTGCTTGTTAAGCAGTTGATAAGAAATTCTTATGATCCACCTTTGGCTTAGTGGATGATGTTGAGTGGTAACTATCAGAAATTATTGAGAGAATATTTTGGTATTATTGATATTCACACTTGAATCAATAGGTTACATTTTGTATATATTACCGCCCCTCAAGTTGGTCGAGGTAGGAGACCTAACTTGATACGTTGGTGTTGAAAAGCAGGACAAGGAAGTGATTTGGTTAAGCAATAGGCTAATTGATCTTGTGCATTGACATGAGCGATTCGGAGGTGTTGGTCCCTTGAAAAGGCTTTGGTTAAGTTTAGAAGGGGGGGGGGGGGGTTGAATAAACTTAACCCTTAAAAACTTTTTAGAGTTTTACAAGCTTAGTAGGGTTAATAGCCTACTGACTACTTGGCAGTCTGCTGACTATTAAATCTCTTGAATTTGTTGCAGCGGAATAAACAAAAATAAAGCCTTGTTACTTGTTGTTAAAATATGATACTAAGTATTGGATACTCAGTAGTGCAGGTTGTGTGATTCAGTAGCTAGATTTGACAGTTGATGTGATGATAAGTAATATGCAGAAATTAAATGCAGAAAGTAAAGTAGGCAAGTTTTTATAGTTGTTGGACTTATTTTTTAAGTTTTAGTGATGAGTGCCAGACTAGCTGTTATAGAGCAAAGGCAAAAAGATGTCTAGATCAAATGTATAGGTTTATTAGAGTTTGATCTTGTATAGGTTTGATCAAACAAGCATTGTAAAAGGTCAGCTGACTTACATCAGCAGACTTGTCTATATCAGTAGGATACCTAGGTCGAGAGACTAGTCGAGAACTCTTTGAAGATCAAGGCTGAATTGAGGTTCAAACTCAGTTATTGAAGGTTAAGGGATCAAACTTAGTATTTAAAGTCAAGGATATGGAATCATAATTTAGGGAAGTCTGTGATGACCTAAACTGATTACATATACCTTGTGTACAAGGTCTAAGTTCCACAAGTTAAGTGGTGATTGGAACTTGGTTATGATTAAATGGTGTAATCTAACTTCATAAATAAAAGTTAGATAAAAGAAGTCAACTGCATTATTTCATAAACACAGCAAGATATGGACCAGCTGACTGATATGTATTTCAGCAGACTTATGGTCACAGGAACCTGCTGATACATATACATCGAATTATTCAAGGCCACATTGGAAGATTACAAAGAAAGGGACAGCTAACAACCTCTGATTTTATCAAACAAATCAATGGTTAAGATTAAAGGGACGTGAGGATGACTCAGACCTTTATCCAATGGTTTTAAGTCAAAGGGTGGACAGATCGCATCTTTGTCAAAAGGAATCGACGATGTCATCCAGAACGATCGAAAAAGCAAGTCAAATGGGACAAAACTGAAACGGTTATGTTTGAATTTCAAACATAAGTCACAAGGATTCCTACTTATAAATAGAGGACTCCTAACTCAGATACAAGCGATGAACATTGATGAAAATTAAGGATCCATCTTGAGCTATCAGAATTAAATCGATCAAACACCCTGCTGACCCTACTGAGCATAAGGCTACTGATCCAGTACAACTCTTCAAGTGTAATCTGCATTCAAGCTACACCAAGTTTACACACTTGAAGACATCAAGCTGCTGATCATATCACCCTGATCAAGCTGCTGAAAGTTGAATCACTTACTTGATTCAATCTTTTCTTTTACAAGGAATCTACTGAAGGCAGTGAAGCATCCTTTGGGTGTCAGGGACTGTTGTTTGTGGTGGAGCTGGTGAAGAGGAAATCCTACCCTTCAAGGACCCGTGGAAGACTTTGGAATAGAATTCCTACCTGTTCCAAGTGTTTAGTTTGTGAAGCCATAGTTATTGGTGAAGGACAATCAACTTAGGGATTTTTGTAACAGCTACCTCAAGAATCCTTAGTGAATTACCTCCAACATCACATGAGAAGAGTGGACTGACAGGATTACACCACCTGGAACCACTATAAAATCTGCCTACTTACTTTCTGCATTTATATTCTGCACTAAAATATTTAGCACATCAATCTACTGAATCTAGCAACTGAAGCACACACATACACAACTAAGTATCTAATACTTGGTATCATATTTATCAACAAGTAATAAGGCTTAATTTTTGATATATTCCGCTCCACAAATTCAGTAAACTCATCAGTCAGCAGACTGCTGAAGTTGCTAAGTTTGTTAACTCCAAAAGTTTTAAGTGTTAAGTTTATTCACCCCCCCTCTAACCTTAACCAAAGCCTTTTTAAGGGACCAACAATAGTGGTTCCCGGTGGTGTAATCTTGTCAGTCCACTCTTCTCCTGTGATGTTGGAGGAAATTCACTAGAGACATTTGGAGTTGCAGTTACAAAAATCCCTAAGGTGTTTGTCCTTGACCAATAACTATGGCTTCTCAAACTGAAAACTAGAAACAAGTAGGATTGCTGCTTGAAAGTCTTCCACTGGTCCTTGAAGGGTAGGATTGCCTCTTCACTAGCTCCACCACACAAACAACAGTTCTTGACACCCAAAAGTGCTTCTCTGTCTTCAGTAGACTTCTTTGTAAAAGAAGGGTTGAATCAAGAAAGTGATTCCGCTTTCAGTAGACTTATGATCAGGATGAATGAATCAGTATCCTGAGTTCTTCAAGTGTGGAAACTGGATAAGTCTTGATTTGTAGAAAACACTTGAAGATGAACTTTATCAGTCGTTTGATAGCTCAGTGATTGTCAGCAGGGTCAGATTGCACTTGATAAAAATCTTGCTCAAAAACTTGATTTTTGCCTTATATTTTCCGTGATTCAATCTGAATCAGGGGTTCTGTATTTATAGGTGAAAATCCTCTGATTTGAATTTGAATTTGACTGATAACCGTTAGAGAATTATCTAAATATTCTTGAAAATACCTCTGCTGTACCTTCTGACACTGTCAGTGTCCTTCTGACAGTCCAGACTGTCAACCAATGGTTTAATTCCATTTGATATGGCTCTGAAATTCCTTACAACGTCCCTTTCATCTTAACCATTGATTGAGTAATTAATCCAAGGCTTCTAGTTCATCCTTATCCATTTAATCTTCTAGAAAAACTTGGATTAATTCGAATAATTTACTCAGCAAACATCTGTATAACAAGTCTGCTGATATTCATAAATTGTCAGCTGACTTCTTGTCTGCTGTGTTATAATAACACATCTGCTGACTGCTTCTCATCTAACTTTTTATTATGAAGTTAGAGTACACCATTTGAATTATAACTAAGTTCCAATCACCATTTTGCTTTAATGGAACTTAGACCTTTTACACAAGGTATATGTGATCAGTTTAGGTCATCACAGACTTCCCTAAATTTTGATCCAATATCCTTGACTTTAAATACTAAGTTTGATTTCTTAGACTTCATTACTGAGTTTGAACCCTCAGCCTTCATTATTGAGTTTGAACCCTCAGCCTTCTACCACCAGCAGGTTCCTAGACTCTACTGTCCTAGATACCCTACTGACCTTGTCAGCAGACCTCTTTACAGTGCTTGTTTGATCAAGCCTATACAAAGATCAAACTCTAATAAACCTATACATTTGATGTCGACATCTTTTTGCCTTTGCTCTATAACAGCTAGTCTGGCACTTATCATTAAAACTTAAAATATGTCCAACAATTTCCCCCTTTTTAGTGATGATGCCAATACCCTCCTTGCAGCAAAGCAAAAAGATAAAAACACAAAAACTTAACAAACTTTCGTTCATATAATCATTGATGTTCAACTTGTTCAAAAATTATTACAACTAAGATTAGCATAAAGATAAGGAAATAAGTAAGTGTGCTGATCTAGTTTCTATCTCCTTCTTGCTCTTTCTTGTTCTTCCTCTCTTTTCTGTTGGTAAACACTGAGTTCTCTTTGAAAATCCACCATCCAATGATTTTCAATGCTTGTGAAGTCAATCCAAGTATGCAGTGCTTTCCATCATTTCCAGGCATCATTCAAAGTTAACCGGATTCCTTTCTAGTTAAAACTTCCTCCCATGTAGCATGTCTTGAATTCTTCTAAGTTCAAGTTTGATTTCTCTTCAGCAGATGTTTGTTGACTACCACCAGATCTTCCAGCTTGTCCTCCTCTACCAGGTTGACTTTTCCTATTCATTTTCAAAGATTTGATCCTTATTTCCCCCAATTTTAAACTCAGGAAGGAATTGAGACTTTCCTGAAAAGTCATATCATGGTAGGGTTTTCTTCTTGCTCCATAAACAACTTTGAATTCCTTGAGCAGATCATCTGTAAGTTTTACTCTGACAGGTGCAGGTTCTCTGAATTGACTAATATCTGCCTCAAATATCTTCTGGTTGTAAATCCTTGCTGCTTCTTTTGCTTCTGCTGTACTTCCTTCCCCCTTGTTGGCATCATCAATAAAACGATTAAGGAGGCCTAGAACACTCTCCTGTGTAGTTACCAGATTACTCAGCTGTCCTTCCATAATCTCTGTCCTTGTGTCAACTGCAGTAATCCTTCCTTCAATGGTGCATTCCAAGCATTGATCGGTCGATTTAGGATCGTGCACACAGTTGAGGTGCCTCAAAGCGAGTTTAGCCAACTTGTCAATCTTAGTGTGTAGACCTAAGATTTGCTCAGAGTCAAACTTATGATTCTTTTTTGTGTCTTGCTTAACAATCATCATATCCCTCAACAGATCATTAACAGAAAATTGAAGATGAGTTAAGTTTGAAGCTGCTGTCTCAGTTGTCCTCCATCTGTTTTCAACTAGATTGACAATATCTTCAAATATTTGCTCTTGTCTATTCAATTGAGCTCTTAGTTGGAGTATATCATCTCTGACAGCCTTCAACTCATCCAAAATATGTGCTGGGATTGCACCAGCCATACCTCCAACCATCTGTCCAGCAAAACTCTTCTACATTGTCTGCTCTTGGAATTCAAACAACAATATCCCTTGTCCTATCCCATTCATGGGGTTCAAGACCTTCTTCATCTTTAAACATCTTCTCAAGTACAGGTTCTTGTACAGGTTGAGGCTCTTGTACAGCTTCCAAAATAGGTTCTTCCTCAAGTATAAGGACTTGTGCTTGTTAGGGCTCTCATTCTCTTTCTTCCTCAGGCATCTGAAACTCTTCATCACTAAAATTATAGTCAAGCAACTGCTCCTCATCAACAGCAGTCTGCTGACCATCTTTGCCTTTAGCAACCCTTTCTTCAGCAGCCCGTTCTACAACAGCCTCCAAACAATGCACATAGGATTCCTCCAATCCCAATATTAAGTCCTACCTTTGTCCCAACACTGTCTGATCCTCAGTGATTGGAACCACCATTTCTGACCTGTGTTCAGTTTCTATCTGTACCTCAGTAGACTGAACCTCCATCTCTACAGCAGCGTCCACAAAGACATTCATGTTTTCTTCTAGCACACCACCAATTGCAGCTATCTCTCCCAGAATTCCAGAGGCTTGTGCTAAAACTTTATTGGTGTCCACACTGTCCTGATACTGAATGAATCTTCAGAGCTATCCTTTGATTGTTCAACCATAACAACATAAAAAACAATGGTAAATAAAGCATCTTCAAGTGATGTTGCTACAGCAAGCTGTGTCTCCAACTCTTTATTGTAAGCAGCTTCTAGCTCCTCATTCAAGTTATCAGTAATGAATCTAAGATACGAAATAAAACATTGGAATAGATCTTACCCATACGAAGAACAAATCTATTCTCAATCCTATCTCTCTCCGACGATTCGAATTGATCCATGATGATCATAAACCATCACAATTCAATAATGAATGACTCATGACTTTTTACAAGATGAAAAGGAGAAAATAAAAGAAGACTTTAATCACCAAAGAACTACATTGTATCTAGTTGATGAAAGAAAGAATAATAATAATGATTACATGAGGTGAATGAATGAGGTGATTACAAATCCCTAGCTCTGATGGCCTTATATACATGTATAAACCTACCTAAGGTAAACCCTAATCCTTGGAGGACAAGAAAATGCAGTTTTGGAAGATTCTGGGGCTCGATTAATCGGTGGAAACTCTCGATTAATAGAGGGTATTTTTGTCCTTTTTCTTCTGCAACTTAACTTGGAAGGTTCTGGAATACCCTAGGCCCAATCCTATCATCAGCTTCGGTATTTGGACCATAACTTGGCTTAACTAACTACAATTTAAGTGATTCAAAGTGAAATGGAATCCTTCTTTCAAGTCCTACAACTTTATTGTAGAAGTCCAAGCCTTCATCTTGTAAGGTTTCGGAAACTGCATTGCAAGATCACCAATCAGATTCTTGGGTCCAATCTCCGCTTGAAACACTTCAACCTTCAGCTCCGTACAGTTTTTTATCAATTGACTCTTTCATTCACCCCAATTGACTCTTTCATTCAGCCCAGCTCCACTTCTCACCTTCAACAGACTGTTCTGTTACTTGCTCAGTAGACCCCTGTCCAGTCGCTTCAATAGGTCTTTGCATTGCAGCACCACTGGATTCCCCTGGATGCATATGATGATGATCATCAAAATCATATGAATCATCACTCTCTGGTGTATATTTGGGATCTCTAAACATGATACTTCCTTTCTGTTTCTCATTTTCAATGATTTCAAGCAACCTTACACCTAGCTCAGAAGTATAAATCAATCCAAGTAAACTCTCTACTCCCAACTGGTCAAATGCCCATTCTTTAAAACCACTCATTGGTTCTGCTGCTGGTTTCTGTCTTTTACAGAATCCAAACTTCCATTCAAAATATTTTTTGACCCTCCTGATGTTAGGATCCACATATACTTTCTTGGATTTCTTCTCATTTCTCTCAAAAGTTATTGAAGGCTTTCTAGGAACAGGTTGTTCAACTTGTTGACTTCCAAAAGTCTCAACAAGATGAGTCAAAGTTTCTTCAGCAGATACAAACACTTCAATAGACTCTCCAGTTTGTAAATTTGTATTTACTACTTCCATCTGCACTACATCAGCTCCCCCCTGAGTTATAAGTTCTTCAGCAGGTACAACTAGAGATTCACCTTCCTCCTGAGTTGTTGCATTCACAACAGGGTCTTGGATAGATTCAATAACTTCTTCAGCAGGTTGCTCAACAACAACCTCAGTAGCCTCCACAGTAGGCTCAACAACCTCTGTAGCCTCCACAGCAGGCTCAACAACCTCTGTAGGTACTTCTACATCTTCTTCTACTGTTTCTTCTCTTTGAGTTTCAAGAACTCTCAGTTCTTTGACCTTTCCATGTATTTTCTTCTTCACAACCTGCTTTCTTCTCTTAGCAGGTTGTTCATTTTCCAACTGCTCTTTGCTAGTAGCCTACCTCTTTCTTAAATCTTCTTTGATTTGTTCCTTAAGCACATCTACAGCAATTTTCATTGCAACTTCAGTAGGCTCAGCAGCCTCAACATCACTTGAACTTCAGTAGGCTCAGCAATGTCTACTGATTGCTGCCTTGTCCTCTTAGGCTTCAACAATTCAGTGATTTTCGTTGTATCAGTAGCCTTCCTCTTTTCTACTGATTTCTTTGGTGCAGCAGGTTGCACATCACGTCTGGATTTTGTCCTCTGTTCCTGCTCACTATCACCATCATTACCATCATCATCATCACCATCATCACCATTACCATCACTTTCTGTTTTTTATCCACTTCTTCATCATCATCATCTAATCCAGGGATAGGATAATTGATTTCTGGCTTGTACATTGTCTTGTTAATCTTTGATGGTGCAACTTCAGCAATATTCAGATGATTCAGTAGAGCCTGAGCCATTAAAACTAATGGTTTTTTCTTAGACTTCCTTGTACCATCTCTATCTTCTGACACCACTTTCTTCATGTACTGAACAAAGAAGCCAGCCCAATCAAACTTTTTTCTCCTTGCAATGATTATCATCAGATCTATCTTTGATCCAGAAAGTGTATCAAGACTTCCAACATACCCAAAACATTCTTGGCAATTAGTTTGCTCAGTATGTTATATTCCAAAGCAATATTCTTCACATTAATATTCAAAGCTGTTGCAGCAGACTTATTTGTCTTTATAGATTCCAAAAATTCTAATCTGGGTAACGCCATCAATTCTGGATTTGTAGGAGCTCTATTCCCCTGCCCAAATCCAAAAGCTTCTCTCAATAGGTCTGAGGTGATTTCAATCTCTTGTGCATTGACTGTTGTGGTAAATGCTTCTCTGTTTTCTTTTATCACCATGTTCCTCCAAAAGTTATTAACATTGAAATATGATATAGTTTCCAATCTGAGATTCCAGATGGTTTCCAAACCTTCATACCGTCTGATTCTCCTTCTAAGATTGATTACTAACTCAGTTTTGCCAGCATCAACAACATAGCCTTTAACACTTTGACTTGTACCAAGATGAATCTCCTTGTCCGCCATTGATGAAATTTGAGAAAGATGAAGATGAAAATCTCTGTAAATCTATGTTCACACTGTGTATATTCAGAGAAAATCAATTTGAGACTGTTTTCATATTCTGCGTGTATATGTCTGTGTATATATAAAGCAGAGTAGTGGGTGAAATCTATCGATCAGTCTTCAATGCACGTACTATTCCATAGTTACGATTTGATCAATAATATAATGTGAATGCGCCCACGTGTCCCACTAAATGACTCCATTAGTACAAAACCGTTATGTACCAGTGTTGTAATCAATAATAAGAGTAATATCCATTTACTCTATTATTGACTTTCATTAAAATTTGACTTTACTAGCAACACGTCAAATTCAACAAACTTCCTCAAGAGACTGTAATCCTTAGTAGAGTGAATAAGGTCTTCTATCAAATGTCAGTAGGATCAGCGAGTCCAGCAGCCTGCTGACCCCCAAATATCTTTGAACTTCATTCAGCATGGTTTTGTCCAACTGATAATACAAAATGAAGTTTAATACCAATGACTGATCTGCCAAGTGAGCTCACCCAACAGAGCAAAGACCAATCCCCTTGGAAACTTCATTTGCTTAATTGTTCAAACCATTTGAGTACATGGAATTGTTGATACCAATGACTAGTCTGCCAAGTGAGCTCATCCAACATGGCAAAAACTAATCCCCTTGGTGAATTCCAGTACCCTGCTGGCTGATAAAATTTAATCAACATTGATAATTCTGAGTTCAGTCCTTAATTTTGCAAATCTCTCTTTATCTAATGGCTTTGTAAAGATATCAGCAAGTTGATCTTCAGTTGGGATGTTTTGAACCATCATATCTTTCTTCTCCACATGATCTCTTATGAAATGACGTCTCACATCAATGTGTTTGGTTCTTGAATGCAATACTAGATTTTCTGTAATTGCAATTGCACTTGTGTTGTCAAACATTATAGGAATTTGTTTTTCCTCAATCCCATAATCTTTAAGTTGCTGTCATAACCATAAAACTTGTGCACAGCAGCTTCCAGCAGCAATGTATTCAGCTTCAGCAGTGGATGTTGAAATAGAATTCTACTATTTGCTGAACCAGGAGACAAGTCTATTGCCTACCAACTGAAATATTCCTGTTGTACTTTTTCTATCAATCTTACATCCAACATAATCAGAATCAGAATAGGATATAACTTTGAAGCTTCCATCTCTTGGATACCAAATTCCAACTCCCAAAGTTTCCTTCAAATATTTTAGAATCCTCTTTACTGCTGCTAAGTGACTTTCCTTAGGTTTTGATTAAAACCTTGTACATACAGCTACTGCAAATGATATATTAGGTCTGTTGGCAGTGAGGTACAACAGACTTCCTATCATTCTTCTGTATTGTGTCTGATCAACATCTTTACCTTTTTTTATCTTCATCCAGTCTTATGCTTGTACCCACAGGAGCTGATACTTTGGTACCACTTTCCATTCCAAACTTCTTTAACAGCTCCTTGGTGTTTTTAGTTTGATGAATGAAGATTCCACCCTTTATTTGCTTGACTTGCAATCCCAAGAAATAGTTCATTTCTCCCATCATGCTCATTTGGAACTTGCTTTTCATGAGACTAGCAAACTTTTCACATAGCATCTCATTTTCAGAACCAAATATTATGTCATTTACATAAATCTGTACCAACAGGGTGTTGTCGCCATCATTGATTCTGAAAAGTGTCTTATCAATGGTCTCTTTTGTAAAACCATTGCTCACCAAGAATTGAGATAAAGTCTCATACCAAGCTCTTGTGCTTGTTTCAATCCATAAAGTGCCTTATTGAGTTTGTACACTTTATCTTCTTGATCTTTCACTTCAAAACCAGGAGGTTGTTGTACATACACCTCTTTTTCCAGAATGCCATTCAGAAATGCACTATTTACATCCATCTGGTATACTTTGAAATTATTGTGTGCAGAATATGCCAAGAATAATCTTATAGCTTCCAATCTTGCAACTGGGGCATATATCTCATCAAAATCTATTCCTTCTGCTTGAGAATAACCTTTAGCTACTAGTCTGGCCTTGTTTCTGACAATAGTACAAGATTCATCAAGTTTGTTTCTGTACACCCATTTAGTACCAATAACATTCACATGATTAGGTCTATCCACTAGTGTCCAGACTTGATTCCTTTCAAACTCATTCAGCTCTTCTTGCATAGCAATTATCCAATTTGGATCTGTAATTGCTTCTTCAACAACTTTGGGCTCTATCTGTGATAGAAAACAGGTGAACATTGCTTCCAATTGTCTTCTAGTCCTTACAACTTGCTGTACATCACCAATTACTTGTTCAGCAGGGTGATCCCTTAACCATTATAAATCTGGATTGGTTTGATTTACAGGAGCCTGATATTCAGTAGGGTCTGCTGTAGGTTCAGTAGATGGACCAATAGATCCTTGATCACCATCAGTTGTTGTCTCAGTAGAGTTGCCAGCAGGTTGATCAGAAATTTTTAAGTTATCTAGATTTCTAAGAATAACCACTTGTTCTGTTTCAGGAATTTCTGAACTTCCAGCAGGTTCAGAAACCGGTACATCCTTCAATCCAGTAAAAGTAGGTTCATCAAATACAACATGAATAGACTCTTCATGTTTTAATGTCCTTTTATTCAGCACCCTGAATGCCTTGCTGACAGATGAATACCCCAAAAAGATTCCTTCATCTGATTTTGATTGGAAGGTCTTCAATTGTTCCTTATGATTCAAGATAATACATTTGCTGCCAAATGGATGGAAGTAGGATATATTAGGTTTTCTTCCATTCCAAATCCCATAAAGTGTCTTCATCAGTTTCTTGTTTACTGAGGTTCTATTTCGAGTGTAGCATGCTGTATTGATTGCTTCAGCTCAATATCTTTTAGGTAACTTGGCTTCACATAGTCATGCCTGCTTCCTTCAAAGTCCAATTTCTCCTCTCAGCAACCCATTATGCTGACGTGTAGAAGTGGCCGATAATTGATGCAGCACACCATTTAGTTCACAGTATTCAATTATGACTTGATATAGAAACTCAGTACCCTTATCTGATCTGATTTTCACAACTATGACACTCTTCTCATTTTGCAATCTCTTCCAAAGTTCAGGCAACTTTTGAAGTGTTTCACTTTTCTTGTTCATAAATATCACCTAAGTGAATCTTAACTAATCATCCACAACAACTAGTGTGTACTTATTTCTTGTTATACTTGTTGGAATAACTGGTCCAAAAAGATCCATGTGCATCCGCTCCAGTACTCTCTTGGTTGATTGTTAAGTTTTTGACTTGAAACTTGATTTTGTTTGTTTACCTTGCTGACGAGCATCACATACTCCATCCTTCTTGTATGTAATCTCAGGTAAACCAATCACCAACTTCTTCTTTACAAACTGATTGATGTCTTCAAAATTTAGATGATTCAGCTTCTTGTGCCATAACCAATTCAACTCTGACTTTGTATGCATAATGAGACAAGTTTCTGGTACAGCAGTGCTCCAGTCTACTACATACATGCTTAATTGTATTCTTCCAGCTAGCACAACTTGTTCTCCTATTTCACTCATAACAAGGTAGTAATCCTTGTCAAAAGTGACCTTGTAGCCCATGTCACAAAAGCGTCGATTAACGGAGTTGTAATCCAAGCCTTCAACATATGCAACATTTCTAATTGTTAAACCATTCCTAACCAGTGTACCATAACCTCTTGTGTATCCTGGTTTGTCTTTGTTCCCAAAGTTGACTCTTGGTCCATCATTTGCTACATAGTTGGTCAAACAGTGCTTGTTCTTAGTCATGTGTCTGGAACACCCACTGTCCAAGTACCAGACTCCCTACAAAACAAATTTAGATTGCTTTAGGTACCCAAACCTGTTTGGGTCCATAGTGGTCAGTGGTAAGTACAACCCTCGGCAAGTTTCCATAAGGTCTTCTTTGAAAATTTTTGCACTTTTGTTTATATATGTATGCTACATTTGCATAAAATCTAACATTTGGTTGTGTAGCTGTCACGGATTTTATCTAATGAAAAATAACAAGTAATAAATAAATAATCCGGTTTACCCCAAGTGCAGGGATCGTAGTATAGCAACTAATACCGGGTCGATCTCACAGGGAATCAAGGTTGTTTATCTAGTTTTTATTCTAACTAATCTAAGGGTGTCACGATTACTAACCTAAACAGCAAATAAAACTAAACGAGACTGAAAGTAAAAATAACACGAATGTAAAAGCGGGCGAAGAATGAATCTAAAGCCAGGAAGATACGGGTTGCGAACAATTTAAACTACAACTAAACCTAAGATGCAATAAGAAGATTTAACTAAACTAAACAATTCAAGTTTTAAGGGATTAAATTCAAGTTATAACGAACAAACGAGCGATTGATCCACCTATCCTATCAACATTCAATTCCTAATCAGTTAATTCGTGACTTAACCAAGTTGTGATTCACCTCATCTAAAGTCTGAACCCTAATTTCTTAGATAGTCCATCTATTAATCTCTATCTTTCGATCTAAGATTAACGCTTTTTCTAACCAAAGATGTGAACTTTAACGTTTCTAATCTAGAAATCTAACCTATTAACTCTCGTTATATAGATCAAATAACTATTCTTTTATCATGGGGATCTAGGGTTTACATGACTTTCATCAAAGTAAAACAATCAAGCATGCACATCTTTCGATATAATTGCAATAAACATTCAAACATGATAAAGAAACAACTCGTATTAAAAACTCACAAATTAATCAAGATTCGAATCTGAATAGTTGACGGATAGGCTTCACAACGCTCGTTCAAGGGCTTTTAGCCTCTAAGCATCCTCTTGAAAGCTTGGAATTGTTGAAGAAAGAACATAAAACTAACTAATTTAATCTAGGATTTAAGTGCATAAAACTGAAGGAAAAGTATGTAAAAACGCAGCCTGAGCCGCCCCTAGGTTTAGGGTTTTGAGTAATGTGTAAATGATATCCCTAATGTGGAAAAACACAGCTGTATTTATAGATGTCAAAGACGGCTGTGCTGAGGCGGTGGAAGGACGCCCGTCCGTCTATCTGGACGCTCGTTAGCTAAGCTTTGGACTTGCTTCAGACGCCCGTCCACTTCAGCGTCCAAACTCTCTAAATCAACTTTCTCCTCCTGGACGCTCGTCTATATCTTCAGACGCTCGTCCACTCTGGACGCCAGTTCAAGCTGCTGGATCAACAACTTGATTTCTTCATCTTTATCCTTTCCTTTCTATCCAAATTCATCATTATCTCTTTTATCATCAATGAAATTCGACTCTTATCTCTTTTTGATCATCATTTGAGCATCAAACATGTACCTATAACACATTAAAAACATCGCGAACTGTAATATCATCCAATAATCCTAAAATCATAATTAAAACACCAAAATCAACCTATTCTGCGAATCACTCGTTTAAAATATCATTTGATCAATAATTCGACTAAACACTCGTTTCTTATGAAAATTATACAAATATGAGGGAAATTATCACAAAATATATCATTATAAAACGTATAAAATCATCCTTAACAGTAGCATTCACATATGTTTTCTGGCCTTTTGGTACATAATGCTGTCTAAAGTGATTTCTGTTGTTAAAAGCATTATCATAACCATAAGTTTGCTGTCTATTATGAACAACCCTGTATTGTGGAGTCTGCTGAGGTCTTTGGTAAGATCTCTGCTGAGTCCTTTGCTAATTCCACTGCTAAGGTCTAGCCTTAGCATTATGGTTATATCTATTATTTTTGACAGCAGGGGTAGGAATATTCCAATCCTCATCAGTAGGGAACAATCTGCCTTTCCCCTTGAGATAAGTATCCCTTGAATGATTGACATTCTTGGGTTTTGCATTCTTATCTTTGGAATATTTCTGATTTTTACCCTTCTGTGGTCCAGCAGACTTTGCAGCAGGTCTGCTATCAGTAGGTCTCGATGGTCCAACAGACTTATTCTTAGAATTATTATTTTTGTTAGGTGCTGCTGTCCTTTTATAGTTCTGATTTTGCTTCTTTGAAGCATTCTCAGTAGGTTTTACTGCCTCAGCAACCTTTTAAGGTTTTGGATTTTGTGCAGGTACAAACTTAGGACCTATTCTGGTAATAGGTTCAGCACCCTTACTGGATCCACCCTTAGAAGTTTGCTGAGTTCCAAATCCAAGCCCAGTTTTATCACCATAAGGCTTGCCTAATTTGAAAGCAGTAGTGGAACTAGATTGTGCAGCAGATTCAGTTGCTACTGCAGGTGCAACAGGCTTATATTGATTCTGTTCACATTAATTTTCCTTAACTTTGAGAATTCTTAATTCAGCATTCATTCTTTGAATTTCTGCTCGTAGTAACTCTCTTCAAGCCTTCCCAATCTTATAAACAGATTGCATTTTCCTCTGTTGATTAAGGAGGGCATCTGGAGGTTCCTCCATGCCAAAAATTTTGGGATTTGATCCTCCAGTGGACTCACAATCACTAACAACAGGGGTATTATTGGATACATAATTAAATACCTCCTCAGACTCATATATATTAGCCATAAATGCATAATCATCCATGTGAGCTATGAGTGCTGTGTCATCTGATTCATTTCCCTTTTCTGATTCAACCTCATAGCCTGATTCATCATCAGCAACCAATGCCTTTCTGCCAGTCTACCTCTGTTGACCCTTGTTCTTCAGCAGGTCTGGACAGTCAGGTCTAAAGTGTCCAGGTTTCTTGCATTTGAAGCATAGGTAGTCAGGATCCTTCTTTTGTTTCAACTCAGGACAGTTAGGTTTGAAGTGTCCTGGTTTCTTGCAATGAAAACACAGAAAATCATGATCCTTTTTGGTGTCTTCCTTCTTGTCAGTAGGTTTCTTTCCATGACTCCTTGGAGACGCCCTTCCAGATTTCATCATTTTGATTCTCTTAGTCAGTAGGGCATTCTGCTCTTGAATTTCATCTAACACATCATCTTGCACATTTGATGATTCTTCATTATGAGTGACAGCTAGTGCAGTAGTCTTTGGAACTTCTTTCTCAGCATGTCCAATAAGATCCTTACTGAACTCATAAGCTTTAAGATCAGAAAATAGTTTGACAGTGTCCTCTTCATGTAATCTCTTGGACTCTTCCATGGCAGTGACCTTCATCTCCCAAACTTCTTTTGCAGGTAATGCCTTTAAAATTCTAGTGTTGATCTCTTCTTTTGAGTAGGTAACATTCAGCAGGGTCAACTTATCCAGAATTACATTGAACCTAGACTCCATTTGTTCAATGGTTTCATTGTTTTTCATCTCTAAGTTTTGAAATTTCTGTTTGGACACACCGATCTTGTTTTTCTTGATTGCATCAGTGCCTTCACAAATGAGTTGCAAATTTTCCCACAATTCCTTGGCAGTCTTGCAATCTTTCACCTTCATGTACATATTGCTATCCAAGGTTCTGTAAATGATATCAATAGAAATGTTGTTCAAGTTTGCTCTATTTCTATCTTGACACCCATTCACTTTTTGGTTTGGAATAGTCGATTCGACCATCAATGGTTATAACTTTGGTGATCTCAATGGTCCTTACATCGGCACAACCATCATCTCATCATGTGTTCTTTGCTAGATAGGCTGCATCACGATGATTATACTCATCAAAGCGGTCTAGAGAGCACATCAACATTGTCTAGCATCTGGTTGTTGTCCATGATGCAAAGCATTGAAAATCAGAAACTTGAAAAAGTTTTCAAGGAATTTTCAGAAGCACAACAAGTAGGATTACTTCAGAACAGAAGCTCTGCTCCGATACCAATTGTTGGTCCCTTGAAAAGGCTTTGGTTAAGTTTAGAAGGGGGGTTGAATAAACTTAACCCTTAAAAACTTTTTGGAGTTTTACAAACTCAGTAGGGTTAATAGCCTACTGACCACTCAGCAGTCTACTGACTACTTGGTAGTCTGCTGACTATTAAATCTTTTGAATTTGTTTCAGCGGAATAAACAAAAATAAAGCCTTGTTACTTGTTGTTAAAATAAGATACTAAGTATTGGATACTCAGTAGTGCAGGTTGTGTGATTCAGTAGCTAGATTAGACAGTTGATGTGATGATAAATAAGATGCATAAATTAAATGCAGAAAGTAAAGCAGGGAAGTTTTTATAGTGGTTCATTGTGGTGTAATCCTGTCAGTCCACTCTTCTCCTGTGATTGTGGAGGAAATTCACTAGAGACTTTTGGAGTTGCAGTTACAAAAATCCCTAAGGTGTTTGTCCTTGACCAATAACTATGGCTTCACAAACTAAAAACTGGAAACATGTAGGATTGCTGCTCCAAAGTCTTCCACTGGTCCTTGAAGGGTAGGATTGCCTCTTCACCAGCTCCACCACACAAAAAACAGTTCTTGACACCCAAAAGTGCTTCTCTGTCTTCAGTAGGCTTCTTTGTAAAAGAAGGGTTGAATCAAGAAAGTGATTCTACTTTTAATAGACTTCTGATCAGGATGAATAAATCAGTAGCCTGAGTTCTTCATGTGTGTAAACTGGATAAATCTTGATTTTTAGAAAACACTTGAAGATGAACTTTATCAGTAGTTTGATAGCTCAGTGATTGTCAGCAAGGTCAGATTGCACTTGATAAAATTCTTGCTCAAAAACTTGATTCTTGCCTTATATTTTCCGTGTTGCAATCTAAATCAGGGGTTCTATATTTATAGGTGAAAATCCTCTGATTTGAATTGGAATTTGAATGATAACCATTAGAGAATTATCTGAATATTCCTAAAAATACCTCTGATGTACCTTCTGACACTCTCAGTGTCCTTCTGACAGTCCAGACTGTCAACCAATGGTTTAATTCCATTTGATATGGCTCTGAAAGTCCTTACAACGTCCTTTTCATCTTGACCATTGATTGAGTAATTAATCCAAGGCTTGTAGTTCATCCTTATCCATTTAATCTTCCAGAAAAACTTGGATTAATTCGAATAATTTACTCAGCAAACATCTGTATAACAAGTCTACTGATATTCATAAATTGTCAGTTGACTTCTAGTCTGCTGTGTTATAATAACACATTTGCTGACTGCTTCTCATCTAACTTTTTTTATGAAGTTAACACCATTTGAATGATAACTAAGTTCCAATCACCATTTTACTTTAATGGAACTTAGACCTTCTACACAAGGTATATGTGATCATTTTAGGTCATCACAGACTTCCCTAAATTCTGATCACATATCCTTGACTTTAAATACTAAGTTTGATCCCTTAGCCTTCATTACTGAGTTTGAACCCTCAACCTTCTACCACCAACGAGGTTCTGGACTCTCTTGTCTAGATACCTACACGACCTTGTCGGTGACCTCTTCTGATGCTTGTTTGATCAAGCCTATACAAAGATCAAACTCTAATAAACCTATACATTTGATGTAGACATCTTTTTGCCTTTTCTCTATAACAGCTAGTCTGGTACTTATCATTAAAACTTAAAATATGTCCAATAGAAGGGATCCACTTTGTACTTGATTGCGAATACATGATAGTCAATGGCAACATGCTTCATGCGCGAATGATAAAACGGATTGGAGCAAAATTGAGTGGCGCCAACATTATCACAATATATGAATGGAGGATGAGAGGAAGGCAAGCCAAGATCACAAAGCAGAAAGGTAATCCAGTTAAGCTCAGCAGTAGTGGTAGCGATTGATTGGTATTCTGCTTCTGTGGAAGAACAATCGATTGTGGTTTGCTTTTTAGAACTCCAGGATATTGCATTGCGACCAAGATAAATGACATAGGCGCTTGTGGAGGATTAATCATCCTAATTACCACGCCAGTCAGCATCAGAAAATGCATGAAGAGTGAGAGGTGATTGTCATTAAATCAGAATTTCGTAGGAGACAGTGCCGGCCAAGTAGCGGAGCAGGCTCTTTACATGAGCCCAATGAGTATCTATCGGACAGTGCATAAATTGAGATAGTTTTTTTTACAGCGAATGCAATATCGGTGCGAGTGAAGGTGAGGTATTGTAGACTACCCAAGACCATGCGATAATGAGAGAGATCAGCTATGGGAGAGCCCAACTGATTTAGTAGAGTAGAAATATCAGTAGGTAAAGGTGTAGCCACAATATTGGCACGGTTCATATGTAATTTGGCAAGAAGCTCAGAAGCATAAAGACGTTGTGAAAGGATATAACCTGCAGAGTTAAGGACTACCTCGATTCCCAAAAAATAAGACAACGAACCAAGATCCTTGAGGGTGAATTGAGTCCCTAATTTAATAATAAATGACTCCAATGCGGCAGGCTGATTACCTGTAGCAATTATATTATCGACATATACGAGTACATATAAAATATGGCTGCTAGAATTATAAATAAATAGAGACGCATCACCCTGTGATTGAGTAAAGCGACATGATAAAAGAAACCCTTCAAGCTCGTCATACCATGCTTGAGGGGCTTGTTTTAAACCATATATCACTTTATGTAGCTTGAAAACATAATGAGGATGATCCGAGTCAATAATGCTTGCAGGATGAGCAAGATAAACATCATCCTGGAGAGTACCCTGCAAGAATGCATTGTTAATGTCAAGTTGACGCAAAGATCACCTATGCGTCAGTGCAATAGAGAGAACCACACAAATAGTGGGGGGTTTTAGAACCGGACTAAAGGTCTCCAAATAATCAACCCCAGGGTGCTGTGTAAATCCCTTTGCCATAAGGCGAGCCTTATCGCAATCAAGAGAACCTTTGGGTTTATACTTCAGCCAAAAAATCCATTTAGAGCCAATGACGTCGTACAAAGGATCCGTAGGAACAAGGTCCCAAGTGTTGTTATGCACCAAAGCGTCATACTCTTCTTGTATTACAGTTCTCCATTGAGGGTGTTTAAGAGCTTGAAGGACATTGGTGGGTTCAGTGGGAGTGGAAAGGGTAGCGTGAAGATTAAGCTTTTGAATAGGTTTGTGAATATTTTTTTAGAGCGAGTGCGCATCGGGTGAGTAGGATCAGAGGGAGTAGGAGGAGGATAAGGAGGAGTATGGAAGGGTGGATTGTGTTCAGGAGGCGGATTGAGAGGAGGAGGGGCAGGAGTGGGAGACGAAGGGCGATGGGGGAGGAGGTGTGGGTATCCAGTTAGAGAGAAAGGGGTAGAAGGTGGGGAGGAGGTGGAAGAGGAACTGTAAGGGAAGGCATATTCTACAAATTTGACGTCCTAGAGACATTGAGCCGAGAGTCACTAGGATTAAAACAGTAGTAGGAATGTTGGGTAGGAGCATATCCAAGGAAGACACAGGGTTTTGAACGAGATTGGAGTTTGTGATCGGCATAGGGTCGGAGCCAATAATAGCAGAGACACCCTAAAACTCGAAGCTTGTGATAGTTAGGGGCGGTGTGGAAGATGGATTCGTAGGGAGAGTTCATGTAGAGGATGGGAGTGGGAATGCGGTTGATAGAGTAGACAACAATAGAGAATGCGTAGGGCTAGAAAGTGGTGGTCAGGGTTGCATGGGACAGAAGAGCAAGGCGTGTTTCAACTATATGAATGTGGCGTCTTTCAAAATGACCGTTATGTTCTTGTGTGTGAGGAGGGGTAGTGAGGAATGATAAACCATTGAAGGATGGATAATCGAGTAAAGATATGAATTCACCACCGTTGACAGAATATATGACCTTAATAGAGTGTTCAAAAGTTTATTTGACTGGCGAGCGAAAGTGTATAAAGGTCGTAGCAACATCAGACTTACGAATAAGAGGGGTAAAAACTTACATATCGAGTGAAGTGGTCCACAAAAATAAGATAATATTTATAACCATCACAAGAAGCAATAGGTAGAAGTTCAAACATCCAAAAATAAAATCTGAAGGGGACTGGAAGAATCCAATGTCGATGCATAAGGAGATAATTTAAGACTTTTATTCTCCAAACAGGCATGGAAATGTAATTAATCAGAAGAAACAGTGTCTAGCTTATAAATGCTAAGAATTTTATTTAAAATACTCTTTGGAGGATGACCCGGAAATGATTGATTTAAGTGTAAGTCACTTCTTCTCACGAAATACTAGCAAGAGTACTAGGTCAATCTTAGTATAGCAAGGGCGAGTCAAGGTCGATCCCATAAAGATGATGCAACACAGATAATAGATCCACTATCTTAATTAAGAACACAAAGAACGGTCCTTAGACCAACATTAGGACATAAAAGTAATTGGTCTCTCCCTTCGCACCAATCTTCTAACTTGGTGTAATTAATCATTATGTTTACTTTTCCCCGTAATCCCCCGATTCAACCAGAACATGTGTTTTAACTCAGTTTTAGCTACCGGTGTAGTCTCCTAACCTTGTCTACTTCCATTGAAAGGACCATAACGTCTATGTATAGTTAACCTTCTTCGTTGGTTGTATTAAACCACACGCAATAAGTTCTAGAAAGTCTTTGGTTCAAGACCGAGAACCTCCTAGCGGCTATCGTGGATTGACTAGAGCGTTCTTGGGATTGATCGGACAATGTCCTAATTAACACTTCACTTTATCGTCCTTCATGTTAATTTATGAATACAATAAGCGATTGGCGGATCTAACCTACTATTAATTAAACATGTCGATCAGCGTGGTGGCGCGCGAATCTCGGTTTAGGGTGACCTAGAGTGCCTTGCAACTGCGGTAAAGACCGCCACAATTATGGGAGTGTGGTTCTTAATTCTGGAATATCATCATTCTGTTCTGATTAATTCTGGTAAATTACAGGTTGATTAAATATGCAGATTAATTACATCACGTTAATCTAACCAGTCTACCATTATAAGAACATAAAGAACGTTTAAAGCTTCATACCTTTATCAATGGCAGATCAATCTTGATCAACTCAAGCTAGATGATGGCGTGGAGAAGAAAACCAAAGGAATTTAAAGTGAAATCAAAGAACTCTTTATTTCATGGATTAGTTGATAATTTGAGTATGATAGTTGCACACACTATAATGAAAGCGTCTGAGGCTATTTATAGATCCACGTAAACCGACCTAGTTCTCCTAACCCTAACCGACTTAATACAAATCATGGCACTCTCTTTTTCATGTCCCCCAAGTTGTGCAAGTGCGGCTGGGGCTTTCGCTATTGCGGGCCTAACATCAACTTCTATGGGCTCAGCAGAATCATCCATGGATGGCAACATCTTGGCCTTATGTCTTCTAATAGCTCAGATCCATATTTAACGCTCATGAAGGTACACACGAAAATCACGGAAAACAAGACGAAACGATTACCATATTCATGTGATAAATGTATATATCACGAATTTATAACCAAGGAACACAGCTAAGCAATCGACATATATTCCATACCATAATCGAACTTTCTTTATTTAATTGAGCATAATTCGGGGTAAATAATGTTGTAGTTTATAGCACTAATTACAGTGTGATCAACTACCCCCCACTTAGCTTTTGGTCGTCCCGAGCAAAAAGACGAAAGAATAATGAACTCTCAGATCAATATACAAGTTAAATAAAAATAGCTAAGAGTCACAGAGTCAAGATAAGAAAAAAAATACTCAATATGAAAAGAGATACAATGAAATGCAAAGTCGGTAAAGAAAATAAAAACAACAACTATGGAGAGAAAAGCACGATGACAAGGCTAAAAACTAGTCTACTCATTCGAGTCATAATGCTCGAACTCCTCAAAGCTAGGGCGGAATAGAAGTAGGCGGGCGGTCCGGAAGAAGATGGTGCATGCCGAGGGCTTTCGGTGGTGGGGCATAAGAAGGAATGTGAAGATGCTCCATCATATAATCCATCTTAGTGTGTACCACCACCGTCTCCCTATAGAAGTCCTCCTAGAACTCCTGCTGAGTTCGTGCACCACCATGCACTGGTGTGTATGGCCGTCTCCTGTGCCTCCCCATGATCATAACCGAATCTTTATAAAGGATGGGCAGTGGGGCAACTCTCTCATCAGCTGCTAGAATATGGTACACTGCTTCCGTAGCCAGCGCATCAATTAGATTCCTATAAGGCAAGCCCTTGACCTAGCCACTTTTTGAATCTTGTTATGCATCAACAGACCAATGTTCACATCATTCTCGAGATTGAGAAATACATGAGCTCAGCCTATCGGTAAGTGACAGAATCATTATGAGCGCAGGGGAGTATGTGTGTAATGATGAAGCGGTGCAGCATTTGTGCACTCTAAGCCAACTCATTAGGCTGAAAGATCGTCGGGAAATCATCAGCACCCAACTGCTACTTGATATCATAATGACCAGCAATATCCTGCAAGCGCTTCAAATCACGCTACCGTGTAACTGATCCGCGTGTAAGCCACTAATACGCACTAAATACTAGCAAGAGTACTAGGTCAACCATAGTATAGTAGGTGCGAGTCTTGGTCGATCCCACAGAGACAATGCAACATAGATAATAACCATTAAATCTAAACAAGAAGACAAACAGTGGTCTCTAGACCAACATAAATACAGAAAAGGTAATTGGTGTATCTCTCCTCTCCGATCTCCTAACTTGGAGCCATTGTCACGGATTTTATTAACACAAAACAAACAAGTAATAATCCGGTTAACCTCAAGTATAAGGATCGTAGTAATAGTGGTTAATGCCGGGTCGATCTTACGGGGAACTGGCGATTGCGATTCCTAGTTTTTGTCTAACCTAAACTATGTCACGAAACTAATCTAAACAGCGAATAAAACAGAACAAAACCGAAAATAAAACTAGACAGAGGATGTAATCCAAAGCTAGGAAGAATACGGGTTGCGAACCTTTAACTAAACTAATCTAAGATGCAAATAAAAGTAAACTAACTAAGCAAATTCAAGTTTTTAAGGATTTAAATTAAATGTTTAACGAACAAACGAGGATTGATCCACCTATCCAACAAGCATTGATTTCTATCTAGATTATATTGTGGTTTTATCTAAGTTGTGATTCACCTCATCTAAATATGAACCCTAATTCCTTAGAAAGTTCATCTTTTAATCCATTATCTTCCAATGCAAGATTAACGCGTTTTCTAACCAAAGGTGTAAACTTTATGTTTATAATCTAGCAATTAAACCTATTAACTTCCGTTAAGATAGATTCAAATACTATTCCTATTCATGGTGATCTAAGGTTTATAGAATTTCCATCAACAATAAACAATCGACACATGCATATCTTCGATATAAGAGCAATTAAACATCGTAAACATGAATAAAGAAACAACCTTTAATAAAAACTCACGGTATAATCGATGAAAACGAAATCAACGATTGTTGGATGGCTTCCACAATACTCGTTTGATGAAGCTTTTAGCTTACGAACATCCTCGGCAACTCAAAATTGCGAAAGCGATTGCATAAAAAGTAGCTAATTTAATCTAGATCTAAAGTGCATAAATCTGGAATAAACGGAAGAAAAATGCAGCCTAAAGCCGCCCCTAGGTTTAGGGTTTCGAATAATGTGTATTTTGTATCCCATATGTGGAGAAAACAGCTGCTATATATAGATTTTGAAGTCGGTTTCACTAAATCGGCCGACGGACGCTCGTCCGCTCTTGTGAGCGCCCGTCGGATAGATGCGGGCTGCTTGACGCCCGTTCGTATAGCGTCCAAACTCTACGTATCAAAATCGCACCACGGACGTCCGTCCGCTTTATCAACGCCCGTCCACTCACGGGCGGGACACGAACATTCGTTCGGGATGATCGATTTTTGATTTCTTGATCTTTATCTCTTTTTCTCTATCTCATTCCATCATTATCTCTTTTATCATCAATTAGCTTTCGAACTTAATCAACTTTTGATCATCTTTTGAACCTCAAACATGTATACAACACATAAAAACATCACAAAAGCGTAATAATGTCAAATAATCATAAAATCATATTAAAAACACATAAATTAACCAATATTGCGAATAACTCATTAAAAACCTCATTTACTCAATATATCGATTAAACACTCGTTTCTTATGCAATTAAGTACAAATACGGGAAAATACCATAGAATATATCGTTATAAATCGTATAAATTCACCATAACAACTCCCCACACTTAGCTTTTGCTCGTCGAGCAAAACAAAAGCAAAATTAAGGTTCGAGACAAAAGCAGACATCTAAACAAATATAACATACATTCAATAACTTAGAGGTTCACCTTGTGTGTTGTGCAAAGCCATAGAAAACTTCCACTAAATCCAAACTTGAGAAACTCAAAGCAAAACTAGCTAATACCCCATCGTAGACTAGCGATAAATGACACTCATAAGGTGTACCTACAAAGCGTGACATATCCGAAAGGATGATAGAACATATCTAGGGCCTTTACGAAATACTCGAGAGGATAATCCTACAGACATATCTATCGGTTTATCTTTGGGATAAGATAGGCGATAACTTAGTCTTTTATTCATTTCATACCAATTCTTTAGTTGATCACTTCACTTTAAACACACATCGAGAATGAGCTATTGCCTGTCATAGCGAGAATAGGATATTCGAGATATACCTACCTTACTCCAATCATAAAGCGACTTTTCATTGTGTATCGTGAGCTTTTAGTCGTCATAGTGGTATAGGACATCGTGGTATACCCTATCGCACTCAAATCATCGACTAACTTTAACACACACCAATTAATTCTTCATATTCAACTTTTTCATTTGACAATAAGTTCGTGTTACTTATCACATTCAAACCTTAGATATTCACGATTATACCATACTCGGATCTAAATACAAACTATCATAAATCTCAAGATATGTACGTAGCACTAAGCACATGACTTATAAGAAAATCAGAAACCACTAATCGAAAAGGGGTATAACTTTATAAATTAGCTCATCATTTACTATGGCTCGTGAAAAGTAGATCTCAGGTGAAACAACTAACTTATCAAACATATGATATATAGCTTGGATGACTATAAAAATAACGAACATAGATTTGAATTGCCTACTCGGGACAAGACAAAAACAAAAATGTCGAAATTTTTTGAAAATTCTAGCTCATTTTGCATAGAAACGTAATGAATGTAAGCAAATGTATAGATACATATCAAATCATTCCCTCCCCCACACTTAAAGATCAACATGTCCTCATGTTGTGCAGAATAAAAGAAAAGGTAAAAGACTTAGCTGATTTAAATCGATAACCGAATCGTCGGTCAGGCCGGAGCCTACATAGCGACACTTAGAACTCGTAATCTTACAATGTAGCTCGACAAAACCGGTAGAAGGATACCTGCACGACTTGACAAACACGGAAACATCTCGGGGAAAACGGGGAATTATACCAGAATGACAAGAGATAATAAAAAGCGAGTAATACCAAAAGATAAAGCATTAAATACATCCACCAGTTGAAAAAAAGTATGAAAGAAAGTACTGACGCCTTATGGCTTACATGATCCATCGGAAATAATAAATAGTAGCTAAATACGAAATACAATGAATCACGTAATCAAAAGTAGCAGAAATATACAATCATAGTATCTAGGGCAAATCAAAATCGAAAAATAGACAAATAAAATCATGACTGCCCCGGTGCCGGAGAATCATCAGCCGGAGGATCGGAAGAGGTCGGATGGTGGTCTTTGTAGTCACATCTCTTTGAGTCGAGTTGCTCCTCGTCAGAAGATGACTCAGACTCGTGAATGACATCTGCAATGGCCTGCTCAATCTCATCAGAATAAAGATAATCAATAGTGCTCGGGCTGAAGATTCTGTCATCCGCCAGCGCCCGGCCGTCAACGATACACTTGAATCGTCAACATGTTGTTTTGAGGCGTCCGAATATCCTCCATCCGATTCCTTTGCTGTTGGCCATACTCAACCTCATCCGGGTGAGGAGATAAAGTAGGAAGTGAGGATGCTCGGCGGTGTTGATGGCGAAGCAGGCTCTGCGGTGCCCACGACTCGGTATCCCGAAGGCTTGCCCTTTTCTCTCTGTATAGGCCTCGGATTCTTCGGTTTGTGATCCGCTCCATACTCAGGCACACCGGCATCCAGACATAGGCGTGAATCAAGTGAGGATAATCGAGGCAGCAGTATAGACCTTTTGATTAATCGCCACCTCATCGTATAATGCTTGTCCCACATTCACGTTCAGGCCAAAAGTCAACGCATAAAGCATGCCTAGGTCACCAATATGAAAGTGCGTCAAGTTGTTCTTAGGCAACAACCGACTCTGAATGAATCGACACTGGACTTTCCAGTCCTCCGTCCAGGTCGTGGTGACTAACTCCTTCCGGTCTCCACCCGGCCTTAATGTCCAAGCCACCTCCGGGCAAACTCTCAACCGCAACTCCTCCAAAGGATCCTGCCCCAAACTATGTCTATGTACAATCCCCTCCTTATAATCTCGTCCCTCAAAAGCCGCCAACCCATACTTCTTATTGATCACATCCGGCGAAAACGGAACTGGCACCCCTCGAACCGTAACTACCCCCGTCTCCAAGTCGGTCTCCGAACAATTAGCGTAAAATTCCCGAACTAGGGAGCCATTTACCGGGGAAGTCGGGATTGTCATCAGAGCGTCCCATTTCCGATCCTTTAGTAACTTGACGAATCCCGGATCTACTTTTGCCTCCAATGTAGCTCTCTCTATCAACATAGTCCTCGAGAAATAGTGCTTGGTATACGCATCGTGGGCCCTAGGGTTCACGAATCTACGAGGCATAGGCATAGGGGGTACGGTTTTGGCCTTCTTCCTAGGTTGTGCAGCCCTAGTTTCCACCGGCTCCTCTTCCCGGGTAGCATCTACAACCTCCTCAACCCTAGATGATGCTCCACCTCTCGGAACCCTAGGCATCCTCATTAAGGGGATATCATCATCTGTCTCGGATCCCGAGGTTGGCTCATCCCTCAAAGTTGGCTTGGTTTGGGTGGCTCTATGGGGTTGTTCTCGAATGCTAACACCCCGGTTAGGATCAACTAAGGTCGGATCAAACTCTTTACGTTTCTTCCCGGCTTCCCTAGCCACTTCCTTACCATGTCGCTTCACTACTCCCTTCTTATGAACCATTATGCAATCCTAGACTAAACCACAACGATCCCAAAACAAAACAAGGTACCCGTTTAACACCCAAATCGGGATTTCAAATCAACCAAACCACAAACCACAACCATCCGTTATCAATAACCAACCCATTCATCACCCACATCATTATCACAGCACCAACTAGCAAGAATCAAGAACAAAAACGAAAGAAAGAAAACAAATAAGGTGCATTTCGAGTGAACGAGCCGACCCAAAGATCGAACTCAGAAAAACGTGAACAAAATCGAGAAAAGTTGTTACTAACTTACCGAGTAAGGTGAGTAGATCTTGATCGTGATGAAGATTAGTCAAACAACACCAAAGTGTCTCCCAAAATCAATTTTCTCTCAAAAAGTCAGACCGAAATGGGTGCTGATTCTCCAAAATGATGGTGCGTTGGGGAATTTGGCTTTGAAAATCGAAGAGAGGGGATCAAAAGCGGCCTATAGCACTTTGAATCGCTCGAAATGGTTTAGAATTGAAGATTTTAGGCCAAAAGTGGGGAGATGAAGCGGTTTCGCGTTTTAAAACTTCGAGAAAAGTGGGAGTTCAATGGCGGGGGGTATATATGAGCGAGACATTGGGCGCTCGTCCAACTTCGGTGGAGCGGGCGTCCTTTGAAATCGAGATGAAGCGGGCGGGCGTCACGATATTTAAACGCTTCGTCAAAGCGCTAAATCAAATCTGAGTTGGAGGAATATATCAGGCGGGCGTCGAGGCTTAGTGGGCCTTCGTCCAATAATTAGTCAAAGCGGACGGGCGTCCAGGCTTACGGGCGGCGTCAAGGTAGAATAATGCAAAATTATGAAATTGCATACAATTTAAATTCAAACTTGCACTTTCTTATTAACCTTAATTAAAACTTCAAAAATACAACTGGAAATCAACGAAGTACATAAAATTACTAGAAAATAAGTGAAAACAAAATAGAAAGCAGATAGAAAACGTGGGTTGCCTCCCTTGGCGCTTTGTTTTACGTCGTTTGCTCGATGAAACAACCTAAAACGCTAGTCATCGTAAATGGCCGACCAATCTATCACTTTCGAATGAGGCGGCGGAGCATGTCAATCGCCGGAGGAAGTCATACTCATCTTGCAAACCCAGTCCTCACGGCTACATCAACACCTCGAAAATGTTCGACTTGCGGCACTAGCGCTAAATCTGTCGACATCGGATCATTGAGGATGGTGTATGCGGTCGTCCTAGAGCCTCTGTAACTCCTCGATGGTGAAGTCTCCACCTCCCGAGCAGCGGGGAACAATAAGGACATAGGTGGCGAGTCTTGGCGCGGGTACTAATGTCAAAATCTACGTGCAAAGCGATAGTCCCTCGGCCCGTCATCTACGGTGATAAGTGGGATCCTTCAGGAAGGTAACTCCTGCACGGTAGAACTCCGAAATCCATATCTAGAAAGCACAACTAAGCGTGAGATATAAACAAAAACAAAACTTAGTAAGCTAAACTTAAATACTAAAAGCGAAATACTAAACTACAAAAGCACAAAACAAAAGCGACTAAAACTAACGATATCTAGGATGCCTCCTGGTGGCGCTTTTGTTTAATGTCGTTAGCTCGACACCGTTGAAGCTCGGCTGGATCAGGCCATTTAACCTTTTGCCAGACCACTACCTCGTCGGACTTTGATCGATGGTTTGGGCTGCGAAGCTTGACACCTAACACATGGGGTAAAACCTTTAATAGCTTTCCACACACGTTTAAACTTCCCCATGGTTGACTTCTTCATTCTCTGAGCCTTCTGATGATGTTTCAGCTGACGCTCCCTCTCAAACTCTTCCATATCCCAACTACCTGCTAGAACTTCTTCAGATTGAGCACTACCGCTATCCTCTGCAAAGCAGGTCGGGTGAAAACTTCGTCGAATTCTTGACTTTTGTAGCACCACACCCGAGGATATCGAGAAGCGGACATTCAAAGGTTTCTCTTTAGGTTCACCAATATAGTGCTTGCACCTTTGGCCATTCACTCGAAAGCGGGTTACCGCTATAACCACGAAGTTCTAGAAACGCCTCGGGAATGATTTGGAGAATCTCGAAGGGACCGGACCAACGTGTCCTCAACTTTCCGAGGAAACAAATGTAACCTAGAATTGTATAGAAGAACTTGTTAGCCGGCGTGAAATTCTCTCTTCTTAATCTTAGCATCGTGGAGTAGCTTCATCTTATCTTTACTAATCCACGCACTTTACGTAAGCACAGAGTGCAATTCTTCAACTCATTACAAGCTTGCTACGATCGATGTTTTCCACAAGATTGGGAATCAAAGTTCAAAAACTTTATAGCCCAATAAGCTCTATGTTCTAACTCATTGGCGGATGACATGGCTTACCATAAACCATTTGATATGGAGATGTACCCATAGAGAGTCTTATAGGCGGTTCTATATGCCCAAAGTACATCATCCAACTTCAAACTCCAGTCTTTCCTATATTATGTAACCATTTTCGAGGATTTTCTTAATACTTTGGTTGCTCCTTTCAACTTTGACCACTAGTCATCGGATGATATGGTGTGCCGGTTTGTGACGAACACCATACTTTTCAGGACTTTCTCTGAGGGTCGGTTGCGAGAAGTGCGTCCACTTCATCAGCGATCAAGGCACGTGGACATCCAAATCTCACAAAGATATTCTTCTTAGAAATTTCATTACCGTCTTATGATCATTGTGAGGAGTGGCTTGAGCCTCCACCCATTTGACACGTAATCTCATGAGACAAAGATGTATTTGTTACCGCAAGATGATGGGAATGGTCCCATAAAATCGATACCCCATACATCAAAGACCTCGTATTCTAGGATGGGTTTCAAAGGCATGTCAAAGCGCCTTGTCAAAGTACCGGTTCTTTGGCACCTATCACAAGCTTCTGAAAGCTTACGTGTCATAAAGATCGTAGGCCAATAGAATCAGTTGGAAAATCTTAGCAGCGGTTTTCCACGGACCAAAGTGACCTCGATTGGGTCCCAGCTTTGTAGCTTTGCTCAATAATATCGCTGACTGCTCGGACTCGGGAACACATCTTACGAGCAAACCATCTTCTGAGATCTTAAAAGATAAGGTTCATCCCAAGCGAAGATTTTAAATCGAGAGAAGAACTTTTTCTTCTCGATAGGACATTCGGGATCGAGATATCGGGAGGGCGACCGTCAATAAGCATAATGTTCATTAGAGGAAAGTAAAGATCTATATCATCTGGATCATCCTTTTCCTCACTCAACATTCTAGAAACATGATCAGCCACTACGTTTTCACTGCCCTTTTTGTCTTTAATTTGGACATCAAACTCCTGTAGGAGTCGGTATCCAGCGCGATGGCGTGGTTTAACCTCTTTCTTGGTCATCGAGATAGCATAAGCGGCGTGATCGAGTCCACACAACTACTTGAGCTCTAACAAGTATCTACGGAACTTGTCCATAGCAAAGACTACGACCAATAATTCCTTTTAGGTGGTCGTGTGAGTTAACTGAGAGGGGTTCAATGTGTGACTAGCGTAATAGATAAGCTGGAATTTACCTTTGATTCTTTGTCCTAAAAGCAGCACCACCATGACATAGTTTGATCGTCACATATAAGCTCAAAGGTAAGTTCGGTCGAGGCGATATAAAATTGGGCGGATATTAAGCGATTTTGAGCTCCTCAAGCGCTTGCTTGCGGCTCTCATCAAAATTGAACTCAACGTCGTCCTTAAGTAAAGTAGGCGAGGGGCTTGGCTATCTTGGAAAGTCTTGAATGAATCTTACGCAGAAACCGACATGTCCAAGAAAACCTCTCACTTCACGCACATTCTTGGGATAGCTCATCTTCTCGATAGCTTCTACTTTTGCCTGTCAACCATACCTTTGGCGGAGATTTTATGGCCAAGAACTATGCCCTCATCTACCATGAAATGGCATTTTTCCCAATTAAGCACTAAGTTCTTTTCCACGCATCTGGACAACACTTGATCAAGGTTGTCAAGACAATCATCAAAAGCCCGACCAAAAACGAAAAATAGTCCATAAAGATCTCCATACACTTTTCTACTAGCCCGTCAAAGATGGCGGCATACATCTACGAAATGTAGTTGGGGCATTGCGAGAGACCAAATGGCATTCGCTTTGTAGCGAATGTACCGTAAGAAGCGGTGAAAGTGGTCTTTTCTTGGTCAAATTTGGATCAATGGGTATTTGGAAGTATCACGAATATCCATCCGAGAAAGCGATAGAATCGTGCCCGCCAGGCGCTCAAGCATCGATCAATGAATGGAAGGAAAGTGATCTTTCATTGTGACCTCATTGAGCTTTTCGATAATCGATCTGAGACTACGTAACTTTGTGACAAGTCTCAATGCTATTTCCTCTCCCTTCTCATTCTTCTCAATCGTAATTCCTCCTTTCTTGGGAACTACTTGAGTTGGGGAAACCCATTCACTATCAGCGATGGCATAAATGATTCCCATGTCCAGAAGCTTGATGATTTCCTTTTTAACGACTTCTTGCATATGAGGTTGAGCCTCCTGCAGAAATTTGTCTAATACATTCGCACCCTCATTAGTCTTGATCTTATGCATCTGAGATGTCGGGAGATATCCCTCTTATATCTCCTGCTTGCCAACAAAAGCTTTTTCATTTCGTTTCAAGGCGTTGATCAATTTCATCTCTTATCACGAGACGACTTGGCGGATATGATTAGCGGAAGCTTGTCACCTTCTCTTAAAAACACATACTTTAGATGTTTGGGCAGCGGCTTGAACCAAATCGGCGAGGGTCTTCCAAACTTGACTTAAGATCTCCACCTTTCAACTCAACATCAGAGCTTACTCGGTGGTCCCACGCCTCAACTTCTCCTCTCAGCGGTTCTTCCTCAATATCAGGTTTGCTAATTGATCTAGATTAACCACACCATGAGTATTTATATTATCAACCAATCGCTCGTATTAAACCTACGACCATGACTTGCTTATCCATATAATCGGTGAAATCATCATCATATAATCAATGGAAAAGCCGGTTGGAGGGCCAAAGGTACTTGAATGGACTTTAAGACATTGTAACTCACCTCTTGATCACCAACTCGGATAGTCACTTGCCCACCATCACAATCGATGAGGGCTCTGGCGTAGATAAGAAAGGTCTTCCAAGAATCGGGGGGCGTTTTCATCTTTCTCCATATCTAAAACATACCAATCATTGGAAAGGTAAATCTATCAATCTGAACTAAAACGTCTTTCGGGATCCTGAAGCTTTCTTAGAGGATCTATCTGCGAATTGTAAACTCATAGTAGTGGGTTCTAGAAGGCTTTGTAAACCAGAAATTTGTTTGCATCTGAGACATTGGCATAAGACTTATAGAGGCACCTAGATCACACAAAGAATTAGGGAAGACTAGACCTCCCATTAATCTGTAAATCTGAACTTGCCGGGTCACCTCTTTTAATTGGTAAGTCTTCATAATTAATCATGGAGTAATCCTCACCAATTTGCCTTTCCATGCTGCTAACTTCTTTTTGAAGACACAACATCCTTGATGAATTTTGTATACTTAGGCATCTCGACCAAAACATCGAGATAATGGAAGATTCACTGAGTATTTTGAGGTTAAGAACCTTTTCATACTTCTTATCTTCACTCAAAGGTATGTTGCTCTTTAAGTGGTGGAAATGGAAGCTTTTAGATCATTCTCGAGAAAGACTTTCTTTGAGGATGCATTTACCGCTCTGTCTTCCGAGATCCTTCCACCTAACGGCTTTTCAATCTTTTTATTAGTCGGGATCGGCCTCACGACTTTCATATCTTCACTCCTCGAGGGATCGACCACACGAGGACTTCCTTTTTTCACCTCTCGGGGATCGACCCACTGAGTATTCTCTTTTGGCAAAGGGAGTGTAGGTGCTCGGCTTCCCTCTCCTTATCAATGGCGAGGAGGGGCTAGTGGTTTCCCTGGTGGGAAGGACCACTAACTTGAGTACCACTTCTTAAGTTCATTGCCTTGCAGCCTCCTCTCTGCCGTAAGGTATTGAAGTGCAGTCGATACATGGGCCTTTGTTCAAATCGGTCTGAGCAACATGACCGCCGTTTGGATTCTTTTCGGTAAAACTAGGTAGATGCCACAGGGGTCTTGAAGCTAAGCTGCTCGGCCAGTTGCCATATTTGCCTCTCAAGGTTCTTATTTTTACTCATAAGGGGCTAGAATATTCTTGTTTTGCTCCTCTCTGAATGAGTTCCATTCGACCTTGAGTCTCTGATCTTAAAGGGCCTTGGGAGTTTGGAAAATTTTGAGAGTATTCTTTGTTGGGCGATTTTGAAAATTAAATTAGAATTGGAGGCCAGTTACGATTGAACCTTTGAGTAGGATTGGAAAAATTTGTGTTTTGGTTACATTGAAACCAGGGTTCTATTGAAATTTTGACTCAAATTGAAATTGAATTAGGATTGAAACCGGAAGATTGACTAAACCCATGGTTTTGGAAATTTTCTTTGGCGAAACTTGATTAGACCTTTGGTTGTTACGGCCATAAACGCATTCACTTGGCGTTACGTCCGTTCATAGGGCGAATTTAGATGTGTGCCCCACCTCGTCACAATTTTGACATGTGACTTGATTATCTTGTCCATAATCATGAAACGACCTTCACTTGATAAGGAGCGGGAAATTAAAGCGACCTTTGGTATTTCATATGGCGATCGGCGGCGGATTTTAGCGATCTGAACACGAGGGTTACGTGGAAAAGAAAAGTTTGATTTACGGTTTGAAACTTGAGATCTTTGCCATGCAGCCTGCGGCATGGCGATCAAACTTTGCATGTTTACCTCCTACCCTTAGGAGGAAGAGGTGCTTGAATAGCTTGATAGGATGGAGCATAGTTATATTTAGCAATGTCCTCGAACAATGCCCATCCCTCTTGGTGTTTTCTTCAAAAGCGCCCCACGGATGAACTATTGACCATGCCTTTTGTAAGCTCGGTCAATCCACTAAAAATGTGTTGACTTGCCTTTGCGGTGGCAAGCCATGGTGAGGCACTTTCTCGTGATTTGAATCTTTTCCGACAATCAAAGAAAGATTCATTCTCTTTACGATAGAAAGTGAAAATCTCGTTCAAACAACTGAAAATTTTGTTTTGAAGGTGGAAAGTATTGACTCAAGAACTCCTTTTGAGTTCCGCCCAAGTGGTGATTGATTCGAGGAAGAAAGTATACCACTCCTTAGCTTCTCCCTTTAGAAAATGGAAAAATATCGATCGATTGCATCCTCACTTACTCGCTTGGATGCGTGTGGTACCGCACATCTCAAGAATGTATGCAAGTGAGTGTGTGGATTCTCTGGCCCGATAACCATGGAAAATAGATGCATCTTTGCATCATTTGAATGAGGCCAGGCCTTAGCTCAAAGTTACGTGCGGTGATGGGTTTGGAATGACAATAGCCGGGTTAAGCGTGCATTGCGCCAGGCATGGCGTAGTGCATAGCGTCGTCTATTATTAGCGACCATTATCACAAAATCGGTGATTTCTTTGGCTAGGCGATCCTCGAGATCTTGCTCGGCTCTTCCTTCGAGAACATGAGCGGAGAATCCGCTGTTTGGCGGACTACGGTTCGCTCGAGGAGTCGAGGTGTATAATGCGGTCCTTTTGACTCAAGTTTGCATAAACCGGACCAAAAACAAGTAAAGTAACCTAAAGACTAAGAAATTAAAAGCCTAAACTAAAAATTAAAGCCTAAGAAAAGAAAAGAAAAGGAAGAAAATAGGATTATTAAGGAAAAAGGTAAAGCAGGCGGGCGTCAAAGGTGTGGGCGGGGCGTTTGCTAACTTCAGTGGGGCGGGCGTTCGGATGTCAAGCGCTCGTCTGGTCTTGAAAACGAGCAGGCGTCCAAATTTTATGGGCGCTTCGTCTAAAATGGATGGAGCGAGCGAGGATTGAAAGTTTTCCGGTGGGCGGGTGTCCAAGATCCTGAGCGCCCGTTCGGTAGCGGAAAAAGCTGAGCGAAGCGAAAAGTTGCGAGAAAGAAAAAGGGGTTAAGGAAAAAAAAGCGAGAGAGAAAAAAGAGATAGATAGCAAAAGCTGAAAGAAAGAAAATCTAATCCCAAGAGAACTAAAGAAGACCTTAAACCTAACTAAAAACCACAATTATCTAATTAAAAACTACAAAAAACAATTAAAAACAAGAAATAAAATTAAAAGCAGGAAAACAAAAACTAGACAACCGTCCGGTTCCCGGCTAATGGCGCCAAAAACTTGTCACGGATTTTATTAACACAAAACAAACAAGTAATAATCCGGTTAACCTCAAGTATAAGGATCGTAGTAATAGTGGTTAATGCGGGTTCGATCTTACGAGGCGGCGATTGTGATTCCTAGTTTTTGTCTAACTAAACTATGTCACGAAACTAATCTAAGCAATGAATAAAAGCGAACAAAACCGAAAATAAAACTAGGCGGAGGATGTAATCCAAAGCTAGGAAGAATACGGGTTGCGAACCTTTAACTAAACTAATCTAAGATGCAAATAAAAGTAAACTAACTAAGCAAATTCAAGTTTTTAAGGATTTAAATTAAATGTTTAACGAACAAGCGAGGAATGATCCATCTATCCAACAAGCATTGATTTCTATCTACGATTATATTGTGGTTTTATCTAAGTTGTGATTCACCTCATCTAAATATGAACCACTAATTCCTTAGAAAGTTCATCTTTTAATCCATTATCTTCAATGCAAGATTAACGCGTTTTCTAACCAAAGGTGTAAACTTTATGTTTTTAATCTAGCAATTAAACCTATTAACTTCCGTTAAGATAGATTCAAATACTATTCCTATTCATGGTGATATAAGGTTTATAGATATTTCCATCAACAATAAACAATCGACACATGCATATCTTACGATATAAGAGCAATTAAACATCGTAAACATGAATAAAAAACAACCTTTAATAAAAACTCACGGTATAATCGATGAAAACTAAATCAACGATTTGTTGGATGGCTTCACAATACTCGTTTGATGAAGCTTTTAGCTTCGAACATCCTCGGCAACTCAAAATTGCGAAAGCTTGATTGCATAAAAGTAGCTAATTTAATCTAGATCTAAAGTGCATAAATGGAATAAGCGGAAGAAAAAGCGCAGCCTAAAGCCGCCCCTAGGTTTTAAGGTTTGAATAATGTGTATTTTGTATCCCATATGTGGAAAAGCAATTTGCTATATATAGATTTTGAAGTCGGTTTCACTAAGTCGGCCCGGCGGACGCTCGTCCGCTCTTGTGAGCGCCCGTCGAGATAGATCTGGCGCCCGAACATACCGTTAAGTATAGCGTCAAACTCTACATATCAAAAATCGCACCACGGACGCCCGTCCGCTTTATCAACGCCCGTCCACTCTGGGCGGGACACGAACAACTCGTTCAGGATGATCGAATTTTGATTTCTTGATCTTTATCTCTTTTTTCTCTATCTCATTCCTTCATTATCTCTTTTATCATCAATTAGCTCGAACTTAATCAACTTTTGATCATCTTTTGAACCTCAAACATGTATACACACACATAAAAACATACATAAAAGCGTAATAATGTCAAATAATCATAAAATCATATTAAAAACACATAAATTAACCAATATTGCGAATAACTCATTAAAAACCTCATTTACTCAATATATCGATTAAACACTCGTTTCTTATGCAATTAAGTACAAATACGGGGGAAAATACCATAGAATATATCGTTATAAATCGTATAAATTCACCATATGACCATCAATTTTATGTCTACTTTTCTTACGTAATTTCTTAGATTAACGAGCGTTTTCTATTCGATTAAGCTAAGGGTGCAATCTCTAATCTTATCTACTACCATTGAAAAGATAGTAGGCGTCTATGTCTGATTAACCTCCTTCATTGGTTGTATTAACTTACACACAATAAGTGTTAGAAATTCTTTGGCTCAGACCGATAACCTCCTACTGCGACTATCGTGGATTGACTAGCATGTTTCTAGGGATTGATCGAACTATTCTAATTAACACTTCACTTTATCGTCCTTCTTGTTAATTTATGAATTACAATAAGTAGATTGGCCATATCTAACCTACTATTAATTAAACATATCGATCAGCGTGGTGGTGCGAATCTTGAATTAGGGTGACCAAAGTTTTTTGCGACTCTGATATGAACCGTCGCGAGCTTGGCGGCGTGGTTCATATTTCTAAAATATACATCGTTTTGTTATTATTGTAGTTAATTACGATTCGTTTAGACATGCGATTAATTACAACACGTTAATCTAACTAAATCTACCATGATCAAAATCTGAAGAAGGCGTTCAAAGCTTCATGCCTTTATCAATGGCGACCTAAGCTTGACCAACTCAAGCTAGTTGATGGATTGGAAGAGATAATGTCTCGGATTTTATGCTAAGCGAAATATAACAAGTAATAAAATAAATCCGGTTTACACCAAGTGCGAGGATCGTAGTATAATGATTAAAACGGTCGAACTCACGAGGAATCGTCTTTGTCTAGTTTGATTAATTTTCCTAAAGTTGTCACGAGAAGTAAAAACGTCCTATCTAAACAATTTAAAGACTAAAACTAAAATAACAAAACAAAATGAACTATTAATGAAAACAATAAAGTTAAAGCTGAATGAGAAGATTAAAAATCTAAAGCCAGTGAAGATAATTCTTGAATCGAATAACGAAAATAATTCTATTCTATAAACTAAATAAAAATTATAAAATTGCTATGGTGATAACAAATGATTTTTTCAATAAATTTAACAATGAACAAGCAATGATCCACGATCCATAACCTCAATTTCTTCTCTAAGGTTGTCTAGTGATGATTTAATTAGAATTGTGGTTCACTATCATAAGTATGAATTTCTAACATCTTAGAAAAATTCACCTATCAATCTTTTTAGTCCATCGATCCTAAAGATTAACGCTTTAATTATCAAGGTGTGAAATTTATCAATCTAAGTAACCTAGATATTCAACTTTAACAACTATCGTTAATTAGATTAAAAATCCAATCTTTACTATGGTGATCTTAGTTTAACAACGATTCTCATCAAATATTAAACATCAAACAGACAATACATTCATCAATGAAATTGCATAATAACAATAAAAACATAGAAAAGATACAATCTCATTAAAACTCACAAACAATCCAAAGTCGAAATTGAGATCTTTGCAGCGATCGGTTTCACAAAGCTCATTCAAAAAGCCTCGACCTCGACCATCGTCACACGGGCAAAATAAAATAAAAAAATACAAAAACACTTTCGGTCGACCGGAGCCACACACTTTTTTTGCTTTTTCTTATAAGCCTCTGTTCTCGGATGCTTTTAGGTGTCTTCTGTGTTCCAATATTTGCGTCCTTTTATAACCTTCTTGAGCTAGGGTAATAATTATCCTATTTCCTTTTCTTTAAAAATAAAAACTAAACCACTAATAAAAATATAATAATTCCAATTTTGTCATACAGATAAGTCTTCAAATAAAATCTTTGTTCAAAATCCTTGACTCGTTGACTCGTTCCACGATATGCTCGTCATTACCTACAACATAATAAAAGCGTGCAAAGTGTAACATCACATATATAAATAGATAATTGCTAATAAAATCACGTAAATAACCCGACTTTGCACTCTAATACTTTCCAACTTCATTCTTTCAATAAATCCATTAAACACTTAATTTTCTATAAAAATAATAAAATACCAAGGATATTGTTCTGAAATAATGTAATATAAATCGTAAAAATCACATAAACAACTCCCCCCACACTTAGCTTTTGCTTGTCGAGCAAGACAAAACAAGACCAAGGCTTAGATTTACTTAGTACCACAAAGTTCCAACCAAAAGAATAAATATAGACATCTTGAAAGTATACATCATATTTAATAAGTTAGAGGTTCACCGGTGTGTGTGCGAGCCATATAAAATTTCCACTAAGTCCAAACTTGAAACTTTCCAAGCAACTAGCAAATACCCATCTAAACTAGAAAAGATGATGATACTTATAACATGTGCCCTACACAGCGTAACATGTCACGAAAGGATGATAGAATGTGTTTAGGATCTTTCGACATACTCGGAGGATATTCCACTACAACATGCACATTCGGTTTATCTTTGGGGATAAGATAGGCAATAACTAAGTCTTCCACTTATTCATACCACTTTCCTTACGTAAGTTGATTCAATTAACTTTCACATATAAGCATACATCGAGAATGAGCTATTGCCCGTCATAGTAGAATAGGACATTCGGGATATACCATACCTTACTCAAATCATAAAGCGACTTCTTACATTGTCGTGAGCTTTGGTCATCATAGTGGTATAGGACATTAGTGAGTGCATACCTACCTCACTCAATCATCGACCCGACTTCCGACACACCCAATTTTTTCATTATTTTAACAACAACTTCCCAAGCACATGAATTCGTTTCACTTATCACATTCAAACCTAGGACATTCCACGATTATGTCATACTACGATTCTAAATACAAACTATTATAATTCCCGTGACCACGTACATTAGCACTAAGCCTGAGAATACTTATAAGATGATCAAATGTTACTAATCTAAATGGAGTGCGACTTTATAATTTATAGCTCGTCATTTAACATGGCTACGTGAATGTATGTCGGGTGAGACATCGACTACTAAACATACAATATAAAGCATCAATAACTATAATATGCCACGGTTGGAAACCACAACGATAGTAAGCCAAACAAAATATGAACTTGCTCGGAACAAAAACAAAAATTTTAAAATTTTTCAAGTTTTGACTCTTTACAAGCATGGTAATAGATTAAGCACAATTGTAGGTACATACAACCCCTCCAGCATTAAGCAACAACATGTCCTCATGTTGTGCAGAATTAGAAGAAATAAAGTACTTAGCTGATTTGGTATAGAAAGTCGACCCGTTGGTGAGGCACAAGCATGAAAAGGCCAGCGTTAGAGATGTCATATGTAGTCCTTTTCGACCAGCGACTTGAATACTAGCTTGACAAAGCGACTAAAAATGTACACTACTTGAGAAACACGGAAATATCTCGGGAACAGGGGAATATAATCGTCGCGCAAAAAATAACGATAGAGGATACTATAAAGTAGCGAGGCTAGATGATGCAAAATGACATGAACACATAAACATAATGCTACAAAATGATATGCAAATATACTAATAATGCAAAGAATCTTTGGGATACACGAAGAAAATAGAAACACAAAACACTAGCCCAAGCTAATCTTCATAGATGTCGCCCGATCTACAATCGGATTAGGCGGCGAAGCATATCGATCGCGGGAGGATGTCATATTCATCTTGCAAGTTCCAATCTTCTCCCGCAACATCTACTCCTTTAAAATGTTCATCACGGAGTACCATAACAAATCGATAAGCATCGGGTCATTTAGAATCGTATCGGCCGTCTAACGCATGTTGAAGGTCCTCGATGCTAAACTCTCCATCACCCACGGTGTGAGGGTATAATGACAACATAAGTAATGGTCACGGCGCGCGTGATGATATGGTAATCAACGTCAGGATAAAGCGTTCCTCCAGGTCCATCATCTAGAGTTATATGGCGGATTCTATGAATGAATGGGATCTCATGCGGGAACTCCGTAATCCATTTCAAACAAAGCCGAATTGAAGCGATTCATACAACACTCTTATTAGACTTAAAACTAAAACACATAAACCAAAGACAAAGAGTAATTGAAAAATGACTAATATATATATATATATATATATATATATATATATATATATATATATATATATATATATATATCTAGGATGCCCCCTAGTGGCTTGTTGGTTTATGTCGTTGGCTCAAACAATCTTCTTATTCAGCCCGGTCGGACCATTTAACCTTCCTTCCGGCCCTTTACCGTGTAGCTCACGATAATTAGTGTGGCCACAAAAGCGACATCTAACACATGGCGTTAGGTTCCTTCTTTGCTTTCAAAGCGCTCTTAATCTTCCCGTTGTCGATCTTTTCTTCTTCAGTTTCTTCTTTAACTTGGCCTCCCTTTCATACTCTTCCATGTCCCAACTCCCGGCCATAACTTGCTCGACCTCGTAAAACAAGTCAGGCGAGAATTCTTCAAGCTCATTGACTTCAGTCATACCACACCCGAGGATGTCGAGGAAATGAATAATCAAAGGTTTTTCTTTAGTTTGACCAATATAGTGCTTGCACCTTTGACCATTTACTCTAAATGGCTGGTCACCATGACCTCTCGGCTCTAAAACACCTCAGGGAATAATTTGAAGAATTTCAAGGGCCCGGACCAGCGCGTCCTCAACTTCCCGAAGCAGATGTAACTGGAATTATAAAGTAAGACTTGCTCCCCAACTTGAAATTCTAAACTTCTTGATTTTAGCATCATGAAGGAGTTTCGTTTCTGTCTTGCTAATCCTGGCACTCTCGTAGTCACAGAGTCTAAACTCATCCAATTCATGCATTTGCATCGATCGATGTTCACCACGTGGCCCGGGCATCAAAGTTCAAGAACTTAATGGCCCAATCGCTTTATACTCTAATTATTGGCAAGTGGCACGGTTTCCCATACACCATCGATAGGAGATGTACCCATGGGGTTTTATAGGCGATCTGTGCGCCCATAGTACATCATCGAGTTTGAGACTCGAGTTCTTTCTATGGTTGTTCACAACTTTTTCGGGGATCTTCTTCAAACTTTGATTACTTCTCTCAACACAGCCCTTAGTCATAGAATGATATGGTGTGCCAATTTTATTCGGACACCATATTTCTCAAGGACTCTTTCTAATGGCGGTTCGCGAAGTGCATTCCTAAATCAGATTAAAGCGCGGGGACTTCCAAATCTCACGAAAATATTTTTCTTGAAAGCTCGCGACCGTTTGTGGTCATTGCGAGAAGTAAGCTTGAGCACTTTGTTAGGTGTGATGCCGAAAGACAATTTTGTAATTGTTTTATTTAATAAATGAAATGATATTATTATTCATATTTATTATTCTCATAATCACCGATGTGACAATAGTATTTACACTACGAAAACCCACGAGTATATCGTTTATGTAATCACTTAACTTTCGATTATGTATGAGATATACACGGGAGGATTGAGTTAGTGAAGATGTACTTAAAATACAATTAGTCCGTAGTAAAGTTAATCGAGAGTATCGGGTCTCCCCTTTAACGTACTATTAATGCGCCCATAACACGATAGGTGTGATCGTCTTATCCGGACTTTCGGTTAAAGGAACCTAATGGGGCATTTATATATGATAGATATATCATATAGGGCTGGACCGATTTGATCTGAGTTCTCAATATAATTCCGTAATTGAGAAGTCTTATCGAATCATTAGATGATCATATTATGGATATATCTTAATCTGAGGTGATCACGATCAAGCTGCTTGAATCGATTATGAGGTTTGACTTGGCGGTTAAGGATTACCTTTGTCTGTGATCTGAATTACCCCGTCTTGGCATTGTCTTTGGATTGAGTGAGTAGTACGTATTATCACGGATCACGGAATCCATTCCTTCCATTTATGGAAGTAGATAAACGATTCCTTATGAGTTAATCCTGAGACATTGATCGATCCATGGGATTCATATTACAGCGATTAGCTACGGTGAGTTATTTGAATTATTGATCACTAGGGGTTAATGGTAAAGTAAGGACAAGATGTTACGAAAAGGGTTAACGGTAACTTCCGATTTAGAATGAGCGATCTATGGAGGATTAATCCATATGAAATGATTATATCGGTGGGCGCTTATTACTTTCGTGAGGAGATAAATATAATCTTATAATCGGAGGAGTGCGATCACGGGATTATGGTGGCATATTCTGTGATTGATTTATCGAATATAATTATTACATTCATAAGATAATTATTTATTTGATTTATCGGGCCAGTGATTATTAGTCCATGGTCCCCGACGTGCCTCCTAATATAGCATGTATATTCTCGGACGTCGAATCACGATAATATTGATTTAGTTCATGTTGACTTTATTAAAGCGATATGTGAATTAATTGTTTAGTGGACTATTAAATTAGTTGGGCTAAATAATTAAATATGTGGAAAAGGCATTTTCCATAATCTTGGCGTTATGTGTGTTGGTGAAATTAATTGGTGACTAGGTCACAAGCAATTTTAAGCCCCATGTATTAATTTAGGAAACAAGAATTAGTTTCTTGTGGATTAATAAGACATGTGCATAAAATATTTATTGGATAAATATTTATGGTAAATAATAAAGATAAAAATATTCTTGATTTGTTCTAGAATATTTTGAGATTATCTTTTATTTAATAGGATTATTATAATTGATTTTGTATTAATTATAAAATCCTTGGAGAGACAAGGATTACTCTTACATATAAAGAGAGTTATAAGCCTAACTGCACACATAAAGTTCGACTATCAACTCTTAGAGAGAAGATAGAATTTTAGGCCAAGTAGAGGAGGAGAAATCTTGGAGATTTTCCCAGTAGCATATCGGAGGGGTTCGAGTCGAGAATTCCTTCCACCGGGAATTGCTTGGATCACACGTCTGGAAAATTGTGGTGCTCATCACATCTACTCCCAATTCATCCTCCTTGCGGTTCTTCGATTTGGATTTCGAGATCCAAAAGGTATGATCTACAACCCCCTTGTAGAATAGATTTAATGTTTTATTACGTGTATTATATAGATCTAGATCCATAAATCGCTTCCGTTGCGATGGTATTACTAACAGTGGTATCAGTCGCCATGGTGATCTATATTTATCGTATAAAATATTAGATCTAAGAGTGGAATATGACGTGTGTAGATTGCATTATTTTCGTTTCTTTAATTTTATTATTTTGAAAATTTTATGATGAATGCTTGTGATTATGCGTGGTTGAAGAGATGGATTGGGGTTGGTATTGTTTCGTTAGTTAGATCTATTGTACACTCATATAAGCGATGAAAATTCGTTCATATGAGTATAGGAAATTATGTAATTTATTTGTAATTGCAATTATAATTTCCAGAAAATAGATAGTTTTAGTAGCTGTTTCGTTTTTTTGTTTTTCCCGTTGATCGAGCCGTTGAAACGATGATCCCTCCGGTCAGAATCAAGATTAGAAGATGATGATCAACTCCACAAAATTTGGCGTCGATCAGAGTCCGTTACAATATCCGTTCGTTGCTGAGAAGAGGCTGCTGTAGCAGAAAACGCAGGATTCACAGAAACCCTACCTGTGACTTCCTCGATTTTCTGGGAGAGTTTAGACCGTTGAAACAAAAATCCGACCGTTCAGATGGATAAACATGGAGTTTGTGACGTGGCATAAAAATTGAAGGTCGATCAGGATTCATCTCGATTCCCGATCGGCCTCGGGAAGTCACTGATGCGCTGCATTCAAAGTCAGATTCAGCAGCAAGTTGGGCGGCGCACTGGAGAAAATTGACAAGTCAAAGATCCGATCCAACCGTCCATATTGGAGTTCGAGAAGTGAAGAAAAGATCTGGAAAGTTTCGTCCCGATCCGAGTTCGTTTGGTATGCCGATCGTCGAAGAGTTCGAACAGCTGCAGATTTTCTTAGAAAGTAGTAAACCCTAGTTAGGGTTTTGGTTTTTTTTTTTTATTAGATTAGATTAGAAGTGCACCAGCGATCGATCCATCTCGGTGTTTAAATTTTCCGCAATTTTATTTTTATGTGTTTGATCATAAAATAGATATAAAATCGGAATTGCCATGACATGCATCATATCATAAATCCACTCCATGCATATACATGTAGAATTTTAATTTTGGTAATTAAAATAGGCATGTATACAAACTCGCGTAATTAGTTGAAATTTAATTAATACGTGGTAATTAATTAATTTAGTAACTAATTAAAGATCCGAGGACGGGTTATGAAATCGTTAGCCTTTCGGTGTGTGTTCTCGGTGAACGCCTTAAAGCTCAAACGAGATCACGTTTTGATTCATAGTGTCTACGAGATTGAATGATGGTAAAAGAACAATAAATCTTGGATAAAAGCGGTTCGCTTTTAGGGTTGGGTGGTCAATCGAGCTTGGCTCAAACGACTTAACCCTCCTAGTGTGATGTATGCACGGGGTCCGGCAAGACTAAGCTACACCGAGAGAGCGGAGGGGTGATTCCTTCTAATCTCAATGCGGCTCTCTTGACCCGATTTAGTCCGATTGTCACATATGTTCCAACGAATAGGAAGGGTAGGCTTGCCTACGTTACCGACACCATTCGGAATCCTTGATTTTATGCGCTTTTATGTTAACATCAAAAGACGTGGTTAGTTAACCCACAACCACTTCCAAAATATTGAGTGGGAGCGGGGAGGCGACACCAACCCCACGGCCTCTACTATAGATGCAAGTAAGTGAGAGAAGGGTGGCGCCTCGCGGCGCTTTGATTTCGTCCCCTACGGATGGTGTTCACCCCTATCAACATTCATGGCTTGGTCTCCGAAAGGATAGGATTTACGGGTACTCGTCGGGTCACCGACCTATCCTACGACGGCACACTCGGGCGTACCTAAGAGATCCGATATAATAGGTCACACTCATCAAGGGTATTTTTGGGATAAATACCTAGGCTAAAAAAAAGGAAGGTAGTCAATGAATAAAGGGATGTTCGATTCTCGTGGGATGTCCGATTCTCACAAGTTATTCATTGATTTAACCGTTGATCTCTTTGACCTACCCTACGGCGACCTTTGAGATGCAAGGTTAAAACCTTGGAATGGTAGAGTAGACTTATTTTTAGTTTACAATTCCTAAAATTAATATAGTAGTGTTAAACTTGAATTAATATATGTCATTTTATTTACAACATTATATCCCTTACTAAATTGCTTAAAAATTTATAATTGACTAGTATTGACTTCGTTAAAAGTGGAAAGTAACTAGGACGTTGAACTAGTTAATCGATAATGCAATTATTTTTCTGAAGAGATATTTTCTCTTAAGCCTTTTAAAACCAGAGTGACATATGGGTATGTCACTAGTGTCATTTGTGTTAAGCGGAGACAAACTTAGTTTGATCAAAGGTGATTTCGGACTTTGAAATTCTTCTAGTGAATTTTAAGTGTGTAGTAATTACACGAGTAAATTTTCTAATTGAAAAATCGGAAAATCATGAAGTGTTACTAGTTGGACGATATTTGGAATTGATGAACTAGTGGGAGCTTTATGATTTATTGTTTTTCTAGAACATTAGAAAAGTGTAATTGACTACACACGTAACGTTCTAATTGAAAACCGGAAAGTCATGAAATGTCGCTAGTTGGACGATATTTGGAATCGATGAACTAGTGGGAGTTCTATGATTTGTTGTTTTTCTGGAAACATTAGAACTGTGTAAGTGTTTACACGAGAGATTTTCAAATTGAAAAATTGGAAAATCATAAAATGAAGCATTGTCGGTTAGACGGTATTTGGAACCGATAAACTAGTGGGAGCTTTAATGTTATGATTTGTTGTTTTTTCTCGGTATGATAGAAAATCCGAGAAGTCCTAACAAGTAACAATCGAAATAGACATCCACGGTTCAAGAGTAGTGTCTACTCAAACGAACCATTTGGTTCAAGACTGCTTCCATTCACGGAAAGTCAAGAATGGGAGAATATGTCTAAAAGTGTTAGTCATCTAAAATCGAGTTGATTTTAAGGCTAAAAACGAAAATTAACAAACCGAAAGTCATAGGATAAGGATAGTGATTTCGGATCACCAACCTATGAATCCTTGGTGATTTTCTCTTAGGCTATGTTCTTTGGAAGAACGAGATAGTTGTGCATTAACGATTAATAGACAACGGGCGTAATTTTAGCAAAATAGTGGGAGTGATATGAGGAAATGAATCTCGATTCAATCCTTGGATATCGCAGAAGATTTATTTTTCTCTCGCTTAAGATTCGTTGGAACGAATGGATTTACCTTTTATTCGATAATTTGTTTGTCTTATAGAAAGTGAATATACCATTTGTAGTACGAATCTAAGACTCGGACTTTTGTTTGATAAAGTCAAAACCACTAAGAAATGTCAAATACGATATGTACCATCTTAAGAACTATTAAAAGCAATTGGTTTCTATATTTAGATAAACGCTTCTTCATATTCCATAGTTAGTGCATAGTCCCTAAAAGACAAGACTCAAGACCGGCTCAGGGTGATTCCTTTCTCCCACCTGTTATATTGTCTCAAAGGTTCAATGACTAAGTTTCCTTTCAATCGGGAAAGGATAATGGTTATAAAGAAGTAACATAGCTTGTTCATGACGACCTTCGGGTCCGATGAAAGATACAAGCTAGTAGAGCTTCCGAGTAGTGACTTCTTGTCCGATAACTATTCAAACACTCCGGTAAGTTTATCCAAAATATTTTATGGTGTCTCGGATTCTCATCTGTAGATGGAGTATTCTATACTCAGTAAACGGGCCATCACATAGTCCTAGAGATCGATGTTCGGCTCGCCTCATAGTGAAATGCTTTCACTAAGGAAGAAACCATTGAATTGCCTTACATAGTTGTAGATGTGCTACAATACACCGCTTAACTCAATAAAGATATTGAAGTGAAATAACGGTTTACATTGAAATGTAGAACCGAGAAGTCTACCTAGAATGTGCTTTGGAATTAACGGATAATGAGTGGATTCGGTTCACCCAAATTCCGCCAATATAAGCATTTAGCACATGATGCTTGATGGTAGGATCGAATTTCACGCATACGCTCGGTCGCTGACCAAATCGTGATATATCTTGAAGAATTGAGAGAAAGGTTCATATCGATTCTTGACATCCTGAAGGGACAAATCTTTGTTGCATCCTTTCTCGATAGAGTCTATGAACAACAAACCTTGAACCTGTGAGTACGGATACTCAAGGTAGTTACTTTACCGATTAGATCAAACCACATCCAACTTTGGTTGTTGGTGATAACACTAAATATCGCTAAACTAGATCGTAATTTCGATCCACCAAGAAAATAGCGAGGAGTATGGTTTATCCATTACCCATTACGGTTTCTCGCGGACTTTGTAGTCCGAGGATCGATTGATGACCTATGGCTCTTTTTTGTGAGCAAAGATAGATTCTCGATAATAGAGGTTGGTTTACAAGCCATAACCCCGTGAATGGAGTTTGGTACTCCAGAGTCGCTCATACTTTGTAGAACCACCCGAGTGTCTCAGCCCAAAGGGAGTAATTGGATCTACACGGAAAAGAGTAGAATGAATTCGGTAATTCATGATTTCGCTCAAAAGCGTAAAAATAGGGGTGATTCCCCGAGACTTTCTTGCCAAACAAACGGAATCTGGATTCATTCGAAATGTATGGTATTGCCTTATGAACTTATGACAGATGACTGCCAAGGCTTATGTCCTTTGTGGATAAAAAGCAAACCTCTTGGTCATCTAAAGTCATATATTTCTATAATATATGGATTTGACCGAATATTGATAAGTCTTCAGGTAGACTCGGATATCAATTTTAGTACAAGAGTGAATATATACATATATATTAGTGTTTGTGAAGGATAACGCCGCACTAGCTTGACTCAACACGGGTGTGTTATCTCAAGTCGACCGACAATGCCACAATTCTTCGCAATGAGATTTGGACAACATTCTCAAGAGTTTGACTCGGTCGAATTCATTAGAATCACTCATTGGTTTCCCATCCATCTTATTGGTTAAGATGATGCATCCGTATGCAACATTCAACGAGGAAGTTCTACCCTATGCCTCAGAATGACTCTCTAAATCTTCGGATAAAGAGAAATGGGATGGATTCTCTTTGTGACAAGAGATGGTCAGTTATTGAACGTCAATTTTGATCGAATCTTAGATTCGGCAATTAACAAAGCAAGTTTAGTATGTCCTTTAGTATCTTGAGAGAACGAGGAATAATATGCGACATATTCATGTATGAGCTTGGATATGTGTGATACATCGATTTTGACTTTAAGTCGATTGAGGATGATCGTTAAAGCCGATCTCGGCTCGTGTTTACTCTTGTTGAAGCTTATTGCCTGGAGAAATCCAAAGAACGCCAACTCGACTTTAACTAGTTGGGTGATTAGCTTCTCAGTAGTAGCTGCAGAGGCGATATAGCTTAAGGATTTCCTTTCCATATCCGGGAGTCATTCTAGATTTGGAAAGCAGATACCACATCATCAGGCAAACAACGGCGGGTAGCTTATAAGGATTTCCAAATCATCGGAGTTCAAGAGCATATTGGTAGTACCACATGATCGATGGACCGCGACGCTTTCGATTCTACGGATCGCCTCGAGCCGACAACCCGACCGATCATTAAGACCCATGACATTCGTGATATAGTGCTCCCGAGTCACCGACCTATCCTACGACGGCATACTCGAGTGTACTTTGGAATCAAATGGTTATGATAAGTTTTGTGGGTACTAAAATACGGGATTTAGTCTCCATTGCTTTAGAGCAAGTGGGAGATGTAGTTTGTCGTAGTTTTAAATAATAGGTGTGCTCTAAAAAAATTAATCACAAGCTGTCAGCAAGTGGGAGATTGTTAGTGTGATGCCCAAAGACAATTTTTTTGTAATTGTTTTATTTAATAAATGAAATGATATTATTATTCATATTTATTATTCTCATAATCACCAATGTGACAATAGTATTTACACTACATAAAACCCTCGAGTATATCGCTTATGTAATCACTTAACTCAAAGTAATGAGATATACACGGGAGGATTGAGTTAAGTGAAGATGTACTTAAAATACAATTAGTCCGTAGTAAAGTTAATCGGTAGTATCGGGTCTCCCTTTTAACGCACTATTAATGCGCCCATAACACGATAGTGTGATCGCCTTATCCGACTTTCGTTAAGGGAACCTAATTGGGCATTTATATATGATAGATATATCATATGTGGATGGACCGATTTGATCCGAGTTCTCAATATAATTCCGTGAATCGAGAAGTCTTATCGAATCATTAGATGATCATATTATGGATATATCTTAATCCTCGAGGTGATCACAACCAAATGCATGAATCAAGATGAGGTTTGACTTGACGGTTAAGATTACACTCGAGTCCGCGATCCGAATTACCCCATCTTGGCATTATATCGATTGAGTGAGTAGTCCGTGTTATCACAGATACGAATCCATTCCTTCCATTTACGGAAGTAGATGTACGCCTCTTTATGAGTTAATCCTGATATTGATCGATCCACGGGATTCATATTACACTAATTAGCTACCAAAGGAGTTATTTGAATTATTGATCACTAGGGGTTAATGGTAAGTAAGACAAGATGTTCTCGGTGCGGTTAACGGTAACTTCCGATTTAGAAATGAATAAATGGCATGAGGATTAATCCATATGAAATGATTATATCAAAGTGACGCTTATTACTTTCTCGTGAGGAGATAAATATAATCTTATAATCGGAGGAGTGCAAATACAGATTATGGTGGCATATTCCTCGATTGATTTATCGAATATAATTATTCTGCTCATAAGATAATTATTTAGTTGATTTATCGAGTCACTGATTATTAGTCCATTGTCCCCGACGCGCCTCCTAATATAGCATGTATATTCTCGGACGTCGAATCCTAATAATATTAATTTAGTTCACGCTTGGACTTTATTAAAACGATATGCCAATTAATTGTTTCGCGACTATTAAATTAGTTGGGCTAAATAATTAAATACGCGAAAAGACATTTTCCATAATCTCTACCAATTATTGTGTAGAATTAAGAAATTAATATCGACTGCGCCAATATATGTTTGTGGCGCCACACGTGTCTTTTATTTTGACAAGGAATTAGTTTTCTCATAAGGTTAAAGAGACAAGATAAAATATTTATTTGATAAATATTTACAGTAAATAATAAAGATAAAAATATTCTTGATTTGTTCTAGAATATTTTGAGATTATCTTTTATTTAATAGGATTATTATAATTGATTTTGTATTAATTATAAAATCCTTGAGACAAGGATTACTTCCTATATAAAGTTATAGCTTCTCCCAAGCCTAAACACACAATAATTTCACTTCTCCTCTGTAGAGAAGAAGTGATAATTTCGCCATGGGGTTTAAGGGGAAAATCTTGAGATTTTTCCCAGAAAGATATCTGATGGGTCGAAATGAGAATTCCTTTCACCTAATCGCTTTGATCACACGCCATAAGACGCGCGCTTCACATCTTCTTGCAATCTTTCCTTTATGGTTCTTCAACTTGGATTTGTAGATCCAAGAGGATGCTTCTACAACCCCTCAGACGTAGATTCAATGTTTTATTACGCCAGATTATATGATCTGTATCCATAAATCGCCTCACAGAATGATATTTTCCTAACAAATGATGGCGCACTCTTTAGCTAGCTATATGAGATTCCTTTCGCTATCCCTGTAGAGACGAGGAAGGTGTTGAGCTTGTTTATTAACTCGTCGATGATGTTCTTCCAGCTTGTTTTCCTTCTGTTGCCTTCAATTTCGACTTTGTTGTTTCCGATTTTGATAGTATAGAAATCTGAGGGGCAGCCCCATATGTAGGAACTTCTTCCATTCGTTGTTTCATCTCTCTTATCTCATCTGGTAGCTCATCTACAGTATCCATGTTCTGTTCTTACTCTTCATTCTCTGTGGCTAAAACATCATACCTCGAACCTGATGGCCTATCCTCCTCCATGAACTGAGGACCATTGCCATACTGTGGGGAGTCATTGGCATTACTAGCAGTCTGTTGTTGTCCTCTCATGCCAGGTTTATTTCTATTAGACCTTCTTTCGTCTATTCTGGGCAATCATCCATGGCCCAGATGTTTTTGTTTTGTTGCTTTTATGTTTTTACTCAAAAATTGGCGTGGTTTATACAATTTGATTGATGTACCTCTTGTACACAAAAATGTGTAGACAATATCTCTATTTTCCGCCTTCCACCTAACATGTTCATTGTTCAAACTAGAGTTATAAACCTTCATTTGCTTTATAAAAAAACAAAGAATTTTACATCTCATTAAAAACCTACAGATTCACACATAGTGAATCAACGTCAGTGCACAAACAAACATCTAATCTTAAACATCAAACCCAAAAACAACAACAACAACAAAAAAAGCTGAAATCTTTGGCTAACTTTTCACCATACAAAACAGGTTTCACAAGCTAAACGTTTTGTACACTGTTTTGCTTTACTTGAGTTGTGGAGTATTCCTTGGTTCTTTTCTTTTTTCTCTTCAGGTTTGCAGTTCGATTTGAGTTCCAGACGACTTCGCCGATTTCATTGTACTTCTCGAGCACTACAGCCTGTTCTTGCTGTGTTGGGCCCCACCTTGTTTTTCTGATTTTTCTTCTTTAAGGACATACTGCCTTGGCATCACTTCAAGTAAGAAGTTTCTCCATTCCACACAGTGGCTGAGACCTTAAGTATTTGGAATACGACATGCAGTTTATAATGATAAAAATATGGGTACTGCAAGCGCCATTGTCGCCACTGTGAATACGGCCTGGAGCCCAATATACATAAACAACCGGTTTTCATCTCCAAGAAGGCCACTTAACCGCCACCATACGTTATTCGCTTTCTGTGCTTTCTTTGACAGTTCTCTGTCAAAGAGTGGATAAGGCTAATTAGATCATCAAAATTTAAATGAGCAAGTCTCTACAAGTTGTTATGCAATGAGAATTGGTATGGAAGTTATTAGAAATCTGAAAGGAAAGAGCTACCTGTAAGAAGTCATAACTTCAGGATCCTCGAGAAGCCTTTGACGACGCAGGACTTCTACAATGAGAAAATAAAGGGCCTGCCAGAGACAATAAGCAACTAAAGGAACCACAAATAGCCATGTCCAGAGGTTATACTTGCTCTCTATGTACGGCCATGAAGCTCTCTTAGGAATTCCTGCAGGACGATTGCTTCCAAGAATGCCGGGTCCCACCATCTGATTGTGAAGAAAACCAAACCTGGACGGCAGCGGATCATAGTAAGAAACCGAGCAATAAACAAGTTTGGCCAACAAAAGTAACAAGTTTCATTCTTGCTAAGAGTAGCTAAAAAATGGGAAGAATACAATGGCCGATGGCTTAGGAAAACAGAGGTACACTATATGTCGCGCAGGGTGTCCATAAGATCAAATAGAACATCAAAGGGTAGGTCACAGCCCTGCAGAGAAAAAGGATCCTAGTACGATGCATATATTGCATTTTACATGGGCTACAACGTACAGATCAAATGAGCTTAATCATTCAACCAGATTTAAAAATAAGTTATGATTATCTGCCCTCTTTTTTATGATTGAAAGCAAAGACTGTTATGTTTTGCCTGTTAATGGCTTTGTGATTGAATAAAAGGATCGTTTAAAAAAAAAGAGGTACACCGGATAAAATTGCTCTTGGTATCAATTCGGGAGCAGTATATCCCATGGCCACTTAGGTTTTTCACTGATTTTTGTTATACATGATAGAATTTTGATGCCAGGAGTGGATGGTTCATTAGTATAAAAACTTCTTTCAAAACATCCTTTAACACTAAAAAGAGGTTGACAGCACTAGATCTGAATGTTGATGTAGTATCTATCTATCTATCTATATATATATATATATATATATATATTGCACGAGCAACACATGAATCTTAAGACGCTCGCTCATTTTCTGCTCCCACAAAATTTATAAGAAAGGAATATCACCAGTACACTTAGGACTGGAAACTAGATACAAATCGGGAAAGAAAAGTTATTTTCACTTTGAAAGGAAATGAAATAAGGTGTTCAGCTTACCAGGCAAAAGATGTATGAACACGCTAACGATTTTGTCAAAAGAATTAAACACTAGGCTGCACCTCCATACAATCAATGCCCATGCTAGTGGCCCCTGAAGTTAGATAAAAATAAATGAGTCAGGATACAGACAACAAAATGAAACCATCAACATCCTTTATGGAGAAATTAAAAAGGAGAAATAGTTCCCTTCACCTCTGCAAATGAGAAGCAAACCATGAAAAACTTTTCATTTTTCGGGTAAAGGAGCAGCATGATCACAAACATTGTGTTTGCATAATAGCAAAATCCTGCATGACAGAAAGATAGTCATTTCAAATATCCCAAGTCTTGAAAACTATTATAGAAGTCTGGTAGGCGGACAGTAGAATACAAATAATTATCCTCACACTAACTTGCAAAACACTAAAAATCATACATCTGCATGACAGTAATTGAGAATTTTTAAATTTCCAATAAAAGCACTTGGATCAATCCTTTAACAGATTATCCTTTCTTATAGGCTCAAACATCACTCTCTAGTTTACACAAGCTCTATTTAGAGTGAAATAGATCAGAATCTCTACAAGGCCTAATTTGAATAGAGAATATGCATTTTGTGCGGTACATGTAATGCAGAAGTTAAAAGTTCCAGATTGTCCAGATATGACTAGCGATTCTGTTGCAAATGGTTTATAGCGGATCTATATGGTTTGAATCTCTCTTTACAGATTCACTGTGTTCTATAGCTACCTAGTGCAAGCTTCTAACATGGGAACCACTAAAACAGGGCATTTAAGAAGCAAGATACATGAAAACGATAAGGGAGTGTTTATCTATCACTGAATGAAAGAAGATACAAATATTTTGACTTACCAAAAGGTAATAATGCCACTTCTATACCGGTAATATATCCATCGGCAAGGAACAAACACAACATACAGCAAACAATATACATACGGGACTTCTGAGGCCCTGCAACATGAAGCAAACCAAAGAAAATGAGATCTTGAGGCCCTTCAAACCTAAGTAACTAAAAAGAAACATTCCGAAAGATAAATCCAATAGCCATGTGAAGAATTAAAACTCACTTGCTCCCAAAAGAAAGCATAACATTCCGAATCCAATAACACTCAAAAAGTATGTCACCTGCAAACCACCATGGCATCGAATCAAGTTCATTTCAAACCATAAAACCATAAAACTAAAGTTTAAAATATTGACAAGCATATAAATATTCTGTCAATCAAGTTACCTGTGGTGAGTCTTCCTTTCAATGCACCAAACATAAGTACGAAAATTATTAAAATAAGTTTACTTTTTAAAGCTTGCCACGGCCTCAGTATTTAAGGTCCAGTGCAATGAAAATATTAAAGGGGTCAAGTTAAAAAGAAATTGCATGTGAAAAATACAGAAATTTCATTTAAACAAACACGAGTACACATAAAGAACTGAATTTAAATTAGAAAAGTGTGGATGAATAAAAGAAATTTAAAGAAATGAAAAACACCACGAGAAATGAAAATACCTTATTAATGAATCTTTCATGTTCTTCAGCCCTTTAGCTATCTTAACCGCCTGTTTGCTCAAGATCTGCTTCTGTCTGAACTGCTTGTTTAGACAACAGTTCCTTTGTTTGAGCAACTTTCATGCGAAATCAAAGAAAACCCACAATCATCAAAACTCTTCAATTACTCAAAACACAACAACCACAGGGATATAGGAAATACTTTGGATCGATCTTTGAGCTTATTGGTGAACATCGTCGTCCCATTAGATTCTCCATTGGAATCCTCCCAATCCTCTTCGCTGCTGGACATGGGCTTTCTATTACGTTCAATAACCGCCTTCGTATTGAAGTTATGGAAGATCGGAGAAGGGTGGTGACTGGTGATGAGGGGAGGAGATAGGCGGGGCAGTGCTGCGTTGCTTGTCACAATGCAAAATTGTCTACCTTTTTTTAAATCAATCTATGACTCTATGTTATGGGCTCCTTTTATTTTCTATAGAACGTTGATTACGAGAATATTCTCCTTTTTATTCTATTCATTTTTAGTATTACCACTGCTGGGGTCTATTTGAACCTCAATTTATCGCTTTCAGATCCCTATTATTTTCAGATTATAAAAATATTTCTAAGATCCGGCGATTTTTTATAAAGAAACGCCGCTTATACTCTGCTATTTGTTTAACACTACTAACGCTGCTGCTCAACAAGCGAACACCAATGCGACTCGATATTTCCTATATAAAAAGTTAAAACTTAAACGCCGCCATTTATTTTTTCACTCACAGCTTTATGCAAGACACCACCGACGCCAAGCGCGCCACAAGAAACACCAATACATGATCGACGCTTTTTCATCCAAAAATAATCAAAAATAGACGCTGGAAGAAAAATGCCAAGCATAATAACCCCACAAACCATATGGTTGTTAATCAAAATCCACATAGTAATGAATGGTTTATCAACCGCCATTATATTTTATATTGATATGAAGTGAAATTATATGTGGTCATTGAAATAAAGGTCCTAAACCCAATCGGTTGACCGATCCGACCGGTCGGATCGCTTTACTATTTCTTTACGCTTATACATATATTAAATGGCTTTTACGTTGTTATATATCTGCTCGCTTAAAGAACCAATTATGAATTGTTATACGATAACGCCCTTAGATTAAATCGCGATAGAGAAACCATGATAAAGATTATGGTTGATGAGATCTCTAATCACTTTAATAAGTTTGATACTTAAACGCCTCTAGTAGTCGATGTACTATTAAACAGGCATTGATAGTATAAATGTATCAGCACGATTGATGTCTTCGTCTTTAAGTAAGGTGGATGATCTCGCTCATCGGGTTGCAGACACTTGACCGTGACGCGTGACGCCAGTATTGTAGAACGCGTGACGTTGATCGACCCACTTACACGTATGTTGTCACACTACGCATGGCGGCTGTGTAATTATCCTTTGACCGAGTCTTCATGGCATCACGGTGGATTGTCACGCTTTGACACTATCGAGGTTTCTCAGCCACGGGCGATCACGCGGGTAGTTGATCGGGTATGACATCAAGCACGCGGAGTATACATGATTGGTCGTCCGGGAATCGCGATCCTATGATCGGGATCGAATATCCGAATGGCCTTCTTATAAGAATGTCTTACTCGTGAATCTTTGCAAAGTGAGTAAACGAGTTACTTCGGTGAGAGCTTGATATCCAGATTATAAGATACGGTCGCTGATGTTTTGACACTCGACTAACGACCGTATGGATATTATTACAAATGATAGATTGTAAGTTACACGGAATCGCTTTACATGAAAGGTAGTAGTCATTGCATTTGACTCTTCCGATGATCGGGGTCACGGTGTGTCGCTGTGACGCTATCCCGTGATCGCAGTATGGCGGGCATTTTCGTAATTTGCACTTTGTGTCTACGGCCAACATATTCGAAGCCTATCGGGTCACACACATAAGAACATCTAGCCGATTAAAATGTGGTTATATTGATAACCAAATAAGGAAAGTTTATCTCGGCACTATAAAGCGTTATAAAGCAGAATTAATACTGGTGGATATTTATTATGAATTAATACTCCTCCGCTTTTTTTTTATCTCATTACATTTCTGGCTTGATATTTATTTATTATGAATAAATTAAATACAAATTCCATATTAATACTCCTTTACCATTACATTAATTAAAATAATATTCATATTAATTATTTTCAATTTGTTCTGGTCAAATATAAAAACGGAGGAGTACATATTAATAAGATTATATTAGATAAGATACACTGAATCACAAGAATTTAATTAATTGTGATACACTTATTATATAATTAATATTAGATATTACCATATTTATATTAATATATATTTATAAATATATGCATACATGCGTGTTGCACATATGATGTGCATGTGCACATTTGTTTCAAAGTATATATATTTAATAGATTTATTTGTGTAATATATATATTGCTATATATACACACGCCAGAATCGATTTATTATGAATATAATAAAAGATAAATATCATTAATATAAGATATCGACAATATCTATGAAATATTCAATATAAGATATCGACAAAATCCTGTGATTTATTTAATACGAGATATTATAATAAATGGTATAAATCAATCAATTATATTTTCCTTATTTTATCGGGAAAATGTTTTCTTCCTTTCTACTCTACTCAGCGCCACTTCTACTATAAGTAGGAGCAAAGTGCTCTTTTTAGACAACACAATTCCAAGAACTAATAGCTTCTTGTGTAAAAATAGAGAAAGATCCTATGTAGAGCCTTGGAGAGAGGAAAAGGCCGGCCCAAGAACCGAGTTTTCCAATAGCAATCCATGACGGGATTCCGCGGTCGCTCGTGGACTAAATGGCAGAGGCCGAACACTGGGGCGGCTCTATGCAGTAACTACTCTCCTGGACGGTCAAAGTTGCCGATCTTATGATCAACCAAGCGTAACCACCGCTCACTACTTGTTTGTTTATTGCTTAAACGGTCGATCTTGGGTCGATAGAAAATAAATTTTTGAATTCGCCGCTCCCGCCAGATTTCCTAACAAAGGGTATCGAAGCCGAGCTTCGAGCTTAAGCAATAAGCATGTTATTTTGCTTAGTTAATTTTATCGCTTAAATCACGTAATTAAAAGATGAAAGATTTTTGATTCGCAAATCGATACACGGTAAAAGAAAAAAAAAAAGCAGGGCGGCTTTGGGCTCTCGGCCGATCGGCGGCGGCACTTACCGAAATTGCGCCGGGCGGCGGCGGCGCACCCTCGGCGGTCGACGCCGGCCGGTGCATCTTTTGGTGATCCCTAAATTTTGTTTTGTGTATTTTGTGTTTCAATATTGTTCATAATGTGATTGGTAATTCATCTTTGTTTAATGCACACGCGCACAACCAATTGCATAAATAATAAGCCATCGACGCCACACGGATTAAAATAATAATGGCCTTTCCAAACTTTGTTTAACAGCTTGCGCCTTTCCAAATATTTGATTTTAAAAGCGCTTAGCTTGCGCCACTTCCAAAATTTTGATTTTTAAATTGCTGCGCTTAAACCAAAATTATTCGCTTTCCAAATATTTGATTTTAATAGCTTGCAGCTTTTTCCAAATATTTGATTAGAAGGCTTGCGCCACTTCCAAAATTTTGATTTTGAAAGTCGCTGCGCTTAGCCCAAATTTTGCTTAGAAACCAGCTTATCTCTTTCGATCACGAATCAAAATGAAAGAAACAAAATATAAAATAATTTTAATTTTGATTTATTTTTAATAGTTCTAATTAATTAAAATTAAAATTAAAATCGGTTTAAAATTAATCGTTAATTTTATTTCGATTAAAATCATTTAATTAATTAAATGTTAATTAGTTAATTGATTGATAAAATTATTTAATAGATTAAATGTTAATTGATTAATTAAGACGCAAGTAGTTAAATTTAATTTTATTTTCTTTTTTTTTTTTTTTTTTTTTTTGATACAATTTTTTTTTTTATCTTTTTCATAAGATTTTATTTTATGGATTAGATATAGTAGATATAATATGATTATACTGACTTCTGATCGATCATTGACTCAATCGATATGATAGATGCGTGAAATGATTTAATTTTCTCGTTGGTTTAAAATCATCCTAGGCCACATGAAGAACGCGACTCAGTTTATTTTCTCGCATTTTATCCCATTCCTCGTCATAGCTCTCTGCACGGGCGGCGGTGTATTTATTTTATTAGATAGAATTAAATGTAACAAGAATGGAGCAGTAAGATTTAAGACCAAAGAAAGATTTAAAATAAAGATCCCATCGGAGAATTGAAGCATTAAAGATCCTATCATGGCATTGCAAATACCCTGATTGCGACCCGCTGGTTTCACTGGCTTGTATTCAAACCGCAACTCAGAAAAGTCCATGATCATACCGGTTACTTTACGATTTATTTATTTTGTGCTTGTATTTATTTTATATGATACGATAGATGCATGACTAGCACGATCTGTATAAATGTGTAGATGTATGTCTATGAGATAGATATATTTGATGAGACCGTAATTAAAATTAATTAAGTGAATTAATTTACGTGAATACTTCCACAACAAAAATCAAGTCGAAAATATTGTCTCCCAATATTATAAATGACGGTGAAGAGCCTTTGTTCGATCCAATCTGATCGCCCTCGCCGGGAGTTGACTCACCACGGGTATATCGTCATATCGAGATACGATCGTATTTAGATCTCGCGAATATTGGGTTATGACTTGACTGTAGTATCATGTGATCGCCCTCGCCGACCGCCTTATTCTGTAGGCAAGCGGTTGACTACCACATAAAGATGTGAATTGTCAAAGAGTTGACTAGTCAACCACCAATAGTCACATGTAGACGTGATTGGTAAGAGTTACATACCTTCGAATTATTCCGTTGATCGCCCTCGCCGGGAATCGGGTAACTGTGACGGGATCTTGGCCACTAAAGAATTTTGAAAGATTCTTGAAAGTCAATCGGGAGTAGCTGATTAATGAGCAAAATCATAAATCAAAAGACCATTTTTGATTTTGCGTATAAACAACAACACTTTTTTATTTTCATTTTTATGTTGTAGTTTTAGCAAACTTTATATTTATATTTTATTCTCGATTAGTAAAACCAAATTATGATCAAGTAATTTTGAGAAACGCTTCAAATATGGTTAAGTAATTTTAATCCTTTAAAATAAGCAATGACACGAGCCATCCCGCTATAAGAGTTAGAGACAAGGAGATTACATAATTGATGCAAGGTTCGAGACTTTAATTATTAATGAAAGCCGAAGCTCATGATATGATTAAATCATTTGAAATAAGTTTCAAGGAATTAGTCATATATTGATGCGATCCAAGATGATCATTCACCATACGATGACAATTAATTCAAACGCTGATAAGAATGACCACATCTAATTTTGGAAAGGTTGTTTTCAAAATTGTAAGATTTAAGTATCGACTTAATTTATCATTGCTTAAAGGTTAATTAAATAGTCAATGTTTTGAATACGATTCAAAAGGTTAAATAAACTATTTAATAAACTTTAGATTTTCTTTATAAAAGGAAATTGAAGACATAGCTCTTGTGATCTTTCTTAAATCTTATGAAGACTACAATAAGAAACATATTCAAGTGTTTAAAGGATTAAAAAGGAAGTTAGTGGCATGTGCTTAAATAGAGAACTTATTGAAGTTTCTATTCTAGTAAAATGAGTTGAGATAAATCTATCTAAGTTCAAAGTCAACTCTAAGATATATGATATCTTACGAGTGTGATTAAATTAGAAATATTAAATACAGTATATGGAAGTGAAGCAAATGTTGTAATACTTACCATATTCGATCTAGTAAAACTCGATAAGAGAAACTAAATAAATGTTATTATGTTCCGGTTCTTATGAAGAACATACTTTCAAATATTTGTTAGATTTAGTAGACATATTCAATTATAAAGAATAAATGTTATTCGATAAAGTTGAAGGTCATTGAATCTAACATACTAGATTGTTGTCACTATATAGTTGATATATGTGATGAGATCTCAACTAAATATTTGTATGGTTATTATCCTTGATTTGTGGTTACTCTGCATATAGTCTCTCCGAAGGGAAGCTGTAATTAAACGTCATTCGATGATGTTAAACCATATGATTATGAATCACGGGGTTATGCGTATCTTATCCAAAGAGGACTAAAATACCCTTTTATGAAAAGGTCATAAACTTCTAGAAAATTGTCTAAAGCCTAAACATACCGATGTTTGTTGGCTTATGACAATTAATGCCACAAAGAATTGTTTGTTAATCTCTACAACTGCTTTTAGAAATAGTCAAGTGTACTCAAATAAGTGCATAATTCGGAAAGCCCAAAAGTTCGAGCCAAGACGGATATGAGATTGATGAGCTACTCGAGGAATTAATCTTCAATTGATTGAAGTAATTAATACCTACGGGTGTTTCGTAAGTCGCCTGAAAGTGAATAAGATTCTCCTTGAAGGATACCATCTTTGGGACACGCAATTAAATTGTGTTCCCAAAATGGAAGCAACACTTTATATGATAAAGATGTGACGCAAGCCATGCGGCATCCCTTACCCGCTTCGATAAGGCCTTTATACTTAACCGAGTTCCAAAGAATAAAGGTTGAATAAATTCCATATTAGATATGGAAGAGGATAATGTCGAATCTATCTTAATGTATGATTTGAAGTTTTCATAGTAAAGTCGTAAAGGGGCTTGAGAGCTTAGTACGACATATGCAACTTTGTGGAATGTCTTAGCTAGCACGCTAGATATTATTTACTTGTCCATGGAGCAAAATGTTTGTCTCCAAACATGTCGTTTTCTAAAGGAAATGTTTCTTCCAAAAGAAACAAGTGGGAGTAAATCGATCTCAAAAGAGTTTGAGAACCACAAAGATATATTCAACCACCGAACACGAGCAGACGCCACATAACGACTGGGGGTAGATCACCGCCAAAGGCACACAAAAGTTCTCAGAAGTCTGTGGATAACCTCAAGCCCAAAAGGGCTACCGTATGTTCATCTTGAAGAATGAATATCTCACGACTTATGAAAGAATATTTGAAAGGCAAGATTGAGAGATATGGCCAGTGAGCCGTAATATCCGAATTAGATTCCATTAAAGGACAATCAAAGTTGTGAACCTAGTCCTGCCTTACCTAAGGGAATGTCCCCGGAAGGTCGATATGGATAGTAATATGATTACCATAAGGCTATAGTGACGGCCGGGGGTGTGAGGTGTAAACCTTGTAATTATCTTTATGTCGCCACCGTGCTCTAGTTCTATTCGCATTTATGCTTGTTATAACTTTGTATCATGACTATATGATAGTGTTGAAGACGCTAAGGCATAACTCGATGTTCATAGACAATAACATGATATGTAAGCCCACGAGATCCATTTATGGACTCAAACAAGTTTCTCTAGACAATTTCTTTGTTTGATAATCAAAGGAGTTTGATTTAGTCAAAGCATGATATGCCCAATGTGCAAGATGGATAAAGGAGTGTGTTACGATTTTTGAGTAAGGTATTGATATCTCTCTCATGAATCATCTCCCATGTCAAAGTCAATTAATGTTTGGTAAGTCAAGGTCTTTGTGAAAGACTTGATTAGCGCCTTATTTTAGAAATAAGAATCTATAAATGATAGATTTAATCATTAGATTATAGTTTACCTATATAGATGTGATGCTAAAAGAAGTTTAGCATAGATCACGACGGGATATCGCTAGCTAGTGTTCTCAAGATCTATCTATGTTAGACGTTAGTCCTAAAGATAAGGTGAAAGATGATGGTTATGGAAGGTTTCCTTTGCTACAACGATAGAACCATCATAAAGGAAATGCCGGATATTCATAGTCCATGAATAGTCACGAGCAAGTATGAAAGTAACTGTGAATGTCGAGAACATCCTTAAACAAGTTAAGGAAAGTTTCCTAGTTTATTAAAACTTGGAATTAAATAAACATAGATATACGCACGTATATCCTAAGTCTTATGGGCGCGAGTGAGCTACAAATTGGTTTGCAAATACTTTGATTAAGTTGATAAAGTTGAGCTGGAAATGTTCTAGCATACGGGTCATCAGAAATTCTACAACTTAGCCAAAACACAAGAAGGCCTTTGAGGCTAAATGAGCAAAGATACGGATCTGTATGTTCATTCCCGAACCTTGTACGGTTCTTCCACCTTTCTATATAAATTGATATAAGTAAGTGGATTCATTGCTTGAAGCAAGGACTGTGGTCTCGCCAGAGATTCGTGTGTGTGTTGAGGCGGTTCCTTTGACTTGGTCATTTGGAACATGATATAAAGATAGTTCGAGTCCCCACGGATGTAGATCCGCTCTCATGGCTGTGGCTAGGCTAAGTAGTATTGCATGAGATTCTTGTGTTTCAACTTGGTCTTGTGTGTGCGAGTGATTGGTTTTAGGCCAAGTGGGAGATTGTTGAAATAGTGTCCTAAACCCAATCGGTTGGACCGATCCGACCGGTCGGATCGCTTCTACTATTTCTTTATGTTTATACATATATTAAATGGCTTTTATGTTGTCATATATCTATTCGCTTAAAGAACCAATTATGAATTGTTATATGATAACGCCCTTAGTATTAAACTGTGATAGAGAAACCATGATAAAGCGATTATGGTTGATGAGATCTCTAATCACTTTAATAAGTTTGATACTTAAATGTCTCTAGTCGATGTACTATTAAACAGGCATTGATAGTATAAACAGTATCAGCACGTATTGATGTCTTCTGCCTTTAAGTAAGGTGGATAGATATCGCCTCATCGAAGTGTAGACACTTGACCGCACGCGGACGCAGTATTGTAGAACGCGACGTTGGGATCGACCCACTTACACGTATAAGTGTCACACTATGTGGCGGTTGTGTAATTATCCTTTGACCGAGTCTTCATGGCATCACGGTGTGATTGTCATGCTTTGACACTATTGAGGTTTCCTCAGCCACGGGCGATCACGCGGTAGTTGATTGGGTATGACATCAAGCACGCGGAGTATACATGATTGGTCGTCCGGGAATCGCTGATCCTATGATCGGGATCGAATATCCGAAATGGCCTTCTTATAAGAATGTCTTACTCTCGTGAATCTTTGCAAAGTGGGAGTAAATGAGTTACTTCGAGAGAGCTTGATATCCGATTATAAGATACGGTCGTTGATGTTTTGACACTCGACTAACGCACCGTATGGATATTATTACAAATGATAGATTGTAAGTTACACGGTAATCGCTTTCACATGAAAGGTAGTAGTGATTGCATTTGACTCTTCCGATGATCGGGGTCACGGTGTGTCGCTAGACGCTATCCCGTGATCGCAGTATGGGCGGCATTTTCGTAATTTGCACTTTGTGTCTACGGCCAACATATTCGAAGCCTATCGGGTCACACACATAAGAACATCTAGCCGATTAAAATGTGGTTATAGATGATAACCAAATAAGGAAAGTTTATCTCGAGACTATAAAGGTTATAAAGGGTAAATTAATACGGTGGTATTTATTTATTATGAATAAATTAAATACAAGATATTAATAATATTATATTAATTAAAGAATATTCCTAAGCCAATTTGTTGGTCAAAGGGGCGCCACATTGAAGTGTATAAGATACACTTTGATTACAGCAGAATTTAATTAATTTATATTACCATATATTAATATTAGATATTAATATTTATAAATATATGCATACATGCGTGTTGTACATATGATGTGTGCATGTGCACATTTGTTTCAAAGTATATATATTTAATAGATTTATTTGTGTAATATATATATGCTGATATATACACACACAGAATTGATTTATTAGAATATAATAAAAGATAAATATTGTCAATATAAGATATCGACAATATCTTGGAAATATTCAATATAAGATATCGACAAAATCCTGCATTTATTTAATATGAGATATTATAATAAATGGTATAAATCAATCAATTATATTTTCCTTATTTTATCGGGAAAAGCGTTTTCTTCTTTCTACTCTACTTGGGGCGCCACTTCTACTATAAATAGGAGGCAAAGTGTCAAGCTCTTTCAGACAACACAATTCCAAGAACTAATAGTTCTTGTGTAAAATAGAGAGCATCCTATGTAGAGTTGGAGAGAGGGAGTGCGGCCGGTCTAAAGAACCGGAGTTTTCCAATAAAGAATCCATGACGGGATTCCGCGGGGTCGCTCGTGTGGACTAAATGGTAGAGGCCGAACACTGGGCGGCTCTATGCAGTAACTACTCTCCTGGACGGTCAAAGCGCCGATCTTATAGATCAACCAAGGTAACCACCGCCTACTACTTGTTTGTTTATTGCTTAAACGGTCGATCTCTGGGTCGATAGAAATAAATTTTTGAATTCACTGCTCCCGCCAGAGATTTCCTAACAAAGGGTATGATGTTACAAATCTACATGTTTGATGTCATCTCGCTTTATCAAGAATGACCTTTAAGGATCAAGTCACTGCTTAAGACCATAAATAAGCTCCATGCTCATCATGCGCCTGCTTACTTTAGAATATATATAATGGTCATGGACATGCTTCTAGTCTCGAGGCGCAGCATGTATTGTAACGCCAAGATTGAAAAGAAACATTGCAACATACATGGTTGAAATGTAATGAATTTGGTAATTATGTTGGTCGCTTTAGTTCGGCGAGGCAATGAGTCTAAGTGGTTACCATATCTCATATATACCACGAATGTCGCTGCACTCCAAAATTTGTGACGTTATATGTGTTACGCAGAGTAGATACCCGATTGAATCAAGTGTCGCCACGAGAGGCGCTGCTGGTGTATTCTAGAATACTCAAAGTGGGTCCTATCTAGATGTTTGTTTCTTAAGAAGGGAATATAACCATCCCATATTAGAAAAATGGAAGAAATATTACTTAGACATAATGTTGAAAACACTTAATATGGTAATTTTGTTAATCATTTTAGTTCGGTGAAGATAATGGCCTAAATTAGTTATTGGATCAATTATTAGTCAAGTAACGCTTGTTAAGCCCAAATTATGTGGCATTACATGTGGAGTTGTCTCACCCTCAACCTACAAAGGATTCTTTTTTATTCCTCATTAGTTGGCAAGAACAGCTTTAGCATTTTAAGTGACCGTGTCACACAAAAGCGAAGATATCCAACACCGCTGTTGTCTAACCTTTCAAACTAACAAAGGATTCTTTCAATCCTCTTTAGCCGGCACTCACATTTCTCATAACCGAGAGGCAATTTGTTGCCACCCGCAAAAGAAAATGATAAACCCGATTGAATTTTTGAGACTCCAAAGTTTCTTCCATAAATTATTTATCGAGATCGATGATGATGCGCTGCGATTTATATTTCTTCATATGATTAACCACTATATGATATCCGCTTTAACGGAGTAGATACCATTGGTAGGCATTTCGTGGTTAAAAATACCAAATTGTGCCTCGAATCATCTTTTGTCAATAAATTTAGGCGATCAGGCAACACGACAAGATATCCAACACTCTCATAGTGCAAATGTGCAGACAAGGTGCTTGTTTACGCCAAAGAATCCCGCCATCTACGGGTTTCAATCGTGGCGCTAGATGGTTGAGTGCATGATGTATGTTAAAATAAAGAACACATTCACACCTACACTTGTTTTTTAAGAGATGGCAAAACGCTGATCCTAACAAAGGCTAGATCTATATCGTAGTTTATTCTTGTCTCAGAGAAGGTAGTTGTTTTATTTTCTAGAATAAGGAAAACATTACTAGATACAACACTAGTTAACAATGATGAACGAAGAATTTGTCACTAATGGTTGAAACTTAATACCAAATCTAATTATTATATAATTAATAAAAACATTAGTATTTGTAGTGTTTCGATAAATTACGGATTAAATGAAAAAAATAACAATATTTTCATTGATGATAGTATTTTAAATAACCAATATTAAAAATGATTAATTTTGGAATGGATTATGGAGAAGTAACTATTCTGAATTATCACCCTGCCTTTCAAGGAATGTTAGCAGAGAGCGGCAGGCAATGGATTCATTGGATTGGTCCTTTCCTTATTAAGAAGCCCACCTAGAAATTGATCTCACAATTACTGACCCAATCAATTTTGAATTGAATACGGCTTCACCTCTTTGTTTATCTTTTGGCCTTTTTTCTTTTTTTTTTTTTTTTATAAAAATATCAATTTACTTTACCTCCTAAACTATGTGTCATTCAAATTTTACACCTTCAAACTATAATTTAATCGATTTACAACCTTAAAATATATTATACGTGAAATTTATAACCTCACACTATATAATTAGATATTTCGTCAGTGTGAAAGACATTCATTTATTGCTTTCTCTTCGCTTCAATACCATAGCTAGTAAATCCACAAATTATTCGTGAAAATTCGTGATCCAAATGAATTAGTAATAAAAAACTCTCATTTCACGTGAATGATTTCAATTGTTTAAGTAAAATTTGCATTTTTTAAAAACCCAATACTATATTACGCTTTATCCGCTAAAATTGCAAGAATTACATATGAATGTGGAAGAGAACCCAAAATTAGTACTTTTAGCTAAGAGATGCAAGGAAAATCTCTTATTTTCGACGCCTAATAAACGTGAATTTTGTTAAGGGAATAACCTCGTCAGTAAAACTCCCCAAATCTGCTTAACCACAAAACCACCACCTGCAAGCACTGGTTACCAAAAAAGAACCATCACAGCTTACCTTTAGCCGATGAGCAATGTAAAATTGCCATTGTATCGCTTGAACCTTTTGGCACAATAGATGCAAATATTGTGTAATCCCACTTGAAACTAGATCATGTCGCCCTTACCTGCTGCCTCAGTGCATTTTGATAGTCAGTGGTTAACATTACTAATAATATCTTTCAAAGAATCAAGCAAAGATATACCTGAATCCCCATATAAAGTAGTTGTTCTAATCTTCCAAATCTCCCACATAATTAGGAAAATAAGAGTTTTATGATCTTACCCAAAGCCCCACGACGTGAGCTACGCAACCATGATTGCTTGAAAACTTCCCAATTATTGGTACCAAATGCAAAATGCAAGAGGTTCTCGGAAGTGACACCATAAATCTTGAGCCCTACCAGATTTCCAAAAGAATGAATAAATGAATCTTCATCCACATTAACGGACATTTAAATGGCCTATGGAATCCCAAATTTTGCATTTGCTTAGTGAAAGCGGAGCAAATAATTTTGCAATCTCCACAAGAAGAAGGAGATTTTCAAAGGCGATATGGTTTCCATATTTCACCCATTTCAGATTGGACAATCTGCTTCTTCTTAAAATGTCATGTCGAGGAGACGGTAAATTTTCCGATGTGGTGGTGAGTCCAAACCCACTTTTGAGAGGATCCTACCGTAAATTTGGAGTGCTCATCCATGCTTATCTCAGTGTTTTTTAAGTTTCTTCTTGGCATGCAAATTTGTACAAAGTGGTATTCACCACTCATTATTTTGGAAGCCCATGACCCCGCCTCGCCCCGAAGCTTCCACCATAGCTTGCTGTAGAGAAGTCGCCTTGTATTGTGTTCAGATCTATAATCCCCAAACCATTTTCTTAAGTAGATAGCAAATATCTTTCCAATTTCTCCATATTCTTCTTTTCCTACCATCGTCATTCCGTAAAAGTGGCTCATGATTTTCTCTAATTTGTGTATCACAGAACCTGAATATGCATGGCAAACATCAAGTTTATCGATGGGTTAAAACATGTTTGATTAAAATAATTCTACCACTGTGATTCAATAATTTTGAGTACCAACCCTCGTAATTTCTTCTCAAATTTCTTTATAAGACCATCAAAATAAGTCGCTGGGTCGACTAAAATATACGGGACAACCTGTATAAGTAAAAGGAAAACCGTGTGTTTCATGTGAGTCCGGTTCTCCACCTGCTGGACAACACCATGTGTGGCATACTTACCCATAATAAATGAGCTTTTGGCCATGTTGATTTTCTCGCTCGCCTCAGAGCATGTTCATATCTCTTCAAGAACTAAAAGCTTAGTCAAGGTCTTTTTCCCCGCTTTAAAAACAATAAGGTCGTCCGCATATGTAGAGAGTGAGTAATGACTGGAAACCCCTGAGTTGCAAAAGTATCGCACTCGCTTGAATAGCCGCTTGATTCCTCTAGCATGAGCTTCGTGACGAGAATAAAAAGGTGAGGTGCCATGGATCACCATGCTCGATACCTCCTGTGGATTGGAAAACCCGCAGTGATCCGTTAGCTGGTAATCGAGAACCAACTTCCTGGAGATTGTTCATGATTAAAGAAAAGAGAAATGAGCGGAGAAACCGACTTTCAAGCATGCTTTCTAGAAAAAAATTTCTAATATACTTAATGCATCCATTCAAATAAAAATTTCAACTTTTCTCAAAAATAAATAAATTAAACTTTATGTTATAATTTATATCACAATAAAGGTAAATGAATTGTAGGGTCGATGATGCCCGACCGAACTACGCCACGTGTCATCTTCTTAAGTCGATAATAAATGACTAACCTCTAAGAGTAAGGTAATAAGGGCCATGAGCCTTAAAGACATACCCAGCAGGTAGTCCCGAACCCCAAAGTGAGGTCGGCAGTAAAATCCTCCTCCACCGCAGCAAAGAAGTTTGGCGAAGAGGAATTACTCTGGCCACATAAGGGCTTTGAGGTCGAGCGCAGACGCCTCCGCACAACCCGGCCGTTTTTCCACATACGGGATAATTAAAGATAAATAAGGAAAGGATCCTAAGTCATAAAGACTCCAATCTTGGTATTTAATATGTCCATAATTATCACTAAATAATAGAGGTTAATGTGTATATATCCTTAGAAATAATAATAATAAGTAATACTTGCATAACAAGTAATAAAAAGTAGATGCCACCTTTATAAACAACTCTAAGAACTACGAAAAGACTTGATTCCAATACACGATTGATACGTAGTAACTCGAGAGAAATAACTCACAAGCTTAGTCTAAAAATCACCAACAAACATCCTCGCTCATATTACCTTAGATTAAACGGCTCGATAACTATTAGACGAAATCCAACATCGTTAATTGGCGCTGTGGAAGCGAGGGCCTTCTATCGGTAATAGATCGAGGTGGTTCGTGATCAAGTTAATGGCAAAAACACGCCAAAAATGCAGTCCGGTCGGTGGTTGATTGTCGGAAATTGAACCGCTGAAACAAGAATTTCACCGCTCAGATTGAAGAATATGGAGGGACGAACAAACCCTCCAAATTTCGCGTCCGATCGGAGTCCATTTACATGCCCGATCGCCACAGAAAACAAAAGGTCATGCTTGAATGAAAAACAAAAGGCTAAAAGCCAAAGGAAGTAATTACAGAACAAATGCCTAAAAGGCATACATTGTCAAGATAAAAGACAATAAAAAGTATGAGCTCTCTAGCTCACCCTCCGTAAAATTTTGTAGACTAAACTTCCTTAGTTCGTAGACGAACTCAAAATCGAGCCCACAGCCGGACTCAAGAGTAAAATCACCACAGGACGGACTCGAGTAATAATCCGCAGTTGATCCAGATTTCGTGAGCTTTGCGTGCCAGGCTCGCAAGGTCATGGGACAAGGTTAGTTCGCAGATGAACTCAAATTGAGCCCGCAGCCGGACTCGCTGAAACAAGTCCGCAAGACGGACAAAACTTGAGCACCGATGTCGCTCAATGCTTACAGAGCCGAGCCACGCAGTCGGGCTCGAAAATACAACGGCATAAATGAAATGCAAGTTCAAAACCTAAGAAGCATCAAATGCCGAGTTTTGCCTTGACTCGCAGCAGAGTAAGATTCTCCACGTACATTGACTGGGGCAAACTGGGCAGAGCCGTAGGCTGCAAGCAGCCCATGTAAGCACTAAATAAGGAGCCGCAACAATGTTCTAAAAATCGCTCCACTTCGTAAGACGCGGGCACGAATGACAAATCATTATAACAATAATCGTGCTACCCAGCGTAGAAGACCATTGTAAAATTATACAAGTCTGTATTTACGAGGCCGACTCAACACCTCTAATGTGATCCGACCACAACGAGTGGTTCAAACAGATTCGGGGCTTAAGGATGACGCCCGACCGAACTACGCTACGCGTCATCTTCTTAAGTCGCATAATAAATGACTAACCTCTAAAAGTAAGGAATAAGGCCAGAGCCTTAAAGACATGCCCAATGGTAGTCCCCGAACCCCCAAGCGAGATCGGGCAGAAATCCTCCTCCACCAGCAGCAGGTCCGGGCGGCAGAGAATTGCTCAGGCCATTCCATACTACGTGGGCCGAGCGCAGACGCCCGCACAACCCGGCCGTTTTTCCACATAGGGATAATTAAAGATAAGTAAGAAATGATCATAAGTCATAAAGATTTCAATCTCTAGATTTAATACGCCCCATAATTATCACTAAATAATAGATGTTAATGTGTATATATCCTTAGAAAATAATAATAATAAATAATACTTGCATAACAAGTAATAGGGGCGACGACGCCGCCATATAAACAACCCTAAGAAACTACGAAAGACTGATTCCAATACACGATCAATACGTAGGCACTGGCAGAAATAACTCATGTTCTCAAAGATAAAATCACCAACAAACATCCCTCGCTCATATTACTCTGATTAAACGACCTGATAACTATTGACGAAAATCCAAAGATCGCCAATTACTAAATTTAAAAAAATAATAATAGAAGTAAATGATACATTCACTACTCTTTCAACCACAACATTTTACACAACACAATCAACACCACATATTCTCGGCTTTAACCCACCACATATTCCGTCATTTAACTTCCACCACAAAAATAATCGATCACTTTAATCGTCGCATTCATACATGATGGCTATTCACAGATTACACTTTCATACAGAATGCATATATCATTTTCCATAATAATATACATTGTGATAAATATTTTGAGTCATGTGAAAGAGTATGTACTTATCTTAATACACCTTTCCAAATGTATTTATTCCTCGTTAGTCATTACCGATCAATTTCTTATGCGCGTTTTACTTTCTGCTAAGGCTTAATCACGAAGATTTGCCGACTTCTTATCCAATCGATAGTTGCAGTTTTATTTTTATCTTATTTTGTTGAGAAAAAAGGTTTTGATTTTGCTTCGTTTCCCTCGAAATAGAGCAGAACCCTGATCTGTGTTCTGATTGATTGCCGAATCGCCGGATCGATTATTATAATGAGTTTCTCTTCAATCGAAAGACTCCTGCAGGTTAATTTACTGTTTTGCACAATCATTGATTATATGTATATAAAAGTTTTATCACTCTGAGGTTAGATTATATATTTTCTGGATTACAATAACAATCCGAACTTAAAGTTGTACAGTATATGGTTCCCTGACTGTTTATGTGGAATTGTTGATTATTTGGTTTAGCATGTCTAGTGACTATTACCTGCTGAAGATTTTGTCATGCTTTTGATTTATGATTAAGGTTAGCAGTACCAAAGATTTAACATTTACACTATACACTTTATCATTGAGTGATATAGTATAGGTTACATCATGATCAACTGTGTAAAAGCCTGTATTTTTGAATATTGTTGCTCAATTTGTGATCAATGGGTAAAAGCCTGTATTGATGTATATTGCTGCTCAATTTGTGATCAATGGTGTAAAATGTTGTATGGACATATGTTGTTGCTCAATTTGTTGTGTCCGTATCACAACTAAGTAGTCATGGATTCCACAGTCTTGAAGCTCTAAATGAGCGATATGTTCATGATCGAGTGTCATGTGCTTGATGTGACAAAACACTAGCATGTTCTTATAATTAGACTGATTTTTTGAGCAATTTTTGTGAATGTTCAGAGCTTTTGCGGGAGAATAAACGGATGATTGATAAATCTATCCGAGACATCGATAGGGAGAGACAAGGGTTACAGTCGCAGGAGAAGAAGTTAATTGCAGAGATAAAGAAAAACGCTAAGCAAGGACAAATGGTATTACATATTTTCCTGGATCGTTTTTTGAACTGACATTTTTTGTGCTTTTTAGTATACACCTGCTTGTCTGTTTAACTACTTACCGCTGATTTTGTCATGTTGATGTTTTAGGAACATTGCATCTGGCGCTGATATCAAATTTGTGATTAATAGACTCTGCTGGTATTAAAACACAGTAAATATGGAACACCTTCAATGCTGCAAGCTTTAAGCAGCCATGGAGACTGTAAAGTTTGCTTCCATTTACAAAACCTGAGATTGGTGTACATATTGATTTAGTTGTTAGTGTGCACTACAGTAGATGGAATGACATGCCTCTTAAGTCATTATTGTTGGTGTTTTTTTACCTCGGTTTTTATTTGATAACAGACCATCGTGGGGCTTTCTTGATATACAGAACAGTATGAGTAGTAATGTCGGATATCAGAAAAGTACTTGTTGTTTTGGATTTTTTTGCTCTTACTTGATTGCTAGAAAACAGATGGTTGTTGTTGTCTTATGGTTATGTAGACAAAGTGGCCTCACTGATATGGCCTACAAAGTTCTACAGTTTTCCTGTTTCAAACATTCAAACATGCAATATGGTACTTTAGTATAAAAGGGTACTATTTGAGTGCAACTTAAATACGGACGACTGATAGTTTTTTTTTTTTTTTTTTTTTGGAAAAATGCATATATGATACTTAATACCTTCTTTCGTAGGGAGCTGTGAGAGTCATGGCAAAAGATCTGATCAGAACAAGGCATCAGATTGAAAAGTTTTTTAAGCTCAAGTCTCAACTTCAAGGTGTATCCCTCAGAATTCAGGTATTTTCACGTTTGGATTTATAAGGTGGTTTGTGTTTTTTCATGGAACCACTGTGGGGCATAACTAAGTTCCTTTTCCCATATCTGCCTCCGCCATTCTTGAACAATAATAATATATTTGCAGAAGCTTGAGTTTTATTCTTTCCTCTATGACTGACATAGTTGCATTGCACTCTCAGACGCTAAAATCAACACAAGCAATGGGACAGGCAATGAAAGGCGCCACCAAGGCAATGGGCTAGATGAATAGGCAGATGAATCTGCCGCCATTACAGAAAATCATGCAAGAATTCAAAGACAGAATGAAAAGATGGAGATGGTGAGCGAGGTCATGGGGATGCTATTGACGATGCATTGAAGGGGACGAGGAAGAAGAAGAAACAGAGAATCTTGTGAATCAGGTGCTTGATGAGATTGGTATCGACATCAATTCTGAGGTAATTCTCTGGCCATCTTGTCTCATCAACTCAATTATCTATCCCTTGTGTGCATCTTTTTTTTTTTTTTTTTTTTCTCTTCTAATTTCATGTTTAACTTTTAGACGTTGCTTTGTATGTAATTTATTTTCTGTCAGCTTGTGAATGCGCCGTCCTCAAACGTGGCTGCCCCATCTGCAAAGACCAAGGTTCCACAAGCTGAGGCTACTACAGGAGATGATGATGGTGGCATAGACAACGAGTTACAGGCGAGGCTAGACAATTTGAGGAAGATGTGAGCACTTGTAAATACATTGTGGAAAATGAAATGAAGCTTCTGCTTGCTTTTATTATTATTATTTTTTTATCGATTTAACAGATGTTATTGAAAGATCAAATGCATATTCCCATGGTTTTATCTTTTGCTATATGTATAAAGTTGCGGATACGATCGATTATGGAAAAATAGGCACCTTACACGTAAATTATTAGATTTTTTTCTCCGGCAAATTTAGAACTAGTGCCCCACTTTATCGGTGAAATTGTTGTGTAATGAGCACACTTGGTATTGGTAGCATGCATTTTCTGATTAGGTTGGTGGTCAATAGTGATACACACATCAATTCTAAATGAAGTGTTGTTATTAATTATTGAGTTGTGAGCAAGGAGGATAAATTATTGGGCCCGGAGTTGTGAGCAAGGAGGTTACCCCCTTACCCGCTAGACGAGAGAATGCAGTAATTGGAGTTGTGAGCAAGGAGGATAAATTATTGGGCCCGGAGTTGTGAGCAAGGAGGTTACCCCCTTACCCGCTAGACGAGAGAATGCAGTAATTGGAGTTGTGAGCAAGGAGGATAAATTATTGGGCCCGTCACCCATGACTTACTCTGTTATCTGAATGGACAAAATTCAACGGGAGAGTCTCTCACATTATTATTTCTCTATTTAATTTGGCTTTATACGGGAGTTTGATTAAGACACCAGCCAAGCCAAGCCAAGCCAAGCCAAGCCAAGAGGGGAAATTTTAAATTGGTTATTACCCAAGTAAAATCTGGTTGGTGGTCAATAAACATCATCATAAAATTTAATTTAGCCAAAAGACACCACCATCCTCCACTTGTTTCTACTATTACATTAATCATCAATTATTAAATTGTTAAACTCCCTATATTAGTATTTAATTATTAACCCTACTATTAATTGATTAGGCCAATAATAGGAATGATATCTCTCATCTCTCATCAAAATATCAGCAAGATCATGCTGACACGGGCCAGTGATCGTAGACGACACAATCAGATATAAATTTTTAATACATTACTTAAAATATATATGTATAATTACGGCCAAGCCGCAAGAAATATTCAAAATTTTAATGGCCAAGTAGTTAGCTATTAAGACATAAAATTTTTAAATTATGTATCATATACATAGATTTTTATTTTTTTTTATGGTCAGGTGACTTTTTTCTATAAGGTGCCACGCTGCCCCTGTCTCTCATTGATGATAAAGTATCACTTTATTCGAAATTAAATTGATTTATTATCATATTACAGTCCCTAAACAATCTGACATTCAACCTCTTAGAATGACTTAAACCCTCAAATACTTGAAGCATTTCTAGATTATTTATGGTTTTTTGATGATTCAAACTACAAGACTGTCATGTAGTTTGATATATGGCTCATTCACTTGTAATAACTTATGAAAACCAAAACATCATGGGATGGGAGATAATATACTATGTTTTTCTCTCTGACCTGAATATACTATTAACATTAAACAACTTACATATATATATTTACATTTACATATACAAACTTCAATTCCAGAATTGAATTGTATATAACTTTATTTACATATACAAACTTCAATCCCAGCCACCACATCTCTTTAATGGGCTAGCGGAGATCTTCCAAATGAAATTACCAATATTCACTAGTAATGGTGTGTATACACACACACACGTTTGGGAGTATCACTTTAGAAAACGAAAAGAAAAACAGGGAATTACTGTCTTTATATATGTATTATATATATTTTTTTTTGCATATATAGCAGGGCATGTACATGTATATTAAAAGAAAATACAATGGACACCATAAATTTTCATAATATATTTTACACCATTTATGGTGGACATAGCATAGCAAATTAGCAATAGCATTACATGTATTTAAAAGAAAAATATATATGATGAGTAGTTAGTCGGTTAGTCCATCCATTACCATTAGTCATCTCTCATTGCATGTGCAAACTTGGAATTTCCTTAATTAAAGCATGACACTGTAATTAATAAAATTTTCTCTCGAGAACCTTTGCACTCTGGTGGACGTCACAGCCTGTTCACTCTACTGCCGCCGCCGACACCGTTGGCGGCAGCGGAGAGCGACAAAGAACAGGTGGCTCCACCGGAGAGCGACAGAGCGGACAGTCAAGATGTGAATAGAGCCACATATCGATACAAGGAGCATGGAACGAGTGCTTGCAATTAGGTAATTGCCTCACCTTCTTCACCTTCTTCAAACACCGATAAGCATACCGCACATTCTGTATTCATCTTTTCCGATGATCCTCCTCCTCCGACTTCTTTCTTGTACTTGAATTTAGATGAAATCAAGTTTATGTTATCGGAATTCACGCTCAACGGCCGTCTCATCGGAACCCTAGGTGGTGGATTCCGCCGTTGCAGCTCTCCACGTCTAGAATTATCATTATCACGCCATCTTATGAATAAAATGTTGTAAATAAGAAGAATAACAGCGGCGGTACCAACAACGCCGAGGCCATAGTATAACATAGCCATACTGTTTGATTTCGTCGCCGTCGGAGGAGGCGGTGGCGAAGGGGTAGGAGGATGAGGTAGCACCACCAGCATGTACGGCCTAAGAATGTCTCCCATTTAGGATTGAATGTTAGGAAGGAAATTGCAATTGGTTTGTTGGGAAAGGGGATGATTATAGAGTTATACGTGAAGTGCAGAAGAATTTGGCATATAATAACAAAATAAAAAGTAATTATTTGAAAAAGAAAATTTGTCTTATTTTAGATGGCAACTGCGACACTACTAAAAATAATAATAATTGAAGAACAGGATAAGTTTTTTCTCAAGTGAATTGAATCCAGATAATAAATATGAAAGACAAACAATAACTTGAAGTGTCTTCAACTCTGAAACAAATTAGAGAGATTTATACAAGAATCTGCCGTAGAATGTTGTACTGTTGCCAACATTGTGAGCCTCTTATTTTTACTCCTTTCACATAATACACTTTTATCGCAATGGTATGCTGTAAATGAATTATCAGAATGATGCCACTTTGCAGACAACCTCAATAATCTAGGTCAGATTATAAAATTTGTCAACAAATTATACTAGTATTATTGTTATCCAAATTAATCAATAACTTACGTATTTTTGCAAATATAATTAGTCATAGTGTAACATCAATTGGTTGATATAAACCCTATCATAATTAGTTACCGAAACGGTTTAGTGTGATATTTATTGTAATAATTTATTGTAGTACACCGAACCTGGTGATGGTAGCATTAAGTATGCCTTTGGAACACTTATACTGTAGGACAAATCTACAACATATCATATTCACATCAACTTAATTAAACCTACTTTGAATGTAGCTTTTCAATAAATGTACTAAAACAATCTCCTTTGAATACATAAATAGTTTGCACTTACAAGCTAGGGTACTTGATCCTCAAATTAGTATTCCAATAGAGAATTCATTTATGAAATGACGGTAATGCTCGAGTTCTTATGCGTATATATAATATATATTGATATAAAGAACGACAATTCTCAATGCAGGCTTCCATGAGGGAGTAGATTATGCATCATTGAAGTAATGACTAAAGAAGCCATTAAGAAGTTGTCATAGAGCAGCCATGACTATTAATGCAGTAATCATAGGGCAAGTATGTAGAACGTAGATAACGCAAAGCTAACTGAAATACACCGCCATTCGGCGCCTCGGAATTAACTCTGCTGCATGTATTGAAAATGAGTGGCTCGATGACCTTTGCATCATCACGCCTGCAATATGGCACTACATACACAACTTGCTTTTATACCTGTAGAATAAAAGATAGACGATGACGTCCGTGCTATGTCGGACAAATAATGACCTCCATTATGTCGGTAATTTAATAAATATGTATTTTCGCGCTATTTTTAAAAAGAAAAACCGTTAAAAACATAATAATGCATTATGAACTACATTGTGTATTTCTTTTCTTCGTTAAAACGCTTTGATAATGCATTATGACCTACCCTAAATCCAACGTTTCACGCAAGCGAATCGACCTCAAATCAAATGCTTCACTATTCCAATCAAGCTTATGCTTTTACAAAACGACATCGAAAATAACGCTAAAAATATCAAATAATATATCTAAATAAAGATGACGGAAAAAAGAAAAGAAAACGCGATTTAAAGAATTATCATCTTTCGACAATCGATCAAAAGATATATTCGCTTTGTTTGTTGAATAAGAGAGAATTTAAATCACAGTAGAATAATAACATGTCATTTTTATCCGAAAAAAAATTCCTCTGTCCTATTTAATTTTCCTTTTTAACAATAAATTTTTTTTTTGAGAAACAATAAACCCTAAAAGCAGTGACAACAACATAATAATTTGACATAAAGGCCAAAGTTGTAACAGATAATAATTTTTAACACATGTATCACGGTCTTGTTATTTTCTTGGGTCCACTAATAAATGGACCATTCTGAAACGTCTTTGTATCCGTTTTCTTTATTTATTTATTTTATAAATATTTTTGATAAGTGTCTTTGTATCCGTCGATTAGTTAAAAATTAAAACCAGCAGCCGTGGCACAACAAGAGAATATCATAAGGATTGATTGATCGATATAGAGAGATGATATTAAAAAAAATTGTATTTAGTATATGAAAAATCTATCATCATTTACACTAAAATAGTCTAAGAATATTAATTAAGTATCATTTCATTTACAACATATGTTTTATTTCATCCTAATAAATTACATAATGAGTCAGAAAGTATCAAATGTATGCATCATGAATCAGAAAATATCAAATACTAGTAGTAGTACTATATACTAGATTGTATATTTATGAGTAGCATTAAATCCAAATTTTTATTGTTGTTCAATTGAAACGTATTGCGTTTTTGCAAACATTTTACCAAAAGGACACAGAATGAAGGCCGATTAAATGTATCCGTAAACAGAAATTAAGGCAATCAATTTATTAATCAGAGATAAGAACACTTTCACTTTCGTCAACAAAAAAACACCTAATACTTCTTGTTTTACAGTCAAAAAACAGGTGTCGCAGTTATACTTCTATCCTTTTATTTATTTGGTTAGAAGGAGATATGCATTTGGACGTAAATTACTTAAACATTTCACTTGTCCTGTGATGATAATTGACCTTGACACGACGCCATCCTTTAAGCTTACGTAATAAATGACCAATTCTAAAAGAGGACATTAATTAAAGGCTAAAAGCCCCAAACACATACCAAATGGCAAGTGCCCTTATCTCTCAAAGCGAGATTTGGCAGACGCTCCTCCTCCACCACCGCAGCGCCTGGCTAAGGCTTGCGAACTCGAGTCGCTCAGTTCGACCATACGGCTCTTTGCCTCTGGACGGCAGACGCACAGAAGAAACCCCACCGTTATTCCACGCAGTTGGATAAATCAAGATAAATATGAAAGAATCTTGAGTCATAAAGACTTAATCTCGACATTTAAATACGCTCCATAATTATCCCTAAATTATGTAGATCTACGCGCTGTATATCCTTAGGGGAAATATTAATAATAGTAATAACGAATTTCTTGCAGATTGGAAATGATACGAGACATCCCGTATATAAACAACCCATGAATCTACGGGCGACTCGATTCCAATTTAATTATTTGATAATGAGGCAACTCGAGAGAAATGACTCACGAAGCTCGGGCCTAAAATACACCAAAAACCCATCCTCAAGAACACGCTTTAGGGTTTATAGGATTAAAGATCGTCATTACAAATGCAATTGGTCCGATTGAACAATAGACGAGATCAAGATCGCCATCCTCGCTTGAAACTAAATGTAACGCGCGCTACGACGCAAAGATCTCTAGAAGTGGCAATAAATTTTTTTAAAGACAAATAAAATATTTAAGGGGGCGGGGAAACGAGTACGCTTAGATATATATTAACGTAATTTTTCGATCGCGAAGCGTGCAATCGCTTCCTCTTAATCAGACAGATAGAATCGCCACTCTGGCCATGCAAATAATGACGCCGTGGTAGACTCAACTATAATGTTTCAGGGCAGGCAATCATCATTTATTTTTATTTTTATTTTTTTGGCTTGTTGCTTTGTAAATAAGTTTCGAGCTATTCATGAATAATCTCGATATATACGCATTACAACGAACGACGCACGGGTAATGCAATGTTTACTTGACTCAGCTTGCTCGTGATTAAACTCGAATACATATTTATATATAACATTACCGTGGACGCCCCGTTTCGAATACACGGGCATCATCCAAAATGAAGCTGCCTCGACAAATGACTTTTACTTAAAATCCTAAAACTCGGGATGTTTGATGAATATCATAAGAATTAAAGAACGCGCGAAAGAAAGCAGAAACATGTTGAGAATCGAGATATATTCATGGTCTTTAGATATTCAACTCCTTAGAATATCACCATGTCATCACTAAATTCACAAATATAGCTGAAGCCACTACTAAATCCGATACATCTTAACATAATCTAAATATGAAACTACTATAATTAACTTGACATACAAGTCTTGTTCAAAAGAAGCAAACAAACAACATGATCTCCACCCTAAGCTCATTCCTCAAGGTCTTCATTAAACTCTTCGTGTACTTGTATCTCGCTTATTCCAAAAGAAATGAATGAGTTCGTGCACAAGCTTAATAGCTGGAGTGGAGTATAAGATCGAAAGAGAGATTCATGTTTGTCGATCAGTAGTAAGACATGACATAAATCTACATCACACAATTTACAAAAAATAATTAAAACATAAGTTTGAAGCATAGAAAAGCTTTACTTTAAAAACATACTAGAAAAATGCATAAAAACATACCCCCCGTTAACTACTTTATTTAATCTTGCATGTACTTGTTTGAATCATTAACTACTTACCACGCTTGATCCTACTAGTCAAACTTAC